>HG995127.1:13679505-14295339 GCA_905333015.3 Bombus campestris | reverse complement strand
ATAAAAATGTACTTTTAAAATCCATTTTATGGAAAAAGAAAATGGAAATAAAACGTAGTTGCCTCGCACTGTCGGTTAAATTCACGCGTTAACATTTTCTGCTTTATACGATCAATATTTACTATAACGAAGTGAATGAAGTTTGAAATTGCATCGTGATAAAGCGAAACGTAGCTGCTTAGTTGCGATAAAGATGATATAATTTCATGGAAAGCAGCAACGTAGAAAATGCAAAACGAGCGTAGGATACGAATGACTTTGATTGAATCGATAAGAATTTAGATATCGTTGCTGGTCCACCTACGATCGATCACGATGAAATTTAAAAGACGGTTGATACGACATAACATAAAAATCTAGAAGATAGGAAATGTAATTGAAATGTAGGACGTTAGAAATTATTACTACGCCAACGTAGGCAGATAAAAAAAGATAACCGCTTGGACGACTGCCATCATTTGGTAAATTTGTAGAATTGTGAAAGACTGAGTTTGTTTATTATTTTTGGCGAACCGTGATTTGACGGCGAATTTCATCAGAAACGTAGAAATTACGCGAGACGTTCGAGCTTTTAACAATACCTACACAAACTGTTCTTTCTTCAATATCAACCGAGTACTCTAGAATAATAATATTTCTATGTTTTGATTGAATATTAATTAAAAAATAGATGGACATTAATGATATTAACCCCCCAAAATTACGAAGCAAAATATTTCTATGGTTTGATCGAATATTAATTAAAAATTAGATCAATATTAATGATATTAACCCCCCAAAATTACAAAGCAAAATATTTCTATGGTTTGATCGAGTGTTAATTAAAAAGTAGATTGACATTAACGATATTAACCCCCCAAAATTACGAAGCAAAATATTTCTATGGTTTGATCGAGTGTTAATTAAAAAGTAGATTGACATTAACGATATTAACCCCTCAAAATTACAAAGCAAAATATTTCTATGGTTTGATCGAGTGTTAATTAAAAAGTAGATCGACATTAACGATATTAACGCTCAAAAATTACAAAGCCAAATATTTCTATGGTTTGATCGAGTATTAATTAAAAAGTAGATTAACGTTAATGATATTAACCCCCCAAAATTACGAAGCAAAATATTTCTATGGTTTGATCGAGTGTTAATTAAAAAATAGATGGACATTAACGATATTAACGCCCCAAAATTACGAAGCAAAATATTTCTATGGTTTGATCGAATATTAATTAAAAATTAGATCAATATTAATGATATTAACCCCCCAAAATTACAAAGCAAAATATTTCTATGGTTTGATCGAGTGTTAATTAAAAAGTAGATTGACATTAACGATATTAACCCCCCAAAATTACGAAGCAAAATATTTCTATGGTTTGATCGAGTGTTAATTAAAAAGTAGATCGACATTAACGATATTAACGCTCAAAAATTACAAAGCCAAATATTTCTATGGTTTGATCGAGTATTAATTAAAAAGTAGATTAACGTTAATGATATTAACCCCCCAAAATTACGAAGCAAAATATTTCTATGGTTTGATCGAGTGTTAATTAAAAAGTAGATTGACATTAACGATATTAACCCCTCAAAATTACGAAGCTAAATATTTCTATGGTTTGATCGAGTGTTAATTAAAAAGTAGATGGACATTAACGATATTAACCCCCCAAAATTACGAAGCAAAATATTTCTATGGTTTGATCGAGTGTTAATTAAAAAGTAGATTGACATTAACGATATTAACGCTCAAAAATTACAAAGCCAAATATTTCTATGGTTTGATCGAGTATTAATTAAAAAGTAGATTAACGTTAATGATATTAACCCCCCAAAATTACGAAGCAAAATATTTCTATGGTTTGATCGAGTGTTAATTAAAAAATAGATGGACATTAACGATATTAACGCCCCAAAATTACAAAGCAAAATATTTCTATGGTTTGATCGAATATTAATTAAAAAATAGATCAACGTTAATTATATTAACGCCCAAAAATTACGAAGCAAAAGATAAAAAAAAAGAAGCAGAGAAATAATTCATTTCATATTTCGATAAACGAAGAAGGAAACATATATTCGTATTTAAGGTCGTTACACTTTGCAACAATTAACACGTTACAAAGTGTTTCGATGTTATCTATCATCGTATGGTAAAAAACCATTCGACGAAAGATATTAGCAATCTGCGAATGAAACGCTTAACCTCGACAAGCTTATCCTTCGAAAACCATCTACCTTCCTTAAACATGTTTTTCTTGTTATACAAACCTAGTATATACCGAGTATAGAAAAATTTCGTTCTTTCACAAACATGTACACTCCGGTTCAAAAGACTGGAGCGCTGTTTGTTCTCTGGACAAAGCAAATGTTTCTCTTGCGTCTTTCTCACGCACAAGAACGTTACAATTAATACGCAGCTTCTACTTTTTTGTACAACTAATTATTAGGCTGTTTATATTCACGGAAATTCATATTCTTCTGAATCCAATTTCCAACTAATGAATTTGTAATTAACGAAACAGAAGTTATAGATTATAAATAGAAAGTTGTTTTATTGGGTTATCCAAAAAGTGTCTTTTTTTTTTTTTTTTTTTTTTTTTACAAACACGTTTTTCACCACGACGCATCTTCATACAAACATGAAACTTCATTTATCGAACGTTGTGATTTTTATTTCGATAGAAGAAAATGTATCGTACGTAATTGGATAAAATAATATAAAACGAAAAATGTTGTGCATCCATTATTTCCTTATAAAAGGAGAAAAACTTTTCAGACGACCTACTAAATATCGCAAACGGTGCTTTCGATATTTTTGTGTATATTTTCCTGTATTCTGCGCGTATTTGCGTCTTCAAATCTCCTACAAACGTAGAAAATCCCACGCTTAATCACAGTTTCAACAATACGCAAGAATAATGTTTACGAATAGTTGTTGTTATTTCTTTATGAAATTTTACCACGCGTCAAACTTTTCAACAAAAGTGTACATTTTTCAACTTATCAAACTTAATCTTCTTTATTATCACGCTACGAAATTGTATCAATGTTTCTTCTTCTTTTTTTTTTTTTTTTACGATAAAAGATACGAACCAAGAACATGTTACATATGATAATGATAATGATTTAGCGTTTAATAAACGATAAGGCGGCACTCGAAGGAATAATTAAACGCGATATTCGCACGGTCGATAGTCATCCAGATTTTTAAACACGTTCATTGAACAAATATTTTCTTATCTTCGAACGTACGCTTAACTCGAGTAAACCTTGCTCGTTTATTTTGATAGCTACGCTGTCCGTACGACAAATCTACAAACACACGCTCCGCCTTATTAAAATCTCTACGATATATCTAATTTAACGAATATACAAGTGTACGCATACGTGTACAAACAATTGTTCTATGGAAACAAGACTTCTTCTCATTGAACGTTCTATCGTGAACTTTGTCGACAAATGCTATTTATAATCTGCTCCGCGATCATTTATTTCGACGAATGATTCATATCGATAGTTTGCATTGCTGTGCATCGCTTCTTGTACGCGTAATAGAAACATTATGATGTTAAAAGACGGGATTGTTTCGAATAGAAGAATATTTGCGAGTAGATTCCTGTGTGCTTATATAACGGTACGAAGATAGGAAAATATGTACGCAGTCGACACGGAAACTGAAAAGATTTCAATGAAATGTTCCATGCAGCGTGTTTGAAAAATATTTCATGTTATTCGATTCCAATTTTGTTTTCAGAATATTTGCAAGTACGTTGCTAAGTTCCAAGACACTACTGAAAGAACAACAGAATATGCATTTGTACGAGAGCTATTGTACGAGTCTGGATGGATTTCCATAAAAGAGTTTACGTATAAAAATGCTCCATATACAGTCTGTCACACAAGAGCGTGTCTGCGATATCTGCGAAACCTGACATCTAATCAGAATGAGATAAAAAGAATGTAAACAAACGAAAACTTCTCTAATACGCGTTGCTGAATACCTTTCAGTTTCATTTGAAACAGTGAAAGGAACAGAGCTTTTTAATATGAGTGCCGCGTACGCGAAACGATTTGAAGCAGTATTCTTGTGTTGCCACCCAAAAGGGCCAAAATTGAGTTTCCCGAGTGCTGCTAAATATATGCACAAGTCGGTACAGTTTGTTAAGAAGTGGGTAGACCGATATAAGGAGACAAAAAATGTCGACGACTTCCAAAATCGGGGGTTAAAGAGGAAGACCGATATCCGACGAGACAAAATGATTCTCCGGCTTTTCGAGAAGAATCCGACTCTCTCATTACGGAAAGGTCAAGTATTTTTGGCTAAAAAGGGTATAAATATCAGTATAATGACACTGAAACGGCGTTTAGACGAATTTGGTGTTAAGTGGCAAAGTACATTGTTAAAACCGATGCTTTCAAAAAAGCACGTCGAAAATCGTCTGGCATGGGCGAATGAAAACAGAGATCGTGATTGGAGTAATATAATATTCACTGATGAATCTTCGTTTTGGGCATGGTGTCCTATTAGGCAAGCTGAGAGGAAGACGTATCACAAAAATAAGAACACTTGTACATCACATTCGAAAGATATGGAGGTCGTTACCAGAATCCTACGCTCAAAAATTAGTCGAGAGTATGCCGAAACGATGTCAAGCTATAATCGCTAATGGAGGAGATTGGACACCCTACTAAGTAATAGCGTATTAGTGTTTTAGATGTAGATTCAATTCATATAAATTTTTTTACAAATATATAAATATTTACAGAAATATCGCAGACACGCTCTTGTGTGACAGACTGTAAAAGGGATAACATTTCCATGCAGAATTTATATTTTTGAAGCTTATCAAACGTAGTAAGCATCGTCGAAAATCCCATCAAAAATTCCATAACTCGTCTAAAATATACTCTACTTTTTAAATTCTTTTTGCACACTTATAAAAAGAGATTATTAAAAAAAGAAACCATTCAGTATGACACCAAAGTACAAACATATGTAGTGATCGCAGAAACGAGGAACGATTTTTACAAAATAATTCTTTAACGTGTGTGGTAAGGATATTGGGTTGTCAACTAAGCGATTGCGGATTTTGTCAATACCACCTAATGATTAGAAGATACTAATGGATATTAGAGCACCACCTAATGATTAGAAGATACTAATGGATACTAGAGTACCACCTAATGATTAGAAGATACTAATGGATATTAGAGCACCACCTAATGATTAGAAGATACTAATGGACACTAGAGTACCACCTAATGATTAGAAGATACTAATGGATATTAGAGTACCACCCAATGATTAGAAGATACTAATGGATATTAGAGTACCATCTAATGATTAGAAGATACTAATGGACACTAGAGTACCACCTAATGATTAGAAGATACTAATGGACACTAGAGTACCACCGAATGATTAGAAGATACTAATGGATACTAGTACCACCCAATGACAAAATCCACAATCATTTAGTTGCCAAGCCAACATTAATTGTATCAGTTAAAGACCAAGCCATGCGAAAGCAATGAAAATTTTCTATTCTTCCAAAGAATCTATTTTTTTTTTTTTTCTAATACATTAGTATCTCTATATTTCCACATCTTTTAACAAAGAATTCTAGCATTTCGTCTATAGTTCTCTTTCTGCTAATAAGATTCTTTTGCACGTTGGTTGAAAAAGACTCGAAGCTATCCAATTTCCAACGAAATCCAAATGGACGAACGAAGGGAAAAAAAACGAAAGAGCGGAAAAGAAACGAGAACCTACCCGTTTATCAACAGGTATTTCACCGCAAAGAGAAGCCTTTCTCGAGTCGCAAATTCTCGAGTTCGATGCTGACGACGAAACGGTTGTTGCATCAAATGGAACTACCACTCGACGCCATGCGACGTCAGAAATACGAGACCTTTCGGGTGGTAAAAATAGAACCGAAACACGTTAGTCTTCTTTCCGCCTTTTCCGGACTCCCGATGCGTTGAAGTTACATCTAAACGTAGCTCGCACCATTCGCGCTCGAGTCAATTAAATGCGGAACATGATTCACTGGACGATCTACGAGAGATGGTGATGCAACGATCCTTTCGATATCGATCACCGTGCCTCGAGCGAATTTATATTTTCTCGTTGGAAGAATCGGCGAATACGCTGGGCGTCGATTATTTTGAAATTTCGACGAGTTAGTTAATATTTTCAAAAGCAGACGTTACAAAATATCACAAGTAAAATTAAGATTTCTATAAACTGAAAATTCGAATTTAAAAAAGGAAATTTCTATTAACTCGTACTAGCGGCTTCTACAGATATCGATTAATTTTAAATCTCAGCCACTCGGACTATCGAAAGCGAAATTGAAAGTCAAAGTAAAACTAAAATCTCTGTCAATGTAAAATAGAAATGAAAATCTTGAATCATTTCGTTAATTCGATAGCTTCTAATATTTTTTCCAATCATTTTTATACAATTCCGTAGGATCGATGGAAATGTATCTTTAAGGTATCAGATACGTTTATACTTTTTAATTGAAGAAATTCCTATTTGGGCATCACAATTTTCGCTATGAAATTTGAACAAATATTTCCTATCGTCTTCGAACGAAGAATATGTCGGTTAATGCATGAATTCGTCGTCTCATCTCGTTGCTTTGTCGTTTATCGAGTAAATAACGGTACATGAAGATTTCGTTATTTGTTTAATAAACTGGTTTCTTTGCAAAATTAGCTCACTTTTACTTTTTTTAACAAAGAGCTCGTTTACCGATGATACGCAGAAATTTGATCGTAAAATGAGTCACTGGATATCCCGAAAAAGCGTAGCACGAGAAAGAAGCGATTCTGCGGGATAAGATAAATGGAAAGTCTAAAACAAACATGTTTTAAAAGAGATTTCTTATTTCCGAAAACAGATCAACTTTGGAAGTAAATCAAGCGTGTGTGTATGTTTGTTTAAATGTTCCAGGATTTCGATAATTCCCGAGAATTAAGAACTTTTGTAACGTCGATCTAGGGATCGTGAAATACTTAGTCTCTGAATAAACTTAAAAAGAAAATAGGAAATATTTCGTTAATTCATTTGTTACGTACATCAGCTCGTCTATTCGTTCTAGACGTTACGTAAAAACAATGAAATCCTAGTAATCAAAGTAATTAATTGCCAGATGCAACTCATGCCGATGAAGAAAATCGCATAAAAATTGCGAATGGATTTCAATGTCGAAGCGCAACTGTCATTTGCATTCGTAGAGTTATATTCGCGATTGCTATTTCTGTCGCAACGTATACCACCGATAAAACGTATAAGAGTGAATTATTTTCCTAATGAAATAGAAATTGCCGTTGATATGCCACTGATAAACAATAATCCAAGCTTATTATCGATATTTAATATCGCTGCGAAATGTTTTGATACAACGAGAGGAAATTATATTTAATTAGCGGAGAATACGAGCCGAGTAGATTAGCGACTTTCGTAACTGCGGTCGAAATTAGCAACCTCGTTCGATATTACTATTATTGCATCGTAACGTATAGACGAATTGCTGCATCATAAATTACACCGCACAAGCTTATTTCTACCTTCTTACAAGATTTCCACGGATCGCGTTACGTAACGCTTGGTCATCGTTTAAAACTCAATCTCAATCTTTGCAATTTCCTTTTCCTCTTGCAATAACACCGTACTAAGGAATTCGAACTTTTTCCATCGAAAAAGTATCCTCCGTCGAATTTGTTCGAAAATTTGTTCGATCTTTGTTTCGTACGTATATTGTACACATTCGCACATACTTACACTACGAATTCGATAGTTTAAAGTTTAGACTCGTTGAGAAACTTTGTTAGAAAACATTCGACGATTGCGTTTTCGTTGTTTTCATTTGGAACATGAAGTACAATTTTTTACATCATCGTCAGTCTGTTAGTTACGATACGATATCGATAAATAGAAATTTTGTAAAAATAACAAAATGAATTTCGATCTTAATCCTTGGATATTATTGGATATTTTTCAAATTTAAAAGATCTAAGAATTTAATTCACATTAGAAAAATATGTACAGATATGATATTTAAAAGAACATACTTTAATCAATTCCACCAAAGAGTCATTAGAATCTACAGAATTATATTATAGAATATAATCGATAGATTAATATTTTTTAAGAAATATTTAGTATAAAAAGGACCAGCCATTCTTCTCGTTATTCCTTCATAGATTGAGTCAAACACATATACGTGAAACTCTATATTCTGAATATAAAATAAAAGATTCATTAAAATCTACAGAATTATATTATAAAACAAAGTCGATAGATTAATATTTTTTTGAGAAATATTTGATATAAAAGAAATCAGCTATTGTTCTCATTATTCTTTCATAGATTGAGTCAAACACATATACATGAAACTCTATATTCTGAATATAAAATAAAAGACTCATTAAAATCTACAGAATTATATTATACAACAAAGTCGAAAGATTAATATTTTTTTAGAAATATTCGGTATAAAAAGGACCACGTATTCTTCTAGTTGTTCTTTTATAAAATGAGTTAAGAGCCATTAAAATCTACAGAATTATATTATAGAATATAATCGATAGATTAATATTTTTTAAGAAATATTTAGTATAAAAAGGACCAGCCATTCTTCTCATTATTCCTTCATAAAATGAGTCAAACAAATATACGCGAAAGCCTATATTCTGAATATAAAATAAAAGAGTCATTAAAATCTACAGAATTATATTATAAAACAAAGTCGATAGATTAATATTTTTTTGAGAAATATTTGATATAAAAGAAATCAGCTATTGTTCTCATTATTCTTTCATAGATTGAGTCAAACACATATACATGAAACTCTATATTCTGAATATAAAATAAAAGACTCATTAAAATCTACAGAATTATATTATACAACAAAGTCGAAAGATTAATATTTTTTTAGAAATATTCGGTATAAAAAGGACCACGTATTCTTCTAGTTGTTCTTTTATAAAATGAGTTAAGAGCCATTAAAATCTACAGAATTATATTATAGAATATAATCGATAGATTAGTATTTTTTAAGAAATATTTAGTATAAAAAGGACCAGCCATTCTTCTCATTATTCCTTCATAAAATGAGTCAAACAAATATACGCGAAAGCCTATATTCTGAATATAAAATAAAAGAGTCATTAAAATCTACAGAATTATATTATAAAACAAAGTCGATAGATTAATATTTTTTTGAGAAATATTTGATATAAAAGAAATCAGCTATTGTTCTCATTATTCTTTCATAGATTGAGTCAAACACATATACATGAAACTCTATATTCTGAATATAAAATAAAAGACTCATTAAAATCTACAGAATTATATTATACAACAAAGTCGAAAGATTAATATTTTTTTAGAAATATTCGGTATAAAAAGGACCACGTATTCTTCTAGTTGTTCTTTTATAAAATGAGTTAAGAGCCATTAAAATCTACAGAATTATATTATAGAATATAATCGATAGATTAGTATTTTTTAAGAAATATTTAGTATAAAAAGGACCAGCCATTCTTCTCATTATTCCTTCATAAAATGAGTCAAACAAATATACGCGAAAGCCTATATTCTGAATATAAAATAAAAGAGTCATTAAAATCTACAGAATTATATTATAAAACAAAGTCGATAGATTAATATTTTTTTGAGAAATATTTGATATAAAAGAAATCAGCTATTGTTCTCATTATTCTTTCATAGATTGAGTCAAACACATATACATGAAACTCTATATTCTGAATATAAAATAAAAGACTCATTAAAATCTACAGAATTATATTATAAAACAAAGCCAATAGATCAATATTTTTTTGAGAAATATTTGTTATAAAAGAAACCAGCTATTGTTCTCATTATTCTTTCATAGATTGAGTCAAACACATACGTGAAATCCTATATTCTGAATATAAAATAAAAGAGTCATTAAAATTTACAAAATTATATTTAAAAAACATAGTCGATAGATTAATATTTTTTGAGAAATATTTGTTATAAAAGAAACCAGCTATTGTTCTCGTTATTCTTTCACAGAATGAGTCAAACAAATATACGCGAAAGCCTATATTCTGGATATCTTTTTTAAATATAGAAAGAACATCGTTCGTAATTACAATAATAAATCGAGTTTCCGCTTAATCTCAAACTTTCGTGCGATTGAAAAAGTTTCAGTGGAAACAACTGAAGCAATCGCGCACACACTGGCTCGCCAAGCTTCCTTCGTCCATCGATCTGTTTGCGATCATTAAATTTTCCATTCGCCCACATGATCGATTATACGATAGAAGACCGACTTGGAAGGAAAGCGTGGGTGTCACCGATTTTAAAACGTGGGTGCGAAACACATCGATCGACGATATTTTTAATAATACATTTGATCATCGTTTCATTTATAAAATCACTTGGATTCTCAAGAAGAAAAATTAAAAGGCCATTTTCTCGATCGGATATTTTTCTCGCTGACAACTCTTCCATCATTCCCACTCTCGATTGTTAAACCACTTACAATTAACGTTTTCACGGAGACTGGCACAGTAGCAAGACAAAAAGATTCCGTGACTCAAGGTAAAGATAATGCGCTCGAGACTTGGTACTCCTGGTAGTCATTAGTCATTACACGTTCTGTTGCATGTCTCGACTGTCTCGACTAACGTCGAACGATCGTCCAACAACGAATCGAACGAGTTTCCTTATGACTGTTAAATGAATCTGGGCAAACAAGGTTGCTGCGAGCTACTTTGGCCTGCTTTTATTAAAAGCAATGTCTCAATCGAGGAATTTTGATCTGCGAAAAAGCGTAGAAATAAATTGAATTTTTATATTTCCTATCTTACTTTCTTCTCTTTTAATTTTTCTCCTTTCTATCCTTGCATTTTTTATATTTCTTAGAATTTGCAAGCTACAGCAATTGTAACATGTTTTTAATCAAAATTTATTTCTGTTCGGGTAAAGAGTTCTTCGAACGAATATGACATCCATCGTAGCTTCTAAAATACATCGTTCATAAACATTTGATTTTATTAACATAATTTTTATATCGAACATCTTATACGTCTTAACAATTTTATGATTATATTTAGTCATTTATACCTTGTTTACATGTCGTATGTAACCAACTGCAATGTTGTCTTTCTTCCGTGTTTTACATGTTAATTCTAACGCACGTTCAAAGATCACAACAGAAGAAAACGATAAATCATTTCCTATTTATACGATTAATTCGATCCTACGTTATCAAGATCGCCTTTCGGCTCGTTTTCTTTACAAAATATTACTCGTCGCGACTTTTAAACTTCCAGGCTATTCAAACATTGCTCCTCACGATATTTGAATTTTCAGCCTATCCAAATATTGCTCGTCTTAACGATTACCTACATCTTTAGCTTTCACGAAACTTCTTCAACTTATCGGCTACTATCAAAAGACTTATCGTTAAATACCTTCGAGTCTAATAGGTCCTTTTCATTTACAACTATCACATTGAAATATTCCCTTTTATCCGAAGAATAAAGAAATCAACAAAAGCAAGCATATTAGACTCTGCTGTTGTGACTCTGATCTTCAATTTTCAATTACGTTCCTTACGCTTCTCCTATTTAACCGTAAAATGATATGGAAATTACACGAGTAATAACCACGTACTTATTACGTCTTTGTTCACGTACACGTGTTTCGTATACGCGAAAAAATGCTCAATAAAATAATATCAATGTAAATTTCACACGTAACAATTATCCAAATGTTCCCTCGTCTCTGTGTTTCGTTTCTTTCTCCAGTTACGTTTTCTATAACGTTGCTCGCTCACCGCACAATATATTTATCATCGAAACAGACGGCGTTATCAAGTAGTATGATCGTCGTCAAGTTAGTAAAACTTTATCGGCGACTTCTATTCGCGAAATATAAAATGATATGGAAATTGCACGAGCAATAACCACGTACTTATTACGTCTTTGTTCACGTACACGTGTTTCGTATACGCGAAAAATGTCCAATAAAATAATATCAATTTAATTTCACACGTAACAATTATCCAAATGTTCCCTCGTCTCTGTGTTTCGTTTCTTTCTCCAGTTACGTTTTCTATAACGTTGCTCGCTCACCGTACAATATATTTATCATCGAAACAGACGGCGTTATCAAGTAGTATGATCGTCGTCAAGTTAGTAAAACTTTATCGGCGATTTCTATTCGTGAAACACGATAACGTCGACAAAGATAATCCGGATGATGGAGGAGCGCGAGAAAAATATTTTCCATCGGTTATTCTAGAAGTTACATTTTTGCTCGGCTACGTGGGAGGCGTATACCAAGAATAGAGATTAGAACGGTATTCCGATGTTCCAAGCGACGCCACTAACACGATAATTTCTAGCATTCTCGTTTTTCAACCTGACCCACGATCTGTCGTGTTTTCTCGTTCATTTGTTGCTACGCCAGGTATAATATTAGACATTTTATTCATACGTAGCCATGTAGCTTGGTTATCGCCTGACGCTCCAAATCTAAATTGTTTTGTGTGTGTGTGTGTGTGTGAACGTGTTTCGTGCACACGATGTCCTTTGTATTTTCATTCCTTTCTGTCGTGAAACTGCAATTAAGTGACATGCGTGAAATGTCTCGGATAAAAATAACGTTATGTTTGATGCATATAGTTGATGATTTCGCAACACCATCTAACAATAAGTAAATTTCTCTCGCTTTACGGAGTTTCTCAAGCGTGTCACGACGAATAATTGATGGTATTGCGGAAAAGTGCTACAAGCGTAGTTTCTTTCCAGAAACAAGCTAAATATATAGAAGAATGGATGAGAATTTCTTATACGTTTTTCTGGAGACTTTATGCATCGGTGTAACGATGTATTGCAACGAAGCATATTGATCTTTTTAATTAAAGTTGAAGTTTAATCACATTTTTCTTGGATTAAACATTCAATCATATTGTTTTCCCCTTGAAGAAATAATTCACTAATACCGTTTACCAATATCATTTGCTAATTTAACGTATTACGGTGCCGATCGATCGATCAAGCAATATTTGCACGATTTTTCTCGTACAGCTTTAAACTAGCTATTGTTATACAAAAACAATTATTAATACGTACTGGTATGTGCGTACATACTCGTGTATGTGTACATTAATACATAGTTTCGACTTGTAAGATTTCACTGGTAATGTTAACTGAATTGCGTAAGAGGGCTGAGAAATTATTCTCACGGTGTTTCGTTAAACCTCACAAATAACAGTTCCTGAGAACAATAAGAACAACGATATTCCAGAAACAATTTGCATAATTGAGCTGCGTATAAAATTGTCCAAAGGAGAAGCGCACCGACGTAGACTTACGTTCGCCTCGTATCGCTAAACTTTTCCATCGCGTCGCGTGAACAGAAATCATTCTACCGAAAACGAGAATCAAACAAACGTTAAAATCGCGCGACGGCCAGGAAATAAATTAACTAGACGAGAAAGAGAACGAGAGTTTAAACGGAAACAGAGCTTCCTTTTGAGTAATTCCAGCAACTAGCTAGGAAAAGTTGGCGACTCCGTCGAGTTTCGTTTCGAAAAGAATAAAAAAGAAGAAAACGAAAGGAGCACGACTGGTCGTGGAAGAAGTTTGCGTCGATTTCGTCTTGGAATCACGACGTTTCGGTTTCAGCATGCAAGTGCACCGAGGAAACTCGTCATCCCTGTGGCGCATGATCGTTATACCTACTTGCGGTGGAACGTTATCGTCCTGTGAGTCAACCACGCAGACGAATATCGATTATCCGCGATCGGGACTGCCGGTCACGTTTCAATGACGATACGAAAATGGAACGATCGTTCAATAAGGGCCCGTCGTCCACCGTTCTATCGCGAGCTTTGATCGCCGTACGTTTGTCTCTTATGCGACACACGCGTCACGTGCTGTGGTGAATCGTTCGCGTGCGAATCGCGAACCAGATTGCACGAGCCAACTTAGCGTGCTCTATTTTTACATTCGTCGAAGATTCTTACCATTGTTAAACGCTTTGACAGTCACGATCATCATCGATGATCTACTTTTGTTGTCAGAATGATTAACGAGACTCTGCTCTTCTAGAACTTGTCTAGCGACAAAGCCAAGCGATTCTGATGAATTTCTTTTAGATCAGCTGTTAATTATACGTATGACAAGACCCTTTTGAGATGTAAATACAAAGAGACGCGTGGATAAACTGTAAGGTAGAAAATATATATTTTAAAACTAAAGTGTAAATACAAAGTTCAGAACATAATATGAGCTGATGCAGATCCCCACGCCAGCAGTGTTATCCTATGACTAAAAACCCTGAAGCCAACGTTGCCTATCTACTGTTTATGGTTTGCCTTCGACCCAGTCTTTTGTCTATACGCTGTCGATGGCTTCGGTGCTTGAGAAAACTAGAAGAACAGATGTAGAGTTTTCTTAGAAGTAACAACCACTTCAACAGTACAAATGTAATTCTTTTTATTTTGATTCTTTTTATCGTTCGTTAACTGTTTAAAGCGGCGCGCACGCAACTAGTCATGTTCGAGTAAATCTTTGCCTGATAAATTTTCAAACGCGATTTTCTCGAAACCTAAACCTTAAATCAGAAGATTGTATTGCTTATTTCGTTCTTGTTTCTTCCGTTCTTGTTTCCCTTGCACGTGTTATTCGGCCACTCCCTGTATATGTACGTGCGGGTATTTTAGAATCATTTTAATTGCGAAAATATAGAAAAGAATTTAATCCTATGGTACGTGTATTTGTCTCTAAGTAATTCCACAGAATTGGTATTTTTAGACGATAGTTTCGAGAACTACATATTGTATTTCGAAAGTTTCCTTTCAGTTAATGGATCCGGAACACCCGGCGTAGATGTTGAAAACCAGGTCGAAAACTTCCATCCCAATAGCCAATTACAGAAAACTAACAACCGTGTTCTAACTTCATCCCTACGCTCTCTCTCTCTCTCTCTCTCTCTCTCTCTCTCTCTCTCTCTCCGTTTCAACGTTGAAGCAAAATACATCTCTGACCACTTAATGAAAGCGTACTCTTTCATCGAATGCTATAGATCACAGGTATTAAAAGCTATCCCAATATCGAACCTTTGGCCAAACAACGTTTTCGATCTAACCGCTTCATCACCGACTTCTTACATGCTTTTTCCAGTGTTTGTGAAAATGTCAGGGTATAAGTTTTCATCTACAATTTCTAGTACTTTTACTTAGGATACTCTACAGATTTAAAACGAGATAAATCTTCCCAGCATCAGAGCAAGTTTTGGGCGCGAACATGAAATTTCGTTTTAGTACGCTCAATTTTACGAATTAATTAGAAGATTATCGATAAGAATTAGTAAAATTAGAATTTCCTCGATGAGATATTTCACGCGATAAGCCCCGATACGGGTGAACTGATAAAAAACAGGTGCGTGTGACTTTCAAGCGCACAAAAGTTTCTATTTTTGCTTAAAACTTTTCCAGTTACCCTTCATCACGAGAGCATCGATCCAAGTCCAAAGTGCAATTAATATTTTTATTATTATTAATGTAGTAACGTATAGGTGGTGTGGTGTTTGTTTTATTCTCTAGAGCAAGGACAAGAAATGATGGTATATTGAGAGTTAAGTTCGTTTATTCGTGTAAGCAATGCTCAACATAAAGCTGACTATAATCGTCGTACGTCTTAAGCTCGGCTTCCAGCTTCTCAACTGACTTAACTCAACTGCTTAGCGTCTTCTGTTTAACTCGACTCACTAACGTCTTCTGTCTGTCTCGACTGCCTCACGTCTTCTAAACAACTTGACTGCTTAACGTCGTCTTCTCAACTTCTCTGCTCGACCCCTTATCGTCCTCTCCTCTAACCCCCAGATGTGCCTGACCCATTCCCAGGTAGATCTCCTTTAATTACCCCGATGTTGTAAAGGGCCACAGGTATGGCCCATTGTCAGGCACGTCCCTTTTCCCGATACTACATTAATATTATTTTTCTTAACACGAAATACATCGGATACACGAAAGAAAATTGAAACGTGTTTTTTCTTCTATATATCGCCTATAAAATCTTGTAGCTCCAGGTGAAACGATATTTAAACAAAGTAGTAGAATTTGTTCGATATGTTACATAGCCTTCGATGCATACTCGCTGATCAATAAACGTTGATTAACGTTTCTTTAGTCCCTTCTCGCCCCTTTGCACGCTACACGAAGCGTACGATCTTACGAATTTACCCTCCAAATCGCTCATTTTCTTCCTCCAATACAATTTATTGCTCGCTCAGGACGCCACAGTGTTTTAACACAGTGCACCGTTAGATGCAAGATTTGTTCTCGTTCTTTTTTTATCGATGTTCTAATAAAAGTGTTTAATCGTTCAATGGGGCACTTTTTACTTCAAAGTATCTTCTATTTATCGGTTATATTCAAAATCCCCTTACTGTCAATTTTCATACAATTTTTACAATTGTAAAAAGTTGAAGCGCTCCGGTCACCAATGACCACCGTGGCAAGCAAAATGTTAATAAACTTCAATGCTACGCTTGAGATGACCAATCATGCTGTATACTAATTTTTTTTTTACTAAATGTATATTTCCGATGTATATCTTCTATATCTTCGATATTCTAATTTAGTCACGATATAGTGCAATTTCTATATACATATGCAGATTGCTTTCAAATTTTACCAACATAATCGCGACACTCGTGCCGTTAAATCTCCTTACGGTGCTGATAAAGTGGCAAAATGCGCAGCGCATACAATACACGCGTCAAACTTTTCTCTGGTAAATGTCCAAACACGTTAGCGTAATTAATTAACATACTCGAACACGATTTACGAATTAGGTTTCTCTTCGTCGTATCTTGATACGCCAGATCTTGCAAATAATTTTTACAATTATTACAAATTCAAGCGCTCCTAGCACCAATGGCCACCGTAGCAGTCAAAGTGTTAAAACAACTTGGACTTGGCACGCGATAGAAATTCTATCAATTAACTCGACGACAGCTCGAATCTACGTTTTATACGCGCGCAAAGGTTTTCGCGTTGGTTTTTCCAGCGGGTAGGCGGAATGCGTACAAGCATCGTTGCTCGTCATCGTTGTAATTATTATCACGATGATCGCGAGAACAGCATCGGCCTCGTAACCGGTCTCGCGTGTACACACATACAGAGAGGCAACTAGCCTAAGCTAGAGGCGTGGAAAAAAATAATTAGGGTCATGCCGCATAATTCCATGGTACGCGAAACCTTCCTCCTTGCAATTCGATGGAATAAATTTATGCGCGCCGCGCGAGCTTTCCGCGCCAGCGAGCATCCGGCCAGAAATTTCGTGAAGCTCGCGAAACCGGAGCTGGAAACCAGATTTAGCAGTTCAAAGCACTTCAAACGGTATTTTACGAGGAAAAATCAACGGGCAAATGAGCGGATCGTGTTCACTTCCTAATGACTTGACGTCTCAAGAGAGACATATGTAGTCCTCCGGTTGATGGGATTTTTTGCTGCATACATTCTACAGTTCTTTCTTTTTATTTCCGCTGTGAACGTTTTATGGTTCAAGAAGCGTTTCGCAATTAGTTTCATTTAATTCGTACTCGGTAAGATACTTGCAAAAGCTGCATGGAATATCGATACATTAGCTTGTCCGAAAAGTTTCTTTCGTTTCATAAGCTGATAATAGACGAAGAACAACAGTTTCTGTTTTATATTATTTTATTGAATTAGGTATGATACATTTCGTTATGTTTCTATTACTACGTTCGTGCATAGTTCGATAAACTAATATAAAACAAAAAAAAAAAAAACATTGCGTCTATTATTTCCTTATAAAACGAAAGAAACTTTTCGGACAACCTGATACATACGCTTCGATCCTTTGCAATCTAACAAATTATTAATCTCAGCAAATAGACGCTCGATAAGCTGTCGCCGAATGCTCTTGAGATTTAAATATAGATATATTTGTGAGAAGAATTTATTATAATCTGTGTTTCTATTTGTCGTAATTAATCGAAATCGATAATATCGAAGAAATTCGTATTTATCGTAAGCAATGATCTATCTACGTTCACGTATGATATAAAAGAAGAATTACAATATTTGAAGGGGAAAACTGAGCGAAGTAGAGTGCCGCGTGCAGCTCGAGGTAAGCACAAGGCGATTGGCAACTTATCTTTTTAATCTCTTGCATCCTCTTAATTTCTTCTATTTAAATCGAACATGGGTTCGCAAGATACGTGCAAAGTTAAGATGATCGTACGAGTACTACTCGTGTTTCACAAACGTTTCGGAATATTTTCTACATTTTCTATGTATCGTACAATCTCTGAAGTTAACATTCTATTATAATTGTTTCAAATTAACATATAATATTTGTCTATTGCGTGTCGAATTAATAACCTGAATTAATATAAATATTTGTGGAAGGACAGAAAAGTATCAGCAAGATTCAGATGTGGAAACGAGACCAAAGCAAGGGAAATATGGAAAGAAGAGGAAGAGAAAAGATGCAGGCTATGTAAAAGGAAAGGAGAAGACCCGAGACACGTGATAGAAGAATACGAAATAACGGGAGGACCAAAGGACGCAGAAGAAATACTAAACGAGACTGGAGGAGGACTAATGGAATTGAAAACAATAATGGAGAAGAGAAGGGCGATACAAGACAGGGAGGAACGATAATAAGAAAGCACAGTAAGGAGGTAAAAGCCCAAAGGTTGCTATAGTTTTAGAGACGGAATATATAACAGAGTGCAATATAACAGAGTGGATAAGAGGAGAGATAGATATATAAGAAAAGAGAGATAGACAAGGAAAAGAGATATAAGGGAGGAGGGAATAAGGTGATAACGCCATAAGATTGATAGAATGTAAAAAGCGTGATAGGTAAACGAGATGTAAAACCGAAAGCTCGTCCAAAGCCGAAAGACAGGGACTAATAAAAATAAATAAAATAATATAAATATTTATTAATAACTCGATTTTATTTTACTTCGTTTTACATTTGCTGAAACTGTGACTTGAATTGTACTTCAGCTACCAGCTGATTCTAAATTTTCAATTTCCTTGTAGGATTAAGAAATTATCTACTTAAGGATTACCATTATCGAGAAAGTAACGCGACAGATACCTATAATTTGCCTGGAATATCCTGCAATTTTACATGAATTCCTGTTTCATTTGTTTCACTTGTGAAGAGAATCGTAACAAGAGATAGTTTAATGCTACAGTCTGGTTGAAAGCAATTGTGTGTTCCAAGGCTACTCATGCGTAACTCCCTACCACTCAAACTTGCTATTCTCTTACCTACGTCTTTTGTCTCAGTGCACCGTGTTCAATTTTTCTTATCGTTTGCTTCGAGGATAGAAAATTCAAACCTCTTCATCTTCTATATGTTTAAACACCTTTTCAATGTTAAATCAGCTTCTTGGAAACCTCAAACTGATACTTCACCGTGCAAGGTATTGGAAAACGTGGATTTAAAACTCTAAAGCATTTACAGAGAAGAGTAGAGAGAAATGCTTAAATTAACATAGAACCTAAAACTAGACGTTTCAAACATTTTCAGAGCGTATCTCTGTTAACAACTTGTTAAATATAAATAAAGGAATTGATTAATGAAAAGTATGAATTAAGAAAAGATATCGTTACCGCGATAAACGATTATAATTGATATTAGAAGAGTTACAGCAAACTATAAGTTTCCATTTCTTTCTACGAAAGATATTTTTCCTTCCAATTTGGACGCGCGTGTACGTAAAACGTTTACATGCCACGTCTAAATCACGAACATCGTCATCTTCGTTCGTGCATATTACGCGCACCTTCCACTTGTTATTATAATTTAACTGCGTTCTTTACGATGGACGAACAAGTGAAACTCGTTTATCAACGAGATGCAAAATTACGCTCACCGATGAGAAACATCGATTTCGAGATCAAATTCGAATATCACATTCTCTCTTTGAACACCTTTCGCGAGTAAAATTCAAGCTGGTTAATTGCGAGCGATAATTAATTTCGGAAAAGTAGCTGAACGTCGATAATCACGCTGGGATATTAAAAAGCGCAAACTTCTACGGAATTGCTCGCCTTACGAAACGAAACTCTATTCTTTCACCCAACTTTCTAATATTACTTTACAATATAAAAAGAAACGGCCACGTCGTTTTACTTTCTAACGATACCGAATATTAGAGGGTGGAACGAGATCGTCTACTCTTCAACGCGTTTCTTCTTTTTAATTTCACAGAAGCGCGTTATCACGCTCGTGCACGTGCGCGACAACCTTTTTGGACTTTCATTTTCACCGATTCCACCACTTTCTATCCTGTATACCCATAATTAGAAGTATTTCGATTTCAGCTGGCGAATATCGACCGAACCACCGAACCATCTTTTTCTTTCCACGGTGTAGAAAGCGTAAAAAGCTTGCAAGAAATTCGACCAGCCAAGTATAGAAACTCGCGATCGTCCGTACTGCGCATACCAGGGGACAAATTCGATGCAACGATTGGATCGTCGCTTCCATTATCGTCGTTCTAGTTTCCAATGGAAATGTCTCTTTGTCTTTACTTTCTCGCAATTTTCGTTTCGCTCGAGATCATACTTAGACGTATAATGATCTGTGACCAGCTAACAAGGGATGCATCGAGTATGACACTCGCTGATTCCGATGAAATTTAGCTTGGCAACTGGTTTTTCTATGCTTCGTAAACTTAATCGTTATTTTAATACGTTACACCACAGTATGGGTGACGCTCTTTTTGTTCGAGTTAATTAAATATAGGATATTATATATAGGATATATCTTTTCCATTGTTTCTTGGATACTTTATAATTTGTTCTGGCGAATATTTGGTAAATGGTTACGTCATTTAGGATATAGCACGCTAATAATGATTGATTATATCTCAGTATTTGTACGGTATCCTGACACCGATAGCATTAGGAGAGTTTTCCAAAGTCCAAATGCGTTCTTCTTACGGTATCGCTGGTCGACTGAGGCTAAAATTACGCATACGTTTAATCAACACGTAGTTTAGTCAACTATCATCGTATCAATTTTCCGGCGTATCCCATGAGAGAGAGAGTTACCTCCTACGCGCTGACAATCAGCCAAGACACTGCGTTTGTAAACAAGTAAATCCTAGCTGGGTTTAATTTAACTTTTAAATTCCTACTTCGTGTTATATTTTTTCTGCAATGATGTAATGACTTCCGCAACGATAACTAAAAGAATAATATAACGAATTTTATTTTGTTTTTTATGTATTCAAACTGAAAATAATTTTGTATCAAGGCTACTTATATCAATACCAGTCAAAATGAATGATACTTGTTAGTGTAAAAGTGTAATCTGTTTATCGAACTTCAATTAACCAGTTTCCTCGTTTCCTACAACTTCCCACACGTTTTTACAATTTTTACCGCGTATCATTCGATATGATGATATCAGTTATCAACAAAACTCCGGATCATTCGCTAGATGCTAACACTAGAAGTACCACACCAATCAAAATAACTTGTTCTACAATTTTATAAATTTGTCAATCCTCGTTTAGGGATCATGGTCCCAGATGGATTAACAATACCAAAAATGTACTACATAACATATTATTTCTTCTGTAAGAAAGTAATAAATCAATAAATATACAAATATTCTATTATTACGTATTTTTAAAGACCAGTCATTTTCACTGGTTTTGGTAGAAATAGCTTCGTGTTAACTATCGGTAGTTCTAGTGTTAATTACATGTTAATATTTCACGGAGGAGATATTAGGTCGTCCGAAAAGTTTCTTTCGTTTTATAAGGAAATAATGGATGCACAATATTTTCCGTTTTATATTATTGTATCGAATTACGTATGATCCATTTTGTTCTATTAAAATAAAAATCGCAACGTTCGACAGATTAGATTTCGTGTTTGTATAAAGATGCATCGTTGTAAAAGGCGTGTGTGTAAGAGAAAGACACTTTCCGGACAACCTAATATTAACGGAGGAAGATGTGTTTCGTTCTACGAGAAGGATATTTCGATGGTGAAATGTTCGTTTGTCATAGCATGGGACACCGTGTGGAACATGGGACAAGTTTTATTTATAACAATACGTGGTTTTTAAAAGTTCGAATAAAATGTAGTTTCGAAATCGTTGCGAAACGAAGTTCGCAAGGAATAAGAATAAACTAAATGGCATTTAATAGTACGGCTAAAATACTAAATATTTTACTAATTTCTTTATTCTATCGAAAATTGATAAATAAATATCACGAGCAATTATCGTATTAATTTTTCAGATAATTGTGAAATGAATAAATAAAACACACGCTGAAGAAACTACAATATGGGTTTTCCCATCTCCTCGTTCTATTCGTTAAAAGCGAAATTTGGTTTACTTGGCGCTATCTGTTTATGCGATAAAAACCTAAATTACACGCATAATTTTCATAATTTTTTATTCGAAAATGATATGTTTACCGTACAGTGTACTTATAGAGATTAATACTTGCTTAAAACACCGAGGAAAGTCATTAAAAACCACAATGCATTCTCCTCGTT
This sequence comes from Bombus campestris, assembly GCA_905333015.3. Taxonomy (NCBI): domain Eukaryota; kingdom Metazoa; phylum Arthropoda; class Insecta; order Hymenoptera; family Apidae; genus Bombus; species Bombus campestris. Next base: position 14,272,750 of record HG995127.1, on the reverse strand, counting down.
CCTCTTGAAAGCAAATTTTTATTCTCATCACGTTCCGAGATGGGCCAAGAAAAAGTCAGCTTCCTCGCTTCCAGAGAGACGACGTTCTCGCAAGCGACTTTATCCAAGAATAAAACGACCGTTTCTACGGCGAGCCATGTAGAACGCGTCGAGATTGAGTTTCGTTCTTTGAAAACACACCACGATAACGTATCAACCATGGTGTACCGTATTCTTTTCTCGCGAAGTGCACTTGTGCCTCGCGCAAGTCGCAGAGTTAAATTCAGAAGAAAAAAAAAAGAAAAAAAGGTAGTAAAAAGAATTTGGACGAAAGGAAAACGACCGTAAGATATTCGCTTTACCACTCACGCAGTTATTTTACTACGACAACACCGTATTTCATTTCTCAAAGAAATTATACGAGTGGTAATTTTATTCCACGTAAATCTTCGTTCCTAAGTTCTCATTACGAGTATGTTGCATTCGTAAAATAAGAAATATAAAAGGACAGAGTAATTTTATAAAATGGATTTATATCTAACAAGACGAAAAAACAAATTACGATCAATTGATAACAGCAATGGTGAAAAATTGTTAGCACGGAGATTATTAAAGTTCAAAGAATATCAGTCCCCAAAACAAAAATGTCTAAAATACACACGTACAACAAGTAGTGTGTATTAAGTGTTCCCAAAAGTTTCTTATATTTTTTACAAGGAAATGATAGATACACAATGTATTGTGTTGGCAATTAAGTAATTACAGACTTTGTCATTAGGTGGTAATGACAATATCAGTCAACTAGTAGTGTGTATTAAGTGTTCCTAAAAGTTTCTTATATTTTTTACAAGGAAATGATAGATACACAATGTATTGTGTTGGCAATTAAGTGATTGCAGACTTTGTCATTAGGTGGTAATGACAATATCAGTCAACTAGTAGTGTGTATTAAGTGTTCCCAAAAGTTTCTTATATTTTTTACAAGGAAATGATAGATACACAATGTATTGTGTTGGCAATTAAGTGATTGCAGATTTTGTCATTAGGTGGTAATGACAATATCAGTCAACTAATAGTGTGTATTGTGTTCCCAAAAGTTTCTTATATTTTTTACAAGGAAATGATAGATATACAATGTATTGTGTTGGCAATTAAGTAATTACAGACTTTGTCATTAGGTGGTAATGACAATATCAGTCAACTAATAGTGTGTATTAAGTGTTCCCAAAAGTTTCTTATATTTTTTACAAGGAAATGATAGATACACAATGTATTGTGTTGGCAATTAAGTAATTACAGACTTTGTCATTAGGTGGTAATGACAATATCAGTCAACTAATAGTGTGTATTGTGTTCCCAAAAGTTTCTTATATTTTTTACAAGGAAATGATAGATACACAATGTATTGTGTTGGCAATTAAGTAATTACAGACTTTGTCATTAGGTGGTAATGACAATATCAGTCAACTAATAGTGTGTATTGTGTTGGCAATTAAGTGATTGCAGATTTTGTCATTAGGTGGTAATGACAATATCAGTCAACTAATAGTGTGTATTGTGTTCCCAAAAGTTTCTTATATTTTTTACAAGGAAATGATAGATACACAATGTATTGTGTTGGCAATTAAGTAATTACAGACTTTGTCATTAGGTGGTAATGACAATATCAGTCAACTAATAGTGTGTATTGTGTTGGCAATTAAGTGATTGCAGATTTTGTCATTAGGTGGTAATGACAATATCAGTCAACTAATAGTGTGTATTGTGTTCCCAAAAGTTTCTTATATTTTTTACAAGGAAATGATAGATACACAATGTATTGTGTTGGCAATTAAGTAATTACAGACTTTGTCATTAGGTGGTAATGACAATATCAGTCAACTAATAGTGTGTATTGTGTTCCCAAAAGTTTCTTATATTTTTTACAAGGAAATGATAGATACACAATGTATTGTGTTGGCAATTAAGTAATTACAGACTTTGTCATTAGGTGGTAATGACAATATCAGTCAACTAGTAGTGTGTATTAAGTGTTCCCAAAAGTTTCTTATATTTTTTACAAGGAAATGGTAGATACACAATGTATTGTGTTGGCAATTAAGTGATTGCAGATTTTGTCATTGGGTGGTAATGACAATATCAGTCTCCAAAATAAAAATGTTTTAAAATACACACGTACAACAAGTAGTGTTTTTTATATTTTTTATAGGGAAATGATAGATGCATAATGTATTGTGTTTGTGGATGGACTTTGTCATTAAGTGGTAATAACAAAATCCGCAATAATTTAGTTGCCAGCCCAATAGTAAATAGAACGAAATGGGTCGTACACAGTTCAATGAAATAACACGAAAGAAGAAATGTTGCGCGTCTATTATTTCCTTCTAAAATGAAAGGAACCTTTTGAACAACCAAATAAACCCAACCATAGATACAAGTAGTATGTATTAGGTGGTGCAAAAGTTTCTTATATTTGTTGTAGGGAAATGCACAATGTATTGTGTTGGCAGCTAAGTTAGTTAGTATAACACATACATTGTGCATCTATCATTTCTGTCATTACCACCTAATGACAAAATGCACAATCGCTTAGTTGCCAGCCCAATAGTAAATAGAACGAAGTGGATAGTACACAATTCAATGAAATAACACAAAAGAAGGAATTATTTATAATTTAATTATTATTTAATTTATTAATTATTTCTTTATAAAACGAGAGGAATTTTTTGAACAACCAAATAGAATCCGTACGCTGATATTTTACAGAAACAAACGATCCAAGCGAAACGAGCGATGTCCCTTCTCTAAAAGCATGTGATACGTAAGTACCACGGACGTAGTACTGTGCCACGTCGTTGATTCTCGTACGGATCGATAAACTCATAAATCCCTCGGCCGAAACGCAGCGCAGCCAGTTTCAACTATGTAGAGCGAAACATTGAAATGTTATGTTTGGACGAGGCAGCGCCAAGAATAGAGGAGGAAGCCACTCGAATGCGAATTCCAATCTCTGGAATCGATTTCGAAGGGATCCCCATTGAGAGATCAGGTCGACCGAGGACAGGAATTGAAGTTGAAACTTTGAACTCTCGCAAAGAACATCGTTTCAGCTTCTTCGCCCACGTTCTCGAGAGCCTCCAGATGAAAGAGGATTTTTCGCAACTGCTTGGAAATCGGGTATTATCCGAGGGGAGAGACTCGCGTGCTTCGAGCTGCTAAAATATCGTTTCTTTAAAAAAGATCGTCAATATTTTGGATACACGGAACGGAGGAATTTTAGCGTGCTTCGCTGCAAGATATTTATAGTTTCGTTGGTAATCTATTCGTAAGAGATTTCGAAGAGGAATAAATTTGTATCGCGATAGTAAGGTGGGAAGAAATTTATCGTCGCGTTACTCGCAATGTTTCGAACGAACTTTCAGTCGAACTTAACGCTGTTGCATTTTATCGAAATAACGCGTGCGTCGTTTTTTCCGGTAGCTTGGATTTCTATGTTACTGTACTTAGATCTTTTTCTTTTTGCTGCAATTAAAATCGAAGACTTTCTATAGACCTTCGTAGAATCCTTGGGATCTGCGCGAAAAACTTCGAAATAGAAATTTTGGCTGCAACTTTCTCCAAATCGAATTGCTTCTCAAATTTCTTGGAATCATATTCTATATAGAATTACCAAGTATAAAAATATAAGCATGTTTCACCAAGGCCTTCACCAACTCGATTTTCTCGAAAACGAAGCTCCCCACTTTGCTATTCTTCAGCTTCGCCTCATTTTCAGACGTACAATCTCCTTTGCCTTACCTTTGCCGACTATTTTCACATATAAAATAGCATCTGGCTAATTATCCATTCCTTGAATTAATTAAATTCGAAGGACATTAAGGGAATTCGCTATAGAGTATTTGACAAGCTTCTAAATTCTCGATTTTCTCAAAAACGAAGCTCCCCACTTTGCTATTCTTCAGCTTCGCCTCATTTTTAGACGTACAATCTCCTTTGCCTTACCTTTGCCGACTATTTTCACATATAAAATAGCATCTGGCTAATTATCCATTCCTTGAATTAATTAAATTCGAAGGACATTAAGGGAATTCGCTATAGAGTATTTGACAAGCTTCCAAATTCGAAGACAAAGTTTCTGATGCAATCTTGTTACTCTTCAGTTTCATCTTATTTCGAGACGCAGAATCTCCTCGTTTATAACGCAATTTCCCAGACACGTTGCGTACCGGTACACGCTATATAACAAAATAAATAAGCACGTTTCCTTCGTCCTACATCGGGCAATTTTTCCTCTTCGCCCTTGAAGCTTCTCGAAGTATCCCTCGTCTTTTTAAAGAACATCCAAGGCATTGATCGCTTTCTACCTGCCGCGACATCTTTCAATCACATTTTTCCGAATAACAATGCTCGATTTATCGTAGCACCGTTCGTTTCCTGTACCGGAAAACAGGAGTCGTGCGATGCTGCAGCCTCGAGCAGTCCATCGGTTTTACCATTTACCATTTGTCGTTTCGCTTTTGCCTCGTAAAAATTATGATTACTGTTGCATACGAAGCAAAAAACCTTGGAATCCCGCGGTGCTCGACACGTTGAGAAATTGGTCAACTTTTTTCCCAATCTCGTTATATACGGGGCGAATTTACGATCGAATATTCCGCGACTTGCATACATTGGAAAATTACGCGGGAAAAGACGCAAAAATGCAAAGATGCAAAGTCAATTTTATTTTTAACAGTACTGTTATTTTCAACGTTTCCAAACGATTCGTTGAATCTAAATGTATTGGAACATCTATCGTTCATCGAGAATCATTGTAAACTATCAAACCTCGACATTTTTAAATTGATACGCCTTTAAATTTTCATCAGTAAGAGATACTAAGAAATAACAATAAAATCTTATGCGACACAAATAAATAGAGAACGTTTTAACATGAGAAATTCGAAAATTAACAACCTTTATCGTAATGATTTCACTAAATAGCATAAATCATAGACAAAACGTGTAAATCTCCTGCGACGATCAACGCGTTGTTAGATCAAAAACTTTCCTTTTTTTTTTTACCTTTTTCACGTTATTTCGCACAGACGGAATAATTTCGCTTCTGCTCATCGAGAAATTAAAACAAACTCACGCGTATTTTGAATGTTGAAAAAACGCGACTTTCTCGAAAATCAAGTCTGCAACGCGGTTATCTCGGTTACCATTTCTTCCACCTCTTTTTTTCTCATTTTCAGTCATAGTAACTTGCCCTAAGGTTGCTCAACCCGTGACTTTCCACAGGCAGGTAGCGTGTACACGTTTTCTCGCGTTTATTTTTCAAAATGGCATAGAAGAAGCGAATGGCGATGGCACAGCTGCGAGGCGAAGCATCGTAAATACGTTTCACGGTTTGTTCGACTTAATGCTCGATTCAGCTGTAATTGCACCTACGATTGCTTCTAGTTCGATCGACGCTTTCTTCGTGTCAGAAATGGCAATTTGTCGCCGTTTACAACCAGGATATTTCATTTCCATACGACAAATAATCGTTTCAATTCACTCGCCCGGCAACTCGTCTTTCTTTTTCCTACTTTTCCTCTGTCGTTTTCTTCGGGTTACGATCCAGTTGAAGCGGCACACGACGTACGATATTTTAAACATTTTACGTTTGTTAGATTTCCATCTATCTAAACTCTATACACCGCAATGAAATTCCTGTTATCGTCCGATTAAACGAGTCGTCGATTAGATTCCGACATTCAACTCGATCGTTCGGTAAACGTTCTTTTATTCGGTTGCCTGGAGAGTGTCTTTCTTTAGCTAAGGTGTTTTTTCCAACAACGTACCTTCGTACAAACGTGAAACCAAGTCCGTGAAATGTCACGGTTTATCTCAACAGAAGAAAATGAATCGTACGTAATTCGACAAAATAAAATAAAACGAAGAACCTTGCGCGTCTATTATTTCTTCATAAAACGAAAGAAACTTTACGGACAGCCTAATGTCCTTCTTCAACGAATTATTAATCCTTAATTATCGCCACGGGTGAAAATTTAGCTCGTTAAAAGTGAAACAAACTCGAGACCATATTTCCAAGTTCAATTTTTCTCTCGCGTCCTTTATTTCTATATGGTTCTATTAATTAAATTAAATATAGGAAAGGGCGAGAGTAAAAAATATATTACAAGCCAAGTCTTTTCTCTGGGCCTTTGTCAAGTCGAGGTAACGACGATAATAAATAAGGTACGACGTTGGTTAAATTTTCCTGTAAAATCAATGAGAACAGAGTATATCCAACGACTCGAAGATAATCTTCTGTCGATTAAATCCACTTTACGCGATTAGGAATTTCCATGATTAAAGTGAGAGATCATAAGCAGGGAATAGAGGCAACAAACTAAGCTGAAATTACGCTAATTTCGGTTATTAGAAATTTGATTATCCGGACTGATCGTACAAGTAGCTCGTATAACGCAACTTTTTCACTGTATCTTCTTCGCTACCTGTAATTTCTTGTCGAAACGATTTTTTACGAAATTGATGCTTGGCCAAGCGAATGCGATCAGCGGAATTTTAATTCTCTTTATAAAATTAGGTAAAATATTGTTGCAATAAATGCAGTTGTATTGAAAGAGTATACGAAATGAAAATAAATTATTCGACCATTCTGCATCTTTATCATTATCCGCGAGAGAACTTAGTCGTTTTATTATTTTCTTCTCGAACGCGCTCATCGTTCCTGGAGGGAAGCGCATTTTCGATTGGACAGGAGATGAAATTTCTTTGATGTTCGTGGAGGATATTTTCAACGAGTCTAGTAGTCGCGAACGAATCACCGATAGAAAATGAACAATTCGATATTCAGATCGCGTCACCGATAGTGATAGTAACTTTTCTACGTATCGTTTGCTGTTGAACTTGTAGCGTCCAAGTAGCGATACAATGAGTTGTCCTGCTGGCAAATAACCACTCGCGTTACGAGCATCGTCATAATAATTTATTACTCGCGTCGTCGCAATTTCTTTCGATTTATTTCCGATTTCTTTCTTCTGGGTTGGCAACTAAGTGATTGAGGATTTTGTCATTACCAGCTAATGAAAGTGTTGAATTTAGAAAAACAATATAATGAAAGTAAACTTGGTGCTAGCAATAGCAGCTATTAATATCAATTTATAAATTAATTTGATTAATTAGTATTTATATTGATATTTATTTTACAAATTTAATTAAATTTATGAATTTTAGGTGAAATTTAATTTAAAAGTATATTAAATTTAATATTTATAAATATAATAAGATAATATTAATAAACTAGGTACCCTATTATAAAAAATAATAAAATTTAATTTACAAATAAATGCTGAATCATTAAAATTAAATTATGTGGCTACTTTTCATTCTTATTAGAGAAATTTGCAATTTAATTTGATAGTCCACCTTTGATAGTCCATTACCACCTAATGAAACTGTTAAATTTAGAAAAAAAGAAATGCAATAAAGATAAACTTGGTACCAGCAATAGCAGCTATTAATATTAATTTATAAATTAATTTGATTAATTAGTATTTATATTGATATTTATTTTACAAATTTAATTAAATTTATGAATTTTAGGTAAAATTTAATTTAAAAATATATTAAATTTAATATTTATAAATATAATAAGATAGATTAATAAACTAGGTACCCTATTATAAAAAATAATAAAATTTAATTTACAAATAAATGTTGAATCATTAAAATTAAATTATATGGCGACTTTTCATTCTTATTAGAGAAATTTGTAATTTAATTTGATAGTCCATTACCACCTATTGACAAAATCCGCAATCACTTTGTCGCCAACTCGGAAGAAAAATTGATCCACTGTGGAGGATAATTAGTCGTGTGAATAAATACTAGCGAAAAGAATATAACGAGTCTACTTCTGATTTTCTGATGTTCACGCTACTTGTTGTCAATGAAGGACGAACAATTTCTATTGTTTTGGTATTTTTTAAAACCAAATAATTTTAGTACGATAATAAACGATCGTGTATTGCATTCTAGAGTTATCTTTTGTAAAAAAACCGAGAGACGTAACTTGTCTTTAACTCGTGTCGTTTTCATACCCGTTTCCATGCGATCTATTCGTCTCAGTCGACATCATCTTTTATCGTGTCACAAACGTATTCAAGGTGGAAAGGAAAGATCGAAAAATGTAGAAGAAAAGGAAAAAGAGAAATAATCCAAAAGGGAGAATAATAAGAAGAAGGAAAATATAAAACAGAAGAGAAAAAAAAAATCATTCGGGACAGGCACATTCGAGAATTTTGTCGTTATCACCTAACGACAAAATCCGCAATCAGTTGCCAACCCAATAGGAAACGAGTTTGTAGATTTTGTCTTTTCCAACATCGGGAAGATATTTATTTTCGAAAGGGACGACGAGATTTTTAGAATTTTCAGAGACGAATATCTATAATAATATCGTCAATGAGCCTCCTTAAAATTCTCAACTCCTCTAAATTCCAATGGAAGTATGTACGTTAATTAATATAATTAATAATATAATTGAACAATATAATATAATTTGCCAAGGTTCTGAGATACTCTGCTGCAAAATTTTTATCTCAATCTACGCGAGTTACAATTAGAAGACGGCTCTCGATAATAAGTTAGAATTATAAGGCCAATTGAAAATCAGTGAAAATGAGACGTTTGTGTTATCTACCGATATATGTAAACTCGGAGGAAAATTAAGGAAAATGATATTTGTAATATCTGAGAGATACTGGGACTGCACAGTAATAATTAAGGGTTGAATGGAAACGTTAATTCGAATATTGGAAAGAAACATGTAAATTTCGTTGTACATGGAATTTTCTATTGTTATTTTATAGCATTAGCTCGATATTGGAATTCTTTTATCGATATAGATGTAAATTTAAACAACAACGAAAGGTTAAAGCTATCTCTAAGATTTAATTAAAAGATAAAACTTAAGCAATCGGGTATTTTTTTCTAAAAAGTGAAACGTAACGTGAAGAATATTTATGGATTTTATCCGACCATTAAGATCAGAGTATATTAAAATACAAGATCAGGCCGAAATCATTACATGGTAAAAGTATGAGATTTTCGAGCGCGACCATTTAATCGGTAATTATTACTTTCACTTTTACTCGAATAAAACGATTCAATGTGCTTGGGTCCGATATCAGAAAGCTCGAAAATTTCGTCACTTAATTCCCATTCTCATCTATTATTTTTCAAAAACGAAATTCAGACGAGAAATAAATCGTTTTCCCTTTGCTTGTTTCGTTCCGCAGGATGGCAAAGTTTCTAATTCCTTCGGTTAAATTGAATTTCAGAAACTTGTGAAAGATTCCAAACGATAAATTTTCCATAAACTTCAACCTTTAACTTTGATGTTTCTCTTGACAGAACAGGTTTCTAAAAACAGAATTTTAATAAGCATCTTATAATCGATATTTACTTTTCCATAAATAAAAATCTCCAAAGTATCTACTATCGTATCGCGAAATTATCTGCATATTTTTCTGTGATAATTTCGATAAGATTCGATCGATATAGATTCTCAAATTGTTCGAAATAATCGTACAATGATTCTTAGAAATTTTATCGTCCGGTAAAAATCACCCCATATTTCCATTGTCTTACCAAACTAAACCGAACACGCTAGTCCTACGTGCGATTAAAGCGTAACAGCATCGCTTCAAATATTTATGGTACTTGTGCTTTCCGAGGAAATTTCTTCCATTCGTGCAACTTTTATTCTACGCGATACAACGTATAAAAGAAGCAAGAACGTGAAACAGATAAATTCTTTTGCTCGCTGAATTAATTATATCGACCTAGATAACTCCAAATATATAAAAGTTACGAGACGCAGATATAAATATAAAAGTTGCATTTGTCGTGAATATTTAATACAAACATAATGCATCAAGAATAACCGTCTTAATCGTTAAACAGCTGCTAACAAACGTTTATTTAACACGACGAATAATCGATTGTTTCAATACTCGTACGATCTTTACCAAATATACGCTAAATTTCTTTTCTAAATTCTACGTACATTTTCTTTCATTTTATTCCACCGATACAGTCGCGAATATCGTATCTCGCTACGGTGTTAATGAAATTTCCAAATGTAACGCACACAGCGTATCCTCAAAATGTATGTACAAGCGTTGGTATCAATACCAAGTACGTGTTATCCGTATGAAACTTAACCCTTTGCACTTGGAATTTTATTTCAATTTCGTTGCCAGTAAAGCTGCCAATACTTTTAAGTGTTTTATTTGAAATGTACTTTAATAAGACAATTCAAATAAATAAATGAAGAAACAAATTCACTTAACAGTAGAACTACCACACCAGTGAAATTGACTGGTTTTATAATTTTATTTTTAAATTCCTACTTCGTGTTATATTTTTTCCTGCAATGATGTAATGACTTTCGTAACGATAACTAAGAGAATATTATAATGAGTTTTATTTTGTTTTTTTATTTATTCAGGCTCAAAATAATTTTTTATCAAGGCTACTTATACCAAAACCAGTCAAAATGAATGATACTTGTTAGTGTAAAAGTGTAATCTGTTTATCGAACTTCAATTAACCAGTTTCCTCGTTTCCTACAACTTCCCACGCGTTTTTACAATTTTTACCGCGTATCATTCGATATGATGATATCAGTTATCAACAAAACTCCGGATCATTCGCTAGATGCTAACACTAAAAGTACCACACCAATCAAAATAACTGGTTCTACAATTTTATAAATTTGTCAATCCTCGTTTAGGGCTCATGGTCCCAGATGGATTAACAATACCAAAAATGTACCACATAACATATTATTTCTTCTGTAAGAAAGTAATAAATCAATAAATATACAAATATTCCACTATTACATATTTTTTAAACACATTTTCACTTGTTCTACAATTTTATAAATTTGGCAATCCTCGTTTAGGGCTCATGGTCCCAGATGGATTAACAATACCAAAAATATACCACATATCATGGAATTGCTTCTGTAAGAAAGTAATAAATCAATAAATATACAAATATTCCACTATTACGTATTTTTTAAAGACATTTGCACTTGTTCTACAATTTTATAAATGTGTCAACCCTCGTTTAGGGCTCATGGTCCCAGATGGATTAACAATACCAAAAATATACCACATAACATATTATTTCTTCTGTAAGAAAGTAATAAATCAATAAATATACAAATATTCTATTATTACGTATTTTTAAAGACCAGTCATTTTCACCGGTTTTGGTAGAAATAGCTTCGTGTTAACTATCGGTAGTTCTAGTGTTAATTACGTGTTAATATTTCACGGAGGAGATATTAGGTCGTCCGAAAAGTTTCTTTCGTTTTATAAGGAAATAATGGATGCACAATATTTTCCGTTTTATATTATTGTATCGAATTACGTATGATCCATTTTGTTCTATTAAAATAAAAATTGCAACGTTCGACGGATTAGATTTCGTGTTTGGATAAAGATGCATCGTTGTAAAAGGCGTGTGTGTAAGAGAAAGACACTTTCCGGACTACCTAATATTAACGGAGGAAGATGTGTTTCGTTCTACGAGAAGGATATTTCGATGGTGAAATGTTCGTTTGTCATAGCATGGGACACCGTGTGGAACATGGGACAAGTTTTATTTATAACAATACGTGGTTTTTAAAAGTTCGAATAAAATGTAATTTCAAAAACGATATTTTCGTCTTAACTATTGGTGGTTCTATCTAGTGTTGAATATCAGTTTTATTCACACTATTGTTGTATTTTGTAAATTTAAATGTATGATATATCTTGAAACAATTTCCAGAATGCAATCCTACTTTTCTAGGACATCTATTGATTTGGACATGAAAGAATGCCGAGTGGAACTTATAAAACTGATGTCACACTCGACATAGAAGTGCAAAGGAGTTAAAGGAATCGTAAAAACGTGTTAAAAAATTTCACTATTTTTAACGTGACGAAACGAAATCGCGTGGGTCGAGATAGAAGAACAGATGGAAACGACGAACCTGCTGTTAATTGATTTCTGCTATTCACGTTATAGTACCACGCCAGAATAATTTACTTATAATTCTCAACGAGAATTGATTGTAAACTACTTCCAAATAAAAAAAAAAAAAAAAAATAGATTTCTACTGAATCGTGACGGAAGTTTCGTCGAATTACTCTAATCCGATGGGAACTGCAGGTTCCTCGCCTATTCCCTAAAGAGGAGCGAGTCCGAACGATATTTACGCGCGGACGACGAGGCTTGAATTTTGTCGACCACGCGAAAAAGTACAAAGAGAGAGGAAGAGAGAGTTTTTTTATCTTCGACAAAGCGGTACGCGCGACCCACACACGATACCGCTTAAGCTACCTACGTTACACAAATATAAAAATTGTTCGCACGAACGCGACAAAGAGCGTATGCCAATTCATAGGCTGCGCACATGCTGGCTTATAAGGTCTGCTTTAACCCAATACGTTCTTCCAATTTTGATGTTTCAATCTTGTTTTTGTGTCTCGATAAACGAAAAGAACGGGGAAAATACCGAGAAACTATTGTGGCCATAGTATTTTTTTGTATCTTTTTAATCTTTCGTTTCGAACAGCAAAATGAATTTTAATACTTTAAAACAATTTTCGATGTAAGATTGTTTGCGTAACGAGATATCACGCGTACCAATAACGATCCTTCTTTCGTATTTTTCTCGAACTCGGGAAATTTTCTAACGACAGAGAATACTGAAAATCCAAAAGGGTTAAGAATATCGAGAATGTTGTTATTTCTATATTCAGAGGTAAGATCACAATAGCTATTATTTTATTCTTTGAATAAATCTATCGCACCGTTCTGAGCCGAAAAACCTCTATTGCACATTCTTACATGGGCTAGGGATAAAGCAAAAGAACATCTTAAACCTATCGATTAAATCTATCGATTGTATCTAGAACTATATTCTAGTTACTATTTATTGTAACTAGCGCATGTGCATATGAATGGCGAGCACGAACTCACGTTGTCATTTTCAGCAGAGAATATTCTATTTTAAGAGCATAGAGTCAGAATTGGAACGAGAAGTAAATAATAATAATTATTAATAACATTTGCTTCGACTTGTTGCCAAACATTCGAACAAGCTTGTGATATCTTTTTAACGTTAGAAAGACAGATCTTTAATATTCTATTGGATGGAAGATGACCGAAAGAATTCTTAGGTTTAAGAATTCTTGAAACAATTTACTTGATTGAACATTAGAGACAACATTTTTGTGACTCTGTGCTGTATGAACTGTATGGATCGATGAAGAAAATAAGATTTCATCTATGAATTTCCTTCCTTTTATTTTTATTGGTAAACGTATCAAAGATTTGTAAGATTGTACAACGTGGCAGGGACATTCATAATTATCATAGATATTCAGATTTTTTTTAAATCTACAACTCCAGGCTAGAGTTAACAAATGTCTAAAATCTTTGAAAAGTAAAGAGAATAGGCTTAAATCTAAAGTATCTTTAACAAATATGAGGAAATATATTTCTATTTACCTACTGAAGAATATATGTTTGCCTATTGTACTCCAAAAATTATTGTAATACGGTCGACCACTTAATCCTCTGCACCTTTACAGTGAAACTATTTGAAATAAAGAAATTTTTGTTCGAAAAGAAGAAAGTTATGATTTATCGCTATACGATATAATAGAAGCTCAAAATGTCAGCCACAATAAGAACGGAAAATTGGGTAATGCTGTATGAAATTATTAGCAAACAATTGCAATTGTACAATTGCAGTTTTACAAGATACGGCAAACAGTACGTAGCTGTGGGATGAAAGATAAAACCAAGGTTTGTTCAGTTAGGCTAGTTTAGCTAAGCAGAAGTTCTTTCACTCTGGTCGCTGTCCTTCGAAGACAGTCAATACCGATAGATCGAGTGTCTTGATCATTGTGCGCAAGACGTGTGAATGCACTTTGTATTACATGCAAAAATAAATACAGCTTCGCTCTTAACTGTATTTTCATGAAATTCAAGCATATTTCATGCCGTTTATGAAAAATCCCTAATATTGCACGAATTGAATTATTAGCTTAGAAATGAATTCATTATAAATGAATTCTGTGGTTCACACAGAAGCCATTTTTTCAGTTACGAATAAAGATCGTTACGTAAGATTGAATCGAATTTGATGATTATTTCTTTCTAATCAATTATGTAATTATCTAATCAAAGCATTATGTGTTATTACGTGCCCACGTTTGTGGATAAATATATATAGTAATATACTAATAATAATATATAATAATATATATATAGTTAACATATGTTAATTATGACTATTTATATATAAATGTACATATATAACTTGCGTCAACTATATAGTTATGTTTCATTAACTCAAAACTATAGAAACGTGTTAACGTTACATTAACACACTGTATAACTGTTGCTAAATAATTTTCGACAATCTATTCGTATAATTATTTTTGACTTTAATTCGTATTACTAATTGTAACTCGTATAACAATTACTGTAAACAAAATTTTATTTCACATCTAACACGTAAAGTTGTCATAGAATGTCATAAATGATAATTAAATTGACATATCGAGATGGGGCAAGCTTTACTCACGATTTCACTGCAAAACGCAAAATTCGCCCTCGCTGTTCGATATTCGATGTTGCGAGAAAATAACGAAGGAAAAGATTCAAAACTTCCATGACAGATACATACAGAAATGATTGCCAGTAACTACGACATGGCTGACTTGTCGTCAGCTGACAGATAAACGATTACAAGATTTCCAACGCGATTCGATATTTGTCATAATCTAAGATATCTATCCTATTGTAGCTAATTTCATTCTACAGAGTCTCCTACGAGAATCTTATATTCTTATATCACAAAAAGATCTCAAATTGTATCATTGATAACGCATTACGTGTACTTTTAGGTTCTGCGTCGAGTGGCGTTACAAGGTAAACAAAGAAAGCGGCGTTCGATTCAGCGAAATTTACCACTCGTACCAATTGAACATTTCGCAAATCACGAAAGTCGATTCATAAAAATTCACTGGCTCGCAAAGCATTTACATATTAATACATAATACCGTGTGTATCGCAATATCCTCTCTTCTTTCTCTCTCGCTTACATTCTCTACTACAAGTCGGTTTAATCTTTTCTCTGTAAATTCGATTGCGAGATACAAGAAAGAAATCGAAATCCACCAATGGGAGCCGGTACGTATACAAAGCAGCTATCTATTTCTAACAAGTTGCGAAGGGGGCGCGGTCATAAATCTCATGTAAAATGAGGGGAAAAAAGTGCAAGTACGTGCAAGCTACTGCAGGAATGCAGAGAGAAAGAGAGAAAGAGGAGAGAGAGATGATGAGAAAGAGTTGTCGTATGAGGCTTTTGTGTATACGGGCGTGTGTATATACTTACATATGTATGTATACGAAGGGCCGCTCTCTGCGTGCACCGCCAATCAAATCTAGAGTCACTGCACTTTTTTCCTTCGTAGCCTTTTCTTTCTCTGCTCTTTGTTCACATTACCGCGCGCGTACTGCTAATTGAAGATTTCGATTGCAGCTTGATCGTTCACCATATCACGCCGATTTCTCACTATGTATTCACATTATACATACTCGTTTTACTTGACGAACGTCGCGCGATTCACTGTCTACATTGGCATCTTGCGCTCGCTTTGGCTGGCCTCCTTCGACTGCGCGTCGAACACCGTACTGCGATCGCGACCGAATACGGAGTGTGGAGTGAAATTCTCGATCACAGGAGTGGAGGCACTGGAAAATCCTCTTAGCTCATCCTGTGTGGTACACGATTTTCGCCGTCAGGTGTCACTAGTCTCACGCATAACTAGCACCATCTTAAGGTTTCGAACACAATGAAATTGTTCGAACAAAATAAAGTTGTTTTGGTAACTTAACTGGTCGTGTTGATTTTCGAGCTCGGTGTAAATAATAAATACGTTGACTGTTGCGCTTAATTACCAGTGAATGTAATTACGTTCTACATACATATATTCTATCGATAATGTTGAAAGTTTGAAAGTGATCCAAACATTAACAAGATTTTAGACAGAAATTGTCAATATGAAATGCTGAACCTATAAGTCGAACATATAATTTCAAGTGAAAATGCCGAAAGTAGTTTCAAGAAGTATAATATGTTCCGATACAAAAGATCAAGAAGAATATAGCGAAGAAAAACCGTTACATATTTACTATTGCTTATGTGGGCAGATGACACTGATTTTAGGTTACGTTCACTTTGCTTATTAAATACATTATTCTTTATTTTGTTAAAAATCATAAATAAAAGTACATAATAGATATTTTTACATATCTTTGCAGATTGTGCTATAGAAAAATTGCCTTTGAGGAAAAGGGATGGTGCACGAGTTATCGATGGAAGTAAACACGCTCACAAGATGACTTGCGAGCAAGATGAAATTGTATATTTAAAACGTTCTGAAGGAATTGAAAAACAATATCGACAAAAATGTAAAAAGTATGACATAGTTCGTTTTACTTTCAAACATATTTTTCATTATCTCTTTTTACAAAAAATTTAGAAACAATTTTGAAAATTAAAGAGTTAAATCACTGATATTTACATTATATGTTATTTTTATAAATTACAATGTTAATTTTAATATATGTATGTATCTTTACAGATGTGGTCTTTTCCTCTATTATAAACATGACCAAGCAACAAATATTGTATTTATTGTAAAAGGTGCAGTAATCAAAAGTTCTGGTGAAGGTCCAATGACAGATATATATAATCAGGTAGCCATTGAAAAACCCAAGAAAATAATGGTAACAAAACACACAAAGAATATGGGAAAATTCAGTTCTGTTACTGTTTCTACGATTGATGAAGAAGAAGATGAAATTGAAGCAGTAAGTTACAGATTTTCTTACTATACATCTTTAGTCTTTACATATAAATTGTTTTGCTGAAAAAGACTATCGTTGTTATTTGCAAAAAATTACTATTTAGGTAAAAATGTTTCTAAGTCTCACTAAATAAATTGGAAGAAATTATGAAATGCTATAAAGAATGATTATGTTAGATTCTAATATTGTGCAGAACGAAAATACACAATGCTACGCTATAAATCTAATATTCAGGGATAAAAAATTTATTAAAATTCTACATATAAATTTGTACTCTTCTTTTGTAAAAAGCAGTTTATATTCAAAACATATATTTTATATTTGCAGAGAGAAGTTGCTGATTCATATGCTAATAATGCACGAATAATAGAAAAACAATTAGAAAGGAAAGGAATGAATAAACGAAAAGCTATGCCACCCCCTGAAGCAGACCCAAAAAGAACGAGACCACGGGGAACATTGTTAGATGTGTAAAACCTATTTATATTATTGTCATGTATATTTAGAGTTAAATATAAATATGTATAAAAAAAAAGTCAAAGTAGAATGTGGGAGAGATTGTATAAAAATTGTAATGTCTTATATTTACTATTATATCAAATTTTATAAAAAATAATGACTTAAAGAATTAAACGATTCTTTAACATTTTATCGAATTATTTATTAACATTACATAAAAGTAAATATTTAAAATATATAAATGACTAGATATAAATATTGCATAGAAATGTACATTGCAAAATAGAGATATAAATTTAATAAATAAATACAATAACTACATATAATTCATTAATAAGGATCGTTGGAGGGTAAACGGAGTTCTACTTACAATAAGAATTAGTTGGTACGATGGCAACATTAAATGGTAAGAAAGAATTACTTTACATATACACTGCAACTAGTCAAATTAGTAAATAATTCTACAAAACAATTTTGGATAATATGGCTCTTTAATGTGGAAGAAAGAAAGGTCTATCTAAATATATTGTATAACTGGCCATGATACATCTACGTTCTATGAATATGCAGTGTGTAATACTATGACATATTAATGCGTACACTGGTTGAAAATCGGGTGGGACATTTAAGCTAGCTGCATTTATGATTGAAAGTGATATTGATTACCAATATTTTCTAGTTGCGTAATATTTTAATTGAATTTGAAAGACACTGAAAATTCTCTAAAACTCATATTTCCACACTGTCAGAGATCAAGATAATTGAAAAAACGAAATATAATAATTTTTAACTTGCATATTCCTAGTGCCATATTTCATTTTACAGTTACCTTCAACATTACAACAAAATCATAGCACTTTTCTATATACCTAATAAATGCATTTTAAATATATTTCCTTTGATAATTAATGTCAACTGCAACTTGCTTTAAATTAAAATTATATATAACTCTATTTTTTTTTTTTTTTTTACACATAATACGATTTCGCGGTTGGAGTTATCACGTTTGCGATTAAAGACGATAGTTTTATATGTATAATCATTAAACTATGGGCGCTATGTACGTATAAAAACTTACATAGCAACCAATTCATAAATTTAAGTGTTAATTTGAGAAGATTTAATATCTGCCTTCTTAAGGATCGTGGGTTCATCTTTTAAAAATGTTCCCGATCTAGAACCTACGGTTGGTTGTTTTGGAACTTCCCCATTATGGCACTTATTTTTAACTTTCTCGTCAGAAGAGGTCTTTGTAGTAGTTGTCCTTTTATTAGTGACCGTAGGCTTATTTATTTTACTAGTGCCACATGATTTAGGGGAAGATCTTTTGCTAGGGCTCTCGGAGCATTGTTGAGTCGGCACTCCTTCCTTTTTCTCTCTCATTATATTAGGATGATTAACTGTCGATTGTGTAATCGATCGCATGGTTACCGTTTTACACGATACATTATTTAATGACTTACTTGGAATATCTGGAGTTTTTGCAGCGTCTAGAAGATTTCTTCGCAAATGGTAAGCACTAATAGCAGCTGCCCGGCTTCTACTAGCTGCGGTCGAACTCTCTAATGTTCTTCGTGGTCTTCTTGGTGTTGTAAGTAGATTTTTTTGCTGCATCGGTGGTGAGCTTTTCTTCGCTGTTTTATCATAAGATTGTGCTTTATTTATTGTTTTCCCTAAAGTCGGTGAAAGTTTATTTGATGTGTTTGATTTGGGCGTTGTTGTTATTTCAGTCATAAGACTATCCGTGGACATCGAAGTGTCCATTTTAGTAGCCTTCTTCTTTACAGTTGTTGGCTTGTTCTTTGATTCTGCTAAAGAATCTACAGATAAGCCTATCTCCGTATTTTTTTGTTTAAAAGACGGAGATTCTGGACGCGTAATACCGCAACTTTTACTGATCGAATCATTTTTCGTATTAGTTCTGCTGGCGTTCGACTCTGTTAAACTATCAGAAGAAAGTGCCTTTACATCTTTCTTTATAGGTAACTTTATCTTAGCTAATGGTTTTTTGTCGGTAGCCCGTTTCATTGCCGGACTAGATGTGCGAGATGAATCTGAAGATGAAATCATTATTTTTCGTCGTTGCTGTACCATGATCTTTTCTTGATGTACTGGTTGCGTAGTTTCTTTTGGGACTGATTTGTTCCGAGGTTCCAAATATCTCGATTTTACCTAAAAGTTAATGTACGAATAATTTCAGAAAACATGAAATTTTTACAATTTTCTTAATCTGTTTACAAAATTATGTTTGAAATAAATTTTTTACCATGGTAGTATTCAAGTGATAGAAAATTACCTCTAATTTGTTAGGCCATGATTTTGGCCTACTATTTGTTGTATCTGTAGTGGCTTGTTTATCATTTTGCATTTTACGTTCCAATGGATCGCTTTTTGGTTTATTAAAAACTTTCTTCGGCTGTTGTTGTTGCTGTTGTTGAGTTACTGCCATTTGTTTTAGAGTTTTATGATTATGTTCAGATATAGCCATCTTCACACGCTTCAAATCCAAGCTTCTGTTAGTAATAGTTGAGCGGCTCGATGCTGGCCTAGGTTCCTGTAAGAATAAATACATTAAAAAAAAAAAGAAAACTTTAATTAATAAATTTAAAAACGTTTAATTATAATTTGTATTATGTACTTTTATAAAGTTAGAGTGCCTTGACTGACGTTTTGATGTTTCGTGAGGTAAAATTACAAGACAAGCTAATTCTTGAATTCTGCGCCGAAGCTCCAAGTCCATCTTTAACCATGTAGTAGTTCTAGCGGCTCGCGCCGCATCTCTAACCAAGCATTTCTCTACTCGACTTTGAATTTTTTTCAAAAAATCAACAAACAAAGGTCCCCACTTAATTTTGTCTTGAACCTCATCTTGTTGTGCTGAAGTTAACATTTTATTCAATTTTGAATAACTTTTACATGCTTGTTCAGGAGGTAAACGTTCGGCAGCTGCTAAGAAATTATCCTCCAGTCGACTAATATTCCATGTTAACTCTCGGCCAAGAGATTGGAAGTTTTCGTTTCCCAGAACTCCTGAGAAATTATCCGACAGAAACTTCACTGAAGTTTCCAGCAAGTTTGAAACCATTCTAAACACTGGTTCAGCCCAACGAACATTTGGCAAAGTTGCGAGTAACTTATCACAATCCATCATAGTTTGAAGCACGTTATCCGTGGACTGTCATTTTCGATAAATACAGAAAAGACAATTATTTAGATTTCAGGATAAATTACATGTCAAATAATTGATATAATACATACCATATGTACAATATGTTGATGATAACATTTTGCCATAAGTTCTTTCGGAAGCGTCGCAAATGCTTTACATGGCCATATCCGTACGAAATGTCTCGTAACCCAACGAAGAGATTTTCGATACACTTCGTCGAGGCCATAAGCTGCTGCCAGAGGCATACATTCTAATACTCCAACAGCACATATTTGACAAGGCTGTAAATTAATATGAGTGATCAACAAACAATTGCTAGTCGGGAATTTTGTCATGAAAGCAAACCTTATGAGTTTACCTTATGAAATAGATGGCAATATTTAACTTTAAGCGTATATCCAATAATTTCTTTAAGACCTTCCAAGCATAACATATCAGCTAACGTAGCTAACTCAACAATACTTATGGAATCTGGTATGTTACTTTCTCCGCTGTATATGTGACACAATGCAAAATGTACCGCATCGTAAGAATATCCTTGCAGAGAAATAACATTTCCTGCATTTTCGATCCACCCACCACTAAGGATCGCCGCAAAATATTGACATCGAGAACTCAATATACATTTGTGAGCTCTTATACGACGTCCAGCTACGTCAATTGTAACATCTGGATTGATTTCTTCTAAGAACATTCTTAATAAATCTTCTCCCAATCTATTGTATGGTCTACTTCCTGCCAAACTAGATGTTTCAGTTTCTTCTGTACTTCCTTCTAAAAATGAAGTAACAATTAATACTTCAACAGTTCGTAATCACTTTGATTGCACCTATGTTTTAATATAATAAATTACATACCAGCACCGGAACGACCCATGCTACTCTGCATACTGCTCAGATCAGATTCTGATATAATTCCTTCTCCATCGTACTCCCCTGTTAAGTCCTCAAGCGGAGATTTCTGTTTAGATGGAAGGGAAGTACTCATGATTGAAGTAAATTTTCTAGGAAGTGGTCTAACGGATCCGTTAGTTCTAGACATTACTAATTTACTTTCGATCCAGGAAGTTTCTGGAATACTGTTGCACATACGATAGGTACTTCTATCTTCTTTTACAGTCAACATATCCGTAGAATGAGAAACCACGGGTGTTTTATCCAAATCAGACAATCGAACGAAGTTGGAAGTTGTTGTTTTCGTACTGTTAGCTGTAGTCCTTTCATTTTTTTTTGATGTTATGTTATGATTATCATATTCTGTCTCTGGCTTCACATAATCTGAACTTTTCAATTCGCTTTCAATCTTTTTGATCGTTTCATTTAAAGACTTATGCGTTTCTGATATTTTACTACCTACAGCAGGAACTACTTGTGGTCGATTTATGTTTGGCACTTCTCCGTTCAATAGTTCTGATAATTCATAGTCATGATTGTCACTATCGGGGGATGGACCACTACCGCTACTAATATCAAATGTTTCACTTTTGCGTGTTTGTCCCTCAGTACTCTCTGTACATGTTTTCTCCCAAGCCGATGTTTCCGAATATTCATCCTCGTATGTCTTAGCATCGGTAGCATTAAGATTTTCCGTGATTCTTTCTGTTTTTAATTCCGTGTACTCATGCTCTTTCACACTAACACGAAGTTCTTCGTTGATCACTTCAACGTGAGAGTTCGGAGGTGTGTCTCTCACATCAAACTCAAAAACATCTTCTGAAGATGTGTCCATATTACTTGGACCATTAGTACCTTCTTGAAGAAGTTTAGAATTTTTTTGGGTAACAGATTCTTGTTTTGCTGTGTCACTTAAAGAGTGACTCGAAGAACTAGGCTTTGCTCTTAACTTCTTTAACTCTCCCCGATCTACGGACAGACTGTGTGCGCGTTTGTGTTCTTTTCTAAACATTAGTTCTTTCGCAACATGCCCATTGTTGTTAACGCCTTGCGTTTTATCAACATTCCAGGAATGTCGTTTAAACGCCGGTCGTGATGAGGACAAAGTTCTCCTTCTAACCACCGGAGAATCAGATTCTATATACATGAAGACGCTCGGTTTCGCTTTTTCTCTGACACATTTCTGTTCACTCGATGATTGATCTTCTCTCGTCGTGATACTATTTTCGCTAGAATTAGTATCATCCAACTTTGTTTCTACCTGTTTGTCAGAGAATGCAGAAAAGCTTCTCCTATGTGAAGGTGGTACAATATTTTCTTTGTTCTTTGGTGGATCGCTTAAATCAATGAACATAGAAAAAATGTTTTTCTTATCGCCGCTTTCATTAAACTTTTCAGGTTTGACAGTAGGTTCTTCTACTTCTATTTTCTTATTTTTTGGTGCATTACTTGTACCAGATATATCAACGTAAAATTCACAATAAGATTTACTACATCCATTCTGTTCTTTCTTATCTGTCGAATAACTTTGCTGCTGCGAAATAGGTTTGCGATCCATATCTTTCAAATTAACGAAAAATCCTAAGCTGCCATGCTTTTCATGACCACTTGTCTTCCTTACCGGTTTCTTTATGCATTCTGAATTTGAAAAACTTTGAGACATTCCTGCATGAAAATTGTTCGATAGTTTGGATTCATTTTTGTTACAGTCACTCATATCAACCACCCATGCAGTCATAGACGAAGACATTCTCGTGGGTCTCATCTTCACCTCGGGTTCGTTCATAATAACAGAGCCACCAGAAACGATCGGTGTCGATTCTGTTTTTCGGCGCACAGTGGGGCTATCAGTAGGCTTAGAATAGTCCGAAGTGCTAACTCCACCGGAAATAATAGGCATAGTTTCGTCACACTTGGTCTTTTTTATCGTATCTGTTCTGCTATCTTTTTCTAGAATGCAACTTAATGTAACAGGTAAACTGCTACTACAATTGCTTGAATCATTATCCAGTTCTGCATGATAATCCATAACTACTTCATCACTAGCACTTTTGGTTACCGGATAAATTACGTTAGTTTTACTTTGCAAAGAATTATTATTTTCTGATGGTGTCTGATTACTTTCATATTTTCCATTATCTCGTGGAAGATATGGTATTGTATGATACTGACTACTAGTTGAAATTTGAACATCAATTGGAAACTTATTTAATACGTTGCTTATCGGAATTGAAGGTTCGTCCGGTGGATTAAAACATGAATCGCCATCAACACGATGACCTGAATATTGAGGTATAGCATTCTGGAATACGAGATTACCTTGTCGTCGTTCATATTCCTGCCGTAGCACTGAAAGCTTTTCGTCGTTTGAGTCCAGCTCAAACGTATTCCTTCTAATAAGCGAAGGTCGTCGCGTATCATCCGTTTTATTTGTGTTTTTATCGTTCGTTTCTTCGATTGTTTGTTTTTTAGCCACTATTATCGCCTTTGCGTTATCGTTATCGTTATTTATTCGTGTTACGACGTGTCGATCGTTATTTATATTTTTATTGTTGTCGGGACAAGGAGAAGGATGCGCGCTTTCACCACTGTCCGCCTCCTTAATTTCTACGGCTAAAGATTCTTTATTTGTTTCAACGTTAATTTTGTCTTCTGACACAGAATCAGTTCTTCTTATTCTTCGCGTGTCCGTAAGTGGTTCTAAATATTCTGTAAGTTTCAACTCTTTTTCAAACTCCGCTATTCGTTCGTGTCCAGTTTGCAAATTAGTTGTCTTAAGAGGTGTGAACTTGTAATATTGCTCGTCGGCGAGATCGTTAGATGTACTTGCAATATATTTAGAAGAATAAGAAACATATGGATGTGATTTTTCATTGTATTTAGTTTTTACTACATTGGAAGTTGGAACTTCTATTTCATCATTGAGGGTTGATGCATCAATAAAGTAATAATTACTTGTATTACAGGAACTTTTTTGGTTACGTGTATCGTGTGATACTTCGTGATTTGCATTTTCTGATGGAACATTTTCAGCTTGTGAATAACTAGAATGACACATTTTCTCGTCTTCCGATTTTTCCGTAGGTTCTTCCTTCACGCAACTCTGTTCTACATTGGTATTTACAGAAGACGCGTTACCAGTATTAATAAATTCAAACGATTCATTTTCATCACTTCCACAGTCTGACTCGTAAAATGGATCGCTAAGTACTTGGTTTTCATATTGAAAAATTTCATCATTATTTGACTTCGCTTTTTGAGCGTTATCTGTAGATGAACTGGACGAATCTAATTGTGGTTGTTCTGCATCAAAAGAACAACTTGTTGCACTATTATCATTGGAACCACATTCCATTAATCCTGATTCTACCAGATTTTTTATATGGCTGTTATAATTGTTAGCCAAATTATAGCGTTCATTTTTTGAAACTACTTTTTGATCTTTGTTGTGTACGCGTCTACTGGCGCGTATCTTATCCAAATCATCATTCCCAGAAGCATATTCTGTGACTTGTAGTTCCTCAAAATCAGTACTCGAATTTTCAGATGTAGTATTTTCGTGTGGACTTACAGAACCTGTTTCTAATCCAGAATCAGCCATATCGGATACAGTGGGACTTATATCCACAGTAGCATATTCTCTTACATTTCTTATACTTTCAATGCTTTTTGAATGACAGTCTGGTGTTGTGCAATCCACATATCTTTGACATAAAGATAAATATTTATAAATATAATTACATATATAATATATATATATATAACATTAAAACTTTAAAATACTATAATTATAAATTGTAACCTTTTATTGATGTCTAAAACTTTATTATCAGACGGTGCATTCACAAGATTTGAGGTATAAGTACGCAAAATATGTTCTACCAATAATCGTTCTTCTTTTGAAAAGTTTGAATTGCTGTATAAAAGCCTGAAAATTTATAAAACAGTATTAACAAATATACAATACACATAGAAAGGGAGAATGACATATCTAATATACATTGTTCTATCGTGTGCATTCTATGACATTTATTTCGAAAGTGAGAAATTAAGTGTTACATGCTGGTTGCCATAACATATATCATTAAATAGTGTAATGTATGTTTTACTGTACAGGTAGAGTAATATTTAAAAACACTAGAGTATAAAAATAAAAACACAAGAAAATAAACAGAATAACTTATTGTACAAATTTTATAGCATTATTAATAATGATTATCTATAACATTTTAAATCATTGATTAAAGGGAATTTCTATTCAACTGTAGTATTACATCTAGATAACAATATATATAAAACACAATTTCTTGATGGTTGAAACAACGTATGACATTTTATTAAAGAAATATTTTTAATACATAATTTACACAAAATGCATGCAAATAAACATTTTGTAATTTATATAAAAGAATACATGGAACTTCGAAAATGTTAATTCAGGAAAACTTGCATTTGTTTGAGTAATATAAAAATATCTTAATTATTTCACATATTTAAAAATCTTAATGAATATAATTTTCACAAATGTTCCTGAATTAAACAAGAGTCCATATTGTAGGTATAGCCTGCAATATGTAAATAATAAATATATAGTTCTCATAGATACTGCTTCTAGATAATTGATTAGAGATATGGCAGTACCTCACAAAGCCTTCTATATGATGAAAAATTTCCAGTTTATCAATGATGCAATCAATATGATTGTTAATGTATACAAAATAAGGCTTGAGAACCTTGTAAAAGTGTGGAGCTCTTGTTTTAACAATACATTGGTTTGTTCGTATTATATTATGTCCATGTACTATGTTAAGATCACAATACAAAGAGTCCGTAAATATGCTACAATAAAACACTCTATTCAGTTTATGTACTTATGAGCTTATATTTTGTACACATAAATTGCTTTATACAAATACATTCTCTTTGGTTACAATTCAATAATAAATTATACAGACAATTTTTATACAGATGCAACAAATATGATATAATAAAATAAAGCTTGCTAAAAGTAATTTCTAAATTAGAATTTTCAAATGTTCCATAATTTTGTACGATTTACTAGTTGTTCCAATACTCGATATTATACATATCAATTACACAAATTAAAGTATATAGCACAAAGTAATTCACTGAAACTGCTCAATTATATCATGCAAGGGCTTTTATGAAGATATTTATATTTGTTATCTCATGTATTATATGAAAATATTAACAAATAAAATTAGCATTATTTTGTTAATTATTCGTTAAATTATTTTTTAACTTAATTAATAATCTGTAAATTAAATAGGAAAGTATTCATTTACCTCAAAATATTATCTTGCAGATCATTAAGACTTTTTGCAACAATTCGGCTCTTTTCTATATGTTGATGTTTTTTAAATGTTTCACTGGAAGGAGGTTCAGGCTTGACAGAAGCATAAAGTTGATGGCAACATAGCCATTGATGTATTCTGTCTAAATTTCCACTTTGACTGTTGTTGCCCCTGCCTCCAGCCATGGGACATGTTTAATCTTTCATACTTGTTCACCTTTAATCCATTAATACTTTATGTAAAAAAGGTCAAACAAAGAAGCAAAGTAAATATAAACATAGACACTATGTGAAGTAGAAGTTGTATGTAAGAAAAAAATATTACATTAATATATCATATTTAATATTTTTATAGATTATGCTTTCTGTGTACAAAAATTTACTGTTTCTGTGTAATTTTTGTTATGATATTTGGCATTTTTTCAAATAATAAAATTTAAAGGAAACAGGATAAAAGAAGTCTGCAAACAAAAAGGACATTAAATACTCTTCCCTTAATGTATGTATTGCTGACAAAGTACACAACAATTTCAAGGTCAATACAATGGATACTCCTTGCATAGCAATTACTAATCCTTTTACGGTATCTTCAATATTTAAATACTGGTTCTATTTCGTTACATATGCTGTACATGATACTTTAAAATTTATTGCGTATTCGATAATAAATTATTATATAACTTTCTGTCGGAAATATCTTTAAAACTGTGTATATAACATTTAGTAAAACATGTATCTCATAGTTAATTCTGTTTAACCTTAAATTTAATATGTAATCACATATGGATTGGTGAATGAAATATCTCGCTAAATATTTGAAACGCGAACCTAGTACCTGAAATAAAATTAAAATGTGAAAGCCAAAAATAAACGTGTAATCCTAGTGCAGTTCAAAAGTAGGAATCCAAACATTCAACCGAAAAAAATTACATTAGGAAGTGGAATGCCGCATAATCGATTAATTAATGAGAACACATATAACAATTGATAAGATAAAATAGAAAACGTGTCATTAAGAAATGATATGTTTTAAATTTTTGTAAAACATTGATCGAACACACCTTGTTAACTGTCATTTAGCGCATCTTCGTATGTACCCTAAGTACGACTTACTTTTAGATATTAAAAGTAACATACACTTGGTTAGCAAATACGTTTGTATGCAGCATATGTATTTAAAGAAAATTCGAAATATATGAAAATGTTTTAAATCAAGTGTCTTTTAAGCTTGAAGTATTATATCAAATATGTATTCTAGACAAGACTTTCTCAATAATTTATTGATCGTACTTTGTACATACATATGTACGTACCTCGCATTATTTCGGTTCTCGAACATCGGTCAGGACATATCATGATTACGCGATATTACGAGTTGTAATCTTCTCGCGCATTTTGTCCAACGCGTCCGCTGCGAAATTCGGCGGAGATCAACGATGCGATACTAACAAACGTTCGATTGTTTGTTGTTCAAAAGGCATAAATATGCGACGACCGTTCTTACTACGAAAGCGTGAGACTATCTGCCGTTAGTTCCGCCAGGTGGCGCGCGGATCGAGATCAATTTTTTATTTTGATGTTAGGTATATCAATGTTCTGACAAATATTTTGTGACTAATAGCATTCTTCACTACGATGTCATTTTGTTGTAGAAGTTGGACGTGTTTGTTAGGTGAATTTCGAAGATGAATACGAAAGAGAAAGAGAAATACATTGAGGAATTTGATTTTCCTCATTGCGACGAATCTTCAAAATATGAAAAAGTTGCGAAAATTGGCCAGGGTACCTTCGGGTAAGATTAATAGAAAATTTTCACTAGCTTTTAGGTTATAATCGTATACACATAAAAAATGTTTGTTATTTTTTCATGATCGTTTTGTAGGGAGGTGTTCAAGGCTAGGGATAAAAATTGTACTAAAAAATTCGTAGCTATGAAAAAAGTGTTGATGGACAATGAAAAAGAAGGGGTATGTACACGTTCAAATATTTGATCGTTTAATGTATATTTTGCTATTTTTTTTTTCCATTTCGTCTATTTACACAAGTATATTGAATATTATACGGAACAATGTTCTATTATTATAGTATAAAAACAATGTTTTATTATAATTTTACTTCATTTTCTATAAGGAATTTTATTAACACACTAATGACCAAGCAGTATAACTCATCATAGTGTTATAAATACTTAAATTTCTTTAAATTTTATAATATTCTACAATCTACATGACAAAGAAATAGAAGAAATAATGATGAAAAAATATATTAAGTGAATCTTTCAAGTTCCCTTTTATAGATACGTTAAACACTAACGTTAAAAAATAAAGATTGATAGTAAAAATGGATTGAAAAAAAGTTTTTAATGACGCATTACATTGTCCCAATATTGGTCCTTGATGGGTTAAATTAAAATATGTAGTATATACCTTAATGAAAATTAATGAAAGACATGCAAATAAACAATCTAAGACGTTTTTTCAATTCTTTTCACATAAGTATAATAACATTAATAATGAAACATTAATCATTTTTTTTTGTTTACAGTTTCCTATAACTGCTTTAAGAGAGATAAGGATACTACAGTTACTAAAACATGAAAATGTAGTAAATTTAATAGAAATATGTAGGACAAAAGGTAGATATTTGATATTATTGCGTAATATAGATAATATATAACTAAATAATTCTGTGAAAATTTTCTTTTAGCAACTCAATATAATCGTTATCGTTCTACATTCTATCTTGTATTTGACTTTTGCGAACATGACTTGGCTGGATTATTGTCAAATGTGAATGTCAAATTTAGTTTAGGAGAAATTAAAAAAGTTATGCAACAGTTGTTAAATGGTCTTTATTATATTCATAGTAATAAGGTAAGCATATTTAAATTGTATAATTAGTGAAAAAAAGATTCCGTATTGTAAGTAACAACTATATATTAATTTCTACATCCTTTTAATAGATTTTACATAGAGATATGAAGGCTGCAAATGTTTTAATCACCAAAAATGGTATATTGAAATTAGCTGACTTTGGTTTAGCTCGTGCATTTAGTGCAAATAAAAATGGTCAACCAAACCGTTATACAAACAGAGTTGTTACTCTTTGGTATAGACCACCTGAACTTTTGCTTGGTGATAGAAACTACGGTCCCCCTGTAGATTTATGGGGTGCAGGGTGCATTATGGCTGAAATGTGGACTAGGTTTGCATTTTTAAACGATACTTCTACTAATATTTATTAGTCTGTTGGCATCCTTTTACATTATTTAATTTTGTAGGTCACCTATAATGCAGGGGAATACAGAGCAACAACAGCTCATATTAATTTCACAGTTGTGTGGTTCTATCACAACAGAAGTATGGCCAGGAGTAGAAAATTTAGAATTATTTAATAAAATGGACTTACCCAAAGGCCAAAAACGGAAGGTAATTACTACTTTCATTTTCAGTAAAATATGTAACAAGTATCTATAAACAGTGCATTCAAAATAAACATTTCTGTACAGGTCAAAGACAGATTAAAACCATACTTAAAGGATCCTTATGCCTGTGATTTGTTAGATAGACTTTTAATTCTTGATCCATCTAAAAGATTCGATTCCGATTCTGCGTTGAATCATGACTTTTTCTGGACCGATCCGATGCCTTGTGATCTCAGCAAAATGTTAGCGCAACATACACAGAGCATGTTCGAGTATCTAGCTCCACCAAGACGTCCTGGTCACATACGTCATCCTCATCATCAAGTACCTGGTGGGCCAGCCAAACCTAGTTCTAGTATGGCTGATAGTGGTTACCAAGATCGTGTATTCTAGGATATACTTTGTTTATATAAGCATAGACTGCCCTTACCATTCATATTTTCTCATATTTCAGAATTTTTTAAACCGCGTGATCTCTGACTTTGAATTTCATCGATAATTATAAGATTTTAAGTTAAAATTGGGACTTTAGTTTATACAAACTATTGGAATAAGATGTAAGATTTTCTTATATTTATACACACACACATATATATATGTGTATATATATACTTATATATATATATATATATTTATATACATATATACATATATATATATAAATTTTGTATAAATGGAAACAGTCTTCTGATTTAAGCCTTATATTTTCAGAACTGACAGCTTTCCTTATGTTCAATTATTTATGTATTATATTTTAATCAGTCCTTGATATTTATAAAGGGAAAGACGAAATTTTATATATATTTCTTATTTTAATTTTACAAACGAGGTCCATAATTGACAAGTGGAGTAAGACTTAATTCTTTTGACAACTAAGGGATTCAAATGTTATTGTATATTGGAATCTTTTAATATCCTTATTTAAATTTCACATAGATACAATACAGAACAACATAAAGTAATAATTACTGCCAGTAAATTATAGATTTACTAAAAATATTTTTTGGACTAAAAATAACTATTAATTGCTACTTTTCAAGCATATCTTGTTAAAACAAAATTTATTTTAGCGAACAATTTTTAACTTTACAATGATTTATGAATCGATAGTGTCATATAGTTCATAATTATGATGGAAATCTTGACGTACGAATTAGATTTAATTAAACCTAAATTAAACAATTGTTTGTAGTACTCATGGAACAAAGAGCGAGACGTTTAGCGAGTTTAATAACACATTCGGCAATTGTACATTTAATTTTACGTGTCTGCATCTATCTTTGTCATGAGAAAGCAATACATAGCACTTAAACAAGAAAAAAATTTTTTAAATATGTACACGACTGTATGCCCGTTAATACTTTGTTACTTTTTATTCTTACAACTATATATATCATCATTATGCTAAACTACACTATCGAATTATCAATATCTGTGAGGTACAGAAATATGATCCATATTAAAAATAAAATGATATGAGCGGTATTTATCACCGGATATAAAAATACAAATAAAATTTTTTTAACACAGTAATTGGCTTTCTTTTGAAAGTTCCGTCGTTACGATCCACATGTTTGATGAATGATCACTACAACATATGGATAAAATGACGAACACACATTCATATCACATATACTTCTAATCATCGTCGTTTTTAAGAAATTGATCCAACGGATTTGGCCCCATTCTCTTCGGTTTACTCGTTGATGATTTTTCCGTACTTTCAGCTGAAATGATTTAATATTCACGAATTTAAGAGAGGAATAACTCTGATTGTTGTAAAATTATACATTCTCAAGCGAACCAAATATACGTATTTGTAATGAAAATAATTACGTGTCGTAGGTCGTTGAGCATTTAGACAACTGAACCATTCTGTCATGCTGATTTTTCTATCGTTGTTGATATCACAGTATCTAGGAAGCCTTTTTCCGCATCTTTGAAGCTGCCTGTTATTCGCTACCATCGTGCGGAAACTTTTCCATTCTTTCCTCTCTAGAACCTAAGAGAAGAACCATGATAAATAGAGTACCTCGTTTTATCAAACTGACCAGTGTAAGTTAACATAAATATTTAAGAATTTCATTGTCAAAAACATCTTCTATCCTTACCTTATTTTTGTTTTTATCAAGCATGACAAAATGCCAAGTTGCTATTTGCTCCTCTTTCGAAGCTTGCCACTTAGCCGTCGTTTCATCCGAATCTGTACCGGAGGCCTTCATCTTTTTCTGCATTAAGTCCATTAAATCTCGTAGAAACAATTGTTTCTTTTGTTCAGGACAACCTAATGCCGAAATTCGAGATATTTGATCAGACGTATTTTTATGGGAGTAAACAAATAAAACAAGGCAGAATAACATGATTCAGTTACCTTTCATAGGTCTGCTAGGAATAGGTACTGGATTACAGTTTGGGGTACGGTCTTTGGAAGATGTCCCAGGTATCGGTTTGCCAGTATCTTGATACACGCACCAACAATAACCAGAATAACACTGCACTCGATGATACCTTCCGTCAGGTGTACATTCAGGTACATAAAATTTCTCTTGAGAATGTTGCCTCTCATCTTCTAATACGGATCGTCTGTCCGTTAAACAATCGTTTGCTGTAAATTACATATCGGTATTTTACCAATTTGATAGTTCCTTCGAAATACATACGTTTGTATTTGTAATAATTAAAAATAAAATAAAGTAAGACAATAAAAACTTTACACTTAATAAATGCTGTTTTGTTTTATTATTAATATCGTAGTATCGTGGACAAATGGCCTAAGAAATATCGGCTAAGAAATACCATAAAACAATAAACAATATTGCGAAAAAGCCCAAATGCCGTTAGGTCAAAAGGGTCTGGAAACTTCAATGGGCCGAGCGGCCCATCAATGTGTCGTCGGTCCTTCGGTCGAATAGTTAGGCGGAAAAAAGGTCTATGTGACCATGACCGAAGACAATTGCGGGACATGTACGTGTTGGGGCTATGAGAAAAGACAAAGGGACTCTTAAGAGAGAAGGACGAATTAACGGTCAGTCGTTACCTGGGAGTCATTACAGGGGGGTCGTTACCTGAAGGGTCGAATCGAGAAGAGTCGAGATAGGGGAGTCGTGAGTTGAGAGTCAAGTTACGAGGAATCGGGAGTTGAGTTGTAAGCTATGTTCGGGATTTTGTGTGGCTTTCCGTTTATGACTCGGAGAGTACCTCTCCCTTTTTTGGGAAATTCTGAATTACCTGTCCTCCCGGAGCTGTAAACTTGACGACTCATGTTAGGGAAAAAATCCAGGGAGAACCCCCGGTCAGGAAGACACGATGGACGGATGAGACTGAACGGCTGATGGGCAATATCAACAACATATTAGGACACTCATCAACAGAGCGTCGTACCGTACGGGTGAAATACTGGAGACTCGACAAGATCTTACAATCATCGTGTTCGGAACATCAAATTTTGCTTGTACACAACAAATGCAAATAAAATGCCAAATTACACTAATACTCGATTTATTAAACCTCTTCAACCTTGAGCATTAAATTCATTCAAGGTCCGTGATATCGACCGTTCGCTCTTTAGTTGATAATTCGCAACAAGCTATGAATTGTGAATTACCCATTTAGTCGTCTTAGTATTTAATTCGCGTAAAATAACCATCGTTTCCTGTTTAATTCATTGTAAATCTATCTGTTACGTCGCGTAAGACGGTCCGTGCGACGTCCCTCATGGTCTGACCGCCGAGGCCCACACACCGTTACACTGACCCTCGATAAACCTAAGGAACCACCATAAACCGAATCTTTTCAGCTTAATTTCTATTCATATAAGTATTCTCGGTTTACGAAGAAAGCGGATGTTTGTCTAGTAAAATAGCAGGTTTTTCCCATGAACAAGGACACCCATGAGCCACATCTACAGGAGACGTTCTCCTCATATTTTCCTTTATTAACATTGGCTATAACCAATGGGTATCGCGGATCGTTACTCTCGCTTTCCTACCGAAAAGTGTGCACAACGAATCCGCGTTCTTAATTCAAAAAGGTACACCCACACCGAGCTTTCCTCCGTAATAGTACGCGACGAGTCACTACTGTTCTTCCAATCTTCGTGTAGTCAACTCAAGTGTCCAAATCATAGAGCAGTCATCTACTGTTCTTCTAATCCTCGTGTAGTCAACTCAAGCGTCTTAAACTTAGATCAGTCAACTCTACTGTTCTTTCATTCTCGGCGAATGTCATATACTATTGCTATAGATTTAGATCAGTCAAATCACTTGTTCTTTCAATCGCGACATAGTCATCTAATATCGCTTCAAACTTAGTCCTCGCTACGATCTCCGTGACATTACATTAATCTACTCTCTATTAATACGATTCTTCCATCAAGTATACAATTATTAATTGTTTATATCCATTATATCTTCCGACACGACGGAACCTCAAGTGTAGTAAGTTGTTGAAAATACAAATATTTTAGAACTGTAGAAAAAAATCTACTGTTCTTCCAATCCTCGTGTAGTCAACTCAAGTGTCCAAATCATAGAGCAGTCATCTACTGTTCTTCCAATCCTCGTGTAGTCAACTCAAGTGTCCAAATCATAGAGCAGTCATCCACTGTTCTTCTAATCCTCGTGTAGTCAACTCAAGCGTCTTAAACTTAGATCAGTCAACTCTACTGTTCTTTCATTCTCGGCGAATGTCATATACTATTGCTATAGATTTAGATCAGTCAAATCACTTGTTCTTTCAATCGCGACATAGTAATCTAATATCGCTTCAAACTTAATCCTCGCTACGATCTCCGTGACATTACATTAATCTACTCTCTATTAATACGACTCTTCTATCAAGTATACAATTATTAATTGTTTATATCCATTATATCTTCCGACACGACGGAACCTCAAGTGTAGTAAGTTGTTGAAAATACAAATATCTTAGAATTGTAGACTACAGTTTTATTCCACAACAAACACTCCTATTATCCCACAAGAAACAAGGGGATCGACATGTTCGTGGTGTCGATTGTTATAATCGTAACGGGAATTTACGACTCCCGTTGACGCGCTTCAACGCGATCGCGTCTTCCTGCGACTGGACGAAAGAACACTATCTATCAATAAACTTATCATATAGGATAGAAATCATTGGAAAGCCTAATTTCTAATATTTCTAAATAAATAAAAAATTCTATAATATGATTGTTAAAGTTGTAGAAACTGTTATAGATTATTTAAGATATAATTACGATTGTTTAGATCAAGAAATTGAAATGATTAGATCAGATATTAGGAATTTAAAAAATTTTACAAAAATCTCACCGTCACTATCCTCTTTCGTATCGGTTGGATCATCTTTGAACGTTGGTCGAGAATGCACTGGAGCAGGATTGCCTTTCAATACTGTGAAAAATGGAAAATATGTAGTATGTATTCTCGTCGAATCTTTATTCTTTCCACTGAATCAACAAAGTAATGGTAATAATCGGCCCATTCACCGAAATCGCGAGATTAATATTAATTGTTATGTACAAGGATAGCGTTTCTCTCTCTCTTTTTCTTTTTTTTTTTTTTTTCTTTAACTATGACACGTTTTTTATTTCTACATCATTGTACACTGAAAATTTTACATTTCTGTGTACAATGTACGATCATTTCGCACGATTTGTTAATGCAGCGAATAATTTAGAAAAAGAGACTCGTATTTACATTCGTTGATTATCACGACGTCGCACATTTGCTCTTTAGAATAATTTCGAAAAGACCGTCACCACCCAACAAACAATAAGATTCACACACAGACGCATACACGTTTTCCTTTTTCCATTCTCTTTCTTTTTATACAGCACATGCATGATATTAGAATAAATGCGAATTGTAAGTTCGGTATATGCTGGCTGCCTCTTTCCGTTCTCAAGTCTTTACAAAAATTCTTTACAAAATCCTATCGATTTAGATGAATGGATGGGTGGTGACGCACGATTTTAAGAAAATAATTACAGAAAGATTATTTATTTATTTATTTCTTATTAATTAGATAGATTCGAACGTACTTATAGAATAGAATCGTTTTAAACGAGTTTATCGTTCCCTGAAACTGTATGAATAAATCGAAGTCGTTTGTCACGAAGGAAATTGATATTTTCTTCTGAAATATAAATATACATGTTTTTAGCTATATAGAGAATATGAGAAATGAAGAGAACAATTTTTGGAGTAAGCCTGCTACGGGGATTCCTGCGCATTTTTCCACGTTTGCATATTAATAGAACATCTTGTACTAATATTTCTCACTTTGTACATTTCTACTTATTATACAGTCTGTCACACAAGAGCGTGTCTGCGATATTTCTGTAAATATTTATATATTTGTAAAAAAATTTATATGAATTGAATCTACATCTAAAACACTAATACGCTATTACTTAGTAGGGTGTCCAATCTCCTCCATTAGCGATTATAGCTTGACATCGTTTCGGCATACTCTCGACTAATTTTTGAGCGTAGGATTCTGGTAACGACCTCCATATCTTTCGAATGTGATGTACAAGTGTTCTTATTTTTGTGATACGTCTTCCTCTCAGCTTGCATTTCATTAGGGACCACACATTTTCGATAGGGTTTGCATCAGGGGACTGCGATGGCCAAGGAAGTACTGTGATGGCGTTTTTCGCTTTCCATTGGGTGCAGATGCGACTTCGATGTTTAGGGTCGTTGTCTTCTTGCAATATCCATTGGTCCTCGGTTTGGTTGAACCAACGTTTCACGGATGTGAGAAGTCCCCTTTGGTACAATTTCACCATCTTTTGTGCATTCAGATTGTCTGTAAAGACGCACAAAGTCCCAAAACCGCGTGCGTTAAAGCAACCCCAAACATGCACTTTTATAGGGTGTTTTACACTTCTTTGAATCATCCTTCTTCCATGGATAGTCCAAGCACGCCTAATAGGACACCATGCCCAAAACGAAGATTCATCAGTGAATATTATATTACTCCAATCACGATCTCTGTTTTCATTCGCCCATGCCAGACGATTTTCGACGTTTCGCGTACGCGGCACTCATATTAAAAAGCTCTGTTCCTTTCACTGTTTCAAATGAAACTGAAAGGCATTCAGCAACGCGTATTAGAGAAGTTTTCGTTTGTTTACATTCTTTTTATCTCATTCTGATTAGGTGTCAGGTTTCGCAGATATCGCAGACACGCTCTTGTGTGACAGACTGTATATCCGTCGTTAAAGACTCCAGAAAATATCGTGAGATAGAAATATCCTTGCGATTCGATGTTTTTCATTATCGCGTATATAGTTTATAGAGCAATGAACGTCGCTGAATAGACGGACAATTATTTGGCGATATCTCACGTAGCAAAGCGATCGTTTAAAAATTTATAAAAACAATTAGGTTACGATGTTTTTCTCTCGTAAATCTCTTTCACTCCATGTATATCTTGGGCAACTTTCTCAAAGCAAAAACAACTTTTTAATCAAGTTAGCCAGGAACATCTGTATCGTATATTCAAAATTACGTGTTCGTTGTTAATTGGTACGTTAACAGAATAAAACATAGAGATAACGATAAAGAGAGAAAAGTACAACAAGTATTTCGAGACAAATGAAAGAAATACGTTAAATCGATGGTATGTTCGATCAGAAAATTTCCCAAGCTTTACACGCGTATGTTTAACGAGTACTATGTTAACGTGGTAAAAGAATTCACAAGAATCCCGGTGACAAGCGAATGGATAATGACGATAAGCGATAGATTTGAGAGAAAGAAATAACGTAGAAATGACGTGACAATGGTGTGTTTGATGTGCAGAACTAGGACTCACCTTGGTCCATGACCCGGGTCCTCTGGGCCTCAGGGACCTCGGGGCGCTCGTCTGCGGGGTTCAGCGACAAGAACAAACGTACTAAATGATAACAATGATGTCACTCAGCCGACCGGCCTTACCTATATGTACAATGTTTTTTTGTCATTCGCGCATCGCAGGTTTTGCTAGCAGAGCAGCGAGCGGTGGCGAACATCGAATAGTAGGGTTGGTCACTAAGAATTCTCAGGCAGGACTCCCTTCTTTCTCTCTTTCTCTCTCTCTCTCTCTCTCTTTCTCTCACTCTCTCTTTAGCACGTACCCCAAACAATTTCCAGCGTTCTTACGTGTAACAGAACTCTACATATACGAGTGTAATTTTGTTCTTTCTAAATGGTGGAGTATCCTGTTTAGTTTGTTCACCGGTAGGTAAGTTTGTCAAAAGGATTCGGATCAACTTCATGCGCTGACTTGGTCAGTGAAGACCATGCGATGTACACGTTAAGGGGATACGCATTCGGAGAAAATTGTTGAGACTGTTCGTTAGCGACAGAGGTATTTTTACACAGAATATCTTTCTACTCGAGATCTTTGGAATTTTACAACTTGAAAATACAAGGATTCGAGGAACTTGTAACTCCGGAGGCACGAGAATCGCGGGACTCCGAAAGACGAAAGCGCGAGCCGCCTGGAATCGTCTAAAAATTTTCTCCGAACGCGGTTCTCAAGTTTCCGCTGTTTACGCGCTTCGATCGGAGATCTTAGCTCGGGGAGTCAACAAAGTGCATGCTCGTCCGTGCATAAAGTGTTATTTCACAGTGTAC
Organism: Bombus campestris; assembly: GCA_905333015.3. Taxonomy (NCBI): domain Eukaryota; kingdom Metazoa; phylum Arthropoda; class Insecta; order Hymenoptera; family Apidae; genus Bombus; species Bombus campestris. Next base: position 14,233,947 of record HG995127.1, on the reverse strand, counting down.
TACAAGAGCTAGACGATCGTTTTATCTTTACTCTACGTTCTCTATGAAGACATTGCGAGCAAAGTGAAGTGAATTCTACGAAGAATCGAGGCAAGTGGGAGAATCGCGGTTGCATAAAGTTGTCAATAGCCGATAACTGGAAGTTACTCCCGGGTCACACAAGTCGATACCAGAGAATCCTAGATCGAACGTGATTACTTAACATGCAATTGACTACGATACTACGTATCAACCAATCTACTTGTTCTCCAATACTTTTATACCGATGCAAACTACCTGTTTGGAAGACAGAAAGAAGCACGGGGTTAAAGCAGCGTTCTACGATAGATCGATACACGACGGTATTCCTCGAACAACGTCTACTCCTTTGTCCTCGAAATACATAAATTATCCTAACTTCTAACACGTTCTCGATATTACGGTAAATTTAAAAACGTATGTAGATATACCGCGTGACTTGCGTATTAAATAAAGAGACAAATCTAACTCACGAGATAAATAAAAAGATACCAGAAAATAGCATCTACCGTCTGTCTCACCTTCGGTAAGAATTACGTGTGTTGTACGAATGAAAAGGGAACTGGATCTTGTACTTGAACGACGTATAATTTCTACGACAGAAGAGTATGGTTTTTAATCTAAAAGTTCAAAATAATCGATTAAAAATGGATTATCTCGATGAAGCTATTATCTGACGACGTTGCTTACTGTTTCCTCTTTATCGTTCGCATTGCCTCGACGAGAATGTGGATAACGCTGAGGAAATAGCGGTCACAACTAGTCGAGAGTTCTCGGATCCGGCAATAAATAAAACCGTTGCAAAGCGTGTCAGTTATAGCGCGTCGTTGGAGGATAATACCGGAAGATCGTCGTCGCGGTCGTCGTCTCGGTGTCTAAATCGTGGTATAAATTACAAACGGTGGCCGGGACAGGATGTCGCGCACGCCAAGGGCCGTCTTCTATAGTCGACCCGCTTAACATTCGTGAATCCTGCCGGAAGTTTGCCCACACTGCGACCGGCTACCGTGGAATTGAAGCAATTGACCTCGTGTACATGCGGTTCTCGCGGTTAGCCTACGAGAATGACCGCCCGCGCGACGCGTCGCTTCGTAAATCCGCGCCTACGCCAACCACGATCATCGCTGTTTCAAACTATCTGCCGGGATTATCGCGCGACTGCTCCCCAAAAAGAGGTCCCAACCGAACGTCACTGTTTGCTGGTTCACGGTGAAACGTCGAGCGTTCTATTATCCGCGTTCTCTTGCACAATAATTTAAGCTTTGTCGTTAGCAAATTGACGAATTTACGTTGAAGATTTTACGTCGAATAAGAGAATCGATTTCTAAAATTTGTTTGCAGATGTTCGAGCCTTTCAGGTCGAAGCTGTGTTCCAGAAGAATTGCTTCCTCGTGCGTTTTACCAGCGTTGTAATTGACTTTGTCGAAGATTTAAAGACGCACAGGTGCTGGTATGTTGCGGCGAGGTATAATTTCTCTAGTTAGGATATCATTTTAACCCGAAAGCCTCGGACAACACTGACGAACCAGACTGTAAAAACCTCGAGATTATTTGCTTGTAAGTCTTTGCCCCAATTGCAAACTTGTTACAAGTAAATTTTCTCATACAAAAGAATCGAGTCTGGTAATTCTGGTTGCTTGTAATTTTTCGTCGTACGTACATTTTCGACGTAATGGTAATTGGATCACGCAACAGGCTTTCGGACCAATTTGTCGTACCGTCGATTATTCGGATACAAATTTCCTGGATCTACTTGACACGATGAAATAAAGGGACAGAGGTCGATGAATCTAATACTAGAACTGTACACCTAACGCTATGAGTACTTATGTAGATGTATATACATACATAGGCGATGAGAATTACAGTGGTATGATAAAAATGAATGACTATATACAAATGTAGAGGCGCGCGATACAAATTTTCGAACTCGATTCTATAGGAAACGAAGCTTCAAACGTGTCATTAGAAGCGGACTTTTCTTGTTTTCTTCTTACTCCTCGTGTTTCCTTCTGTCAATGAATAATGGATGAATCGAAACGTGATCGAATTAGAAAGTTTGCACTAGTTTTGCCGATCAGGCTTTAATCTAATCGTGCTTTTCCGGCTGAATTTTAATTTCACAGAATATTAGACTTCTAGATTCCACGAATTTTGGAGAAGGTACCTTTTTACGATTACTTTAATTTTACGTATAATAGAAAGACAAAGAACGAACGAAACTTTGGAATATTTTGTTACCGCAATGTAGCTGACTTTACTAATAACTTTTATAAATATCAAAAAATTCATAGAACTGCGTGAAAATAATCGCAGAATGTTGAAACTAGGCGAACATAAGCAAACATTCTCGAAAATAGACAAACGTAAAATTCACAGTGTCGCAACAGAGTGCCTAAACGAAACACTACACGTCGGTTAAAATTAATTCCATATACAATGAACATAAAAACACAACGAACGATGCTATATTATTCAAACATTTGCGATCGTTGTATCATCGAACGACGACGTTAAAATGCCATACGATCGGCAAATGGAAAAAAGATAGAAAAAAAAAAATGAATTTTCATTTCGAAAGGCGAACGTTTATACGTAAATGGAGGTCGTTAAAACGTCGAACAAAACGATGGAACTATGCGAAGAATGTCGTGTCGCGTTACTTCGTCACGATCGAATAAATTACGCTTCTTTTGCAAGAGATATATCGCTTTGTCCATTTGTCGGATAAATAATAAATTGTGCGCATTTCCTACATGCTTGTAATTTAATCACCGACGATTACAGGTTCGACAAATTTACATTTAATTGAAACTGCTACGTTCTTTTCTCCCTTCGTTCTTTTTTAACGTGATGTTACAGCAACGAAAGGGAAAGACTTAGAATTTGATGGTGATTCGTGGGTTATAACAAATACATGTATACGTTTAAAAGCGACCCAGCAAGGCAACCTCATCCAGGAAACGAGAAAAGAGGAGCAACATGCGCAGTAATTGCTCGATTGCAATGCCACGCGAGTAGATTAGCGCATGTTAGGCAGCGTTAAGTACAAATGGTGATGTTAATCCCGATTTACGATCGCCATAAAAGCTGTATCCACGAATTTGTTCTCCCCGCGATATCAGTTTACTGTTTTACAATGGACGGAGAATTTATTTACTACGATAACTTTCGTCGTTCGTCGTGGATCACAGTGGCGTATGGTACGTTGGAATTAACATTATGGTGTTTTATTCTTGCACGAAAACGATCTTGGATCCCTTCTTACGTTCCTTCTCCGATTACATAAGAGACGCATCGGGATTTTGAATTTCATTAACGAAAGGAATTTTTATTCCATGTTCGATGGTATGCGAGATCTTGCAGGATGATTCCAGGAAATCCGGATAAATCGTAATTCTCTCTGAAACCGACATGGGAGGAAAGAAACAAATTTTTACATATACTTTAAACGAGACCGTTTAGAAGCGATCTTACTAGAAAGATCTATCTAGAAAGAAACATTTTCTACCGACCCCTTTTTATATTTGTCTATAAAAAAGAGTTACGTGACTTGTGATAGTTTCTTTTTTTAATCAGCCTGTATATCGAAATGACGATCCTAGAGGAGACGATGTTTCGTGGCGCAACAGCGTGGCGCCGCTTCGCAAATATCAACGTGTTCGAAACTGATTTATGCACTCAACAACCTCGGCTGAGACCTTGAGAACTCTCGCCTACCAGGAAAGCGGTGTTAGCAAGTATTTGCAGCTCGAATTGATAATCCCGGGTGCAACAGTACCGTTCTCGATGAAAATCTCTTTGAAACATAAATAAAAGCAAGAAAATATATCCTATCGTATGAGGAGTGCAAGACAATGGAAATAGGAGAAAAGGCACTGGAAAGAGCAGTAAAGTATGAGGAGAGAGAGCCTTGTAATCGAAGAAGGAATTAGTAAAGGAGTGCATAAAGGGGACAGAAAGGAATTGGGGGAAAGGGTAAGAGGGGAAAAGAGCAAGAAAAAGAAAGAAGAGATTAGAGGAGGCGAGAGAGGGAAGGAAACAAGTGGAAGCAGAAGATGGACAAGAAAGGATGACAGCAGACCAAATCATAGAAGAAAGAAGAAAGAGAGAAACAGAGGAGAGGGAGAAAAGGATAAGGGAATCTAAATATAATAGATATTACAGTATATCGTATCGTATGGAATACTTGAAATATATCGAGATAGACAGACTCGTTTAAGCAATCGTTTAAGTTCGAAGAAGGGAAGAAAAATCGTTGGTCCGTGCAAGTGTGGTCCAAGAGGCCGAGAAAGGACCTCGAGATTTTGCCTTTATGGTGTGAGATGCACGTGCACCACGTGTTAAACTTACGAGTGAAGTCGTTCGCAAGGCAGGCACCCCATTCTTGCCTAGAGAGTTTCAAATCCCGATTTAGGTCGCACGTGCGGGCGAACGTGCGAGCACATTTCTTCGGCCTTACCGCCTTCTTCGCAAGCCTCCTCAATTCCTTGTACTCCGCCCTATCCAGATATCCATCCCCATTTTTGTCCAGTGTCACGAATTTCCACGACAATACTCTTTCTACATTTTTGTCGCCTGTGTAAAAAGAACGAATAAAAGTTAATAGGGAAAACGTATAACGTCTCCTGTGTTTCTTATTTATTTATTCTTAGTTATGTATTTCTATTTCTATCACCTTGAAAATTATCGAGGAGAGATACTTTTTAAAATTATATTTTTAGACTTTCTCGATTTAATTCTAGTACAAGCAACCGCGAAAAATATACAAATATTTCAAGATCAAGCTTCCACTTATCCTCCTAATTTATATGATACATAATTCGTTGGAGGAAAGAGAAAAGAAATAGATTTTACATATATTTTGAAGAATTTTACAAATCATAGGATCACTGTCGCGGTCATACGCTATATTTAACAATTATCGCGCGCTATAGCTTAGTGTTTCTTTTCGATTCAGATAACTGTTAGACATTCAAGACACCGAAGGGAGGAAATATAGACTCTACGTGAATATATTTTTAGGAATTCTGCACCTTGCAATTTCATATTTCTTTTCAAATAACACAACGATCAGAAACAAAACGAATCGTCAAGATATTTCCAAAAATTTTTCTAACGACCCTCTCGTCGATGAGCTTAAATACGCGCCACGATGTTTCTTCTTGAATCCTCACCATCGGTAGAGATGTTCGTCCGCCTGTACTCGATCTTGAAGTTTTCGATCAGGTTGCCGTTGAACTTGGACTTTTCCGCTCGATCACACGTATTCCTATGCTTACTGCTATACTGCCTTCGCTGCTTCCAGTTCGGCGAGCGCCTCCTTTGGCCGCTCCTGGTGGAAGCAGTAGATCTGGCACCAGGTTTTTTCACACATCTTGGTCTTTCGTTTCTTACCGAGGTGTCGGGCAGCGGTCTGCCCTGCGGCGTCACGCACCAACAGTACCCGGTTTCCTCGTGACATTGCACCGGTGCGTAAGTGCCATCCGAACGACAGACTGGTCGTGCACCCGGCCTGGCAGTGAGTCTTGCGGAGAAGCACGCTGGTGTCTCTAGATGGACAGGTTCGATCATATTGTTCTTTGTTAGATATCGTTATTTTCGTAAATGTACGCGTATCTTCCAGCGTGCACGATTGTCTTGCTAATTATATTTATCTTTCGTTACCTAGTCCTCGTATTTGCAAAAATTTGATGTATAACGAGGAAGAGAATGTTTGTATCGTATTTTAGATCTTATGCTATTTTACCATCATTAGATTCAGCAAGAATCAAACATACGATAATCGCTTATTATTCACGTTATAGTACCACGCTAGAATAATTTACTTATAATTCTCAATGAGAATTAATTGTAAACTACTTCCAGATAAAAAGAAAATTTACCATCAGTCTATCATATATTTTGTAACTCTAATATATCTATATATATACTACGTATTTAAAAAATGTATTGCTTTTATAGTCACAACATTGAAATATCGATTTATCAATACGTAATTCGAACGTAACTATCGAAATAATAAATAAACAAATAATTTGGTTAAGTGATAAATCGATATAAATAAACTAATAGAACTGACTGAAAGCGCAGCGATATATTTTTTTTATCAAGTATAGCGAGTTATGGCACGGAGTCCTGACGCAGGAACGATAGACAACTAGTTGCATCCTAGCGAAAGGATCGAGATAAGGATAAGGGAAGGAGTAAGCATTTGGAACGTTTTACGCGTAATTAGGATTAAATTTAAGATCTACGCATTAGGAATAATTACATTTCTTATGAATTATTTAAAGGCAAGATTTTACACTCACGAAACAAGAAATTCGAAAGATAATCATTCTCTTCGTCTAGTTATTTGATTATCCTTAGAATCCCTTCTCCCGAGTATAAGATTTTATTTCTTAAAATTTCTTTTTCTTTTTTTATTTAGAAGAATTTTACAATCAATTCTCATTGAGAATTATAAGTAAATTATTTTAGCGTGGTACCATATCGTGTTTAATAAGTGTTTATCGTATGTTTGATTCTAGCTGAATCTAACGCTTAAATCTAAAGGGTAATGTCTTTTTAGCCTGCGGACCTGATCCGTCGTGTCAATTAATTGAATAACTAGTGTGGTTCTGGTGGTTGTTAACTCATATTACATCTATCACTGAATTTGGATATTTCTTCTTTAACTCTGGCTATCTTAAGATCGCGATAAAAAGAAATCGGATGGAATTTTAGTTTCTGATAATAATTATTCCTTTGACGAAGTTATTCTAATGCGACTACATGGCGAAGGTACAGTAATAATCACTAACACTATTACGAGAAGAATGCATCATCCTACCTGGACAAGGGCCAGTGTGTTTGATAAGAATAGACATGCCTTGACACTGCTTCGAGATGACCCGACACTGACTCGAATACGTAACACCGTCGCTCCCACATACCGGTGTACTTGCACCGTCGCTCATTGTACATTCGGCTATCCTTTTTCTGCACTCCTCCTAAAACACACGACCCACACACGATGTACAATTATGTATGTTAAACGTTCATGTTACTAGTACAATCGTATAAAACATGTAACCAGTCTTTTCTCCATCGCTTAACAAATCATTTATTTCTCCAAATTAAATCAAACAAGTTTAAAGAACAAAGTGTAGGAAATGACTGTGTAATATGTATATATTTCTTTTATTTTCAATAATATATATATATATTTTTTAATTTATAACTTTATAGTGTGAAACATCTGAACATTTGCTATGAATTTTTCCCATACCGCATATCAGATATGTCTTGATAACGACTTCCATTAAAAATAGCAACGTGTAAAGTTAATTTAATTCTTTTATAATTATAATATGCTTTTTCTATATCTGTATAATTAGATAATGTCATTAGAAAATTAACTACATTATTATCTGTAAATCTGGAAGTTCCTACCGTGAGTAATATCACCCGACTATGATGATTAATCATAGTGAATCACTTTACAGAAGCACTTAAATGTAGTCAAGTGTTCGGCATTTTGACGACTTCCCTTTAAACGGATATGGCAGAGTAAGGATGAAAATGAAAACTGATCGAACATTTCGTTGGCTGACTAATTCTTTCGTGATTTTCCTTGAATCCACCAACATCGTTTGATGTTCCAGGAAGATCGCTGACGCGTATATGTTATCTTTCGTGACCTCTTACGCGTGACTGGGAATCGCATTTCTTACAACCATAACTGGCCACAGGGATCGTTTTCCTACCTTCGAGAGGAAAATCAAATTTACCAGAGAACTTTTATTTCGAGCTTCCGTAAGTGGCATCAAACCTCCGCAACTGTCTCAACCAAATCCGCAGATATATAACTTTCAAATTACGATAAAACTTTGAACAAACGTTCGTTCGAACGTAAGCATTCGTAATGTAATTCTTAATTCGTATCTTTACATATGTTCTGTAATTTCTAAAATATATGATGCGTTATCTTATCGCTACAAAGCTAGGAATACGAATAGTAACGCTGTACGCTATCTCGTACTAAGAACTATTTGTAAGAGGAACTAACACGTAACAAGTATTTCCTATCGATGAGAACTGTGATAAGTTTAAACGATTTACGATAAAAAAAAAGGGGGGAAAAATAAAATAGATATTTTCAACGATAATCGTATAAATGGGAGTCAAAGGTAACAAATAAAATATTATAAAGCGTACGATGATAGCCGTTAAAACGAGAAAATAGTCGTAATAATCGGACGAAAAATTGGAATTAAAATACGCACATCGTTATTCGAACAGGCAACATGTTCAATGATCTACATGCAAAGATAGATGTTTAACATTTCTATAAATAAAATGTATATTTTACATCGATCTACAGAGTACTAATGTAAGCATGTTTTCGATGAGTAGGCTGATCACTCGCCAACTGTCACACAGGCGACAGTGTAGACACGTACAGAACGTGCGATTTATTTTAATTAATTTTAAACGACACGACTCGATGCAAATATCTACACGAAAATTCCTGAATCGAAATCCTCTGTACTACAGGAATGATTCACTGGTAATAGCCTGGAACAGAGGCGTCTTTAACACGGAGGAGGCGCCTCTGTACGGTAAAGAAGGCGCCTCGAATCCATCAGAAGAGGCGCCTGGATCATTACGTCATGCATTTGCATTGCACGGAATGTAAAACCCAATTTACGATCTTGAAAGTACGACCGTGTCAGTAATTACGCTCGTTGAAATGATTGAATGTATCGCCGAGAAATACGCTGCTAATTACCGTCGGTGAAATATCGTCGTCGTCGTTGCTTCGTTGTCGTTTCCTACGTGCTTTTCCTGCATAACGCTTTTATTTGAATAAACATAATCGTCCGATATGTGAAACGATGCGACTGCTGAAACGACACGGCCGTATAAATCATTCTGAGTACCTTTTAATTCAATTAACTTCGACAGTTTTACGATAGTAGATATACATTCTACGACGATCGACGTAGTAAGGAAGTTAGAGATAGGCTGGGAGGAGGAAAATAATCGTTAGCGCGAGATCACTTTGCCTAGCGATTTTGCAAATTTGATATTTCCATCTTTTATTAGAAACTTCTGTCGAACAACGAAGAATCTTAATCTTCGACGAGCACATATTCCTAATTGGATGGAAGAAATCTTTTGAAACCGTAAACAATTAACAAGAATAGGATGTAGTTTTCCAAACAGGGCCACTTCGTACGTTAAAATCCTTTTAATGGCAGGAAACGTCGTTCATTAGAGCTCCTAATGTAGTTAGCTAGGTCACTCAAGTTATAGATCCAATCGATAAATTCCCTTAAGACGTTCGTATAATCCGGTATCATTTGTAGATTCCATCTTTTACATAAATATTATTAAAAATACACTTATTATATTTTGTGCTATGTACTTTAAAATATACACGAAGGATTTTCTATATAGTTTTGTCTGACGTCGTTTCGACTCTTAAGAGGCAAACCAAGAAAGCAACTTTTGTACAATTTTCAATATAATTCGCTCTTAAAACCAACGACGTGTTAATTTTCCAACAGAGGTGTATATGTACGCGTGTACACGCTCCGAAAATATACATTCGATTTAGCCTGCCTCCGCTGTGACTTCTAAGAACGACAACCAAGAAACCGAGCTTGCCACAATCTTCGAGGAATATAATTCATCGTCGATACCACGAACGTATTAAACGTTATTACTTATCGGCAGAGGTAGATATATGGTCCATTAAAAATACGTTTCCGACTGCCGTAAGAAGCTATAAAATCAAATTCGATGTTCACGAGCGGGCGGTATGTTCGATGAGCAAATAAAAGGCAAACGATCGAGAAGCGAGATATAACGGTGTCAAAAGGAGCCCGATCGAGTGCCGCCGGTTTGTAATAACGGAATTCCCTCGAAACTAAGACTCTCGGACCGATCCATCCAGCAGATAATCGTAACCGGAGGTGGCGCCCGATTGGTAGCACGCACCCTCGTTCCTCGAGAATGCGTTACACCGCGTGCACGCAACGCGATGCAATATATGTACGCATAATAGGCAGAGTGCAACGCGGTGTAGCGTAGAATAATCGGGGTTACGCGTTGAATGCTAACACGAACGAGGAACGTGCGCTCGACGATTGCACGCTTGGCGCCACCGTGGACGCGATTCAAGAAAACGACACACGCGACCGTCAAATTGTGCTGTAATCACATTCGATTGCATCCAATCGTATCTCTGCCGCTCTTTCCTTCTTCTTTCCTTTTTCTCCTTCTTTCTTCTTCCCTTTTTACGACGAGAGGAATTACTCGTGAGTTTTTCTTCGCTTCTAAATGACTCTATCCTTTTTTATGTGCGTTTCTTTCGCTGTTATTAATCGTAGGAATTAAAGTTGCAAGAGTTAAAGCAAGTGGCTGGAACGGAGAAAAAAAGGAAGAAGTAAATTCTGGCCACTTGAGAATTGTGTCGTGATGAAACTTAACGTTGAACGGTGATTAGCGTGTTTGTCGTCGATTGAATTTTTATTTTCTGTGCTTTATGGTATCGTGTAGCGTATTTATATTAATCTAAAAAAAAGAACAAAAAAGTTCGTTTATTTAGGAAATTGAACGTCGTATTTATTATAGTACACGTAATAGACGTTGTAAGAAACGTCGAAACTTTTCCTTCACTTTTCCAAATACTTGTCATTTACGAGAAATCACTGGTCTACGATACCGTGTACACTCAGTATGCTCTTTAAATCGATCGCTGTAGAAGATTTCTTTCACAATTGGAATTTTTCCCCTTGCGTCTTCCGTATTTGTTTACTATATCGCAAGATTATGCGACCACGTGTACTCTTCCCTTTAATTTCTTCTCCGATCTGTTCCTCTTCAATCGAATTCTATTTTCCAAAGGATGGAGTAACTTTAACTAAACTTAATCAATTAATATTTTGTTTAATATAGTTTTTGTATAACGTATGTATAGATCGTTCGGACGAACTAATACATATGTATAACGGCGATGACATAACATGATTAGTAATTATCTACGCTAGTTAAGTGGCGCCGCAGTGACCTGTTGTCTCGTGTACATGCGGTTCTCTTTCTTCTATATCGTCGAAACGTATATTATTGTCATATATGGTGCGGTAAAGGAGAAAAAGAATCTGAGATTTCAAAAACTTATAATTCATATAAAAAAAAAAATATTTAGTCGAAATGGATTCCAAAAATCAAAGGATTTTATTTATGGCACGCGAAATTCATGACACACTAAATGTATTCTAAATTTGCTACGTCATTTTGAAGGCATTGGTGTACTTATTATTGGATTAATTATCGATTGAATTTCGTGTATGGATAGTACGAAAAGATAAGAATAGAAGGTAATCTACGACCATAGAAATACTTCTATCTTCCTTGGAATATAGGAAAACAAGAATGATAAACGAATGAAACATTCTTTCAAGAGAAGAGGAAGGAACAGTTCGAAATATAGATCAATTTGCAATCTAAAATTTTCATAATACACTTGTCTCGTACTTTGAAATGGACAGGATAACGCGTGAAATATTTCTTGTAGATTTTAGAACAAACTTGTACGTTCCCTGTAACTGGCATTGTATTTAATCTTTATCGGTTAAATAATCTTTCACTTTTCCTCGTAAAATGCTAAAAATCTTTGAAATTTTAGATCAATCAAATTTTGTATCACTCTGTGTAATAGAAACGCGATGGTTTCTCAAGTGTGCCAACAGTATCAAACGCAAATGTTCGTTTGATAGGTTGCATAAGTCTTCATGAAAAGCGCATAACTTTTCTGAACAATTTTTCCGAATCGTACGCTCGCTTATGGCAAAGATAAAGATACGTTCCAAGGCACGCAAATAAGTACATAAGCCTAATGACGGGTTCTCGAAGAAGGTGCCACTTTTTTTCCTGTAGAACAGACAACGAACGAAATACAATGATCTGTCAGTGCCTTTGATTATAAGGGTCGCTAAGATAGTTGCCTGAAAATGGTGATTAAAGAACGAACGTTTACGCGTAGCCACCTCACACGGAGCTCGTTATTAGCAACAGAGTTGTATTTTACGCTTTCATCTAACATCAAAGTTGCTTTTGTTTATTAACGTGGTTCTATTTTATGTCGTACGTTTAGTTCAGGGCAAACTGATTTATTTGAGTATCATCTAGTTTTAGAATGTTACGTTTTCTTTTGATAGATATCGTATTAATAGTATCTATTTGACAAGACGATAATTATTACGCCGCGTGAAACAAACAGCACACCATCCTTCGTTCCCTGGCAGACAACAACCCACGTGCCGCTAATCCGACCCTCCATAAACTTAAGCACCCACCATAAACCTTAATTTTTTAGTTTAATTACGAACATATACTCATTAAGTTACTCTATTTGCGCTGAAGGAACCTCGAATCTTATGGATAGCTATTAAAAAAGGTCGTTAGGTTTATTATGTTCTATTAAACTACAGAAAAGGCAGTATTTCCCTGACGTAAAAATCGGATACTTCCATAACGAAAAAACTGGGTTTTCCATAAATAATGACACCCCTACCGAACTTTCCTCCGTAATGGCACGAGAGCGGAGAGTCAGTCTTTTCTCGAATCGAGTCAACTCCGGATCTTCCAATATTACTTCAAACTTAGTCCTCGCTACGATCTAGGTGACATTACATTAATCTACTCTCTATTAATACCGACTCATCTATCAAGTATACTATTATTCATCGTTTATATCAATTATATCTTCCGACACGACGGAACCTCAAGTGTAGTAAGTTGTTGAAAATACAAATATTTTAGAACTGTAGAAAAAAAATCTACTGTTCTTCTAATCCTCGTGTAGTCAACTCAAGCGTCCAAATCATAGAGCAGTCATCCACTGTTCTTCTAATCCTCGTGTAGTCAACTCAAGCGTCTTAAACTTAGATCAGTCAACTCTACTGTTTTTTTATTCTCGGCGAATGTCATATACTATTGCTACAGATTTAGATCAGTCAAATCTATTGTTCTTTCAATCGCGACATAGTCATCTAATGTCGCTTCAAACTTAATCCTCGTTACGATCTCCGTGACATTACATTAATCTACTCTCTATTAATACGATTCTTCCATCAAGTATACAATTATTAATTGTTTATATCCATTATATCTTCCGACACGACGGAACCTCAAGTGTAGTAAGTTGTTGAAAATACAAATATTTTAGAACTGTAGAGTACAGTTTTATTCCACAACAAACACCCCTATTATCCCACAAGAAATAAAGGGATCGACCTGTTCGTGGTGTCGATTGTTATAATCGTAACGGGAATTTACGACTCCCGTCTCCCCGCGAAAATACAATAATGATTAAATTAACATTAATATTTTGGCAAATTTTGTATCAACGATACTTGGTAGAACGACGAAAATTATTATTAAATTGTTTTTTAATTTCGCATTTTAATATTTTCTAATTTTAGAACGTTACTTTAGCCTTTGGCAAATATCGTATTAACGGTACTTGGTAAGATAATAATAATTACTCAATTATTAAATATTATAGTATTATGTCACAGGTATAGCGAGTATCCTGCTAGTAATATTTATTAAAAGGTTAAAAATATTTACGAATTTTCAGGAATTCGTCACTGTTAAATTCGATATTTAAAGGAAAGACAACAAGATAGGATATTCAGGCTTCTGGGCAAATATTTCCAGTTTTAATGGAGTTTTGCGTTGCCAAAGAAGATGAAGAATTTGAGGCAACACGATAACCAAAGCATTACCATAAGGCGAAGGTGTGCGAATCGTTGAAATCCTCGCGAAGGATACACGCCAGTAAATGATCCTTTAACATTCAGACGGTGTTCCTGGCCGACTGAAAGCGATAATCGACTTTGAATATTTAAGCAATCACGAGAACCTGGACTCCTGCGTTACGTCAAGAACGTGCGCAAGTATTCAGATAACTATATGTGTAAGTACTTGAATACGAATTGATAATGTTCGAAGATGTTGATTCCCACTTTCTCCTTATCTATCGGCTGAATAGGAAATAGCTGAGAAGTTGCTTATAGAATATTTAATACCGCGTTACTTTTCAATTCCAAAATTTTCTTTCCATCCCGATGAATTTTACATGTTATTTTCGATTGTCCAATTTGGATTTGATTAAAAATAGTAATCTTTTACCGATCACGAGAATCGGTACTTTGTTATTACATTTGAGAAGATGCTTAGCTATTCTAAAAAAATAAACTTTTATAACGTGTTAAGTATATTTCTATTAGCAAGGATACAACTACGACATGCAGTATACAACAACAATAGATGATTTCGAGTGGATTTAATGAAATATAATCTTCGTAGAAGCAGCCTGTCGCAGTTAATGCAGGAAAGAACGGATCAATATCGAAAATTCTATCTTCTTTTATCTTCACAGCTATTTATACAAATATTACATTATCGTACTTGTGTAAGCCGGTGTTTCGACGAAGAGAATGTCCTATTAGCAATTGTAATATATAATATAAAAATATTCAGAGTGCAGATGTTTTCAAGAAACTGGTTCCGTAAATCTCTCCTGTAATTATGCCAATTCGCGAAATAATAGCACCTACTTATAAAACTTATAAAACAATGAGATATATCGGTAGAGAGCCTTATCGTTGTCTAACTTGTATAGAAACGAACGAGCCAATAAAAGTCAACGTTTCAAGGAACGAACGTGGAGAATCCCAGTCACGGAATCCATTAGCAGGAAAATAATGATAGAAGCGGCGTTCGCTGTTGAAATTCTACGGTAGCGATCCCGCGCAATTGCATTCTCACGTCTAATTTGTTTATCGATAAACTAACGAACCGTTTGCGTGCGTGCCATTATCCGATCGTAAAGTAGATTCGTCCACGATTTACAAGGAAGGAAATTAATTAGCCGGCCAGGATCTCGCGTTTAATTGTTACCAATAGCACGATTTCATCGTGTGTCACTTGTCTCATTAACGAGCGCATTTCGAGCACGTAACATTAAAAAGATTGAGAAGGTGGGAAGAAAAAGAAACGGGGAAAATCGATAGCATAATTTGGTGCGTGCGGACGAAACGGGTTTTTCGGCGCGTAATCGCGCGAGCCGAAGCGTTTCCTTTCTGACAGAAAATAAATCTCAACGAGAACGCTTCGAAAACTCGTGCTCCAACGATCTCATCGACGTTTAACGAAAACGATATTAAAACGATTCGCGACTTTACTTCAAATGATAACCGTCGAGTTGTTCGTTATTTATCAGCAGACGAGATTTTATAATGGAGATAAAGGAGGGATAAAATAAAATACGAGACTCGATCTTTGTTGATTTTCTGATTTCCACGTTACTTAGCGAAAGCAACATTGTGAAAAGGAAGAATTTAATACGAAATGGTCGACAAAGGGAAGCGATAAATCCACGGTGTTCTATGAGAAACAAATAATATTTGTTTAGTTGTTAGTTAGTTTAAATTCATGACTATTAATCTGTATATAACCAATGTCATTCGTACTTTTTAAATATTTCATCGGATGAAAAGACGTCAATCTTTTAGATTCTAATCTAGTCTAGCATAGAAGTTATTTTGTGCTATGTACTTACATCGTTTTTGATGGGTTAAAACTACGACTAACGAAACGATCAAAATTCCTGCTATTAGATTTTTCATTAGACTTTTCGGTAGGCTTTTCTCTAGGTTCACTTTCGTTTAATTTGTTTGCTAGAAACACGCGAGCCCTTTTGACGATATTAATATTTACTTCTACATATCCAGACACCAAACACAATTACATATGCGTTTATTTACATCTACCAATCTATTTGTTACTGATTCATTTATTTACATCGTATTGCTTTAATTCCATCGAATTACGTAGAATATATTTAGCTGCGTGTCAAGGATCGGAGGTTCCACTGTCAAAACGATTCGATAAACGAATTTTAAATTGATGCGATTAACGAGCTTTAAACGTATCCAATGAGTTCATCAAACGAATTAGATATAACCAGTTTAAATTATTATGCACAAACGTACGGTCCATATGAGATACGAAGACTAACGCGTTAAGGGTTTCAACAATCAGTCGATTACTATAGATACAGGCCGTAGTGACGTCCTGTGGCTAATTAGAATTCGCGGAAAGAGAACAGGTCATGTGTATTCAGCGCTAGACGACACGCAAATGCAAATTTCTACAAACAAGAGTCGACCAGCGTGATTACTTGTTGCACCTGTCTGTCGCTGGTCGCCTACGTTCAAGCGCATTTAAAGTTCCATACGTTTCGTGCTGATAGCGATCACGTGGACAGCTGTGTATCGAGCAAATTCAAATCGATCCTGTTTCAGAGTAGCCGGTTTATCAGCGAAAAGCGAAAAATTCCCGTAGAACATTCATCACGCTGTGTTTGACCATTTCTATTAATATCGTTCCGCCGTGCTAATATGTATCGAATTATGCGTAGGTATATTAGGTCGTTGAGAAATTGGTCGCAGAGAAATTGCAGGATTTAGAGGCATGTTTTCCTGGAATTAGTAGTTTATTAAGTAATATATGCAACGTTTCTTTTGGCCGTTTGCTATGTTTGTAATTAGGAATATTCTTTGATATTTTTGGACAAATAATTAACATTTTCAAACTCTTACATTTGCAAATCTTCCAAGTCACGAAGCTTCAAGATTCTGAACTTCCAAACTTTTACATCTTCGATGATTCAAATTGTCGAACACCGGAGTTCGTAAATTTGTAGTTTTCAAATGTTTAATTTCTCCAATTTTCAAACTTTCAAACTTCCAATCGTCCAAACTTTCTCATTGCACTGGTAATTGCTCCGTTCTACAAATATGGTATAATCTTCTTTTCAAACGAGGCAAAGTACCCGCGAGAAGTATGAAAATGAGAGTAAATGACGAGGAACGTTGAGGAATAATATTCGTAAAAAGAAATGGAACGTTTAAGTATCGTTTAGAACGACGTTAAAGATATTTATGACACGTATCTATATGGACGTTGATTCGGAGAAGAAATACTCAGCTGAATTATTCCTCGTTGTTAGATGCCAAGATTTCGAGGTCACATTCATTTCCTTTTTAATATAATCGTGAATTTTTATTGACTACGAACTGTACGTCCATAATTGATATTTTCATCGAGATACTATATAATATATCGTACATTCGACATTTACCCCATGTCTATCGAATAACAACAAATACTTCTCGACCATGAAAAAAAGACAAGAAATGGCAAAAGAGTACAACAATTTTTTTTATATCTTTGAACGTTTTGCATCGTGGTTCGATGGGAAAAAAGGAATAAAATAGAACATTCCGCTAAGAAAGCCAATGATAAACTTACTAAAATAAACTGTAAATTTAATTTATAAGAATTATCCAGAAGCTGATGGTTAACAAATACCGCCTTACTCTATAACTGTAGAAAATTAGTAAAACATATTCTTACTAAAAAGAGAAAAGGATTAAAAAATTGCCTCTAGGCTCGAATTTCTCCACAGCTACGCAACTAAATCATACAACTTGTATCCGCAACTCTCTACGAACTCCGTATCGCTGCGTATAAGCGAAACGTAGCACACGATTCGCTAAATCACCAGGCGATCCAGTCAAATTCGATAAACGGTCTCCTTAATTGCATCTAATCCAAAAAGCAGAGCGATCGTCGAAGGTAGAAAGACCGATAAAAATGAGTAATGATTCACGAACAAGAAGGAGGCACCGTTTCCATCTATCGAGCGTGGAAGGATGGTTATTAATTAGGCGAACGCGAGACTCTGTTTTTGAATTCTTAGCGGACGGGAACGAGTTGTGTTTAACGGGACGAGTGTTAATTACTGACGAACGTCTCGACGACGAGGCGTCGTCGTCATTGACACGCGCGCCAATTATCGGACTACATTTTCCGCGGTAGTTACCATTAATTGTAGCTTCGTGAGCGAATGTCACGAACGATATAACGACACGTCAAGAATGTGTCATCCTTCTTTTTGCCTCTTTAGCTTCGATAGGATTTGCTACCAATTTCGTCTGGAGAATTATTACAGGCGCCAAGGAAGTGTGTCAGAGAAAAAGGAGAAGTAGAAAAAGAAATAACAGGACCAACGATCTGCTGGAGTAGGAAGAAAAATATTCTCTGTCACGAGAGAGGATAAAAATCGTGCGAAGAAATTTATACCCGTAGAAACTCGTAAGCGTGTAGTAATATCGTAGTTCAAAAGTATGCGGATTTGCTTGTCTTTAACAGGATGTAATTTAATTACTAAATTACGGATGAAGAGATATGCAATGATTCATCTGCCACTTTGTGTTATATGTACGTATAATGGCTACAAAAGGTACTGACACGTACTCTCCTTTTCCAATGAAGCATTTTTTCTATTAAATTACACGTTCTATTTTTATTGTATCGAATTTTTCCGGACGTACGAAAGTGCTATTAAATGATACGAAATTTAGTCGACACTTTCTGTGGCTCCTATGTGCGCAAGAATATGTTTAATTTTCTAAATTCTGAAACAAAGGAAAACGATCTTCTATGATCCGACAGAAAAATGATTAAATTATTTCAAGCAGTGACGTCTAATATCGGTACATCACATCGATTTTTGTGCATTTACAGAAAGTTTAAAGGTGCGAAACGCACCGAATGCACATAATACGCAAAGCTGTGTAAAATATCCAAAGGTATGAAACATATGTCTGCTCAAGCTCTTCTTTTTCATTCAGTTGCTGCGTATATAAAAATATGAATATGCATAAACACGCGCAAATGATCAATAACTTAAACGTATAGTTTGTCAACCCCAAAAACAGATAATAACTACTTCTACTGGTTAGTTTCGCACAAATTCGTATAACGTTACGACATAAATTCAGCAAAAGTGCTCGACCAGTTAGGACCGATAGTATGTGCGAATAAGCAGAAAGAGAAGAAAAAGGGAAGTGTTCCAGCAGATTGGCGCCATGCGGCACCGAATTGCCCCCGTAGTTGACACGACGAGAAAATTGATTATAGAGTAGCGACGGCGGCACGGCAGATCGATTTGAGTCACGATAAAACTCGATATTATAGCAACCGATCAACGATCAAGGTCCTGGGCCGGCACGCTTGATACACCGATCGTAAAATTACTATGAGTTTAATTGCTTTTCGAATACCTCGTTACCAACTCGGTAATTACTATTTAGATCGGATCCACCGCGGAAAAGGTTAACCTTATTCACGTTTTTGCAGGAAACTCGTTAAAAATCCCATTGGTAATGATACGATATGAATGTGGATCGGGAGGAGGCGAAAAACAGCCGAGTCAACGATGAAATATCGCTTTTGTGCAGTAGCGAAATAGCTGAGTAACGACCGTTGATAGAACTGCTGTGAACGTGGCTTAAAACTTTGAGGACCGTATGCTCCGACAAGCATATAGCCTGAATTCCCGCGTATTTTTGGAGCGATAGAAGAGATTCAAATAATTTGATGATTTTGTGTATATTTTGCTATATTTCGCTATAGTTCGGCTCGTTTATTGATGTTTTACTCTTCTTCGATATACTTTGCTATCCTGCTGAAGGAAGAAACATTAGAAGTAAAATTTAACTTTCCAATTTCAATTAAAGTTTGCCTCGTTAATTATATTTACTCTTCGATGAACTTTGAAATGAAATTTCATTTTCAAGCTTCAATTTAACGCCGGTATATCGTACCTATACATCGAACACTGCTATAATGTATTTATATTATACCGAGCGATACATTTCAAATTTTGTTATCGATTTTATTAATTTTGGATCAAATACACGATCCAAACGACATATGTCGAAAGGATACAGTTGACTGGAAAATAACTCGGAGAACGTTTTCATTACCTAATTACGTGCATATCGTTTCCCTCTTTTCGTAACATTTTTAGAGTGCTCTTCCACAGACTATTTATTATTTCTGCTTCTTTGATATAGTTTCTATCGGATACATTCTTTGGTTATCACGATGCACTTCAACTTATAGAATCAATGGAATAAATCAATGTCTCTTCGATGATTTTGATAAAGAATTAAATCGATCAAAATATTGGGTTGTCTCAAAGGTTTCTTCCGCTTTATCAATAAATGACAGATGCACGATGTTTTGTGTTTTATATCGTGT
The DNA here is from genome assembly GCA_905333015.3 of Bombus campestris. Classification (NCBI taxonomy): domain Eukaryota; kingdom Metazoa; phylum Arthropoda; class Insecta; order Hymenoptera; family Apidae; genus Bombus; species Bombus campestris. The sequence goes on along the minus strand of HG995127.1, from coordinate 14,213,754 downwards.
TATCCAGTTAGTACATAATAGATGCAATTTTTCCAAAACTTGTGGGATTTGCTAGAAAAATATTTACTAATATAGTTAACATAAATGTCACGTTCTAAGTGGATTTTTGTGTAATTCATTGAATTGAATCTTTTACCACGAGGAGAATTTTTCAACGCAAGGAACAAATAATAATCACACGGAGCAATAGGCGAGAGTATGAAGAACGAGTCAGAACGTCATACAAAAATGCACCTAAGAACAATATTCGCCAGCAAAGCTCAGAAGTTTTGAAGAAATGGCATTACATCGTTCCTGAAGAGATGATAAGGAAGGTAAGAGACCAGAGTCGATTCCACGTAATTCAATAAGACGGCATAAAACACAAAATATCGTACACAGATTATTTATTAAAAGCAATATATTTTCTCTCCTAGATATTACAGTTGTTTTCATAAATCGTGATAGTTAAGCTTCGACATTCTGCAGCTTTTCTTCTATTTCTTCTATCGAAATTTCATTGGAACTTTGCAAAACTGAATTTTTTCGTATTACGAGAAGACCAACGTTAATCAACTTGGATAATCAGTCAGACGAGGAACGTTCGAGAGAGGCTAATAGCCGAAACGATGAAGAGTTGGCCGGCTAACGATGCAGAAGGTGAAACGATGCACAAAAGGCAGAAAGGGGAATATCTGCCAACACCTGAGCATTCGGGGGAAGCTTTGCGTGTCGCAATGCACACGAGAAGGTGCACATGTGTGTTCCTGGTACGGCGAGAGGAGAGGAGAGAAAGAGGTAAAGAGGAGAGGACCTCGTAAGATATTGGCTCTCCCCAAACAGGTTTCTTAGACACATTCTTTCGCGTCTTGATGCTCGCCATTCGTGCAACCAGCTTCTTATTAATTATTGCTCGTCTTCGGATGGATTAAGACACGAAATTCAAGACGTCTTCTTCGTGGCGCTGAAAAAATCCTATTAAGTATTGTATTTCGAACAAGACGCGATTCATCGGCTGCTTATCAAAGACACACGTGTCCCGTCAATTTCTTTCTCGAAACGATGCGCTTTCAGCTTTCGTTTCTGCTTACTCGGTGCACGAGTAAAACACGTGCAAAATACTTTAAGAAATTTTGTCTAATGGCGTACGTGTATAATTACGCGATAAAAGCGTTTATCCGCTGTACTGTTTTTCTTCTGCTTGCTATGCTCTTGTAGCCAATGTTAGTTAAAGTTCTATAGAAAATGCTACATGCGTATGTGCGTATTAATATATCGTAGCTATAAAACCATACAAGAACTTTCGATCTTGAAATGTTAATGTTACAAGGAACTTGAAATCGAGTCGAGCAATCATTTATTCTTTTCTATCCCCAGAAGGAATAAATTGTAATAATAACTTATAATAAATATCTTATCTCTTGCATCTCTGGCAATTCCAAGAATCGCCTTCTTTTATTTACCATGCTTTTATAAACAATATCAATCGAAATCTTAAATAATTTTTAAATACACTTTTGAAATGCTAGAACAATTAAAGAAATTAAAATTTCGCAAAGCGAAAAATCTATTCGACTGAAGATTTTCGCATACTACTGTACCTCGGCAAACCTTTTTGCACACGTACATATTACATGTATCCACGTTATTTGTAAAATGAACATGTCGATGGGAAGCATGCAAATCGAAATATGGTCGTGGGATTCTTTGTGCACAGATCAAACATCTTGAAACACTTGGCGATGAAGAGCCATAATATTTGCAATAGTCTCATCTAAGGAAATAAAGGGTACGATAAAAATCGAACAAGACTGGATGAGATACGATCGCCATCTAATGTGTACTTGGAAGCAAACTGTTTCTTTTTTCCAGGTACAAGCAGAGCTAAACGTTGCACGTGTGCACCTTTGGACGAGTTCGAGCCTGGCCGTCTGGATCGGTTGGACCGTACGGATCGTTTTATCTCTTCTCTCCGGCTATGAGAAAGTTGAGATTACACGGAAATAAGGCTGGTGGTTGTCGCCTCTCGGTGACAAGAATTCGTCTCCAGCGATTTGCATACGTTCAATGTTAACGAACGAAATTCCTGGCTAGGTACGAGCATGGGAAAAAAGAAACAACCGTGGAACGTGTTCAGTTCGTGTTATACTGACATCGTTTGTTCGCTACGTTATGGACAAAGGTACTTGAAGATGCTTATAGCTTTGAATCGTCGAATAGATTTTTTTTTTTTTTTTTTAAAGAAGTATGATCGGCTATCGTACTGATGGATAGTAAACCGGACGCTCGCTCGAGAGTACTTTGAGGAATGTTGCTGCGTTGATGTGATTAACGTCATACGGAGGTGACGATGTTGTTAAAATTAATAATATTGATAGCGTTATCGATGACGATATCGTTATATTTAATTCTAGAAAAATATTGCTTAGCATTAGTGGATATTGATACCTTGCGTTTTAAAATATTTTTACGATTCTTTTGGTATGGTACTGTACCTTTGGTAAATAGGAGAAATGAAAATCAGATTCCTTCAACATCTTGTCGAGGACTCACGTTACATCTTATCGAACTGATAATAAGTGAAATGATAAGTTTTACTCGAATTTTGTAAAACTGGTTCTAATTCTAGCGTTATATGTTTTTTACAAAAATATAGAACACTGAACACTGTTGACGTTGTTAATAATTAATAAAGGATACGTTTCTCTTAGGTACTTTAAGTTTTAAGTATTTGATACCCATAAAAGAACACATCGTCGTCCTCCTTTACCTATCGATTCATTCTCTGCGTTATAAGTGGCAAAAATTATGTCGCAGAGAAAATTCTGCCCTAATTACCAAAAGTATGATTTGTATTAAAACCTCCCTTATATCGAGAACTGACTTATATCGAGAATTTCCCCTTGCTCTGAATATCGTTTCCTTGATCTCTACTATGTTACATCGATTATTACGCTAATGCAACAATATCGTCTCATCATCATTTCTTATACCGAAAATTAATTTATATTGAAAGTGCTCCTTTTTCTGAATATCGTCTTTCGGATCTAAACGCGATACTACGCTATACGCAAAAAGCTTGTACTAGAAAAAAGGCATTCTATGAGTGGCAAAAAGATCACAGAAATTCCACGGCCAACGAGACATTAAAAGTTGAAGCGTAAAAATTCGCGATCCCCGGCGAAAAGAATGCGAAGATCGGAAGGACGGGCGATCGAGAGATTAACGCGTGGAATTTCCGAATGAATGGCATTTTATTGCACGCGAGTGAAATTTGCGTGCCACAAATATTGCTGATCGATGATACGCGCAAGTACGTGTGTCCTTTTTTGCGAAGGTTGATCGGAAAGGCGAAATGCGCTCGAAAAAAGCAACACGGTCGATATGTGTTTGTCTGTGTGACGGGATCGTGTAAAATCGAAACTGAGAGAGGCGAGAAAAAAGCGAAAAAAAGAAATGTTGTTCGGATGCCAAGTGTGCCCACGTATGAATTCCTTTCGATGGCAAATCTGTGCCTACGTAAGTGGTCTCGACAGGGGGCATGAGAAGAAATTCAACAGATTCTTCGGATGCGCCTTTTTCGGTAGAGAGTCGATGCTTTTTTCGAGCTCATTTCGCCTTTTCCATCCAACTTGCCAAGTTACATTTTCTTATCGATTTTCATTAGCTTTGGGCTGCGAGTTTTTATGCGATTTCATATTTTTATGAATACGACGATGAAATCGAATCGGAGATCCGTTTCGTTTATGAAATATTACAACGACTATTGTACGTTGTGCTTTCAAATATCCCATAAATACAGAAATATGCGCAGTCTAATTATCATTTTCCTTGATTTAAGGAAACAGATTAGCCAATAGCTTTCGCTATTAAGTTGAAATTTAGATCGCATCGAAGATTAGAAAATTCGCTAGTCCAACTAATTTGCTAACGACAGAACTTATCTTCCCTAACAAGAATTACTTTTCTCTTTACTTTCCTTTACTTTCTTCCTAATAATCATCAAAAGCGTTAGTTGCACGATACGCTACTCGAATAGTTCAGATTCAAACGTAATACCTAAACGTACCTGAATAACTAATAAATTATCATTAGAAATTTCTACCCTTCGCAATCGGCCAAAACTAGAAACGATTAAATTGCAAAATGCATTGCCACGCGAAAAGAGAATATAACGGATGGGCAAATGCGAGAATCATTTCTCTCGAAGAGGATAAGCGTTTTCCCGATATATCGAGAGACCGGCGACCGAGGAGCAGCCCAAGGAAAACAGAGCAACAGAATCATCAAGCATAAATCTACTATCCACCGACGTTATATTCGCGATTTATTAACATCGTTAATTCGCTATGCCAGCAAAGATTTTCGGGTCAGAAAATACGTGTGTAACGCTCTTAATTCTAGAACATGTTCCTGGAAACTGTGCGTGATTTTATCGGCGTTGTCGCGAAGGAGCGTTATTTCGTCGCGTTTACGCGTTCCATTTAGCCGTGCAGAGTATATAATTGAAAGCGAGTATCGTTATCCCGACGTCGAAATGAAAAATCGTGCTATCTGCAACGAAGCTTGTCCCTCGTAGCTACTTCTTTACGATTTGTGCACGAAGAAAGCGTGGTCGTTTACAAACAAACGGTAAAATACGAAGAAAGAACAACGTTGTTGGACACACACGGCTACTTTTATCGTAATTAATTCGATAAGGAGGAAACGAATGACCGCGACATAAATAAATACAATTTTCTCTTTGGAGTCTGTCATCGTGGATCGCCCATGTACTTCTATCGCGGAAATTGATTAGACGCCGTGGTTTCTATTCTGGGAGAATACTGGTGATATTCCGAGACATTTGGCATTGTATCAGGTCAGTTAAAACGTCTACACCTTTTCGATTGTAGGTTCGTTCGATCGTATATCTGAAACTTCGCTCGTGGATTTTTCATAAAACGCAGGTGGTTGAAATATATGTACATTTCAATTGGAAATTTAATTTACATTTGAATCTGAAATTCTATTTGCGTTTCAAGCCGAGTCTCTGGAATCTAATTCACGCTTCGAATCTGAAAATTTAATCTAGGAGAAAAGACAGCGAGGAAATCGATCACTGATAACGATAATTGCATTCTTTACGAGGGTCGAATAAAACATCCCCTACGAGGACAATTTTCCACAGTTTCTGATATTTAATTTTAGATATTTCTAAAGCTATTCGATATAAAGAATGTTGGATACTTGGAAGCAGGTCGTGGAGACGCGAGAATATTTAGATAAAATGTTTAGATAAAACATGAAAAATTGAACAACGACGAAGTAAACGAATTGCCGAAAGGCGGCTGTAAGTAACGATACGTTGAAACTTAATTATAAGAAGAAAAACTTTCCGACGAACCTAGTTGTAACTCTCAATGCCATAAATAGATTATAGGCGTTTATACGCTTAAAGCTGCAAAAATATACAGAATCGAGCATCTAGTATGCAGAAATATGTACATACAAAATATCCAGTGTGAAGTCTTCGTTATAATATCTAACGCTTGGAAAAAAATCTCTGTTTAGCTTCCAACTACTTTAGTTGTACGTTCAGAAATGTGAATTTCAACGAACATTCACGGCATAGCCATAAGACCACCTACACGAATTTTTTTTTAACCCCTTGTCTCATAGTATCGAGTCAGACTCATCAGACTGGTATGGATTATGGATCAAATAGAACGGAGTGAGACTTGTATCAAAGTTCAATTTTAACTCTGGTTTTACTTCCATATTAGAAGACAGTAGATTACTGAATACAAATCGTGTATAATATTTCAATGTTTTGCCTCGGACATAGCGTTAAAGCAGTCGCTAGTTAACGCAGATGTATATAGTCGCGGAAAAGATCAGAAGGCGAGGGGTTAAGAAGAGACTTGGTTCTCACTATCGAATATTACAAAGTGTTGCAATAGCGTTGCCTTGTGCGATCGTGGGCGTAGATTAAATTAACGATGAATCATATTTTTATGAAATACGAAAATTTCACCATAACACACGGCGATCGAACACGTCACGATGCGTTGATAAGAATCGCTACTATTTCACGGAAGAATCGTTCGTTTCGACATGTTTCTTGGAAGACCGAGAAAGAGGAAAAATGAGAAAGAGAACGAGTATAATGCAATAAAATTTCGTAACGAGAAATCAAAATTATCTTTCCACCCAGTGTAAAAGCAGTAAGTTATCGGGTGCTCCATATAATTAACTTAACAACGAGCATAGCGTTGAGTTTCTCGATTAATCATTAGCGTAAAGAGGGAGCGAAACAGGGACAGAGAAAGAGGCACGATATCTCGCGTATTTATAATTATATTGAAAAAAAGAAGAAAGAAAAGTTACGCTGTCGGATCTCTAATCGAGACTCAGATATTACCGCTATTTACCTTTCTTCTTTGCCTGGTGCAAACAAAAGACTATTTGTATCGTATGGCGGGATACTTAAAAGGCCGTGAAACGATTGTACAACGCGTACGCCAAGTGCTAATAATTTTTCTGTCATGCAACTATTATAAAAAACGTTTCTTTCGTTAGTCGAAGCCGTTCTCTTCATTCGTGCTTATCGTACTGGCGAACCGTGTCTAATTAACCAACAACCAGCCATTGTCGCATGAATACCTTTTAACTGCACAACCAACTACTAGCTATTTAACCGGCTAACGCTTCTAGTAGAGTATAGTTGCACCTGCACGCTGCACAGTGCATGGCAGATATTACCTGCAGTGATTACAAGATCACGTAAGTTGGATTGCAAAGAAACGTTTGACCCGGTTGTGCCTTCTGTAATCTCTTCTTTTTCTGATAGTAGAAGTTATACCTGACAAGTGACAAAAGAGTCTTGTTTCCTCCAAGTATGACTCTATCGATTACAGTCGATGTTACGAGACAATAGATTAAGATAACACCATTATTCGTGTATGTGAAATATACATATATCAACGACATTACTATTAATATCGACCAGATGTACGTTAATAGTACTGCTATTAATAAACATTAAATATACAACATTGCTGTTAACGATATCTTACAAACCGTGTCATAAATTAAATCCCCTGACTAAACGATTCCCTAATTTCTTCAAACACTGCATACTAAAATGCATCAGCTCTGTCGAAGATAAAATTCGACTGTATGGTATTATGAGACATACCTTTGTGCCGCTGTTTCACACAATCTTTGCCTTTTTCAACAAGAACTTCCAATTTTCAAGCATTTCACGCTATTCAATGAAAACGATCAACTTTGACGAAACTAAAACTCTACCCTATCCGTGATACGGTGCAACGTATATCAATTTTCCATTTTTTAGGGAATCTTCGAAACCTTCTCCAAATGAGACAACGTTCAATTACATACTCACCTTAGCCATAGTGATAGTGTTGGTGGCGGCATTGAGATGAACGAAGACGGACAGGAGGATGGCAGCTTGTATCATCGAGATCATCATCGTGTCCTCGGCTGGTGGTACGTCCTCGAGGGTCGAAGGACCGAAGCCACTGGGCCGACACGCACGTAACACGCACGCCACTCACACGCACTCACTGTTCCTAACACATGGCATCCTCCTTTTCATGATCCCTCTCTCTCTCTCTCTCTCTCTCTCTCTCTTTCTCTATCTCCTTTTCCTCTCGTTTGCCGTTTCTTTCTTCCTTCGAAATGCTTCCACGATTTCGGCTTTTCGTCGCTTTCTTTCACAGTGATGACTTTCGTCCCTCGAACTTCCTTTCAAAGAACCGCGACGGGGGTAAGTCGCATGTAAACGAAGACCTCGACGAAAGGACGCAAATGTATGTCCAGCCGTGGCAACTGCCGCCGAGCAACTGGCACTTGCTCGCCTGCTGGAGCAGCCTGTCTCGGCCCGATGGCAGACTCCCCGTTGCAGTCCTGTGTGTTACGCTCCTCTTCGTCGCTATCGGAGAATTTCGATGGTTAAAAAAGTGACGAGGACTTCGTGCCCGAGCTTCGTTACTCGCTCGCTATATCGAGGAATCGCAGGATCGCTTATATCCATCGTTATACAGTTTTCTTTAATCGATGATTATATCGTCTAAAATTGTACTCGATTAAGTTTCTAAAAAATAAACTCCGTTAAAGAGACGCATTATTTGAAGGATTATTGCAGCGAGATTTATGAACAACAAACAAGTCTAATGCTTTTATAACGTATCGTTTACGATGTATGGTAGAGCGGTGTCGCTTTGATCGTTCAACTGTGACTTTTTGATCGCTTTCGATGAAATAATATAATTATGTAGAAAGTTTTGATAATATATGTTGAAAATTGTGCGAAAAATTTTTTAATCCAAGGAAATTTGCATAAATAAGATGCTGCTCTATTTGTTCCATCCTCGTACCCCTTTACTTTTACGCAACAGTTTAGAAGTTCAGACGTTATACGTATACAGCCAACAAATACAAATACGAATGCCATATGGGATCGAGTTTACGTATTTTCATATAATTTCAAGTTTCGCATAATTACAAAGAAATATATACAAATTTTTATCTGCTGCTTGTTTTTTTTTTTTTTTTTTTTTAACAAAAATTGATTAAACGAAACGATCAAACCTCCGACACTGCTTATTCAAAAAAATCATTTATGCAACATTTATTTTTATCTCGCTTTGTTATCGCGTCATAATCGCATCAGCAGCTTTTCGTATCGGTACCTGATGTTCTTCTTGATGCTGTTGCTCCGTCTGATACAGATAACAGCAAAAATAAACTAATTTCATATGATATCTTGTTTACAATGTTACCAAAACAGCCGATGTGCGCGTATAAGAGCGGCAAAGGTTGAAACTACCTATCTATCCATAGATTATCCGTTTAAAGAGAGTTTGCTTTTCCAAGGAAACCGAATTTCCCCTGTCACAGGAACAACGTACCGTAACACGATACGTCTGACCACGTTATGCGTTCTCGTCGATACGAATAAAGCAAATTCGGTGTTCATTTCGCTTTCTTCGATACATACTTCTAGGCATACGTGTAGTCCCGTGCGATCGAAGATTCATGAGCCATCGAGAATTCGAAACCGATTCAGAACTGGTTGTTTGGCCGATGGAATGTAGCTTTTAACAGCGACCGACCAGTTGGTAAAGGGATGTGAGAGGGTGCAGGAGGATCGTACGTTTAGAAATGGACGCACACCTGTGGCCATCCAGGTTCCTCGTTAAATTTCAATCGGAGACCTGATTTATTCTTTTCGTGTCCGTAGTTCGCGCTTTCATCACCCTCCAACCGATTGTCCTCTGCATTTCCGCAAAGAACATCTGGAATTAGAAAACAATGTTGCCGTAACCTTTCGACAGAATAATAGAACGTATTGTTCTTCTATGCTGTTTTTGTCATCGGTAAATCACTGCGAATGTTTATGCAATTCTACGTCTTTATCGACATAATTAAATATGTGAAACTTAAATAGAAATTTATTTCGTCTTCTAAATGTTACAAGAAGTGCCTTAACTCTCCTTTGCATATTTTTGCATATCGTACGCATTCTCTACGCTTTTGAATTTTTTAGTTTTCCGAAAATGCAGAAACATCCTCGCTATAGTTATCAGATCCCTCCTCGATGCAATTCGATACGTTACAATTTTTCTCAACTCTGAGTACTTGGTATCGATTTCGATAAATTCTACAAATAAGAAAAAGATACCGGTTAATTCTTTTAATTTAAGAGGAAATGCGATAGCGAATGAAGTATAAAATCGACAATTGGTTCTATTTGAAAATCCTAATTTCGAAATATCTATCGAAGAAGTTCTTCTCAGAGACAATTCGTTCGATAAATATTTAATGCCACGTACCCGATGACGATTCCGTTATGGAACCAACGAATACGTGGTTTATACAGTTATCATTTGTGATTTATAACGCAGAACGACTGGCAAATACCATATTTCACTTTACGCTCGTAGAGACGACATAAAGTTAGATATAAGGTAGGTCGTGAGATTAAGCTCCAAGTCAGATTTAAACCTGGCCGTACGTTTGTACGCCGGTCGTTCTATCAATAATTCCTAACGCTGTCGCGTGCAAGCAATATCTATCTTCGAGACACCTGCTCGAGACAAGAAAACACAATGATGGTTAATCGGCCAGAACGATCGAACTCTTCGATCGAACTCGTTCCACTGGTAGGCGTAGCGAGCGAGATAATAACGCGCTATTGCTCAGCTACCTACGTATCCGTGGGTGTAATTCACTCGTAGGGTTGGCTATTAACCACCTTTAAACAACTTTACTAGCTGCTTCGTACTCGATTTGTCTTCCTCTTCTTGACGAATAACTGACAAGAAAAATAATCCACGTCGTTTCGTCCTTTATTCTTAATTCTTATTAGAATCTCCTTTTAACTTCTTTCTATCGATCGTACACTGACAATTTATCTACTATGACGGTTATAACGATGTAAATACTAATTTGAAATAGAAATGATTGGAATAAATTATGATAATGAAGTAGAGTTTGTTATTAGGAAAGATCATAAATATTCATAGACAGAAGCAAGTTTAGTTTGAGACATCGGCAGAAAAAGAAAAAAGATGCAGTTAGTCACTGAGTCCGTGGATGCATTTAAAGTAGCTGTTGGTATTTGAATGCGTTCGGTCCAGCGGAGAAAGTGGCGAGGATCGTGAGTGCAATTATACCGCCGTGTCTGAGGTAACCAGGGAGACAAAAGTCATTCTACGTTTACAATCTGCTCTTCGGATATTGCTTGTCACTCGTAGTTCAAATAAATCACTCGAGTTTTTTAGACACGACTGACTGTCAATTTCGAATATGAATAATCGAGGACAATAACTATAAATCTTTACGAGCCTCTCGGACTTAACTTTCTTTGATAAATGAAAACTTCTCGATAAAATCTGTGTACTCAGATTTAAAATATGTCGTTTACAATAAGACATTTCGATTACTTTACAACGAATTCTTGTACATGTAAATTTTTAAACAATCCTAAAAATCTCAAAACTTAATTATCATTAACATAATCCATATCGAAGAAAATGAAGAACGAAGCGTTCAACGAATGACATTAATCTTGCGCATTTGCGGAACTTTACGATCTCTGACGGCGGACGTTCGATTTAAAGCGATAGCCGGTTGTTAAAACAGTCCCAAGCGATTTCAGACGGATTTTACTTTCCTCGGTGGAATTCCAATCGGTCGCGAATTCTAAAATCGGCGAAGTGATTGCGTCCCTGCTCTTCGTGCACGAAGGGACTTAACAGGCTGCTCGTTGGCCAAGCCGCCGTCGGCTGGACAGCAACTCACTCGTCGTCCACTCCGGCACACCTGTTCACTCAGGTATGCGATCTTCCCTCTCGCTTTTTCTCCCTCCCTTTTTCCCATCTTTCTTCCTCTCCCTCTTTCTTCTCGTCACTCGTCCCTTCTCTGCCGTCTCTTTTGTCTCTTTCTTGCTCCTCATCACGACAACAGACCAACGACGGTGGTTTACCGTTGTCTTGCTGATCCTGAACCCACCAAGAGCCGGTTCATTCGCGACGTGTAAACTTCTACTAGTATAAGTCACCCTGCAATTTTCTGCTCCGTAATTATCCTCCTCCTCTTCTTCTTCTTCGCTCTCTTTCTTTCTCTTTCTTTCCACGTACGTGTGTATATATCTTCGTGTCCGATCAATCTGTAATTGATTAACCCTACCGGATTCTTTCGGTCACTTTCGACGAAATCGTATTTTTCTATCGTTAGAAAATTGAAGTGGCTGCTGTAACAAGGAGGCAGCTCCATTTTCCAATAATTCGGGTAGATCAACAAAAAATCAATTAAGATGCGGATCACCTTTGTCTCCTTATTGCTGCAAACCCTTTCTTAAATTTGATCTGAAAATCATGAAAGAATCATTACTAATATGTATCTCATAGAGGCATACAAAATTCCAAGACCGCACCAGGATTGTAGTTAATTATATTATAGATATAGTTAGTTATGATCTTAGTTATGATACATCGACTTCTATTTATTCGATGATATTAGTGTATCTCCTTATCCGTGTATCGTCAGCTGGAAAAAAATGCGTCTTTCTTATGACATTTTCCCGTTCACGGTGACTTTACGGTACCTCCAAGTTTCCATTTATTACCTCGCTGCGAGAAGCCCACGGCTGATCCATAGTCCTGTCAGTTTCAGATTGTTTCGAACCGATCGGAACAAGTGGTCGGTTCACTCTATATGGGGGCTCTTCCCGAGAAGGGCTCTCGACCTGGTCGAGCAGAAGAACCAGACAATAGGACGCCAACATCCAACCCCCCCCCCCTGCACTTGTCTTTTTCGCTCTGTTACCGTCGTTTGTTATAGCGTTTCTATGCCTTGAAGAATAACGACAATAGTAAAGTCAGTTTATAATTAGACCCTGTTAATTCTTCTTTCGTTTTTACATTTTCTCGTATTCATGACAGTGTTGAGAAAATTATTACAGTGTACACTATCGCCAATAAGTATTTCTACAATGATACAATACAAAAAGTTGATATTTCTATTACATTTCCAAAATGACGATCGAGGAACGTGTTAATTCTATGTCATCAAATACTTTGGTAAATTTAAACTAATAAAGAAATTAACATATCAGCATCGCTGTGACTTCGTATCAATTTGTGTAATGGATAACTGACACTGTATAAAACCTACAGAAACTCTTAGAACGCGATTAGAAACATATTTCGATCGCTGTAACATTGCAACGTTGAACAGACGCACCTAAATCAGGTATTTCCACAGGATCGATTTTTATATGCTTTCAATTATTGCTCTTTTAATTACATTAATTAAATATTAACTATCGATTACATCAATATCTACTAATTATATATATATGATTATATTATATAAATTTGCATTAATTTGAAAGTGTTCTAATATGTACTTATGGACGACAGTGTGTCTATTATAATGTGAAAACGTAAATATGGAAGGTAGTTTAACAGACAGGTTTTAAGGTGAAGCAGAGTGACGCTGGTTATAGCATTGTGCGTCTTCTATGCAAATGTAATTCTCCGTTGAACCTCTTCGAGTCTAATTTGCCGTAGGTATACAGAAATGAAACGAGCCGCTGCGCTGCCTGCAAGCGGTCTTGGAGCTTCAACGCATTTCAAGGACGGTGTTAGATTTTTAGAGTGTCGCGCGAACGGAGCTTGGTGCGTTAACTATCGACTTCATTGCCTTCTTGCGACATTTCGCTTGTAGGGAGTATCACTGAATATTTGTGGAGTATCGTTTTACTGTTATAGCATATAATACTTTTTAAACTACAATGAATGTATTTCATCAAATATACAAGATTAGAAAAGTTGAAATTATGTTACGTTGAAATATCGATTATCTAACTAATAAATAAATTATAAATCACCTATTAATTATTTAAATAAAGTTTTTATATAAAATGGAATGTAAGTAAAATATCAAATGCGAATCTAATAATACAGAAATACAATTTATCGTTTCAATGTATTAGACCAATCGAAATCCTACTATATTATTGTATTATGTAAAATAATCTTCTTAAATACGTATTCTGCTCAGTATTCTTAGTATTCTTAAAATTAATTGACAGTAATCCCAAAATGAATTTCTAAAATTCCTCCCTCGTAGCTTCGTACAGAACTTCTTTCAACACTCTCGTTCCATCTTCGAGTTTACAGTATTTATAAGTTGGACACTGTTCGGTGGGAGTTTCCTGCATGTATTTTTGCAGCAATATTGTATTAGTCTCCTTTTCGTCTGTTATATTCCAAATGTTGCTGAAGTATATCGTGTACGGGCTATTGTCTTGCAAGGCGGAAGAGGACCAGGCGCATACATGTACCTGAAACAAACACAGACAAATGTTTCTTTATTCTTTCTTAATAATTTCTTCTTTCCTTTCCGGTATAGTTTGTTTCCCAAATATTTGTTTCATCGAGTTACACAACCGGCCATAAGTATTAAATGCATTTCAGTGTTTCTAGTTCCTAGTTATTCTACTACAAACCTGTTATCTCACTCGCATCATATACGTTTTATACTGCAATTTTTAACAGATGTAATTTTCAATAAAATTTCCAAAAAAATTTAATTACATTTTTATACAATTTACAAAAAAAAAAAGAGAAAAAAAGGAAATTCGAATAAAGCTTCCAGCAAGCTTAATCCTCAGTAAAATTTCCAGTAAAAGTAATTAGTAGATGTCTTAATACTAGCCAGCAAACCGTATATCGCTACTTACATTGGTTTTCAGGATTTGCGCGCAAGAATTCATCGTGTTGAGAATCAAAGAACACGTTCTGGCAGAGTGTACATCTTGCAACAGCTCACTTTCTTTATAGCTACTGGTATAGGCGTCGATGTCGTCGATCAAGAGCACAGAAGGCAAAGTGGCGAAGGTGTGTAGCTGGACGAGCAGCTTTGCGAGAGTCTCATAGTCCTCCAAGTACCTAGGGTATTGATTTCTTCGTGATCGTTTTGCGTTCGATTTCATAATCGAAAGCGGATTCACTGTTGCACTACGCGCGCGTAATGCAACCTTATTACAGAATGATCGCAGTTCGTTCAAAGCAGATGTGATCCACTTGGATTTTCTTACATTATCTTACCAAATCGTATTTACCCTACTTTCTTAAGATACATAATACCGTTGTTGTGTTGTTGTAATAATAATTTATTATCGTGCTACTGTGTTTCATTATTATCAATTTAAGCAGTGAACATCTATCAGTAAGATTTGCGCCTTGTTTTGAGTTAATCACATGAATTCTACAATGTATTATACTATTACTATATCGTTATAATAGTAATAAAATGATAGTATTACAATTACAGTATTAAAATGATACTATTATATTACGCTATCCTAATCAAAATACTATATTTTATGAATATATTTTTATACATGTTATTTGTGACTACTGTATGTCGTAGTATATTTAATTCATTTTATATACATGCGTATGTATATGTATAAACCACATTTTTCCTTACGCTATTGTATGTATTCTTTGAGTAAGAAATTATGTCTAGGGAATATTATTTTAAAGCTTTTTTTCTTGAAATTTAAGAGACAGTAGTGTGTCCTTTTGTATCTCGTAACTTGTAACATAAATGATAGATATATATCTGGAAAGAAAATGTGAAACGTTTAACTGATTACCAAGACCACCTGAATATAATAATTTATTAAAAAAATTCGGCATCAAGAATGATTGGTAACCGCAAAATAAACAAACGGCGCAAGGATTCCGCGAGCAATATAGCTTAAGTAAATGGATGCCGTAATAAACGTAAAATAGCGTTTCGTTTATTGCCTTCGTGTAAACCTGTTTCAAAATCAATAAACTTCGTTTCCAAAAGTGAAAGCGTTATAGCATTTGTAAATCTAATATATAATCAGTCAGTTCCTCTAAATCCGATACAATGTCTAAATCCGCGCACTCCAACCAAGAGTGAATCAAAATTACATAACAGTACTCGAATAGATCTATAGCGAATCATATCTCTGTCCAAATTTAAATTTTATTTATAATTAAATAGACGAATCTAAATATATATTACGTTATCAGTGATCCATGATTAATTGATACGAATTATTACACTAAAATATCGAATTTTTCTAACTCTAATGATTTTATTCTCTACCATTCGCATAATTATATATAATGGAATATTATAACGTCATTGGATTGGCTTCTAAAAACCCGTATGCAATAAGAAAACCGTTGTTTGTAACTCAACATCGTATAGAATCTTGCAAATTCTTGTTTTCATTTAGCATTCTTTATCATCTACAGATTCGTTAATTGTTTAATTACAAGTTAGATTTAGGAGTTTCTTTTAAATTATAAGATTGTTTTACTTCTTTAAAATTATAGAATCTAAATTAATAGAAAGATTTCTAACTCTAACATCAACACAAATAGTGATATTTAAATAGTAAATGTATATATATAGGTACTTAAATATATAATTTCTTGATTCAATGAAAACGCAGTAAACGTCGTTGCTTACTATTAATTTGATTTAATTGATTCTAAAATTTGAATAAAAGCCTGAACTAGATTAAAATTCGTATAGATATTGCTACCGCATTTCGACCAACGTTTCTGCATTCTTAGAAGCTATACTATATATAGGTATGCGTCTCATGTATACATACACTGTAGAACTAAGAAGCGAGATAATTAGAGAAATGAACTGGAATCTACATATGTAAAAAAAGCAAAGTAAAGTGAACAGGCGCAGTTAGAGAAGAGAATTTTCCTCTTTCGCCAGAAGGCACGGTTCGACGAATCCTCAAGCGTGGACAGATAAAATCTCAGCTTTGAAAAATAAACCGTAGAAGAAGGAAGCAGCTGATTTGCGACGACCCCGGTTCGACCGTTTATTTTACTCTTGCTTCTGGTGCTACGATGAATCGCGTATAAAAATTGCGGACTCCGTTGTTTATCTAACCGAAAGAATAAACGTTTCGAAACTGCCTCGTTTTATCCGCGAAGGATTAGCTTCGTAAGCGTTCGCGTAGTTAAAATTGACTTGGAAAAAAATGAAAACGATATCGATCATTTTTCACACGTTTGATCTTCAGCTTGCTGTTGGTATTAATTCTCCGTGTGGGTTCGTATATACGATATGATTGACCGAGGTATAATTAAGAATTTTCTCTTGAATTTCTTATTTGTAAAGAAGCGTCATTTTTTCAAGGAAAAATCGGCCAAGAATAGAGTTTCGAAACATAATTTACACAAATCGTATCTGCAGGCTGTTTCTGTAAAATTGTTTCAAGTGTCATTCGTCAAATAACTAATAAAACGTTAAAATCGAAGATAATTTCGAACGATTAACGATAAAGAAAGTGTAAGTTTCATGAATATATGTACGTACATACGTGAAAATAGTCCTTCTTTTTTCAATTCTTTATGAAGCATTCGATTTATGTATTGTTACATTTATACCATGCTATATTTGCAAATTGTAACGATCGGTTCAAGCAAATTTATTCAACGATGAATCAAAGTTCTTTGTGCGATACTATACTGCGTATTTCATTGTAGTTCGCTACATAAAGCAGCTGAGAATGAGTAACCTCTCTGGCGTGATCTATGTGCAGTTAACGCAGCCTCTTCTGAAAATACGATCGCTTCTAAACAACGCATATGTTTATGCACGTAGAATGTCAATACTTGTCGCGTGTGACGTGTAAAGTAACTAATGTTCCTTGATCTATCACTTCCGGTACGTTGAACAAACTTCTGGAATTCGAAACCGTTCTACTTATTATTATTCTATGGCGTAATGCTGCGATCCTCCACTATGATTCCATCAGTTAATATACAGTAGCTCACGAAAGTATTTGAATACTTATAGAAATTTTGTATATTGTCTGCGTTATACGAAACATTTCGAGATTCCGTTAGCATTATCACGAGATAGAAATGGTTATGTTGGTAAAGTTTGAAATAAATCTAAAAATATATATAATAATTACAAAATATTTAGTGTAAATATACATTTCACAGAGGTTATAGAGTTTTAAGCAACCAATTATTCGTTACATTAATAAGTCTTAATATTCAATGAAAAAAACCATCTTTAACATTTATTATATGCTTAAGGTGACTCTTTGTGCTATATTCTAATTTTTTACTAAATATATGTTTACAGCAAATGTCTTGTAATTTTTGTTTACATTTTCAGATTGATTTCAAATTTAACCAGTATATTCAGGACAATTACACCTCACTACGATAAAGACGAAATGCAATTTCTAAATATTTTATACAATACATGTAACATATACACGAAGGTTTTCTATGATAAAAAGAAAAGTCTTATAGCTACTATATGACTCAAAACGACCATGAACGAGTTTTGGAAAAACAACACGATCTTTCTTCTTAGAAGATCAAAAAGAGCTAATAAATTCTTCTGCGTCTTAGAACGAAGCGAGTATGTCCGCAATATATTAACCGACATTCGAGATTCAAAATTCAAGTGAAACAAACGATTTCAAAATAAGCGATTTAGTTTAGTTAAATGGATATAAATCTGGCGCTCTTTTTAGAAACGAATCCCGAAGGCCGATGCACGTGCAGAAGCGCCGCAAGAAAAGTGTTCCGCTTACATAAATCTCATCAGCTTGAAAGCCGCGGGTGCTGGATTACTTCTATCGTGACAGGCTGCCGGCAGTCTCTCCAACGGAGTTGTTGTAATGTAAACGACGCGGCGTCCTTCTTCGGCCCAGTAAATTGCTACCTACGAAGGAAAACTCGATTCCGGAAATGTCCATACCATTTTTAACAAAACAGTTCCATAACGAGCACCGACCGTGCAATAATGTTGACTTTTAATGCTAATATTTAGAATGCTTTTGAGATTTGGAAACAACGTATCAATCTTATCATGTTTCTGTATGTTTTCATATGTTGTAGGTGCTATATATTGTATACAGCACTGCCTTGCTAACTGACGGAAACCCTGCATTGCTAACTGGCCATTAATATCCCCACCACTCCTTATACGTCTTCGTGAGGCAAAGGAAACATCTCAAATATGCTTCGATACTTAGAAAGACTTATCTTATTACGGGTCAACGTTTCACATTTGTAATTTTTTGAAGTATGTTATCAAATTCTGTTTATTAACTTCCGGGCTACGCAAGGGAATTCCAAGGACTCGTTTAATATTTTTTTCGTCACTATTTCTTCCATGTTGATTCTACAGTTCTATGAAATTTAAAGAAGTTGAAATATTTATAATATTATAAAAAATTATACATGTATGTTACTTTGTCTTCAATGCATTGAAACTCTTGATAGGTCTTGAGTTTTTAAAATTTTGATAAATTTTGAAATTGCTGATATATTTCAGTTTTGAAACCTTGATAGGTATTAAATATGTAAGATATTAAAGATAAATTGATAGATTTCTTTATTTTAGGATATGAAGGACAAAACAACATATCAGAAAAATAAGGAATTACCATTAAACTTTTAAGATTTTGAAATCTATCTAAATTTTTTAAAAATTCATGACATAGAAATTTTAAAGGCTAAAAATCTGTGAAGGTTTAAAATTTAAGATTTGTCGTCTTTAAAAAATTTCAGATATCGAGTCATATTCGATGTAATCCGAATTCTTTGCTACATATATGTAAATACGTATGTAATTTCACGCCAAAGAAAAATATCTGTTCTAAACCTTGCCTTACTAATTGGTCATATTTGATCCTTCCTTGCGACCAGTAACAAAGCACAACTGTACATCAATATCGTATCAACACGAATATTTGAGTTTGAAATACATTTTTGCAATTATAAATTGTTTCATATAAACGTTTAAACAATTATTGTTTATATTTTTTAATAACTCATTAAGTATCTGTAATCTATTTAAATTTTGATCTGTTTGGAAAAAGCAATTAAGAAATCTTATTCTATATTGTATCCAGTTCGCGTAATCCTAATTCCACTATTTATTTCAAATTACTGAACTACGTTTGTATGTACAAAATATTATAATGTTTATATTCTTTGATTCATTTACCTCAAACATAAAAGATCGACTTAACTCTGCTGGTCCACAAAGCAACGTCGATTTCACATTAGACTTTACAGAGAACATAATTTGCTTCAATCTTCCAATTGTATATGTAGGTTATATAATTATCGTAGTTGGAGATACGATTGATTTCTTTCTTTCCTTCAGTAATTAGGTCTATCCCAAATATAGAAAGTATTTGCAACGAATCTTTTAACATAAAAATCTTATTAAAAAGCGTTTTTCAAACTGCAGTTTACATCTTTTGAGCAAGTTTGTCATAAACACTAACGACCAAAGATTTGAATGAAATGTTCGCCGCTGTGGCGGTACGCGACAGTAAGAACTCGCGTTATCTACGATCTACTTTATCGGTTTAGTATGAAGTGAAATATATTCATGGCTGCTCAATATTTTTCTTTCCTTTTTCACAGATTCTTCCATAAAAATATAAAGATAATGTACGCGAGTCATATGTTACCGTGGATGCGATATAGGAATAAGAATAGAACGCTGCATAGAGGCGCTTTCTATCCTTTTCTAATGAGGCATGTGTCTAACGCCGCTTGTTGATCAGTGTTGTACTTACATATTTACTATACGAATATGCAGCGAATATGCACGAATAGGTCTCTATACAGCATTCTCTTCCTATTCCTATATCGCTTTTTCAGCTCGCTCACGCACTCTATCTTTATATCCCTGTGGATTTTTCTTTACAACACCACGGTGAAAACCAGAGAAGAAGGAGTCTCTTTCTTTTTATATGAAAGTTTGCTTTGATTTCGAGGAGAGGCGCTGAGATCGTCCAATCAGAACGCTCTTTCTCGATAGAACCGCATCTACGAAATGAACCTTTTTACTTCTGCTTTTATGAAAATGTGTATGCAAGTGTATATCTTGTGTGTAAATAGTTGTTTCTACCAGATTGTTCCCGATTCCCTGGTAAATTTCAAGCAAGGAATATTCAGTTCCTGCGGTAAATTGCGGACACAGGATTACGATAGAATGAATACGCATAATCTACAGAAATGGAGGCGTAAGTCCTCTGTGATATTGGACAGATTTTCTAAATATCCAAAGCCGATACAATGAGACGATTCGCTTGTACCGTCGCAAACTTGTCAGGAACGCTAGGTTAAGTGAGTTGAAAACTGGAGAAACGCAGCCCACAGCATAACAGCGAAGTCAAAGTAAATCCTGAGAATTTCTGTGTTATAATTTGTCTAACGCACAGTCATACATACAGATCTAGGAACTTCGTTGTGGGGGTAAGGCTCTTAATGTCGAGAGTTGTACTTTACAAACCATGGCGCTGCTGTAGAGCCTCGATTTATTTGTCAGGATTTTGCATTTAGCGCCATCCTGCGCTAAAAACAATAACTGCGTACTATAAAGGTGAAGAATATAAAGTAATCTAAACTACTTTTCATCATTTTTCACAGTTTATTTAAAATAAATACATGTACAATATTTTAGTTCTTCAAATAGACATTAATTATGTGATTCATTAATAAATACTATTATTTGTAATGAAAAAGCATAATTTCCAAGTCAAATGTATTTTTAATACTTTTATAGTATGTACATACATATATTAGACGTATCTATTGGAGGATCATAACGAAAAATAAATTTGTTTTTAATTTTTATTTTTATTTTTTTGATTCATTAAAAAATTTTATAACTTTATACTATACTATTTAATGTTCTTCAAAATATTTTTCATATATTCCCTAACCCGATCCCTAACGCCCTATCTAATCAATGCTGCCCATTTTCCACGAAGATCTTCGTTCTTATTCTCTAAATAAATATTCTATAATATTCGTTCTATAAAAATAGTTTTTTATAATACTAACTTTTATTTGGACTACAGTTCGGTACAATACATGATCATTGTATATTGGATTGAAGTACATTATTATCAAATAGTTATGATTATAATAATATACATTGTAATTATAATTATATTGTATTGTTGCAACACTTGATGTTGTACTACGTGATGTTTAAAGTAAAACTTCTATTTAAAAAAAAAACATCGCTTCAAACCGACTTTTATTTTTGCGCGAGATTCTTTGCCAGGTAGCTGCAGCCCCTTTGCCAACCGCGCGTATATACATGGATTTACCGCCATAATACAGAAGTATTGCAGGTTACAGACACAAGATCGCGCTGTGCAACGAATCCTTGCAAATCCAGATACTTTGCTGTGGTCAGATGACCAACATCGTCCAGTCGTTAAGCTTTATCCTTCTATAAGAGTTTCGAGATCTGTGTACGTCCGTACTGTATATTCCTAATCGCAGGCTCTTATATCTATACATACTACACACTTATTGTTAGTAAGCTGTATGTGCGTGTGAGACAGTGCATACCACGAGCTCATTTTACCGATACCGATTATACTTTTTCATTCAAATGCAAATTTAGGTTATGCAAACGTAAACAGAATATGAATTGTGTTTACAAATCACTGTTGCTGGAAGTTGACTGTGAATATTGAAAAAAATAATGAAAAAACTAAATGGAACATAAATTATTGTACGGTGATTTATAGATTTTATTCTATTGCTGCATAAGATTTTTTAACCAAAAGATGACAAGTGAAATTCAAATCACTACCATTGTTAATGATATTTTAGTAAGTATACATTATGTGTACATTAACTAATGAATCTATCTTATACTGTTTATCTGTTTTATTATTTATTGTTGTTGTTTTATAGTAATTTAAAAATATAGATTAAAGTTAAGATTCAATTTTTTGCAGTTATATAATTAAAATTATTTCAGATTAAATAAACATCCGCTTACTATAGATATTTACACACTTGTTTCTAAATAGTTTTTTATTGAAGATAGTATTAATGAAAATAATAGTCATATTATTTCTGTATTTTTTCCTCTCAGTTTTGTTGCAATCTAAAATTATATTTTTATTTCAATAATAATTATTTTTATCATTTTGTAAAACTACTATAGAAAGTGGAAGCTATAGAAGAAGCTTTCAGTTGTGTTCTGGTGCATCACCCAAACAGTGAAAGCCAGAAAATAACAACATGGCAAACAGAATTATCATCTGCTATGTCAAGTTTATCCAAAGAACAGCAAGAGAATGCAGTAAGACAATTTTTATCTATGGCAGCAGCAATGACTAATCATAGGAGATTGCAATTGCTATTGTCACTACTTGAAAACTTAGTTGCATCTAGTGTTTTGCCAGCAAGGTAGGTCAATTTGAAAATAAGGTATCATTTATCAAATATTATGTGTAAAATATATATAATTTCAGACTTGTGTGTGAATGTATATTAAATTGTGACAAACTTCAATATCAGTTAGAAGATTTTTGGGTTGAATGTTTTGTTCTTATTCGACATATTATTGGAGGAGTTGATTACAAGGGTGTCAGAGAAATAATGAAGGTAAGTGTCAGCAAAATTAATTTCAAAGTAATACAAGTTTAGATTAATGAATGCTAATTATATGCTTATAGGGATGCAAAGAAAAAGCACAAACAATTCCATCAAGATTAGATGCATCTATTCAACCTCAGTTGAAAGCTTTAGAAAATGTAATTGAATATATTTTTGATAGAAATGCCTGTTTGTTACCAGGATATTTTATTGTAACTGAAATTCAAAAGGCTTATCCTGATGGTAAAAATTGGCCACACTGGGTATGTTACTTTGTTCAAAGATAAAATTTATCATACTTCGTTAATGTTAATAACATCTAATATAATTTTTTTTTTTTTTTTTTTTAGAAATTAGCAAAATTGCTTTCAAACTTTGTTGAAAGTTTTCGTAATACTGCACAAATGGTATCTATAGTTGGACATTCAAAAATGTTACCTGTAGTGGAGCATACTGGATATGCAGATTTAATTAATCCTTGGGTACTTGATACCACAACATTAAAATTTTCATTAAAAGGAAATTTACCTTACGACGAGGATTTACTCAAACCACAAACTGAATTACTGAGATATGTATTAGAACAACCTTATAGTAGGGATATGGTGTGTTCGATGCTTGGTTTACAAAAACAGGTGTGCTTATAATAATAAAATAATAGTAATATGATAATATAAGTATATAATAATTTTATGTTGCTTCTATTACAGCAGAAACAACGATGTATAGCTTTGGAAGAGCAATTGGTAGAACTTGTAATTCTTGCTATGGAACGTGCAGAAAATGAAACATTACCAGCAGAAGGAACTGATGGAACTGTTGCAAATCATTATGTATGGTTGCATCTTTCATCACAGCTTATATACTTTGTACTTTTTTCGTACGCTTGTTTCCCGAGTATCGTAATGGCAATACACGATAAACTAGCAGGAAGAGACTTAAGGAAAGGGAGAGATCACTTAATGTGGGTCTTGCTGCAATTCATTTCTGGAAGTATTCAGAGAAACCCACTATCAAACTTTTTACCAGTATTAAAACTATACGACCTTCTATATCCAGAAAAGGAACCGTTACCGGTACCAGATTATACTCAAGCATTATGCACACATCAAATGGCTATTACGTGTATATGGATACATTTGCTAAAAAAAGCTCAGTCAGAACATTCCAATATTCACAGACCAATACCACACACTTTGAAACTTCACCATGAATTTTTACAACATTTAGTTATGCCTAACACTTCTCTTTGTATGGGATCTGATTACCGCATTGCTTTGCTATGTAATGCATATTCTACAAATCAAGAGTATTTTGGTAGACCAATGGCAGCTTTAGTAGATACTATACTTGGTACTCAAAAAGGTCAGCAACAGCAGCCAATGCAGACGTTACAAAATAACGCAGCTCTCGCAAGTGGACCAACGACGCCATTATCGATGTCAATTTTGGATTCATTGACTGTCCACTCTAAAATGAGCCTAATACATAGCATCGTTACTCACGTTATCAAATCGGCACAATCTAAAAGCAATATGGCATTGGCACCAGCACTGGTTGAAACTTATAGTAGATTACTAGTATACACTGAGATTGAAAGTCTTGGCATCAAAGGTTTCATCAGCCAGTTGCTTCCAACAGTTTTCAAGTCTCATGCATGGGGAACATTATATACTCTTTTGGAAATGTTTAGTTATAGGATGCATCATATACAACCACATTACAGAGTGCAACTTTTGTCTCATTTACATAGCCTTGCAGCTGTGCCACAAACTAATCAAACACAACTTCATCTATGCGTGGAAAGCACTGCTCTTCGTTTAATTACTGGATTGGGATCAGCTGAAGTGCAACCACAATTATCTCGATTTTTATCAGAACCTAAAACTCTTGTATCAGCAGAATCTGAGGAGTTGAATAGAGCTTTAGTATTAACACTGGCACGTTCTATGCACGTTACAGGAACTGGATCAGATAGTCACAGTGGAACATGGTGCAAGGAATTGTTGAACACAATTATGCAGAATACCCCACACTCGTGGGCTAATCACACTCTTCAATGTTTTCCTCCAGTGTTAAGCGAATTTTTTCAGCAAAATAGTGTACCAAAAGAAAACAAACAACAAATTAAGAAAGCGGTAGAAGAAGAATATCGAAATTGGGCTTCTATGAGTAATGAAAATGATATAATAGCACACTTTTCCGTACCTGGTACACCACCTCTATTTTTATGCCTTTTGTGGAAAATCATTTTCGAAACTGATCGAATTAGTCCGATTGCATATAAGATCTTAGAAAGGATCGGAGCCCGAGCTTTGTCGGCGCATCTTCGAAAATTCTGTGATTATCTTGTATTTGAATTTGCTAATAGCGTGGGTGGACAACATGTAAATAAATGTGTAGATACAGTTAACGATATGATATGGAAATATAATATTGTAACTATTGATAGATTAATTCTTTGCCTGGTACTGAGGACTCACGAAGGCAGTGACGCGCAAGTATGCTTTTTTATAATTCAACTATTGTTATTAAAAGCTATTGAATTGAGAAACAGAACCCAAGAGTTTGTGAAAGAGAATTCTCCGGAGCATTGGAAACAATCGAACTGGCATGAAAAACATCTTGCATTTCATAGAAAATTCCCAGAGAAATTTGCTCCAGAAGGTATTATGGAACAAACTAGCGGAGGACCTAGTCAATATCAAAGTTTGCCTGTTTATTTTGGAAATGTATGCTTACGATTTTTGCCTGTTTTCGATATCGTTGTACATAGGTATTTGGAAATACCAGCCGTGTCAAAAAGTTTAGAAACGTTGCTAGAACATTTAGGATGTTTATATAAATTCCATGGTTCGTATACACTTCTCTATTAACGATAATAATACAATTCTTATATTTGAATTAGCCTGATTTGTTTTGTTCCATTTTTTTAGATCGACCTGTTACATATCTTTATAATACTTTACATTATTATGAACGTAAATTAAGAGACAGACCACCTTTGAAACGACGATTAGTGGCAGCTGTTTTAGGTTCCTTAAAAGAAATTAGGGCACCAGGATGGGCACTCTCAGAAGCTTATCAAATGTACATGAGTCGATCTACTGATGATGTTGTCACATGGATGCCAGAATTAGATTATTATATCCGCTTAGTACGAAGAATTGTGGAAAGTAGGTAATTTTATTGAATAGTATTTTTTATGTTATAATTGCCTGTCGAAATTTTCAGCAATGTCAGGCACAGCTCATTTTCCTGCTACTGATTGGAGATTTA
Organism: Bombus campestris; assembly: GCA_905333015.3. NCBI lineage: Eukaryota > Metazoa > Arthropoda > Insecta > Hymenoptera > Apidae > Bombus > Bombus campestris. Next base: position 14,187,511 of record HG995127.1, on the reverse strand, counting down.
ATGAATTTCCCAATCCTGCTGCACATGCATTGTATGTTACATGCGTCGAACTTATGGCTGTCCCTGTTGCTCCAAATATAGTTGCCAATTCATTATTAGATGTAGTTGCGAAAGGGTAAGATGCAATGAGACATTATTATATACTTAAGTTCTTAAATTTTTTAACTTGAAGTTTATTAGGTACACAGTGATACCGTCAGATGAAATTCATTTATGGATAAATTGTGTGGGTTTGTTATTGGCTGCTTTACCAGAGTGTTATTGGTCAGCCCTTCATGACCGATTAGTAGCAACTATTAGCAGCCCAGGTCTAGCTAATTGGAATTATAGTAATTTAACTCCATTTCAAATGTTTAATTTTAATAACACACATAATAGTTTATTAGAAAATAAATTCAGTTATATGCTAGCATTGGCACATTCTGTGTGGCATCATGCCGGTGTTGGACAAATAACTACTATGCCTCAGTAAGTTTAAATTTTGAATACCATATATTTTTAATAATTATAATATAACCGGCTAAAATCCAATTTTATTTAGATTTATTAAAGAGAAACTTCAACCAGTTGTAAATAGTGAAGAACAATTGATATATGCGTGTCATTTAATTGGACCTACTTTAGCAAGATTTAATGCTGAAAGGCCGAATTGTGTCGTAGAATTAACAGTTCGTCTATATGAAATGCTTGAACAAGTCGATCGAGTTCAAACGCATCTAAAATACATGGATCCAGTTTGTGATTTACTGTATGCATTTTTATCAACTTATTTTGATATAACTATCTGGTAAAATATTTCTAATATTTTTATTCTAAATATATTAACCTTGATATTAATTACAATAGATATCATATAAAGTACATGTTCGTCGGGGATATGATGAAGAATGAAGTGGAATGTATTATACGAAGACTAAGACCTGCTTTGCAAATGAGGCTGCGATTTATTGCTCACATAAATATAGACGAAATTCAGTCTTCCTGAGACGTCCCTAGTACTAGCAATGCTGAAGTGAATACATGATAATATTTAATACCTCAATATTGTACATATTGTCTTTACAATAATATATTTTTTGCATACACAGAATATGAAGAATATACTGAAATCAACATTTGAATCTCAAAGTATTTCTATATTTTCTATATTTCATTTCTATATTTCTATATAATATAAATATATGCAAAAGTGCATTTTTCACGTATAAAAACATATAAATACGTAAAATACTGTATAAGGAACGACTTGATATTCGTGTTATAGAGTGAAATAACACATATAAACGTAAAATGGAAGTATTTTAGCAAAGTATTATAGACAACAAATTTAATTTGCTTTGTCAAAACAGTGTATTTATGATATTTATTATATGTTTTTCACAGAACATCTGACTAAGCAGTATTGATACTTTAAACAGGTTCATAAATGTATATTGTCATAGTCAAAGGCATGAGTTACGAAGCTCAAAGTTCCATACTTATTTATGTAGTAATTCCTCCTATTTATAAAGAAACACTATTCTATATATTTTGATATTAATCATGATAAATTTAATGAAATAACTACTATGATACCTTATAAACTTGGGTATAATTATTTCCAAAACCTAAATTATCACGTGTCAACATATACATACAAGTGCATGTTATATATAAAAATTAAAATACTTATTATCGTATATAATTTTACGTTATCATAATAATTGAAGGATTTAAAGTTTATCAAAATCAACATTTCCAGTTTTCAAATCTTTGACTAACTGAGCAAATTTTTCATGTGAACATTGATTTTCTTGTACAAATGGCTGTGTCTTCATTTGTTGCATCCATTTCATCTAAAATAGATTTAGAAAGTTAGTTTACATTTTAAAAAATAAGATTATTCTTTCACGTATGCTTGAACTTACTAAATGAGAGAAATTTCCATCGTTGAAATTTGTAGGTTCTCCATAAATGAGAGATAGAGATTTTCGTCGTTCAACCCATGGCCACATAAGTATATCTAACATACCAGGTTGTGCTCCTAATAAAATAACAAAAAATGGAATCAATATTTTTCCATTTCATACTATTTGTGATCTGTAATTAATTTATAAACCTCCAAAATACACAGTTCCACGAGTTTTAAGTTCTTCTTCAAACTCTACTAATAAAGATGAAAATTCAGCAACAACTTCTTTAAGTGGCCTGCTGTCATTATTATGAATGCAGTTTGAGAAGATACTAACAAGCTGAAAGGCAAATCATCGGTAAAGTAAATGACTATTTTGTTAAAATCATTTTATAAATTCTAAATAATTATTTACTAAAGCATCACGTGTATAACAGGAAAAATTTGTAAGGTGAACTTTCTTACCTTGGAATAGTGATCTAACAGTTCTAAGTCACGAGTTTTTGTTTTTTCATTATACAAAGAAGGCTCAGGATATTTTTCATCTAAATGATTTGCTATGACTAATGAATCAACAATTACTTTACCATCAGCATCAACAAGTGCAGGAACTTTACCCTCTGGATGAATCTAAAAATATTATTAAACATGATGGATATTAAACAAAGTCAATAATATGATTTTTACATAAGTAACAAATTATGGAATATATACGTACTTCCAAGTACCATTTTGGTTTATTCCTGATATTGATATTAACAGTATCATGTGGAATGTTTTTATAAGAAAGTATTAATCGAATTCTATGTGTAAAAGGACAAAATTTCATACCATACAAACGAACTTGTCCTTTTACTTCTGCTGGTTTCTGAGAATCTATAAGTTATATTCAATATAATTATGTACGAAATAAAATTAAATTATAATTTCATATAATTAAAGCCACGAATGAGAATGTCTTAATTGTTTGTAACAATATAAAAATTGTATTTTATAAAATAATATAATGGAATGCAAATAATCACTGCCTTTAAAAAAGGTTTTCAAAATGTAATCACATAAATGTTTATAAGCACCTATTATATTTATTGATATTGAAAGTATTGTTTTATACTTTATTGATTTATAATTACTATAAAATATATATGCAATAAAACTTTTAATTGTGATATAAATTTATATTTAACTCATATTTCACTAAAAAAGACGTACAAATCTAAAAAATACACGGTATGTATAATGTAAGTATGTACTTACCAGCTCCAAGATGTAAACTGCTCATAATTGTTCGTATTTCGTTAAATTTGTATCTAACAATAAAATGTTTAATATACTTCGAAATGTTTGAAATGATTATCGCACTTAAATGTTCATGCGATGATTAACTTCAGTAGAAATTCCAGACACGTGGTTGTTTATTAAGACGTATGGCATACGTTAATTTTTCTGCTTTGAATGAATGATAGAAATATTTCGAAAAGTTAGTATGGAAAGTGATTCCTCAATTTTCACTTTTCTAAATGTGCGTTATCTATGACCTACGGCAATATTACACACTCATTGTATATTTCTTTTTGAAAGAAAGTAGGTCAGATCTGCGCATGTTCAAAAGTCGATTGATCGAATCGAATGTTTGAATACTATTAACTACAATTATAACATAAACTATTTACAAATGATTATCTTTAAGTTAAATTTTACTCAACAGGATTTTTAATTAACAAAAAATTTTATTTTGGGGATATCTAAATAATTTAGGTTATTGTAACATAATTCTGTATAAATGGAGATTCATTTTGCTTCTTTATTTAAAAATAAAAATGACAAAATTACATGTATAATCAATTTGTTATATTACATGATTGACAATATTTGCATAAAATACAATTACGTACAAAAGTGTTTTATAAAATCCTGTGTAAATGTACAATATATTTTAAATTATTTTAATTTAATGAACACCGATCGGTATATTAATACCTTCGGAATGCTGTAACATATTTTTTCAGTACTATATTCATTTATTTATCATGATATAGATACATAGATCACCATCTAAAAATATTGAAGATTGTCTTTTGCATTAAGGCAAGCACAGGCACTGAATTCATGACGAAAGAACTTATATATGATACAACAATAATTGCTTTTCGAAGGCACTAAGTAGCGTAGCTTAACAAAATAAGTTAATTGTTCACGGATCCATGAGATTGACTGAGGGAGGTCGAACATTTAGCTGATATTCTCCAAAGACCATAGCTGCTACCCATTTATGCTGTTCCTCTTTTAATGATCCTGCTAAAGTATTTCCAAAGTACGGACTTTCTTTACACCTAAAATAAAATTTTTGAAAGCTGTCTGTGATATTATATTCTCCACTATATGAAAGAAATTTCATAACTATATCATTACCTTGTTGGCTTTTTATTCTTAGCTATGAATGTTATAGACCATCTGCAATAAGAAATATATACATACGTCTAATAATTCCATAAAAAAGATGTTTCTTATGCATTGAAAAAGGGAAATGCATTTACCCCGTCTGTGGATTTCGCTTTGGCTCGTGACCTAAATACCAAATGATGTCTTCTACTTTCCACTCGTATAATACATTCGCGCACACTCTGTCTTTGTAACAATAAAGTTTCGCTTGACTAAATTCGAAGAGGTAGTTCTTAAAATTTTTCGATTTTGTGTCAGCAAATTTAAGTTCACCAGACGTTGTCATCGGTGGTTTCATCTGAAAATAAAAGATATTGTAAGACGAACGAATTAGCTTTTGCTGTTGTTTTAAACATAAAAATATAATATATACAAATAAATAAATTTGGCATAATAGCATAACAGTGAATTTAAGAAAGTTAAAATCCACGATATAATTAAAATGAATTGTCCAGTTCAATGCAATTTATTCTCATGTAACTCTATAACCATTATGTGGTATTGTAACTACCTATAATATTATATTTACCAGTGGTGCTATATCCTTGTATAGTCGGTCCTTCTTAAGTATGAGGACATTGTCCTTTCTATCCTCGGGGTCCCAGTATCCCCACCTTGCCACTGCCTCGAGGACACGCTCTTTATGATGCAGTGGTCTTTCCAGTGCACCAGACAATGTATATTCCTCCAGACACAATTCATGAGCTGACATGTTAGTCTTTTCCGCCAGTTCTTGACACACGTCGAACGCAGTCTTTTGTGGTCCAATCTATAGAAATAAAAATATGGTTCGTTTTTTGAATAAACATTCAGAATAAATTAAATACGTATCGAAGAGCAGATAATTATACAAGCTCAGCTACTGCTGTATTTTTGTTATATACCGGAATTGTTATATTAGAAAAATGATACATTTAATTCATTTTGAAGATAAAAATTATATTTCTCTTTTATATTTCATAAAAACACGATATACTTCTCAAAAACAAAGTATAGATATCACACAGGCTATTTCATAATCATAGCGTATTTAAATCCTCTGAACAAAAAATATAATATTTCAAAATTCCTTTTTTATCATTAAATTGAACAGAAGAGAACCTAAAATCCAAACACCCATATTTGAAATACCCTGTATGAAACGACAAAGGAAAAATTAGATATAACAAAAAGGAAATTCTCACGGTCACATTGATGCATTCCCCGTCCCTTGAGAAAATATATATCCAAATTTTCAGATCACCCGATGGTGCACCGCGTAAACCATTATTCGAACCGTGATGTTTCTCAAGAATTTCCAGAATTTTTGCCTCTTTCGCCATATCCGCAGCTGTTAACTGATATAACTTTGGATAGAGTTTGATCAGGTCACCGATCACCCTAGTCTCGGATCTGTTCCATTCTTCCGCACTGCTTTCGTCAGCGTGCATTAACGTCGGTCCCCAGATTGCGGAAAGATTCTCGCCGGTCATCAGGTTCTTGGAACTCTGCTGACTCAAACAGTAAAGGTGAGCAAGAATTCTTCTGAGCGTCGCCGCTGGTACTGGAGTCAACGTGGACAATAATTTCCTATACGCTGAAACTTGTTCGTTATCGTTGACGGTCTCTGAAACATAGAAGTTGTAAGAACACGTTTTTAAAATTAATTCATTATACGTTATATACGCGAACGTAATAATCAGTTACATTTTCTTTAAAATACTTTATATTTAACTTGAAATTAAGTACGTTAAGAGATCAAAGAATAAAATAATTTTTATGCGGCGTTACAATTTCGCGTCGTATACGTAATTATCAATTGTAACGATGGAGCATTACGATCATTTAATTTCAGTCTTAATTTAACTAAAATTTAGTTATTGCTATAAAGTCCTACAAAGCATTACAGTTGTGGAATGTAATGTATTTGAACATGGATAGGTTTCAACATAACTAAGCAATTAATTGCTGGCGACTTAATCAAAATGGACATATTTTGATATAAAGAAATAAGAGATCGATTAGTTTCTTATTGATGATTATTATCCCAATCACATCGAACACAAGATACTATTTTAGTGCACGTTATCTTTAATAGTGACTAACAAAGATTGTAAGCAATTTTTATCGGAGCAGCACATGTGTTTACTTTCACTAAGGAGCTTGAAGGCCCGTTATGAAAAGCCATGATTCATCTGCGACCTCCGCGCGATTCTCACGCGACGTTTCGCTGTGCACTAAAAACAAGTTGCAGACGCGTACAGAAATTTGTGTATTTGAGTTCAACGTTCGTCCCATCGCTCTATTAAAATACATAACTCCCCTTTCAACGCGTGACACATGGGAGACAAACAGGAACCGTCAATTATCGTTGCTATTAAAACTATTTCAAAGAGAACGTTGAACCAAAAAAAAAAAAAAAAAAAAAAAACGCAACGACGATAACATTGTTTTATATGACAAAGATTTTTTTAATAAACAGTTAATTAACTATACTTCTTACGCATTTTCAAATACGATTCTAATTTGTCATTCTTGAAACGTTCTAAAAGTTTTAATAGATAAGAAATAAATAATTATTGATTTACGATTTACTCAATATAAAAAGATACATTTCTTTTTTATTTTTTGCCATTATTAAAAATTGATGAAAATACGTAGGTACACTAAACGACACCGCAGAGCGATTAAATCTGTGTATAATGGCACCGGAAATTCGACATTATGGCTCCTGTTAAAACCAGCTAACACGTGAGAAAGTACGCGTGGGTGCGAACACGAATCAACTTGACATTTTTCTTATAGTTACATATATGCAAACGACGAACGAATACAAGGGACCATTTATCTACATGTACTCTTTTACAAGATGTTTCGTTTCCCTTCTTATTTAAATAAACATGTTTTTTTAAATAAAAAATAACATATAGTTTTAAATATTTTTCGTACTTTGATCTTTTAGTTAGGAATCTTTAATTACAACAAAGAAATTTGTTTTGCGAAAGATTCGAAATTCCGGGTCAGTGTACGTTTCTGCTTACAGCGCAACGCGAGAAATGCACAGAAATTAGAACAGCCGTTACAAAATGTTATTTGCTTATTGTGAAACATTATCACTCGACGATCAACTACATATCAATTGTAACGGTCATCGCTTCGCTCGAAAACAGCTGTGACAATTTTACTGCATAGCGATATTCAAAACCGAACACGTTTGGAAATCGCTTGTCTGAGCTACAAGAAGATGCTGGTTTCTTTTATCTTAGAACGATGTTATTACGTATGTCACGCACGTTTAACATACAAAAAGGGAACCTCCGACAATCGAGAAAGTCTCGCGTGCGAACTCCTAGTCAGCATATGTATCATTGTGCCGAATAAAATAGTTGCAGTTATAAAATAGCAAGTGTTCCCCGTTAGTGATCGGTATCCTTGGCCACCTGATGTACATAATCCTTAGTTTATATATAAATACGTATCCACATGATTCAATTTCTCTGTCCATAATAATTTATTGCATTCATACTGCAATTAGAAAAACAAAATTGATACTTGAAAGTATACGTAATGAAATAATATTTTTTATATATGTGTTATTAATTTTTTAATCTTTTATATAATATAATTTCAACGTATTCAGGTTTCTCGATTTAATGCTGTTTCGTTGTCAAAACGTCCGGTTAAGAGAGCGAGTTTGAACACAAAAAGTCAAGGACAGTAAGTGGTCCTTACCTGCGGTAAGACAAAGCCGATCGTGAATGTTAGGTGGAAACAATGGATTCGGTAAATCACGGAGAAACCTTCTGAGAACTGTGGCGACATCGTGTTCCGTATATGCGCTCCTCGTAATTTGCGTCGCCCATGCGTCGCGACGAAAGGCTTTCAATAATTTAACCACTGCACTATTGGATCCGTTTTGTCGATAAATGCCCTTCGACATGATACCTTTAACATTATTCAATATTTTCAAGTTAATTTAATACTGTATCTATTATATATATTATATATTATACATATGTATGAAACCTGGAAGATAAAAATAAGATAAATTCAGATTTTTCCAAATTTCATATATATCATATAAAATAAAATATATAATATAATGCTATACAAGATATATGTATATACTTATTCATATACAGAGCTTGGAAGATATATGAATTTAACATATACTTTATATATCTTTTGTTTCATAAAACGAAAAGAATTATTTTACATGCATAAGCAATTGGTATAAGTTATAAGTGATAATAATAATAATATTAATCAGTAATATACTAGTATATTACTTAGAGGCAGTAACGAGCAGATTTGAAATGTTATTAAAAAAATGGAATGGTAATCTTCCTTTACTTGTTGCCTATGCTACTGCATTCCACATATGCTTACCATGAGCATAAATGAAATTAATGCATTTGTCGAGAATCACAGGCACGTTATCTTGCGTGAGTTGTTGCTGCTCTAAAGCGGGGCCACAGGTAGTGGCAGCTTGATAAAGTGCGTGTCTCCATGCGGATCCTTCGTGAGTTCCTGGTGTAGCCATATGTAGTGCGCCGCTACCACCTGCGTCGACGACCACCACCGGAACTGATCCTGCACTTGCATTAGGTCCTTCCTGTTCCCGTAAAACTGTAACAGAGCGTGAAAATCACCGAAACTACTTTTTTCACCGTGATTCATAAGTAAACAATTTAGCTTATCCCAAAATGTTCTGATAAGCACTTAACAATGCACGACTGTACTCTGGCCATTACGAGACAAACATATAAAAATAGGCAGTAGAAAATTGTGTATGCATTCCAACAGATAAGGTTCGTTGTAATAGCTGCGTTTTTATAACTGTTTCATTGCATTACTGGGTCGTACATTTACTACGACGAGCTCCGTAGCAAATAAAAATTGTTTTCTCTTAGAGAATCGTATGGGCAAGTCGGTCATCGATAATTTGATTTATTATTCTTTTAAGACTTAATTCTAGGAATAACCGTGTAAATGCAAGGCAAATTGTAAAGCTAGTGTAGGATAAATTTCGAGTTCTAGATTACACTTTATTGTTTCCTTTTTTCTAGCTTGCAAGGTAGATCGATTCTTTTATTTGTCATGACAAATTAGCAAGATGACTTGTCACGATATTAATACAGTAAATTGGAAACTTTGATATCGTTGTTGATGAAGCATTTCTTAAAATTAGAACTTGTTATTTTATTTAAAAGTATATAAATGTTTGAAAGTGTTTAAATATATATATTTTTATATATTAAATAATTAAATAATTTTGATAGAAAAAGAAACTTACCGATACATCGTGCCTTCCGAAGATCGAGTTCTCCAAAAGTTATGGCCGTGGTAGAATCCAGAGATTTCGTATAAATTAACGTTCGTTGATACAGGAGAACCCAAGCTGGGAACCACGTGCCTGTTACGCCTTCCTAGAATATATATCAACTAATGTTTTTTAATATGTAATTCACTCGATGATAATATAACAAAAATAATATATATATTTCATTCTAAAATAAAATTATTACAGTAGTATTTATTATTATTGACTACGAGATAGCCATTATTATTTCACAAATGGATGTTTGATCATTAGAAAGCGATTTTCTCCAAAGACGGTCATAATCAATACAAAACAAACGAAAATACTTGTACAAATATATTTACCTTCTCCATATACATAAAAAAGAAAGATGAAATAAACTCTCTAAGATATCTGCCATTAAATATCATGCTGCTCTTTCAACGTTTATTATAAATATTCGAGAATTATAAATTTAAAAAATCCATTAGAAATTAAATCTTAGAAATCTTCTTCAATTAATACCATACCTATCTTTAGCATAGATATGTTAGTATCTACTAACAAGTTTATAAATTAAATAAAATCTCCTGGATTCAAAGTTGATTTACATTTTCCATTTTTTATACCTTCAAATAGGCCCATCCTACTCTCGTCAATTCAGCCGTGTACTTCGTGGGAAAAACCGTAGTAATAGCCTCTAGTATTCTTTGAGCCCAAATCCTTCGTTCCGTGGTACCCTTCGCGTAGAACACGTGAACGCTCGGTCTTCCCTCAACGCTAATTGCTATGCAATGTACAGTCTCTCCATCAACTATCCTGAACATTTTAAATTGCCTTTGTTATTCCTCGGTCGGTTCGTTGTTTAACCTTGCTATATGTAAATTTATACTTCTTTCTTATATTTTCATTTTTCGCTGAGACTTTCCTTCAACTTTTCTTCAGGTACAGATATCTTCATTACGTATTTTACTACGGATTTTTATGCGTTTATAGAAAATTTGAAAGTGCACGATTCCACAGAGTACACATAATATGAAAAAACATATGAAATATGTAAAGTGTAGCGTTTTCTATAATATATGATAGGTGAAACAATTTTCTACCGATGCTCTATATTTTTAACTACAATTCCAGTAATACGAATTTGCATAAAAGTCCGCAGTTTAAATATTATGCATCGTACACACATAAAATCGCGATTGCAACTTCTACATAACAAATGGCCTGCGGATATTTTTGCAGATTCACGTATCTGCTAATACAAATAAAGAAACGAAAAACATAAGCAGAGATCTGTTTCACTTCCTGAATATTGTAACGAATAATTCTACTTTAGTATAAAATCTGTCCAATAAAAGGAGTTAGGGAGTAACTTACTTATCCCATTTCTTTATAAATATATATCTTTCGTTAAAAAAATTAAATACATGTATTCTTACGTTCTTTAAACAAACAAATTTTCTGTATCTTCGAACTTCTCAGAAATGTATAAAAATCCGCAGTCTAATAATAAACATACTTAAACCAATCGTTTTCTCATCAAATATACATACGTATTCATATCTTTTTCTTCAGAATTTAATGACGCTACTTCATGTATCTTCGTCTCGCGAATTCTTCCCTTTCATAAAGTGTTATTATTCGGAGAAGCATTCTTTTATATAACGAAAAAGCGGACTCACTTAAAGTCCTGGAGGAGATGAATGCTGTACACTGTGTCGAGGTGAACGATCTCCTTCAGAGTAGACATGCCCTTATCCGTGTAGAACGAGAGCTTCTGGTCAGCTAAGATCGCTGCCCTTGGCACCAGGTCCTTCGCTCTTTCTATTCCTACACCGGTCCTGTAAACGATTCCGCGGTGCGTCGTCACATTTAGCAGATCGTTCACCTTTGGTCTCTCCAATTTCGTCGATTTCGTGCTTGGCACAACGCCACTGTGGTCACGACTTCTGGACAACAATTTACTGCCGCTCTTCACGAAACTCATCACGTTCGGTCTGATCCCGTGCCCCGTGGACTCATGCCGCAATTTTTTCAATTTCTGGATCACGCCCACGCGTCTGTGCTCCTCCGTGGCCTTACCGCCCGAAGGACACGAAGATTCGTCAGCAGCCGTCGTTGTCGTAGTCGTCGTTGTCGTGCTGCTAGTCGTACTCGTGACTGGTGCATGTAAAGTACGTATATATTTATTCTTCGTTGAGATATATAAAATATATTTATTATAAAAGTGTTAACTTTCCAGTCTCAGGTTTAACGAATTGTTCTATTATTTTTTAAATGGATATTAATACTAAATATTAATTAATACTAAATGGTAAATTATACTTATGTATAATAAGTTATAATATAAACTACATACACTGTAGATGTTCATGCATTTATCACATTTGAAGACATTTAAAATTGCAAGTATTTACGGAATATACAAAATATGATATACTGATATACAAAAGTGTATAAAATATCAAAATATTCTTGAATAAGCGAAACAAATGTCTATTTAGGTTTTATTCCTTTAACTATCGTCACAGACGTATGAAATTGCATAAACATTCGCAGTCTATTAATAAGATACGGTGTGAAGTATTTATACTCCTAATTATTGAATTCGAATGATCAATATTCTTTAACGATATTTAACGATATATAGATTGCAATGTTTAACAATACGGATACATAGTGTAATAATTAAATTTTTTATTGGTACGTTGTTTATTAAAAACTAATCGTCTATTATAGTATAAATGGGAGTTTAAACAAATCATCAAATTCAATAATTGCGAGGATGCGAATACTATTTTATATTATTATAAAGAGATAGTCAACAACTTGACAAATTTTGGATAAGTATGAGTTTAAAAATAAAAGGTTTTCTTCACCATATGCTTCATACGAAATTAAACAAGCACTTGCCTACACCTGTTTTTAAACACTAGGAATAAAGACACGGAAGTGAACAAAATTAACGAAATACTCATTACCATACGATTTTATCCTCATGGCCTTCTGATATATATGAGTATACACTGTACATATCGGTGTATTTTACAATACAAATATCGCCATAGAATAGCTCTGTCGAGTCATTAGTATTTTATATTAAATATTAAGAATCAGATCTTAAAATTATGATTGCTTTTAAGGCGTAGGCTATTTATATAAAAAATTATCATAATTTTGAGTTTTACAGCGGTGTAGAACAAAATGCTTCAAGTGCCGTCGAGTTAGAAGGGTTAAACTGTTAACACTAATTTAAGTTACTCTCAATTGATGATATAGTCTTTCTGTACTTCTATATATCACTGGAAGCTCAATTGCAGTCTAAAAATAGGATGCATGAAGTTCCTGGGCAGATAATTATTATAATAATCGATCAGCCAAGACGTTAAAACGTAGTAGGATTATATAATTGTTTAAGTGTAATAAAGCATATTGGGATATTCCAATTTACCGCTATCTTGAAATTTAATGCCACGCAGTAGCCACATGTGAAACTGAGTTGAATCATCAGTTCTTCGTAGAAGAATTGACAAGTGTAAAATAGTGATTGTACATGTTTGAACGGTAATATACACTTACACATTTAACATTGACAATTCTCTCCACCTACGTATTTATTTTCTCTTATACATATCGAAAGTGAAAAGTCGTCTCAATTATTGTCAACACCATCGAACTGATTTAAATTACATTTCTGCTTTTTCTTGAATACCGGTGTAATCTTCTTCCTAAAATTTTCAAATTTACTTCCAATTCTTTAGATAAAATCCTACCTTTCCTGCTTTTTATCTACATCATGTACATTCCTTTTACGATTTACAACAAATCTTAATTCAATGATCTACTTAAAGCTACGATATAACTAAGTAACTACCTGAACTATCGCTAGTCGTAGTAGCCACGGATTTAGCTGTCACAGAAGTAGGAGAGGATGCCTCGCTCGAGCGATTCTTCGCTGTCGATTTCCTAGGGGGAACAGCGGGTTGCTTCCGAGTCACTAGGTGCGCTAATTTCGGCAATAGAGCCGGATTCTTCCCCGTAGCACTTTTATCCGGTTCTGGAAGGATCTCTGCGACCTCGTCGTACTCGTTTTTCGGCAAGGAGTCGAATCTTTTCGGTGGTTCTGGTGGCACTGACGAGATCTGCTCGGCATCCTCTTCGTCCACGTCATCTTGTTCCTCCTCGTTATCGACTGCTTCTTGAAAGTCCAGAATACTGCCAGAACTGCTCGGCGAATCGTTGGTGGCCAATAAAGTCTCCAGTAACATTAAATCGTTATTTTCAAAGTTGCTATACACGTTTTCATCAGAAGTTCTCGCGAACGGGTCAAACTCGAACAATAAAGATTTACTACTCTGTTGTCTATTTTCTGGACTGTTCGACGTTGTTTCTTTCTCTTCTTGTGCCTTTTGCGGCGACAGATTTTCATACAGAGAATTTTGAATGGATGCTTGACTTCCATTTGACGCGTCGGACGTTCGATCGAGCAGAGGCACTTCTTTGTCCAGGATGTCCTCCTCTGCGCTGGATATCCTGTCCAGCTCGTCGAGCCCTTCGGATTTCCCAACTGGCGCGGTGTCGTAGAACGTCCAGGAATCGGATCTGGATAATCTCTTCACGTTATCCGATTTGTCTAACGGTAGTGTCACGTTTATGTCGGAAAGGTTCAAGCTCTGATCGGAATCACTGGCCTGTTAATAAACCATGGGAAATTTTTAATTATATTTTTGTTTCTACCTTAACGTAATTGTTTTGGCGTTTTGTTAATTACATGCAAGACTGTGGACTTTCATGCAAATTTCCTATGAACACATAAAAATCCACAATCTAATCCTATGATATTGTTCTGATCAGACTTCTGTTGTCTTATTATTCTTATTCTTTGATAAGGACAATAGGATAAAGAGATAAAGTAATATTTAAATATTTGTATCGATATTTGATTCATTCAGTAAACTATAATATAGAAAATGCTACGACAGAAACAAAACGATGGAAAGTTACATTTGCTTGATAGAAATCAAACGTTTAAATTAGCTGAAGTAATTTTAAAAATTGAACGGGCGCTAAGTGACAGACTGACGGCCACGCGCTAACAATTTTATTGATAGTGGAGAGAAGAAAGTTAACGACCTCGGATCAAAAGTGTTATTCCTTTTAGTAATGTGAAAAAAAAAGACTTTTCGAATGTATCGTGACAACTTAGACTCGCTCTTTTATTTATAAAAAAAAAAGTCGAGAAACAAAATCCACTTTTATCCTATGTCCCTCTTTCATCCACTTGTTTGGCCGTCTATTCTTTTCGCGCGCATATTGCTCTGAAATCTTATTACAACGCGAATATGTTCCCTCTAGGTCTTCACAATGTACAGCAAGGGAAACAAAGAAAACAAAGGAAGAGAACGAAGAAGTATTTGCGAACAATCAAAACCATTATTCTTGGATGCAGTTATAAAAACGATACAAATCACGCTTCTAACCCTCCAATGCCTATAGCTGGGGCTATGACGCAATGCGAGAAATTTTCCTGATTTCTACTTCCACCGACTGAACGATTTTTATTGGAAATAAAAAATTATAGATTATGAATGTTTCGATATTTTAATGCATAGTCGAAGACGATGGAATAGTAAACAAAATCATGGATCTAGCACATACTATTATGAATCAGCACTATCTGAAATAGATAACGTAGTCGTTGAAATGAATTAGAATCCATAAATTATTAATTAGCTTATGTTGTAAAGTAAATAAAAAGTTCTATGGAAATTAAAGAGTTAAAACAATTGAAATACATTTTTAAACGGTACATTTACCTGATTGAGCGCGAAACTAAGTAGATCAAACGATTCGGGGAAGTCCCTGTCGACTTTGTCAGAGATGGTCGAGCTGATCGTGTCGTATCGACTGCTGCCTGACGTGACGGACTGCAGTTCGTCGTAGATAGACTCGTCAGGATGTGGAGGAGGATATGCAGGAGGTGGTGGACTGTGACGCGTCCCGGAAAGATCCTCCTCATTTCTGACGCTTCTCAGATTACTGTTCAAGGGACTGTAGAACGAGATGCTGCTGAAAATATCATCAGCCGGCATCGAGACGCATCTCTCATCCTCTACAGGATCTTTGAACTTCTTATTACCACCGGTATTATCCCTTAAAAGATCGTCCTGATTCAACGAAGTTAACCGTCTCGTTAAAAGATTCTTCACCGACTTTTCCAATCTAATACTAGCGTTCCTCGTGCTGGAAATTACCGCACGGCCCTTCATCGTCATCTTCTCCGAAATCTCGTCTTTCAGTTGTCGGGAGCTACTGCTCAGATTTCGAAAAAATTCATTGTTCGTACTCCTTGATTCCGACGTCGATTTCGAGTCGTCGCTTTTCTCCGATTGACTCGAATCGCTGTGACTGCTGAATCGAGCTGTTGGCATCGAAGGTGGCAACTTCCTCCTCGGCGCTGGTACCGGTCGCTCGGTCATCACCGATCTAGGTTTCGGTATCGGTTTCTCCTCCATCTCGTATGGATATCTTTCTGTCTCGCCGCTCGTTTTTAACCGAAGGATCCAGGAACGTAGAAGCTGCGCCACATGCTTCGGTCCCCTTATAACAGTATTTTCATATCTTTCATGCGTGTACACTTTGAAATTGATACGTTTCGGATGCTATTGTTATTGCGAAGTGCGAGCTGGTTAAATAATTTGTCATTCAAATTTTGGAATTTTCGTGAATTTCACGAATAAAGTATTTCTTAGTATAATTGAATTTTACAAGTTTTTACGATGCAGTTTATCCGACTGGATCCGAGATGATATTAATGATTCATGTTAAGTGATTATGTAATAATTTTGAGGAATATGATGAGATGTGTCTCGTTTAAAGAAATTAATATAATTTGTTCATTTTGATTTAAAAGATAAAGAACTCGATATTTCTTCGAAAAAGTGATTGTTACAAGAAATATAATTATCGTTTTAATAAATTTAGCGAGACTAATTGTGATTAAAAAGACAGAAGTGAGATGTACGAGCGATTTTAAAGCTATTTAAACCGTCTTATGTTATAATTACAACGTTTATTCGGATGTCATCTCGTCAACCTGTGTCAAGGGACTTGATAGTATCGCGTTCAGTGCAACTTGAGACGTAAAAAATGTCACATGCGCGCGGCGAGAGATAATAGAACAGTGTCGGACAGTTGTAATTTGGTCTCTTTTTAATTTATTACTTTCCATATCTCACATTCGATTAATATTCTAATTGATCTAATACGAGGATTAGAATTTGTTATGCTACCACGTCAATGATAGTAAACTGATAATTAATTTTTAATACAGAATTAGAAGAAGAAAAGAAAAATTAATTGCGATTATACGTACACATATGTAAATTATGTAATTTGAATTGTATCAAATGAACGAAGGGATAACGTTAAAATTAACGAATAATAGTAAAATCGGAAGCAAAATTTACAAATTTTGAAATAATCAGAAGCGTATGGTGGTTGATCGTACTACCACAAAGCAGTGAAAGTATGCTAAACTTATCGAGCAAACAGAATTCATTTCCAATCTTGCAACATACATGCGTAAGCCTGCTGGCACCTGTTCTCACATTGCACAATTAAAATGCAATCTCAGGTAGAAATGTTCATCCATTGAAGAAACTCTTCCCCCATACACTTGTATTAAGAAGAAATTATTTATAGTTAATAAAGGGTTGTTAGTGAATAAACGAAGAATATGAATAAGGCAGGTAAAAAAGATCGGGCAGTACGAGCAATTTGTATGCTGAATCAAAGATTGAGTACATAATTGTTCAAGGCTTTGAGATAGATTATCAAGCGAATATTTGTAAAAAGTGATATATATATATATATTAATTTATCATACGTCGCAACATCCGAAGACGATTCCTCATTTTCGAGATCCCGACGAGGCGTTGAACACTGACTCGAAGAACTATCAACATTTGCTTCGTACATTCTACCAACGATAGTTACTTAGATAATAAAGACAGCTCAGCGCGAAGCACTTCTGCACGGTTGAATCACCGCTTCCGAGTCACGTGATTAGCAATGAGCAGTTGGAATAAATCATGTTTTATAATTTCGATTCGTCTTGATTATCAGCTTCATGCATACCCCTTCTGGTGTCCGATAATTTTCACCTAATTAAATTTTATGTTAATTGTAATTCAAGTTAATCTGTAATTCCATCGTGTTTAAGCTATTTCTTAAATCATCTTTTCGTAGTAATTTTACTGTTAGTAGAAAGTATTTCATTCCGATAAAATATTTTATAAAACGTCGGAATTAGTTAATTTGAAACGTGTAACGTTTATTCATGTGTCTTGTACGTAACGTTTATTCATGTATGTAAATCTGGAAATGAAGACACATTATTAAGGAAGTAATTTGAATGATAATCGTACGTACGTTATCATACGCTGGTACTACACACATAATTGTGGATCTTAACGTATACTTCCTTTTAACAGTTTATTAACGCTTCCAAATGCTAATCCGAGTCGAACTTTCTACTTAATACCTTCGTTTATGTAATTGATATCAAACATATAGGTTAGGATGCTGCATCTTCTCCAGTACATCTACTTCAAATTGCACGTAAATGTTATCTTATAAAAATCATTCGAAAAATTGATAAATAACGAACAAACGTAGAACAAACGATAAACCATGCGAGAGTAACACGTACAACAGCTAATAACATAAAATTTCTAATTCCCGCGAAAACGACAATCATTGGAAACTCTGGCGCGTTTGAATCGCTGCATCTTAGTCACGTGGTCACCAAGAACAATAAAGAAAAAAAGAACAGGGAAAACTATAAATTGACACGACTGTTCTGTAGTACTGAGTCATCGCTTCGAAATCCGATAGCGAACGCGTCGAGTTTCCGGTTTTTTGCACTAACCAACACGAACGTCACGTTTCCATGCTTTCTCAGTTCCGATCCATGGATCGTCGGGCTGGACCTAGATTCCCATGTTCCTCATTGTCGGACAAAGGAGAGCGGTTCGATGTTCCCTCTGCTCAGCCGTGAACGGAATGTGAATCATGGCAAAGTCGTGCCAACAGATCCATCAGAGTTTCTAAAATTAACCGATATCTCCGCTGCAAAATGATAAGTATTCGACGTTATTCCCTAAACGCCCGCAATTTCCTGCTGCCTAACATTAATAAGCAAGGTCTTTTCGCGCTAAAACTAGCGCTATCAAAGTCTGTAAACTTGATTCCGTGACTTCGGCCAGTCTTGGAAAACATACGCGGTTAGTTTTCTGATACTCGCGCGTTCCACTTTCTCATTAAAGAAATTCTCATTGTTGACCTAACGGTATTATTGAATTAAGTCGGTAAGATTACGGATTTTAAATGTAAGACAAATATACTGGGTGATCCATGCGACTGCAACAGGCAATATCTTTTTTTTTTTTTTTTTTTTTTGGTTGAAGTTAGAAAAGATGTCAGGGAAAACAGAAAAGTGAAAGAAAAGTGATTAGTTTAGGAGGTATTTCAATTTTAGTTTTCTAGAGCTTATCGTATGAAAAACAAAGAAAATATAAATAGAAGAATATTGCGTTACGTCTTTCCTTCTCCTTTATACATATAATAAGTTCTGCAAAATTAAAGTTAAAATATCTTTTAAATTAATCTATGCAACAGAAAATGTATGTTTCTATTTTAAAGAATTGCGCAACTGTAAAATTCATATGCATTATTGCACTTGCGAAAAAAAGTGTGATCGTGAATATGTAGTCCAGTTTTAACCATTCTGCTTTTTCATCTGACATTTGCTTCTAACTTCAATTACAAAAAAATGGCTTGTTTCAGTCAAGTGAATCATTCTCTTTACACAAATGTTTTTTCAATGTTTTGTGCTTGTCATTCAAGAAAGGTTAGTTGAGCTACATTTTTTATTAATAAATAATCGTGTGAGTTGTTATTGTAACATTATTTATTATGTCGGATAATTACTGAAATTAATTCAATGTTTTTATTTGATTGTGTTAATGGCACGTGTCAGTTGTTGAACGTAATTGGTCAACAGTCCGTTGATTATCATTTATATTTGGAATATAATGGTTTCTTTTATTCAAATGTTATGTCGATAAAACATGTTCGAGATAATTTGATCTTGGTAGTATTCATCGTATCATTCAAATGACACACAAAAATACATGCAAGGCAAACAGTCAATAATAAAGTCGCTCCAATTACTCCTATCAACCGAGTGGCATAGTTGGCAACTGTTCCTTTGAAAGGTAAATATTTGCCAAAACGTCGATAGGCTTCTACGTTTAGTATGCGCGCATCTTTGTTGCTCACGTAACCATACCTGTTTATAGTTCGTATTAAAAGAATAATATCACTTGTGTTATTGATATAGCATCCCTTACTATTGTACTGTACCTATGCATCGGCTTGTTTTTGTTGATCAATCCGTTCGGCTATTAAATTGGTCAACTTTATCATTTTTGAGGTTACTAAAAAAATGCTTTTATTAAGATGGAAACATTATTAGATATATTCTATTTAGTTTTAACGTACAAATTTAATCGTAATCTATGGCGTCTATGTATGGTACACAAATGTAGAAGATTAAGGTCGGTAAATAGTGCAATAGTCTTGATTTTAAGGATATTACGAGATATTATACTTTGTCCGGACCAAACTGTGGTTTGTATTGTGTTTAAACAAAAATCAATTATTGGTTAGTAAAATCTTTCGCTTCTCCTAGATTTACATATTTTTAAGATATATAGAAGATGAAATTAGATTGTGTTTTTACGTATTTCCAAAATTCGCTATTTTTTAATACCAAATAAAACTCAAAGCTTTTTGTTTGAGATAAAAATTCAAGATAGAAGCATAATCATATACATCTAACATTCATATGTATATACCTACTTATTCTCATTATATCTATCTATCTACAGTATTTACAGTATATCTATTGCAGCGCATCATACGTCAACAAATCTAGCGCCGAATCTCATTCTAATCAGTTTCCATATTTACATACACAGTAAACATATCCTGATGTACCTATGCTCTTTGGATCTTCACGCAGCAAGGTTACCACGATTGTGCCGAGAAAAATCTCTATTGTTGCGGAAAGTCAGTGTCTTTGAAACGTTTATCACAGTATGTATCTTAAGCGTACCAGATTGAACTGACTTTTCTATAGCGAACCAAAGCTGCCTACTTGTTGATTCTCGAGTGTCGTCGAAACGAAGGCATCGTATATAAAGAAACAAGAGGCACGTACCTTGAAACTTGTCCAAGACGGGGCCGTGAAACGATTCCTCGGCTATTCGAGTGTTTTTCGTGGATCGAAGTGCTTTAATCTTGCACATAGAACACTATTTAAAACACGAAGTTGTTTTATTGTCCAGCGGGGTCAGAGACCCACCTGGCCGTTAGTCGTTGCCACTGTCATCATCTCTCTCCTCGTCTCTTCTCTTTCCACCGTTGAAAAGGTGTATATACACGATATATACCTGCGACACGCACACTGGCACCAAATAGTTTAGAGCTATACACAAAGCACGGAACGCCGACACACTCACGCACGAGACAACGCGCGCACACACACACACGACACGGACGCGAATCTCACACTTCAGGCGATCGAGCTTCTTTCCTTTCTCTTCGCATTCTTTGACATTTTCCCTAGATTCGTTCGCGTCTTGATTTTCGACAAACGAAATTATCCGAGCAATGGTAAACGTAAAACTCCTACTATTTACGTAGTGATAAAACTATACACGATAAGATAAAAGAAACGAAACGCGTTCACTTCCAACACGTCGCCAGTACTCGTGCGCCCGCACTAACATTCTGCTCTAAAACCTACGCGAGACACACGCTACTGCCGCACGATGCATCCCTACTCTCGTTACTGTTCGCTTCTACATCCCCACTATGTCAGCTCACAGCCACTATTTACACGCACGTGTATACACAGTGAAACGCACGAATCTGACCGCAATATTACAAATGCATCCTCTATCGAACCTTAATTTTACTTACAACTCTGTTATTAACGAATATTTATCCATCCAGAAGATTGGTTTTAACGTGTTTTATGTATTTATGTTTTTAGAATATTTGATAACGTCTCGAAGAATCACTTGTTAGAGGATTTTCGTTCATTCTGCTATTATATAAGGTTCATATGTATATGACTCGAAAAGATTTCGTTATATGCAAGATGATGGGACCTCACAACGATGTTGTCATTCATTAGAGCATCGATAGAGAAATGTCAACGACCCTGGTGGTTTTGTACGGAAACCACAGGAAATTTGAAACGAAATTCACGAAAAATCAACGAATTTGTCGAAAAGCAATTTGCTCTCCGATTCCGATGATTTTGAAATATGTTGCAAAGCTCGACAACTTTCTCAACATCTTTCTTCGATATATATAAACCAACGCCGGCCTTAGTTTTCAATTTATATGGAAAAATATCTCGCTGCTCGACCCTACTTTTCAAGCTGCACTGGGTTAGTAGTACATAATATTAATGTATTAATACCGTCAAGAAGATTCACATGGAGATAATTAGACAAAGAAAAATTAAATTAGTTAAAAAAAAATTGCACCATAAAAGAAGTCGCGTATCTAGAGCATTCTAGTACTTGGTTATATAACATTGAGGAAAAACGAAGATCGCTCAAAACGTTTAGGTGTTTTTTTTATAGAACTATAAGCGATGCTCCAAAATTAGATGTTATTTTTCAGATGCTCTCTTTGTAACTATCTTTAGAATATTCGAAGAAACAACATTTTTAACAAGAGCGTTTCTTCTATATCTGATCCTTCATACAATTTCAATTCGTGAAAGAAAAATTTCATCAACCAACTTATTCGTGTAACTCACCTGTCAGGTGGTAGATAGATACTCAATGACGTTGTACTTTATCTTTTGAGAAAATATTGATCTTCGTCTTCTTTAGAAAGAAAAATATCTACAAGCATCGAAAAAGAAGGATAATAATAGCAATAAAAAGATCAATAACAAAATTTTGTTGCGAAAGTTCTAAAATGTACAAAAGTAAACAAATTTTTAATTCTCTAAAACTGCAATTATTATTATTATTGTAGATATTAAATAATATATTATTGCAGATTTATTATTATTTTATTGTTATTTTGTTAATATCTTCAATATGTTAGATAAATAGCGCATGTAACATCGAGTATTCTTGGTGATGTTCCTTAAGATGTGCCTTGGCCGGCGCCCCTCGTAGAAAAATCAAAAGGAATCAACTTGACTGATCATCCGAGCTACGAATGAGTCATACAATTGGCAGCATCATCTGGTTATTCGATAACTTTTATCGACCATAAAGCAATTGGACATGGTTGGGCATGGTTATGTATACCAATGAATAAGGCCAGTTTTATTCCAAGTACCGTTCATTAGCCATAATCATTTTTACGTTCATTAACCAGTCTAAAAAATTTACAATCAAAGATATTCAGTACGGTGTTTGCCATTCATTCATCGAATCTATGTTGATTACATGAATTATAGCTAAACATTTAAATTGAACATTTCCATTTCTCGGAACGCGATATAAGATACTTCAAAGAATACATTATCTTTCAAAAAAGATATTTCAAAGGATATATCGTTGATTATAGAATATAGCGTAACTACTACGAAGAAGGCAATGCAACTTTTATTAAAATCTTTCTTAACCTTTTCGCTTCGAGCGTCGCTTATAGGCAGCATCCACAAGATGAACTGTGGGTACGAGCGCCACATATAGGGGGCGACCACGGGACTATTCCTGAGTCCGGCACCCCATATATTCGGCATTCAAATGATGCATATACAAGTGCCATCTGTAGTCAATAATATATTTTTTCGTTATCGACAGAACATTTTCTGTTGATTTTATTGACATATTGGATTAATCACTTCTTAAAGTTACTCATTGTTGAAACAACATCAAAACGTTTTACGCAATATATTTCAAACATCCTAACGATCGTATACTGTTTCATGTTAAAAAATCTATTAAATCCACTGACAGTGAAACGATATTTCATATACGGTTCTTAGAAGAATTATTGTTATTTAAGACTTAGGGAAACGTACATACAGCAACCATGCACACTGTGCGTATTTCTGGCGTGTGTTATGTTCAGTGACAGTACTTTGGTGGACTGGACTGCCGAAGTAAAAGAGTTAATGCCCATAACTTCAATCCGATAAATGCCCCCAAAACGCGTACACAGTGCCCTGTATTTATAGAATCCTCCATGAAAATAATTTATATACAAAGCCTGTATTTCATAACTTTGATATCATTTTTATCATTATTAACAGATAAAACTGAATTAATTCATATTCGTATCCATATGTCCATATTGAGAAAAGCTTTATTTATTGACGATGTTATAATACTTGCTGTTGCGTATAATCGAAGCTCCTGACATTAGAGACGTTTATCAACGTCAATAACAATCTTATTAAGTTATCGAATAACTATATTCTTTGATATATCACAGGAATTGTCAAGTACGAAGTTGGCTAATGTACGGCTGAAGAGTTTGCGGATACTTCACAGGATATAATTTAATACATCGTATAAATAATAATATGCATATAGTATAGAGAAATCTGCAATAATTTCAATTGGTTACGATTAATGTAATTATTTTTAGTAGAATATAATCGTGAGATGAAATTAACAGCCAACCCGCAATAATAAAATTGATGTTGTGAATTATCGAACGTTGTGAAGCTGTTCCTCGTCATTGGAAGAAAAAACCTCTTTACTTTGCTTGAAACGTGAAAAGCTTGAAACTGAAGCAAGGAAGAACCTTGGAAAAATCTCGTGATTAGTATTTTTCTGTATATAACTACTTTATAATTAATTAATTACAGTATATTAATAATAATTAGTAGAGTAATGCGTTAGTTGACAGAGAAGCATCATTATACGTTTCAAAAACAACAGATACATGGACAATTTATTTATTGAACTGTAACAGGCTACTGTTAATTTAAATATACATAAACGTGATGATGATACAATTTAAAACAAGTAAGTTACTAAGTAGACAGATTTCATGTTTCAAATCATCAATTTGTCATATGATCTATCGATGGATCAAAATTTCAGGATATACATAACTGGTAGCAAATACGCATCCAACGGAGCGTATTATATTTGCACAGGCTGTGAAAGGAAAATGCAAGGAATCTGCATAAAGCCGTGTCGATCGAGACTCACCAGCCATCGGTGACGAAGGAAAGACGAAATACTCGAAACGTAAATATTTTAATGAAACCTTTATTAAGACTTTATCGCGCCAAAGCCAAATAGTGACTCCGGCAATACAAACAGGTAAACGTTTTGGCCCGAGAGTCCTCGAATGCGAAGCACCACCGACCGACGTTTTGTCTTTTCCTTCATTTTCGTCTAAAACGAAACAAAGATCTATCGCGATCGTTCATCATTAAAATTACGAATAGTTCGACGCAAATACGAATCAATCGGCGAGACTTGGATCGATACCGCACGAGAAGCTTCGTGAAATCGCTGAGAAATTTTCCACAGGTCAAAAAGGAAGAAACCATTTGCTCCATTCTGTGATAATATCCGCACGAATGAAATTTCTGATGATTCTAATAATTTTTAAAAAAGAAACGAAGAAAGACAGAGTCGAATATAGATGTTAACTTCGCTGTAGTCTTTGCATCATTTTCCATTGGATTCGATCGCTTTTTCTACCGAGCAAAGGATCTCTTAAGTCGAAGGAAAATATACAGAAATCGTGTTAAAGCTGTTCTTCGGATGTTAAAAGCGTTTTCGCTTCTCGAAGAGAAACAGAAATTGCGACATAAAAATTTGAAGATCGCGGCAGTTTCGATATCGTAAAAAGGACATTTACGTTTTATCGTTTCGACCCATTTCACCAAGTATATAATATTTCTATTTTATTATATTTGAATCATAAAAACACAGAAATATATAAACTTAGGTAAAAATGATAGGACTGCGAAATGGATCATCGATTTCGAGGAAGGTAGACGAACGAATTTTCTCGTGCGAACTTTCTTTTTTTTGTTTATCGATATCGCCACAAAGCATCCTGCATGCGACAGAATTTACCAAAGGACAATTACACCGGATGTCGATATCAATTGGCCAATTTATCTTAAATTATTTAAATAGTCATGAACGCCGGTTCGGTGTTGCACGTTGAGCGACCAATCACGGGTCAATTCCTCTACCTTAAATCACAATGGCGACGACAAGTTTATTCGTTTACTTTTCTCGTTAATTGTATCCTTAAGACTGATCGTTACGTACGTCTGGAGGCGCGAGTACGCGAGTAACGCGCGTGCACGGACTTCGAGATCCGTATACGTGCCGCGTGCATCGTTCGTCCATCGTGTCTCTCTCATTCACGCCGTTAAGTTATGCGGAAAATGTTCCCTGTGGCGAAGATCTTCGTAAACTTAATTATAGAATTATAAAGAAGACTCTCCCTAACGAAAGGGTCAACACGATCTTTACGACGTGGCTCGTGTCAATTGTCGCGGAGCGTGAAGGATTGCAAGATTTCTCGAATTAGAAAGCGCTTAAGAAACGTACAAAGAAAGATTAAAGCGTAATAATATATTATTAATTTCGTATCTTGAATATCGTTACACGCAATGTCGTTATATATTCTACAGAAAAAAAATCTATTTTTCGTATGTATATCAGAGACTGGAGAAATCTTGACGGTAAGGAAACTAGGAAAAATCGTTCGTTCAGAATCGATCACCGATTTATTACATCGTCGAAGATTTAATTAGACATTGTGACGATCAAACGTGTTTCGCTCAAATTAATTCGCGACATGGAACACGTTAAGAAATAAGTCTATACGACTCGCGTAGCTGCGTAATCCTATCATAAAATTCCATCTAAATTTTTTAATCTTCCTTGATCTTTCAACAAAGAGCGAATAAATTAAACGTTGATTTTCATGATCGTTCGACCACAAGGAACATCATCGAACCTTCGCACGTACGTCGAGAAGCGCATCGACGGCCGCATTTCAATTGTATTAATCTAAAGTTACGAACAGTCGACGATCTTTGGGACGGTGTTAAGGATCAGCGTCGCGACGCCTCTCGCTCGAACTGCGTGTCGCGCGAAATCGTTCAAGTGTTGGCAATGCACCGAAAGGGGTTGTTGCTTCGACGGTTTCGGCGTCTCGTGTTTTCTAGCGTCTTTAGAATTCGTTTCGAAGTCGTTGTGATCGCTCATTTAAAATACGAATATTTATCTGTACATGAAATTCGCAATTTTTCGTTGTCCATTTATTTAGGCCTACCGTTTTTCACATTTTCCGAATATAGGCCTGGTCGCGTTTCCTCTCTAAAGCAGCATTTTTGTTCACTTTACGCCAGGGAACATTATGGAAGCAACAGTGGCAAAAGATAAAAGGACGAAAGATAAAGTTAACGTATGATACGAACTATTGAAAAACTATGTTATCCGATACGATTGCGGAGATAAAGCTGGTTGATAATTCTTTAGCGGAGAGATATTGAAGGAATTTAGTAGAAGACAGAGAGGATTGTATCGAAATTGTTGAAAAAAAGACTACCGAAGAATTAGGTAAATATAGGACTAAGGTAGCTATATAAAGGCAAAACGTCGACATATCTAGATAGCATTGAAATTAGCAACATTGCACTGAAATTAGCAGCGTTGCATTGACCAAACGGTAGACTCTCGAGGCTATAGTGAAGAGAAAAAATTATGGCTGATCTTTGACGATAGGAAATATCCACCGAGCTAGAGATTTTAAACCATACAGACGTGGACTGGGTTTGGATTAAAGTAAGTAATAGTACTTTGGAATTTCAAATTTTTCATTCACGATGATCATAAATATCATCAGACTGTCGTAACGAACGCAGCAATACGATTATGAAACACTGATGCATTTATCAAAGAACTGTATTAACAGCGGAAAAATACTCGGGAAGAATAACATGTACTTGAAATTGTTTAAGAAAAATAATAAACAATTTATATATATCGCAGAGGCGTTACTACGAAACGAGTGGTTTGTCACCGATTATAGAAACGTGGAAATAGGACCGAGATAGAAAGGTTAAATTTCATACGCACGAAGTTAGCAAATGAACGGGGACGTAGCTTCGAGTATACGAGATAAAACCAGATAAAAACTATCGTATCGTCCAGGGGTGCTATACACAACGAAAGATGGTGAACTAAAGATATCACTCAAGCGATCTATGGTCTCGGCTTTAGTTCGTTTGGCCGTTGTTCACCGAGATTAGTCATCCAGAGAGATGTTTCTCACATCGAAACTTCTCGATCGTACTTTGCGGTCTATCGACTCGATAATTGACGCGAAAATGAATCGCGTGGGCACGCTGATCGAGTATCTGTCGATACAACAGCAAAAGTGGTCACGTGTTTATAAACATTCTGCCCGAACGAAACATCTGTTTAAACATGAAAGCGTAAAAATATCTCTTTTCCCAATAAGTTACTTTTATCTGGTTCTTCGAGTCGTCGGAAACATCGACGAATATTCCTTACGTATAATTCGTATACTCTGGAACACGAGATCGCTTACGACCGTCTACGCAAGCAGATGCACCGTGCACGCGCGTGGTTACAACGCGACTGCATCTATCAAGAGGAACGATCGATGGGATATATATATATATATTATATATTATAGGTACAACCGGAACACAGAGAGACAATTGTTAAACAACGCGATTAATCCTCAACTGACGACTTCTTGTTCCTTCGCTTTTTATCCATCTTAACTGTTAATCGGTGAAACGCGCGAGCAATTTATTAAGAAACCAATAGATATAAGATCAGCTTAGCACACCACGTTATAATAATAATAATAATAATAAATGATATTCGTATTGAATTGTCGTACAGAAGGGAAAGATCGTCTATTGTAAAAATTGAGTATTAATTGAAAAAAAAAAAAAACGATAATAGATCGTCAGTTAAGTATCAATCAAACCGGTCCACTCTCTGTTGGTTTCCCCAAAAAGAAAAGAAGAGACGAAAGAACGTTGGCAAGGAAACGCGACAGAGAGTAGAAGGCCAAAGAGAGATGGTAAATACAGAGTGAAATAGATAGATCCGAAGAAAAAATCTTTAGGCACACCCACACACATACACATACATTTATATATAATATATATAATATATATATGCGTAGAGCGCAAGAGTCTTTTTTTTTTTTTTAATTTATATTTCGTGAAGCAAATCGTAAATCCGAACGTTAGATTTGCCGTGTGTACTATCGAACGCAAACGCAGACAAAGGTGACGCGACGATTCTCCTCTTTCTTCCTCGTGCTTCTCGTTTTATTCTAGTTCGTTTAACTTCTTCTTTTCTTATTTCGTTCGTCGTTCTAATTCGATTCGATGCTCGTCGATAATTCGTACGAACAAGCTGTATCTAAAGGAGTGTGTATTTTTGAAGGATCATAGTCGCTTGTTCTTCTTTTTTTTTTTCTTTTTGCTCTTTTCATCGTCGCGTGATCGGTTTCTCTTCGTTTTCCCGTCGTTCATCGATAATCAAAAAATAAGTTATCCGAATACTTTGTACTTGTCCAAGCCGATCGTGATGGTAATAGACGCTGAAGCTCTTGGCACGGTATTCGATTTACGTAAAAAAAGAAATCCGATCTCGTCGATCACCTTGCTGCTGCACACGCCATACAATTCACACGGATAGACGGACTTTCTTAAAATTGCTCGCTTCTGCCGTACGATTCGCGCGTTATCAATAATTAGAATATGTAATAATTACGTCGTAATTCAATATAGCAAATATATTATCACATTTAGATTGTATTAATGTTTAAGACCTTTTTTTTTTATCCGGACGTCCTTCGACAAATTTAAACACCTGTCTCGTTTTTTATTTGCATTTCGTTTCCACGCAGATCTCCTTCGTCTTATTTATTTTTCGTCTCTGCGTTCCTTCGTGTTTTGCTTTCGTCTTCCTCTCGCTCTTCTCTCCCAAATTTCGAACATTATATTACACGTATAAATCGTAATGGTCGACGTATGTTTTCTATTTTTCTCGTATATCGCGATTCTACGTCAATGACAAATTTCTCGAATCATAATGACAATATCGTAACGTAGGTGTCAATTCGTCGAAGGTATCCAGAATCGATCGATCCGATGGCTTTACATGGAAAATCGTCGATTGTCACAAGGATTGCACCGCGCTTGGAACCATCGACGACGTAATGTGCAAATTTTAATTCGAACAACGGCAACGCGTCCGCGTTGTATCGTTCGAAATTTTGTACAATAATCAATTATGCAGACTAATTCGTAAGTTATTGCCTTCTGAGTGCTGGACGACGACGATGATCGACGAAAGCTCGCGGACGATCGTTCGTACGTAAATCTAAGAAACATTAATATAGAATATATTATCGTGTAGTTTATATAAGGTATACGTTAAGACACTTACCATCTACTGCAAAAATTCAACAGTTAAAAGATTGTAACAACTAGTTCGTATAATTCCGTACAAGACGGAGATGCTCGCTCGGTACCCCCGTTCCATTTCCATTTATAGTTAATTATCCGACTAATTGATTAACCATCGCACGAATCGCTCGAACGAAGGAACAACTCGAGAAGCGGGATACGCGATCGAGCAGATCCGACTGGTTCGCAGCTTCCGCTCTCTCAATTCTTTCGTATCCTCTTAAAACGCTACATTCTCGTTCCGTCGTTCGTTCTCATCTTTTGGCACGCGCTCCCTTCTTTTCCTCTTTTATCCCTTCGCTATTGGCACGACATTTACGAACAATGAGCTTGCTAGAGTTAATTAATTAGAATAAATCTCGGACGCACCTGAGATCGATCGTTTGGACGATACGATGTATAATAATAAAAAGACCTTTTTGCTATATCGTACGTATTATGCATCGCCGTATACTCAAATACAGAATGCCAATGAATCGCGTTACACGTTCGGCTCGAGGAGGCTCTACGTCCATTTCGCGAAAGGCAATCCGTTTACAAAGCGATAAAGTGACAAAGTTATTTCTCTTTTGTCTTTTCCTCTTTTTTCTTCTTCTTCTTCTTCTTCTTCTCTCGTCGTTTCGAAATGATCTACGTCCGAGACGTTTCACATGGACCATGGGACCAAGTCGTTCTATAACGATGCTTATGCGAATAAAAGGAAAGGATCGTATCGGTTGCTCGTTCCCGCGACGTATCTTAAAAGCTATGAAAATTATTCTAAACGCGGCCTCGTAGAACGATCAACATCTAAAATGGAATAATCAATCGAGCGGTTATCAAAAATAGAATTATCATTATAAATACAATACGCAACGCACCGATATACCAACGATCAACAATCGTCGTTCCGCGATATCCGTTCCGATTGGAAGCTGCTATCGTGGCACGACCGTGTACCAAAAATACTATTATCACGCGTAGGGCAGAGCATCGCATCCGCGTGCATGCACGAAAGTTCGAAAAAAAAGAAAAAAAAATAAAAGAAACGACAGATCTTCCTTAGCTCTATCTCTTCGGTTCCCTTTTCTCTTTCTCTCTTTCTTTTTTTTTTTTTTTTTTTAATCTTTTTGTCTTTTCTCTTTATCTCTCTCTTTTTTTTTAATCTTTTTGTCTTTTCTCTTTTTTCTCTTTCCGTCTTTTCGTACGACCAAGGGAGCCACGTTGCACACGTGCGTCATAATTATTACGCGTAAAATCATACCACGCTTTTATAAAAGATATCGCGAGCTCGCCGCGCACGCTGTTGGAATAAACGTCTTACAAATATAAAGTATCGTTTCGAATGTAATATACGTATATCAAAAAGCAAGAAAGTATTGTATGCTGTACACGTAACACACGTATCATAGTGGGCGGAGAAAATGTGTACAGCTCTAGGTGACGTTGATGATTCTTCTTACGACCGATCGAATTCTACGAGTATCGTTTACGCTTTCAAACTTATTAATTGGAACGTGTACAAGAAAATTGGAATTTCATCTTGTGCGTTAAACTAACCAGAGTATCGGGCGGGGCAGCCAGCTACGCTCGTTAAGGTCCTGAACTGAAGACGACGCGTTGCGAGTTCGAATCCCCGTTCTGGAAAAGGTATATTTGCAAAGAATGGAAAACTATAACCAGAGTATCGCGACTACCATTGTAGAAATGAAAATTATCAATAGGAACGTCGTTTTACTCGAAATAAAGATTGACATATGTAAGGAAGTTTCCTTGTATATGAAAATTCCAATTATAATTTCTCATATATATATATGTCGGGTTTTCATTAGAGTTAGGGGCGTGTAACGAATCTTTCTTTGGATTAAACATTGTCGTTATGCAAGAGCGAAGATATTTACTAGTCCAATTATGATTGTGACGGAATTTGACAAGTAAAACCATGGCAATTAGATACTCGGGATGCGAATGGCGATGATCTTAGACTCGATAACGAATCCACGGTCAACGGGATGGCAAATGCGATATTGAACTTGACACACGTGTT
This sequence comes from Bombus campestris, assembly GCA_905333015.3. Taxonomy (NCBI): domain Eukaryota; kingdom Metazoa; phylum Arthropoda; class Insecta; order Hymenoptera; family Apidae; genus Bombus; species Bombus campestris. The sequence continues at coordinate 14,155,311 of HG995127.1, read as the reverse complement.
CCCTGTACCAGTAGAACTTATCGAATTGAACTGAACCTCGGTCCAAGTGGACTGCCCTTATATATACCCCTCTCCGTATTCCTCGTGTCAATCCCTGTTTTAAGGAGAGTTATTCAATTACTTTATACCTCTGTTAGGTACACGTCCCTCCCGTGACCGCGCCAACGTTCAGTGACCCATTATGTCACTTTGAGCCCAAGCCCACTGTCATAAATCTCGGATAATCGTAATTGACTTGGCTCATGAACAGCTATTTCTCAGTTTTATTGTTTAAGTACGGCTGTAATAAAAAGTCTGAACTAAAGTATTTGGGACTTTCCCAAACATTCCAAAAGGAAGGGTCCGATGTCCTTTCATCTCCAACATATATAAATTATTCAAGTATCTTATTATAATCAGAGAATTAAAGTCGTAGCTAAAAAACGACCAAAGAAACGAGCGAGCTATCGTACTCGGTCTTTGATTTCCACGTTTAAGATAATTCCAAACTACGTAATGCGAATTCTTTATTGAGAAATTCAAAGAAATGGCGCTAATTATTTTAAGCAACGATACAAACAACTTTCAAAGTGCTACGTGTTTCGTTGGTTGGAAAAATGGTTCGTGCAAATAATTTCGAACGTTCCTTATCAACGAATTAAAATTCCGACAGTGGAAATCATTCGATGCTCGTTCCTTTTATCGATTCGATCGATCGTAATAATTCTTCTCCGCCGTAATTCAGTCGTTTCTTATTCATTCTTTTCTTATTTTGCGAAACGCAAAATATGGCCGTCTCGGACGAGAAAAAATGTAGCGTACTAATCGCAGCCATAACGTTGCGCATCGAGGAGCATAGATCCTCTTCCCGTGCCTTGTTATCTTCCCCCCCCATAAAAACCGTTATCGACTAGAACGTAGTTATGATACATTAAAAATTGACACACATTTATGTTATATGTATATTGGGCTTCGCCTTATCGCCTCCCCCTTTTCTCTGCTTTTTTTTTCTCGCAGAAAATGCACGACAGACAAATCGAATCGTTTCTTTTCGGGGACGGTCTTCGATCCTAAAGAGAGAAAAAATTTGCGATATTTTAATAATAATTTTCCATAGGCGTCAAGTGAGGACAGAGTGAAACCGTTGTTCTCTCTCGGGAGAACGTCGGCGAATTTGCTTATTACAGACGACAATCGTTTAATAGTTTGCATTTGGAACTACTATAGCTTTCGACTTAAGAGTTATACTTGAGACACATAAGAAGTTTGCTTGCGTATTGTAGTTTCGTTGGAAAGTCCTGCACTCTGTGCTCGATGCACACACTTGTACGATTCCTTAGCTATTTTTTTTTTCTTTTTATCTAACACGTGAGAAAAAGTTAAACAACGCTGTTGTCTTATTTTTTCTTCGTTTTTTGCTTTTTTCTCTTTTTACCTAAGTTATTTAAAGCGAACGTATATTATATCATCGACCGCCAACAGAAGACTTTCACGTCACTTATCGTTATCTATATGAAAAATTCGATAAAATTTACCACGGACTGCTCTTTCCTCAATTAACGAACACACCGTATACACGCTATTACATAGTAACATATCGTTGCAATCTCCATTACCCCGTAAGAATAGTATCGCGTTCGAGTTATGCTAAACAGTAATAATAGCATGTGTAATAATATGTAATAATAAGAATAACAGTGTATATCATTGTCAATGATACCGTCAACGATCGTGATTAGACGGCTGGACAATTATAATTATAGCTGAAGCTTAAATATGGAAGGACGCGACGGTAAAATTATCTTTGCAAAATAGCACCTTTCCTAGAGACCAGAGATCTCGTATTACGTAAATAAGTGTTATCGATACGTTTAATTAATTAAACAAATTTAATTCGGTGAATTAGACATTCGAGTACGAGGATTATAGGCGAGCAAGATGATAAGTAGCATTTCTTACTCTTTGCAAGAGAATAGTTTTAAAAAGAAGTCGGTTTCCATCCTCTTCAAAATGCTTTTATATCGTAATATTAAAATATCGCTTGCCTCAATATCTTTCATAAGACCTCACCGACTTATTAGTTCACTTTAAACAACTTACATCTTTGAACCTAACTGGTTGTTTTTATTCTCAACTATGGCACATTAAAATTCTTCCGTTCAACATAAATATGAGAAGCCATAAAATGACATGAAAATTAGAAACTCGACAAAAGCACGCTTATCGCGTCTCTCACCTATGATCTTCGCATGAAATTCATCCAATTAGATATAAAATTGGTTTTCGCTAAATTTACATGTTTCTTTCTTTTTGAATTTTACCGAGGATCGTTTGATCGTTAATTAATCGTAAGACGTATCGATCTGTAATCTCTTGGCCATCAGGACAGCAGTCTTAATAATCGGTGATTCAAGTACATTTAAATCACGGCGTAAAGGGAAACAAAGGACGAATGTCACACCGTGAAAGCATCTACTTCAGTCTTCCTCTATAATCCAGTCTACGACTCTAGCACCATTGCGCAGCTTTAGTTTCGTTCATCAACGTTCTGATCAACGAAGAGACTTTGATAATTAAATCGGCTAATAATAAGATCACGTTAGAATTCAAAGACTAGATTGAACTATCGACGATCGCATGCAATTCTCTACATAATTCCTACGTACTAAAGGCAAGGTCGATCGTGATTAGCCAGAAGTTGCACATACTCTCCTTAGTTGATTCTTTCTATTATTATTCGTATACTTCATATTGTAGTCTATTATTAGGATCGTAGGCGTATAATTCGTATAATCGAGCTAAAAACCGAGTTGCAATCCTTTCAAAGCTACTGTTACAACTTCTGACTATTTTCACCGTCGCTAGTCTCGCTTGAAATCTATAATCTCGCGTTGCAAACATTACCGGCAATTTAAAGCTCCTTGTACGTGCAATTTCCTCTATCGTTCACTTTCATCTAAATTTAACTAAATTTCAAAAATAAATCTAAATTAATTCCACGCTTTGCCGATCATCCAATTTCATTAAATTATACATTTCAAGACTATCTATTCTCCTTTTATATACTTTTAAGATAGTGTCGATGCTAATAATTTTACAACATCTTCAAAACGATCAAACATGTCGATTTTCCAAGCAGCTCGTACAGCGATGACACGATCTTCGTTGCCAATGTAAAATCTCTTCCGCGATTCTAAAATCTATAAGTCGCAGTATTGACAAAGTTAGGACGTGTAAAACAACGACGAACCGCTCGATCCTCGGCCACAACTTCCACGTTCCTCTTCAAGCTTGCTGCCGCGTGTTGCTTCGCTAGTTCGTGGATTCCGAGTTGGATGACGGCGAGGATTCCGGGCTCTGCACCAAAGGACTGTCCCTTCCGATGACAGTGGGTGTCAACAGCATACCGCGTGGACTGAACGTGTCGCAATATAAATTCTCCTTCTTGTGCACTCGTCTAACGTGGCTACGCAGATTGTCACGGCGTGCACTTCGGTACGCACAGTGTGGACAAAGGTGTGGCTTCTCGCCCGTGTGCATTCGTCGGTGTTGGATGAGCTGATCAAAGATAGAAGATCATTGTTCTCGAGTTTACAAATAGAGAATAGACGAGATAAACGAAGCCGAGTAGGCGTACGAACGATTATAGGAACAAGTAACAAGAGGGAGGACAAATTAAGATCATACGGTGTATTTACCGTAGAAAGTATTTGCATATATCCTTATTTTTCAATGAAGCATTGTTTTTTTTTTTTAATTAGACTTTAAATTTCATTTTCATGCTACATATTTCATAATACGTTCTGTTAATAAATCGATATATGTATATTTAAGAAAATTTCTCGTCTAATTAATTAATATGCAAATGCTAGTAATTTTTGTAGTCAATGTATATGGAAATATCTTTATGAAATAACGAATAATTCGAAGTATATACAGGGTAGTTGGTAATTGGTGGTACAAGCGGAAAGGGGGTGATTCTACGCGAAAAAAGAAGTCGAAAATATAGAATAAAAATTTTTCGTTCGAGGCTTTGTTTTCGAGAAAATCGACTTTGAATTTTCGCTCGGTACGTGTACACTTTATCGCGTCTCGTCAGTTTAAGTTTGTTTTTGCCGTAACGGAAAATTAGGAATACATAATGAAATAATACGAAGTACATAATCGTAAAGTTTATTATTACAAAAATTGCTGAAAATGTTGCCCATTCTACCGAACACATACTTCTGCTCTTCTAATTAAATTTCTATGAACACTTCTATGAGATCCGTTATAACAAGACGCGATAAAGTGCACGCGTACCGAGCGAAAATTCAAAGTCGATTTTCTCGAAAACAAAGCCTCGAACGAAAAATTTTTATTCTACATTTTCGACTTCTTTTTTCACGTAGAATCACCCCCTTTCCGCTTGTACCACCAGTTACCAATTACCCTATATATATTAAATATAACATATAAAATTCTAAAACAAGCTGATCCATGTCAATCGATAATGATCGTGCTTTATCTTCTCATAAATGACTTATACATATTAATAAAAGTATAATGTACTTTAATTTACGAACTAATAATTAATATCGTAGAGCGATTCTCTTTGAAATTTTATACGAATATGTAAATCATGTCGACGTATGATAAACAACTCTACACGCGAAATTATAACGAGCTACAATTAATACAGTACATTTTTCTCCATATTAATATGTATCGAATATTACGTGTAAAAGCACGCTGTAGCCAACAATTACGATTCTATTATGTAACACGATCTCATAGGATCGACGTCTTGAATTCGACATCGATGTGTCTTATTCATCGAAGCTTTTCGTTACTATAATATAACTGTCTATGTACGTCGGTCTTAAATATATTCATGGACCAGTGAAAAGTCGTTGGAAAAACTCATACGTAGATTCGTACGATATACGTATTTATACAGAACGAAACTCCTGATTTACAGGCGAAAGTAGAGCGTATCCCCAGCGTTCTACGAAATTCAAAAGACCAGCACGCGTATCGTAGAATTTACGGTCGTCCAGGGATTATACGAGCTTTTCACTCAACCAGAATTCCAAACAATCCAAGTTCATTGATTACGCTTGTCGTTGTGTCGTCGCTTTAGAATTCTATGCGCGTCGACGCTCCCAATAACGAAGTTTTCTTTTGTGCCGAGGGAAAATATTACCTTTTTTAACTGTACCGTGCGAAAGATGCAAATGTCGCAGCAAAAGTATCGGTCGTCGCGATGCCTTCTCATGTGTCTGCTCAGATCTACTTCCGACGATCTGTCCGCGCCGCACACAGCGCAGCTCACCCTCGTTTCCGGCGCCGTACCTTTCGCGTGTGCCCTCAAATGCCTCTGGAACGCTTTCTCGATGGTGCACGCGTACGAGCATAACGAGCACCGATACTCCTCCCTTTCATATCTGCACATTCAAAGGTACAATAAGTCGGAACTACTTAGCTCGTCTGAAAGATAAGTTAAACGCTAACAAATTACACGGTGTCTTTTCGATAAATTTCATTTCAATTCTATACTCCACCTTTTCGTATGTATATGTACATACACGAAGAGCTTCGACTTTATTTTTCACGCGAACTGAATTTTGGTAAATATTACAAATAAAATTACATTATTCAGTTTAACGATAGAGAAGCTTCACGATACAGAGGAAACGGTATTATACAAAACTATTTATATCTTGTGCTGTTGTCGAATAGACACCAACGGGTTCCATAAAACCTTCGTAATTTAATTAGATGTAGTACTTCTGAGATACAATTACACCGATTATAAGAATTATATAATGTAATGAATATTTTGCTTACAGAAATTGAGATGTATCGGACATAAATTAAAAGCGTCACAGCGTTACGTACAATATGTTGTTTTCGTTACGAGGCGGTAAATTTACGTACAATGGAACGGATGGCTTAAATCGACGTATTGTCTGAAATAATTAGAGAATTTCTCATCTCTGAGATACGTAGCGTCGACTCGTAATATCGTAAAATTCAAATATCGTATTTGAACATTTAACGTCACCAATGATATTGTCCTCCCGTATAACATCCTACAGATCCTACGATTCTCTAATTACTTTGAACAATAGGAAGAACAACGAGATATAAGTACAGTAATCGAAGCAAGCGCTAAGTACCTATACCTGACGCGTTGCAAAGCCAGAGTACGCTTCTTCCCTGTGGGCGTCATACCCTGTGCCACGTGTGCAGCTACATGAGTCTCCATCTCACATCTGCTGTTCGTGGTGAAGTCACAGCCCGAGGACGGACAACTTTTCGTTTCTCCAGTTTCCGCGCTGGGTACCGGTGGATGACAATCGACGATATGCTTTCGCAGAGCTGGCCTCGTTGGCGCGACCACGTCACAGGAACCACAGGAATAACCGCGATGCGCGTTGCTTACGTTCGGACTGCTACCTCGAGATCTGAAAGGCCATCGTGAATTTCAATTCCATTGAATAATACGGTGAGTGTAAAATAATAAAGAAGTAACAAGGTAATGGAAAAGTAGACTTAATGTAATTATCGGACTGCGGATTTTTACGTAGCTACAGAAATGTACAGGATACAAAGTAATGCGGAGAAATACATAAAAAGTAAAATTTCTTTTATTGTATTCGTAATGATTTGAATTTGTAGAAAATGCTCGCAGCGTGAAGATAATAACGGTAACAGCCAAAGCTACGCCGAGACAGAAACGGTACAGAATAAAGTATTTGAAGATGAAATTGATAAAGTTAGCGTCGAAAGGAAATTCAAAGAAATTATTAATCTCTTCCTAAGACTCGATAGAATTTCTAACGATCGGTACAACTTTCTTTTTAAACTTCCACGTGAAATTCTTCGATTAAGTTTGCTATTTCAACGAGAGAAAGCAAAGAAAGGAATAAATCACGCTACAGGAAACTGATGAAAAAACAAGGCTGCTCGACCCGAAGAACACTACGGAATTAAAAAGATTCTTTCTCTTTTTCTTTCTTTCTTTTTATTTTTTAAATTTCGTAATCGTTGTTCACGGATCGGTCGTAACTCAACGCTGGTCAATATCCTTCAAAGCTGTTGATTTACGACGCCATTTATCTTTGAATTTTTGAAATATCAGAAACGCGCTCGCATTGTTGAGCAGGGAGGAAGATTCGCCCTCCGACTGGACAGATTCATTGGTCTCGTTTTATCGATTCCACGGCGTGTTAAATAAAAACCTTGCGCTCAAACATCTCTTTGCCTCGATGCGCATACGTACATATATATATACAATAAATATATATGTAATTTCGTATCCAGGTCTCTCTTCCATCGTCTTATCCGACCTGAACCGTAGTAGGGAAGAATTTAAATGCTCGACTCGCATTAGGCAAGACGAGTTAAGCACGTTACGGTGTGAAGTGTAAGACGAGCTGGAGTTTGGCAAAAGCGGCTGATAACCAAAAGAACGCATACTTCTCGGTGTAAGACGAATGCTCGCTCTCGGAGTCGCTGTCAGACGGAATGTTGGGGATTTCTGTAGCTTCGAGAGCCGCGGTCGCTGCTGAAAGTCTTCCAAGCATAGCGGTATAAGCGCCGAGGACCCAGCCATTAAGAACCGGTGTAACCGTTCCATCCTGTTACGAAAGCAAATCTCTCCTTTACTTTTGTTCAGTCACGTAACCACTCGCTAAATATATGTAATAACGTTGTAACGTAATAACGTAATGCTTTGGATAAAGATTCGAACAATAAGAGAAGAGTGGTTGTAGAAAATACTGCGAGCGCTAAAATCGAGAAGCTTCGATCTTCTCGTTGGCAGATGTTTTACGCGTCAATGAGAATGCTGTAGTATAGTGGCAATAATGAAAAACTAAATAATTTATCGATAACGCTAGAAGATGGTGTGACATAGACTTCCATTGAGGGAAATACAAGTATCGATAGACGTTGATTAATTATTTCTTTGCTTTTGAGCAAACGTTGAGCGTTCTCTGCGTCTACGAGCTGGCACATACAGGTTTTTCCACGGACACGCTTTTCTTTTTCGTACATTTCGACTGTATTAACGCGTAAGGTATTAATCGCGTACCAACACCGAATCGGTAGCATTGGATCATAGACAATCTACAAGAATTTCATTTACTCCGTTCTGAAATACTTTAATTCGTATCTTGTACTTTATGCGTCCAACATCATCGACAATGTCGATGCTATAAAATACAGAACGCGAGTAATGTACGCATATACGTACACGTAAAATATCAGAGACTGTGTTTGATGTAAAATATACAGGGTGGTTGGTAACTGGTGGTACAAGCGGAAAGGGGGTGATTCTAGGCGAAAAAAGAAGTCGAAAATGTAGAATAAAAATTTTTCGTTCGAGGCTTTGTTTTCGAGAAAATCGATTTTGAATTTTCGCTCGGCACGCGTGCGCTTTATCGCGTCTTGTTATAACGGATCTCATAGAAGTGTTCATAGAAATTTAATTAGAAGAGCAGAAGTATGTGTTCGGTAGAATGGGCAACATTTTCAGCAATTTTTGTAATAATAAACTTTACGATTACTTCGTATTATTTCATTATGTATTCCTAATTTTCCGTTACGGCAAAAACAAACTTAAACTGACGAGACGCGATAAAGTGCACGCGTACCGAGCGAAAATTCAAAGTCGATTTTCTCGAAAACAAAGCCACGAACGAAAAATTTTTATTCTATATTTTCGACTTCTTTTTTCGCCTAGAATCACCCCCTTTCCACATGTACCGCCAATTACCAACCACCCTGTATATATAAAACATAAAATATATAACATACGAAATATTGTAAATGTAAGTAACTCGACTGAGATTTAATTCGGGTTTGGCTAAATTAAAAAGGGAAGCTTGTACGTAGTACTTTTCAAATACATATTTTTAATTAGACAAACCTTGTCGAAAGTCAGGTAGGACATGGGATCGAGCAGCTTCGTGGATAAATTATTGTTGGCCGAACGATGCGAGCTGTTCGTACTTCCGGTGTCGCTTTCGTCTCCAGCGTCTTCGTTGTCGTCATTTTCTTTTGCTACGGTAGTCTACAGGATCAAACAGAATCTTTATGTATTTGGCGTTATTTAGAAACGAAACAACAGCCGCGTGTTTCGAGTTCAAACTTTGGCTGTACCTCTGGAAAGTTTTCTAATTTTATGCTAACGATCCAAGTAGCTTAATCAACAGCTACGGAGTAACGGGAAGTCTTAGCGTTCGGAATAACAGAATACCGAGAAGTCTTAGTGCTTCTGATAACGGTAATTGCAACGTTCGCGAAAATTGGAACGTGTTTCGAAGGAAAATGACATTACACGAGAGGATGCCTACCGAAAATACACAACGAAGGGACAAGATTTCATTCGTCAAAGGAAAAACATAGATTGTCTGAAGAGAAATTGGAATCTTTTGTTCGCGCTAATAGGTCCACTCTGCGAATTTAATAACCCGACATCGAATCTAATTTGAAGCTTTGGAACAGAATAGAGAGCAGAATTAGATTATATTGCTCTTTCCTTTGCTTACCCGCGTATCTAATAATATTCCTAATTCTAAAACTCTACGAATCGTTCACCCGAAATATATCTTAAGGTATTATATAAACTCGCAATACGTCAAGAGGATAGAAAAATTCCATCGGATATTACATCCATACGTAAACATATTTTTCCGCTGTTTACCTGTAATATTCACAATTATATGCAACTATGGTTCCCAACCACGCGGACGTCACACGTTGCGTCCAAGTTTTAAAGAAGAAATATAAATCTTCGCCATTTACCTATCTATCTGACAACGCAAATCTTCCCTATCTACTTACGATATTCCGAATTCTGTCTATTTGTGGCGGCACTCGACCACGGGACTTTTCGACTTCGCGACACAAAGTGCTATACCTTGAAAGCGTAAGGCCTGATGTACCATCGATATCCCTAGGGTTCTTTCGCCGAATATTCGGAAGAATGTATACGCGACAACTGTCGTGGACATTTAATAAACGCGTGCATAGCGGGGATATCAAGGGGCAACAGAGAAAAGAATCCGTTTGGTTTGGAACAAAAGATTCATTCCGCCCCGAGCTGCGAAACGCGGAAGGTTTAGCGTCATAGCGAAGCAAACACAATTCGAGATACGTGATTATCAACTTTTGATTGTTGATCATTGATGATTAATCGTTAATCGTTAATCGTTGATCGTAAATTGTTGACTGTCGATTGTTAATAGTTTAACAAACCTTCTTTGTTGAACGTCAAGAGTATTTCTTGGGGCATTTACATCCAACTCCACCTCATATTATTCTAAACGTTACTTGAAATTTCAAAGCGTCATATCTACCGTACAACCAAATTTCAACAAAATATAATCCATCGATTATCGTTAAACAAATACAGCTATGGTATAAGATACAACTATGGAATAAAAGTAAAACAACAAAATAGAAACTTCGCCGTCACCTATACCAATATCTGTTTATGGTATTGTAGTATCGTGGACGAGGGACCTAGGGGGTGTGGGGCGAATTATAAACAAGGGGTTGTGGAACGCGTGCGTGGTGAGGCTAAGACAAAAGACAAGGGGTTGCTGAGGGACAAAAACGAATTAACAGCCAGTGTGAGTTGAGAAGCCAGAGAGTGTGAATTGCGTTGTCGAGAGAGTATTGCTAGTGTCACACGCTCAAGAAGAAGAAGGCCACTCGCTCAGGAACAGTAATTAGGATAGGCTAAACATCCTACATGCCACAGTCATCGAAACAATGACCAAATAGTAACGAAATAGACGCCTCTGATATACACCACCTGACAACCCCTCCAGAGGGACTAAAACCTCAGTATAAAATCCCTCCAAAATAAGCGCTCGTCCCAGTCTCTTGCAACACTTTGAATCATTCTGTTGTAACACTTGGAAGCGTCAAAGTTCAATTTCTTCGCCTTATTCGTGAAACGTTCGAACTGCGACGCGAGGAGATTGTCACAGACGAAATTCGACTTTCTACCTGGAATGGGTTACACACCGCGGGCAGGATGGCAGCCAGATATCCGCACATCCTTGTCGCGTACCCTCGATAGTCTCAAGGACCCGTCATAAACCTTGGGAAATTCTGGCTAAGATCCTACGGGCATCTGTTTAACAACTGTGCTAAGGTTTATCGTCTATTACGGGAAAGATAGTTTTTCGCACGTACGATGCCTCTCACTATCAACCTTCTCTCGATGGCTGCTAAGATCCTTTCTAGTCTACCAGTCGTCTTATTAGCCAATGAGAAACAATGTCCACTACCCTTACTTTCCTAACTGAAGATGTCATGAACAAATCCAGTGATCCCATGCGCTAGACACACTCATCACTAGCTCTCCTCCGACATAGCATCGTAATTAAAAAGTCAGTCTTGTACAGTCACGCCTAGAGCTCGAAAGTGTATTGCAAACCAGAAAATAAAATTTCTTTTTTTTTCTTAAACTTCTTTTTTATTTTACGTGACAAGATCACCGGCGATCTATCGGTTTCGTGATTTCTTGTGTCTCCTACGTGACACTAGCGTTGTCGAGAAAGCGTTGGCTCCATGGTGACGATAGTTGCAAATTAGCTAGTTGTCTTAATTATAATACGTGTTACGTCGCGTAAGACGGTCCGTGCGACGGCCCTCATGGTCTGACCGCCGAGGCCTACATACCGTGATACTGATCTTCAATAAACCTAAGGAACCACCATAAACCGAATCTTTTTAGCTTAATTTCTATTCACATAAGTATTTTCGGTTTATAGATGGTCCTTAAAACAGTCCTTAGGTTTATTACACGCTCTTATAACTTACGGAGAAAGCGGTTGTTTGTCTATTAAAAATAGCAGGTTGTTCCCATTAAAAAGGACACCCATACCGAGCTTTCCTCCGTAATTGTACGAGACGGGTCATCACTGTTCTACCAAACGTCGTGCAGTCAACACGACTGTTCCTATAAGCTTCGCGTAGTCAACTTAAAACATAGTCCTCGCTTTGATCAAAGTGATATTAGCTTAGTCTATTCTTTATTACTACTACTCATCTATCAAGTATATTATTCTTCATCACCTGTATCAATTATCTCTTCCGCCACGACGGAACCTCAAGTGTAACAAGTTGTTAAAATATAAATATTATAAAACTGTAAACTACAGTTTTATTCCCCAACAAATACCCCTATTATCCCACAAGAAATAAGGGGATCGACCTGTTCGTGGTGTCGATCGTTATAATCGTAACGGGAATTTACGACTCCCGTTGACGCGCTTCAACGCGATCGCGTCTCCCCGCGACTGGACGAAAGAACAATACGTTATCGTGATTAGTTCAGGTTAAACAACAATCGTTTCCTGTCTAATCAACATCTGTTTAATCCATTTATTGTAATAAACTAATTGTAGTATAAGATCTTACAGTATTACAAATTACGTCCATCGTTTCGAACCTCCTACGATACGACACCTACCGCGGACCGAACTTTCGAAGAAATCAACTCGAAGAAATATAAATGTTAAATTATAATCCCAGTCTAAGATCCTTAATAGATGCTTCTTGGTATGTTACCAAGGAAACAATACATCGCGACCTTAACACGTTCGTCGCCACGTCGCACATATCTAAGCGATGGGTATACTTGCGTGGGGGCCCCGTCACCAAAGGATGGTGACGCTCTTCTTGTTCGAGTTAATTAAATATACGATATTATATATAGGATATACAGCATAAAAATATTAAAAACACATTTTACCATACTTTTTATTAATTTATATTCTGGATAATATATTACATTATCCTATATCGTATGGTATTCGTTAAAACATTCCAAACACATTTGGGGTGATTTTGGGCACGTCGAAAAATAGTTACAGACTCCGTCATCGCTACTTTCCTCGCTTTCAAATATATTTTCACGCTGTTTACTGAACATTTTGAGGAGGAAAAGATCACCGATGTACGTCTCGCAAGTATGCTTCTCGACTAAATGGAAGATCCGAGATATCTGCCATGAGATCCCGGGGAATACTCTAGCAGGATAGCTTATCGCTTTCTCCATTTCAGAAATAAATAATCTTTTCTTTACAATGAATCGAAGGGGATAAACAATGAATCGAAGGCGATAAACGATGAATTCCTGCTTGTCGCTCTATTTACGTTCTGCGTACCGGCGGTGGGATTTGGGCCCCGCAGGAAACTTAGCCGAATCACGCTGGGCGACGAACGTGTTAAGATAGCCACAGTCAAAGAAGAAATATCCAAATTCAGCAACAGATATATTGCAGTATCGTGGGCAAAAGCCCTAAAAATATCAGGTGGGCCATAAACATTGCCGCGAGCCGAGGTGCCGACAGGCCCATCGATGTGTCGTTGGTCCTTTAGCTGAAGAATTTCGTAGAAGAAAGGCCCATGTGACTCTGGCCACAAGCGGTTGCGTAACACGTGCGTGGCGAGACTGGGACAAAGGGACAAAAGGGATGCTAAGGCAGAAAGACAAATTCACTGGCAGTGTCGGTGGAGAAGTGAGAGAGTGTGAATCGAGAGAGCGAGCGTTGGATCCGTTGTGACGAGAGTTGCAGATTAATTATTAAGTTGTCTAGAGTAGAGTACGTTGTCGTGATTAGTTCAAGTTAGATAACCATCGTTTTCTGTCTAATCAACATCTGTATCAATCCATATATTCGTTGTAAATAAATCATAATTATTTACGATACTACAATATAATACAAGAGTTAACAACCACCAAAACCCATTAGTCACCCAATTACTTGACACGACGGATCAGATCCGCAGACTAAAAGAACATTACCCTTTAGATTGAGGCGTTAGATTCAACTAGAATCAAACATACTATAAACTCTTATAATCCAAGTTACAGTACCGCGCCAAAACAATGTACTTATAATTCTCAACGAGAATTGATTGTAAAAAGTCTACCAAATAGAAAAAAAAAAAACAAATTATAATCCTAAATTATACCTGATTATCGTTTTCGTCGGCTCGATCGATGTTCCCTTCGTCGTCGTCCTGTTTCTCTTCCTTCTCCTCGTTCTCCTCCGCGACTCGTTCACCGTCCCTTTTCGTCACCAATTCCATAGGTCCGTACGGCGGCCCGGCGGAAGTCAACGGTAACGGCACCATGTCCGGTCGGTGGAGTCCGCTCAGGGCGAACGCGGCCCTCGGCAGCAATTGTGTCGCGCTTGATGGTAGAATCGGGTGCCTTCGGGCGAGACGCGGGTCACCCCAAAGTTCACCCGCGGCGTGAAAACTCCAGATCCCATATTCCATCTGCAAGCCCCGATTATTAACGCGTTAACCGGTGCGACCAATTTCTCCAGGACCTTGGTATTTATCGCCACGAGACAAAGAGATCCTGTGATCCTCGACCACTTTATTGGACGTTGCGCGGCAACTGCGTGGCGAAGGAACAGCGGACTCGCGAAAGCATTCGAACAATCGTCACAGAAATCTATTTATCGATGTATAGTACGCTCGTTACGCGAATATTTTCATTGGACGACGTTGGTTCACGAAGATCGCGACTGTAATAATAAAATATGGAAAGAAATCGGGCAACGTACGTAGAAGTTGCAAGACGATCGCTGCAAACGTACACTCGGCGAAGAGGTAGCACATCGACAGTGGTCTTAATTAAACGTGTAACTAACGCTAAAGATAGACTCGCTAAATAACGTGGCTTATCGATATGGCGAACAGTGAACTAAACTCTAGCATCGTGGTATTTGTACTATTCTTGCGAAGCGTACTATTATTCCCAATAAATATTCTCTCTATAGTGTGTTTTTATAAATATCTCTTCTCTGTATGTTTCTAAATCTATCAAATTTGATTTATCGAAACGTAATCCCGATCGTCGCGTCTCGTTACCGAGCTAACGAGATTCCAAAATCTTTTACACGATACACGCGCAAGAAGCTTGTAAAGGTATTCCGATACTTTCGCGAACCGCTTTGTACGCCCCGTATCGCGGTGTACTTGTTAACCAGATCAACGAACACTTGGCCACGGTATCCTACCTTTGGCCTCGCAACCTCTTCGGTATCGTGGTACCAAATCGAGATACAAAAGATTTTAAATAACACCACGAATCGGTTGATTCGATCACGCCGGATAGACTATTATGAGACTTCCGTCGATAGTTGATTAAGGGGAGCTTGAAATAGACACGGATAATGGAAAAGACGGTATTCATTTTTGTTTGCTTCCCACTATCTACGCTCCTGTCTATGCAACGTTCTCACTAGTCGAAATCAGAGGCGACTGAACGATAGATGACATTACTCGAAATAGAAGGTTCTTTAATAAAATATAAAGTCTCGCGATGGCTCGATCGTTTAGGCATCGTTTGGGAGACTACGAGAAGCTTTTAAAGAGCAGAGAATAGAGAAATATCCCGAGGACGAAATTTATTTGAACTCGCCGGAACAATCGACCCTATAAATTTCTGGGTTAACCAAGTCTCGATGTATAAATCGTGGTGATGAGAAATCGAAAAGCAGAGGAAAGCGATGCCACTGCGAAGGCCATTTTTGAAATTTGTCTCGAAATTTCCTACTGTTTGTCTTTTTCCAACGAACGAACTCGCGCACGTAAGTAATTTCTTTTCTGAGAATCGAATATTAATCGCGCGCTTACGCAGGTGAGAGATCGAGGTAAAAGATGAAGTCGATCGATTTAACTTCCGAGAGGCTCGCGTACTAATAGGAATTTACAGCGAAAGTACTCGACTGTACTTACAGTCTGTCACACAAGAGCGTGTCTGCGATATCTGCGAAACCTGACACCTAATCAGAATGAGATAAAAAGAATGTAAACAAACGAAAACTTCTCTAATACGCGTTGCTGAATACCTTTCAGTTTCATTTGAAACAGTGAAAGGAACAGAGCTTTTTAATATGAGTGCCGCGTACGCGAAACGATTTGAAGCAGTATTCTTGTGTTGCCACCCAAAAGGGCCAAAATTGAGTTTCCCGAGTGCTGCTAAATATATGCACAAGTCGGTACAGTTTGTTAAGAAGTGGGTAGACCGATATAAGGAGACAAAAAATGTCGACGACTTCCAAAATCGGGGGTTAAAGAGGAAGACCGATATCCGACGAGACAAAATGATTCTCCGGCTTTTCGAGAAGAATCCGACTCTCTCATTACGGAAAGGTCAAGTATTTTTGGCTAAAAAGGGTATAAATATCAGTATAATGACACTGAAACGGCGTTTAGACGAATTTGGTGTTAAGTGGCAAAGTACATTGTTAAAACCGATGCTTTAAAAAAAGCACGTCGAAAATCGTCTGGCATGGGCGAATGAAAACAGAGATCGTGATTGTACTTCCTTGGCCATCGCAGTCCCCTGATGCAAACCCTATCGAAAATGTGTGGTCCCTAATGAAATGCAAGCTGAGAGGAAGACGTATCACAAAAATAAGAACACTTGTACATCACATTCGAAAGATATGGAGGTCGTTACCAGAATCCTACGCTCAAAAATTAGTCGAGAGTATGCCGAAACGATGTCAAGCTATAATCGCTAATGGAGGAGATTGGACACCCTACTAAGTAATAGCGTATTAGTGTTTTAGATGTAGATTCAATTCATATAAATTTTTTTACAAATATATAAATATTTACAGAAATATCGCAGACACGCTCTTGTGTGACAGACTGTACGAGTAGAACGTTCTTCATGCACGCGTTCTACGTATCGCGTGAAACGTTTCGAAATTTCACTTTTTCTCTAACGAGACACGACTGTCAACATTACGTCGCTGGCCCTCGAAACAAAGCCGGAAACCTTCACGGAAGATATTTATTGTGAACGTATATTTAATAAAAAAAAAAAAATTGTGTAGTATGCATTGTGAACGCCACCTTAAAGATATACAACAAGTGTGAAAGATAGTCGCGCTGAACGTCGAGAATTATTAACGCAACGGATGGGATCGATGAATTGAAACGTACCAAATATCCTACAGCTGCTACGTAAAATTTCAGATTCGTCTGAAACGTTATCGAAATTTGAAAAACTTCCATATTACGTGCAAACGCAGCAAACTCGTAAAAGATTTTTGGAAACGAGTTACTCGAATAATTTCGCCGGCTGATATTACACGTTTGATCGATCCGATGTATTGCGTTGGCAACTAAGTGATTGCGGACTTAGTGATACCACCTAATGACAAAACCCGCAATCACTTAGTTGCCAACCGAATATCCAGCAGAAGACAGTTTATCGGAATATTCTTCCAGCGTAATTATAACGTAAGAAATTCGCGATAGACAAGTACAAGAGAACCGTGGGACGGAGAAGAACGAAATCAAACGGGGAGAGAAATAGAGACAGCACAGGAAGATATTGATAGCCGATGGGAGCAACTCGAAGCTACGCACAATGGTATCGTAATTATCGCGCATATTAATACGTTTGCTTTCGCGTGTCGTGCCTTCGACGTGATACTTAATAAATTAACGAAGATAATATTCATCCGCGGAGGGAACGAGCTTTTGAACGGATCGGGACAAAGTGGGGTGTGGGAATTACGATAGATTTTCGTAATGAGATACGCGGGAACGCTTGCAATTTCAGAATTCGCCTGTGAAACGGGACAAGGATCAAAGTTAAAGATGAAATTGCGTTCGTTCGTGCGCAACGTGACAGTTCTGCTGAAAAAAATATGAAAAATTAGCTAACGAAAACGGAAGATCCTGTCGGTTTGAAACCGTTGCTATATATTGCTTTAATTTCATTTACGATTAATCGTCAAGCGGAATTGTTTATTGCGCGATGTTTAACTTACTATATTTATCCGCGTAGTCCGTCTTTAATTTTTATCTGAAAATGTTAAAAAAAAAAAAAAAAAAAGAACGACGGAGGAAGAGAGAAGAAAAGGTAAACGGAACGAACTCGAACATAGGAGTTTCAATGGGGTAGCCTGAAGCGCGCCACTTAATTACAGCGCATTTTGTAATGTTTAATAAATAGATCCGGCGATGGACGAGTTCAAAACTCATTATTTGCGAAAGTTGATGCACGCGTTCGTCGCTACGCGGAAACCGTCCAGGGGAAACAGTAATCATTTTAATGACCGTTCCGGTTTAAAAATTTCCAAAACAACCGGCGGACTTCCGATTACGTCGGTCCTTCGTCTATCCCCTCTCGTCGTTCGTCCATCGAGCGAATTCGCGTAAAAATAACGCGACAAATATCTTCGTTAATAAGTCGATCGATCGGCTCCTCTCTCGCACTCGGATATGCCAGCAAGACAATTTTATACTTTCGAATTAATAATTGCTGGCTGACATCGAACATAATGAAACATGGAACGTGTAATGAAGGGTGAATGGTATTTTGAAAATACGAGAAGGAAGGGAGAATTAAAGAAATAACGTGAAAATATCCTTTGGAGATGGGATTATTTGTTAAACAATTTATCGATTCGCCGTGCGCGCGTCAAGCTGGTTCGACGAACGTAACGAACGTAGCGAAACGAGGAAATATATTATTTGTCGCCGTCATTTGCGGTATTCTGCGCATTATCTCATAAATCAAGTAGTAATAATGGAAGCAAATATTTTATTCAGCTAACATCTATTGAATTTCCGCTTCTTTTCACGGATAATGTTTCCAGAATAATTTTCTAACCGGAATCGCGTCATACGACCGACATAAATACGAATTTCGCGACAAAAGAGGAGAAACAGCCGAATTAAAAAGTTGCATTGTTATTCGAAACGATCGTACGCGAGATTCTTGAATAGTTAACGCGATAGTATTGTAGGCTTTTCCGACGTAATTTCGTGGAACGAGCGCGTTAGTTTTCAACGTAAAATGACGGCACCATGATGGTCCACGTGAAATCGGTCGGATTTAAAAACGAAGAAAATCTCGACGAATAAACTGGAAAACGTGCTACAGAATAATAATAATAATAGTAATAATAATAATAATTTCTGTTAACAAATTTTTGTCGCGGAGAGTATTAATAAGGACGCGAGACGAATTAAGTTTCGTCGAAAATATTCAAAGAATTTGTGGAAAAATATTTGGCTCGGCGAAGGAAAGTTAACGTAAAGTACAATACTGCAATCTTAAGCATCGCGACATTAAGTCATGGAAATCGGTGTAACTTCTCTGAACGGTAGATCTGAGAAGTCTTTTACGATCAGCTTCCCTGATCTACGCTACCATTTACATAATAGAAAAAGAAAAAGAGAAGCTCGAAGGTAAAACTTTGTTAAATAGCAAGTGAACTCGAAGAAAATCCTAGCGAGAAACATCGAGACATCGGGACGCTAAGTAAAAATCGTTAATACGAAAAATCAAAAACATCGCCATCGTTTCTAACGTTAATGTCAATTGCTAATATCGATCGTGTCATAAAAATAATACACATCATGCAAATGTAACTTTTAGCATAACAGCGATCTTACACTAATAACAAGGAGAAAAAAAGGGAGAACGAGAAACAAAAAAGAAGAAACAACATATAATAATAATAACAATAAGAAAAAGAAGAAGAAGAAGAAATAATTCTCCAAACGAACGAGGAAAGACGATTTGCCGAGTCTCGGGCAAACAAGCTGATTAAACTGACAAGGAAACGAATGAACATCCTGGAAGCTACGTGTGTATATACCGAATATCCAACATCGAGCAACGAGTAGAAACAAAAATTTGAAAAAAATCAACCAACGAATCATAATGAAAGATTCCTTCTTACGGATGCCCGTCCGGTGGCCTACCGCGATTCAGGCCGATCGTCATTACGGTAAATCATTCCCTGGGCACGCTTCACCCCGAGCTTTTCTATTACTGTGTGTATGAAGAAGCACAGCCGATCCTTGGAGGTTTACCGGTCGACCGGATGTTACGCAGTACCGGCGGTACACGAGTGTAACGTGCACGCGGACTCTCCCTCACGAGGCACGGACGGGGTACGGAGAAATACGTCCGGATACGTGCTGCCGCAGAACGAACTCGCGAGATTCCTGACCATTGGACCGACCCTCGTGCATGCATACTTTAGCATAACGTTCTCTATACAATATCCAGAAAGAGGGACGAGGGAGGGAACGAGAGGGAAAGAGAGCGGGAGTGGGACGAAGGGAGAAGCCAAAGAGATAGAGAGAGACATACGTACAGAGCTACCCCGATCTCCCTCCCCCTGCCTCTCTTCTTCGTCGTCCTACCTCTCGTTGACCCCTTCCCATTGCCCTCGCGAATCGATTTGTTATTGTTTTTGTGTCTGCGGTCGTCGCGGCGAGCGGAGCGAGCGGGATGTATATCGGTGGGTGGCAAGCCCGGCGACCAACGCCAAGTGGGTGGGAAGGGAGGGCGGGGGCAGAGTCGGTGTGGGTGCCAGTCGCGCTCTCGCTGCTTCAAAGCGATGCTTTTCGGCCCGACAGAGAGGCGACCAGGAAGGGCGAAACGTGCGCGCGGGGGGGTGGCTGCTACCAGCCTGGATAGCGGGGAAAGGGAAGGCCGCGGTAAGAGAGCACTTTCGAAGCTCGAAAGAGATGGACGAATAGATACACGCAGCTGACCAGTGGTGTAGCTCGAGTACGTGCTCCGTTTTCCATTCCCTTTGGCCAACTCTTTTACGTATGGTAGTAGTATACCGGGGAATACGACCATGTACCTCGAATCGTCGAATAAACAGATACGAGATACACGAATAGTATCTCGTGTAGCTTTTCTCTTTTAGATGTACAGCTATTATCTGGTCCTTTTTTATACATATATCGGTTACGAATGAATGTCACATCGGATAATATCGGCTGTCTTGCCAAGATGTATCTTACGACGAATGGAAACGATTCTCTTGCAGCAAAGAGAGAAATCTCGCAGCTGGCTACGCCACTGGTTCTACCAACTGAAAAGAGTGAGAGAAAATGGGTGGGCAAGGATGGAAGCTGGCACAGTGATGAGAGAGCAGGATGGGAGGGGGAGCAAATACGGGGCGAAGGTGGGTGGACGGAAGAAACGACAGGGCGAGAGGGAGGAACCGCGAGGGTTAAGCAGAGAGGGGGTTAATGCTGGTACTCGCGGAGCAGAGGGAGACAGCAGGGAGAGAGAAATGGATCGGATTGCGTGGTCGGCACGAGGCTGGTTAGTATGAGTGCAACGAGATAAAAGAGAGGGCAAAAGTAAGAGGGCAAGAGATAGAGATGCGGTTAGGGATGGAAGCGCGCGTGTGTAGGTGGAAAGGAGGAGACGAGAGGAGCGCTAAGAAGGCTTACGTCGGAGCGAGAGAAGGATACGTGAGAGAGAGTGAGAAAGTTTCGAGGTAAGACTTCGAGGGATACGAGCTTGACTTGACAGGTGACAACCGATCGGACCACTGACGTCACAGATCACTCGCTCGGCCGTGTACGCTACACGCACAAACACGATTTATCGCAGCACACATACACGCACATAGGAGAGAGAGAAAACGAGAGAGCGCGCGCGCGTGCGACGTGTCGTGCATCACGCCGTGTTACTTCCGTTCCGTGCACAGAGTACGTCATACGTAAGCTTTCCACGCCGCGAGAAAAAAAGTACCGCGCGCGACAGGGAGAAAGAGAGAAAGAGAGAGAGAGAGAAAAGAAAGAGAGAGAGAGAAAGAAAAAAAATTGGCATGGGATAGACAGAGACAGATGGGAAACTAGAAAAAAAATAACGGTGCGATAAAGATAGGGGTGAAACGGAACGGGGGAAAAAAGAACGAGGTAAAGGGAGACGAAATTTTTCACCGGAAGTAAGTATAAGTATTTACGATGCTAACCGGCCGATAGCCCCGCGCGACGCCTCTATCTGGTTACCATTACACTCGGATGTATGAAATGCGCCAGCAGCATACACCATCCCCCCACAATAGCCCTATTTATGATTGGGCAAAATTGCTTTCCATGCGCAGAATAAAATCGCGCGCGGGCGAGGAAAAATCCGCGGGGGTTGGATGCACGCGAGTTACGCGACCTGCGCCGCGCTCCTTCCATCGCGATGTCCTCGAATTCTTCAACGAGGACGTCTCGCCACTGTATACGAGTCCCTTCGATTGATCATTCACGCGTGAATGATCTTTGTTCTTTTGATTTTCTTTATGACATCGACTCGCAAAATTTGGGAAAAATTAAATATGGCGAGAGGTCGCGGTCATGCGTACTTACACGCGCCTCCAGCCCCATCTTCTAGCTCACCAATCAGCGAATGTGAGCTGATTTCAAAGAAATTCCGTCTGCAGCGCTATCCTCGTTTAAGGGTGCACCGTGTATCGGGAAATTTTATAAAGATAGGTACTCTTAATTACGCCGGAAAGAATTGTAGTTTTTCTTCCCGTGTTACCCCATTATCTCCTTCGTGCTTCATGTAGTTCAAATACAATCGACGTTGTAGCGTAATTATAGTAATGTTAATTTAATTATTTTTATTAATTTCCAAAGTATGGCGACATTTGCTTCAATTATCATATATATATATACAGTAATATTCTTCAGAAAGTGAAATCATCGAGTTTCTGTAAAAAATTGATGAATATTTTTATTTTCTTTGCGTATAAAAATAATATCAAACATTTAAATAGAATTCTGATTTAATCCATATTGTAAATATATAATCGTGACAATTACCAACCCTTCTCTTATAAATATTAGAAGTTATAAACGTACAATATTTGTGTATAAAAATTATAACAAGCAATTCTCAAATATATTAAATATTTTAAATGATTTAATATCGTAGCATTACGTATGATTTAGTACCTATTAATTTTGGCTCTACATTAAGGTCAAGGATGCAGATTTCAATGTAAGAGCTTGCAACTCATAAAGTTCTTTCTCTAATCTGTAAGAACAGCGATATTACGTTAGCATTGTACTATACAAAATTATTATAAAAGAACAGAGAATTTGTTATTTCATACCTTCTTTGATGATCTTTAATATCATTTAAAGTACGCACAAACTTCTTAATCCCCTCATTAACGCTTTGATATGATTCAATTTTTGTTCCAATTAAATCTATGATAGACTTTAAACTCTCTGAACACGATTTCAAGGCTTGTTTTGTTTCTTCCCACTCCTCGGGTGTCTCAGGAAGAACTATATTATCACAACGAAGTATATCCAGAGGTTTTAGAAGATTATATAACTGCGATAGAATTTTCTCTAATATTTTATTCTCTTCTCCTCCTGTAATTATAACAAGTTTAATTATTTAAAAACATGTAGCTAATTCAGCGATACATGAAAAGATGGTATTTAGGTAATACTTACTAGTGCAATTATTCACATCTAGAATTTGAGAATCAATTTCATTTTGTATCTTGCTCAAATTTATTATATCTCTTTCTCTAGTTTTTAATTTAAATAATTTCTCTTCGTTGTGATCATATTCCTTGGCTATTGTGGCCAGCTGAGATAAAAACAATTTTTCCTTTTCTTCTGTTTTCTTTTTTAGAATTATTTCTGTCATAATCTTTTGTAAATACTGGTCGTAAAGGAGTTTCAACTCCATGTCGTTGCATTCTGAATCCATTATTTTTGTTCCATCTGCCATTGATTGCATAGAAAATATCGAGGTACGATCCAATGCGATTTTCTTTTTTGGGAAACCTAGATTGTACGATTGGTTTAGTATTTAAACTTTGTAGAACTTTAACGTAACAAGAAGTCAAAGTAAAATTTTTTACTCTGTTGTGAAGTAAAATCAGATGGGGCCATTGTTGCCCTATGGTGTGAACTACCTGCACGAACATTTGTTATGTGATCCACTGTATTCTTTTTTACTGGTTCTGGTGTAGAAATCTTTTGTACCCTAAAAACATATAAAAGATTATTACTTGAAAAAAAAATAGTATTTTGTGTTTACCTCCTAAATCGTTTCAGTTTTGGTGTTTCCGACTGATCTTTCTGCATTTTTTATTAGCAGTTCGGTTAATTCAATCCTTATTCAGTTAATTTAGAACTTTTAATTGATAGGACGTATGTCGCGACAGTGCCGATAATCTTTTATATGCACAAAGCTTGAAGAAATTTCAAGTTAAGGTTTTACGTCATATCGGAAAGTACAACAAAGTCGCCAAATTGTCAGTTTGAAATTGTTCGAATTTTTTCCAACGCTGATGCTGCCATCTTTACATATTCCTGAAAATGCTCAGAATGAAATTCAGAAGTTCGTAGACAAAACTTCTGTTTCAGAAATTCTGAATTTGAGTCTGTGGTTTGATGATATCAGTGATTTATTAATAATTAGTTTCGATTGCCCTGCTGTTTTTATCTGTAATATACATACCATGGAAAAGGTATTTTTCTTTTTTTTTAATAAGGTTTCATAATATTAAATAATAAAATATATTTATTTTTTAAACGCTTTCAGCATCGTAAAAGAGAAATTCCATCAATGTTAAGTAGAATACTAGACCGTGATGTCCAGTTAACAAGAAGTGTTATAAAATGTGTAGAAAGCTTTACACTAATGAGAAGGTTAAGAACGCATTACAAAATGTTAGAGGTACGTTTTTACTTTGATACAAGATGCGAAAAATATAACAAAAGTATTATATAAGAAATCAGATTGTTTTGTACATGAGTTTCTAACTTTAATTATGTTATTTGTGTAGATATCTTGCCACGCAGTGCCCTGGATAACATCGATACTTGCATTTATTTGGATTCTTAATAATAAAAATTTATATCAAATGCAAGTCAATTTGTTAATGGGTAAGAACAAATATCAAGATATACATATTGAATATTTAGGAAAGAAAACAATTTTCAATATTGATATTATTTGTATTATTATTATCTTTTTAGCTTTAATACTAGACATTATCATTATTGCTATATTGAAAGCATATATAAGAAGAAGAAGACCAGCAGTTAACGATGATCCTTTCTCACTAGGACCTGATAAATATTCATTTCCGTCGGGTCATGCTTCTCGGTCGGTACTTATCTTTTATTTCTTTAAATATCTATGGCCTGTGTCTGATATTTGTCTCCTTTTGATATCAATATGGATCTTTGCTGTAATTCTGTCTAGACTTTTAATGAGAAGGCATTATATTCTTGATATTTCTGCAGGGATTTTTCTAGGTTATATCGAAGGAATGCTTGTAAGCATTTTATATTTAGAATCTGAAACTTGTTCCAATTTAATATATTGGATAACTGATGAGAAACTAGATGGTGCAGAATATGATATTTAAAATTGACTCACCTTTTTAAGATAATATTAATCAGTGATAGAAGATTATGTCAATCATTGTTATCTTTTATAATATTTATGTTATGCATTTGATTAATCATTCGCAACAAAGAAAGATATTAAAATACATGATATTTTTTTATATTCGTTTTCAAATTAGATAAATTGATATTGAAAATACTAAAATGAAGGTAATTGTCAGATAGTGTGCTACTTTTGTTATAATGTCATTAATATCAAGACTGTTTATGTAAGCACTGTTAATTACTTTTATGTGATAAGATATGAAATGATTCTTAACTATATAATGATACATGCTTTAAATTACGAATTTATGGAAGAAGTTTATACCAAATAATGCAATTATATTTATATACTTTTATTTTCTTATCATATAATATATTTTTATTGACAACAATTTCAGGTTCCACCTTGTCCTAGCAATATCATAGATTTTTACGAATCTGATAATAGAAAATACAAAGGTTGTAGAGCATAATCAATAAATATATTTTGTAATAAACGTCTTTGTTCCAATAAATGTTGAACTTGACGAGATTAAAAAGGAATAATAAAAGACTCCTTTAGAGATCGGTATGTAATGTAAAAAAAAGGGGGAATGATAAATTTATTGTACAAATCACGTATCGCTACATTTGTAATATATGAAAAATGTCTTGTACCATTTTTATCTACGTATAAAATTACAAGCCAGCCTATATGTATGTATATATGCAATCTACACGTTATGAACGTCAGTTGTGTACTACGATATTAATCTGGTTTCCTACAATAACTTACTAACAATTTCAATATTATCATCATTTCAGTCAATTGAAACATATCGATTAGATATTCATTTTCAGTGTAGGTATTCTGTTATATTGGTATTAGAGTTCAAATTAAAAACGCATAAAGATTTCCAATACTTTTTTTCAATATAATGCTAAACCTAATTAGAGCTCGAAAAAGTGCGAAAAATCACCAGCATTTAGATTTTATTTTTCTGGAGATATAACTTTTATAATTTCTCCTCGTGTTTCAAGTTATTAGCCATAGTAAACTAAGTATTAAAAAGTTTCTGTGTCTTTTATTCAAAGTGCAATCCCATGATATATGTATAAATTAACGATAACCAATGATAATCTGTTAATTATTCTCACAGAAAGTAAAAACAATTGATTTTATCAATTATAATACACGTTTTTCACCTTGCCATATAAACTAATACATAACGTTTACCTCAATTACCACAGCTGCCCAATTTTCATCAAGCTTAATTAATTATCTTTCCACTGATACTTTATTATCAGAGGTAAAGCGTTCTTAATTTTGTCGCACATGCAGATGATATAATTCTAATATTGTTCCATTGTTTTCGTTTACCATAAAGGAGAATGATAAAATTTTAAATCTAATCGAGTATGTTGATTGGAACCAGCTACTTCTTGGCTACACGAAGGTGATGGTTTCATATTTTTTTCGGTTTTCTCTGTTTCTCGTAAAATGGTAGCTAGAGGAGTCGGTTGATAGTCTGGTAAAGCAGGTGTTGGTACTGTTGACAGTTCGCTTGTACGTTGCTTCTGTTCTTCTTCCGAATAAAGGCTCAACGATCGTGGTCGTTCCGGTTTCAGTTGAGTCGCAGCCGGCGTGCTCGGTTTTTCACTGAAAAAGTAACTTCCCATGAAGATGCGTGGAAACGTGTTTGGTAGTAACATGCATTCCACGATCGTAATTGCTTGTTGCGTGCAATTTTACATTGTCAAAGTATAATAATTATATTAAGGCCAAAAGAATAATTGTAGATTTTTTTAATATATATGCTAAGCAAAAAAAACATTATTACAATATCGATTTAAAAAAATATATATAAAACACCAGAATAATTAGATTTTTATTTGAGAATAAAATATATTTTTTAAATGTTTTTTTTTCAAATAAATTATCATCTCACGCCTATATGATGAGATAATGAATGATAATATTTTTGTAAAGAAGATAAATCATGCATGGATCACACAATTTTTGCAAGTGACGCAAAATGAAATTACTTACTCCGAAAACAAGAGTAAAAGGAACGTGTTGCCATTGTGCAGAGGATATTGGGAATATTGAACTGGTGTTTTCATGGGAGTGGAATCGCTTAATATCTGTCAACGAAAAGGAAATAAATATAAAGTCCATGCAGCACATCCGGTGAACACATTTTAATCATATGCACAGGTGCGAGTGACCAGTTGAAAATAATCGCTACATATCACAATAAATAAATATAATTTACATACATTCATACATGCGCAAATTGATCCAACAAAAAGTTCCTGTTCAATAAATTAAACATATCTGTGCGTTAAAAACGAAATAATAAGATGATACTTATATCTTAAATTTAAATCTTTTCTAACAATCTTTTCCAACAACCAAACATCGATGTCTTCTTATAAAATTTTATAGAATTTTAGTATTTCAATGTTTACAATGTTTTCAGAACGCTATAAACAATATCCATTTTAATATTTACAATATATCAGCCGATGATTGAATGAATTAATATCGACTTAATATAGAGAATTCGTGACATTGAAATACGCAAGTTCATTTTTCTATACCTAACTATATAATTAAATAAATATTGAAATTTTCTAACTAATGAAAGCAATATAATCGGATATCTACATATTTTTTTATTGCCTATCGAAGTATCGAAGCGATCTTGTTCAACCCAAAACCTCGGGGCAACATTGAAGAAATTAAGCAAGAGAAAGGTTCAGGAAATATGTATATGATGCGCGTACAAATGTGCGCTGGCAAGAGGTAGCATATACACCATTCAGTGTAAAAATAGTGGAAGCTGTTTATATCGCATATTGCCGTGTTATTCATGTTTTCCTTAACCCTTTAGCGACCAACCTTGAGTATTTTAAAGTTTCAATGAACAATGTATCGCTCTATAGTAAATTCAATGTGTAATATTAATTCAGTCGATATACATAATTGAAAATAGTATCGTTATATCGTTTAGTACGACTTATCCGTCTATTGAAAGATTAATTAAAGCTTCAACGAGTCAGATATCCAAGAAGGCTTCGCCGCTCTTCATAGGTACAAAGAAATTAAAGGCTAATTATAATATTTTAAGCAGCTTTTGCGTGATCGTTCGACAATCTCGATGGCTATCTTTTGAGTTTACTCACCCAGTACGCTCGGCTGATGGACCAAGCACAGCAGTGTTATGGATTATCTAAAAGAAAGCGTTAATGCATTTTTAGTCATTGTTATTACTGTGCTATTAACGATGTTATCGTACAAGTGTTAAAAAAATGCAGTTGGAATTTTATCGCGAAGCAATTAATAATTAGAATGTTTTAAGTGCAAAAATATTATTAAATATAGTTATCACACGATTCACATATAAATGCTATGTCCAAATAACTTAATGTAAAATATGTGTATAATATATTACATAGCTAATACAAAAACTTGGTGTGTCTACCATTCTACTTCGAGAGTAAAATAGTATAAAATGAAGCTATGGTTGGTATTTTGCTTTTGTGTATCTTATTTGTCGGTGATCCTCGGTGTGCTGTGATGCCGTACTTACATTTGCCATGGAACAAGGCGGTCGTGCCGCAGCGTATCTACCAAACGAACTGCGTGAAACGGGGGAAGAATAGGCAACGCCATTTAAACTGAAACCAAGATGAAAGTTGTTAATACGATTTTTTTATGACGCGATAATGAAATACATACATATCACTTATTTGTAATATTTATAAGATCGTTAAATCTACTACTTAATCATCATACTGTAATTTTTTTAATTTAGGATAATCTACTTACTCTAAATAATATTACCATTGGGCTACGAATATATACTTAATAAATTATTTATAAAATACACACATATTTGAAACACTATAAATAAAATCTCGTACCTAGAGTTACTCTTTCCAAGATTGTTATGCAGGATGCTAGAAGTACCAATGTCGATCGAGGTCTTTGCAGGTAAACTGTATCTATTCGTCCTCACATCCTGACGTTCTGCAAAATATCCAATAAACATGTCATCGAATAACGCTATATATTACAGAAGAAGAAAACATTGCACAAAAATTGTTACCTAATAATACAGTTCAATTATTTTAATCCAAGTTAAGAAATTAATATTAATCCAATAATAAGACTAAATTCGTTTTACTGCTAAACAATCATCTTATCTATCAATCAATCTTATCGATCATCTCATTTAGTTTTCGCAAGTGAGCCTGCCTCGTCATAGCGTAGAAGAATTTAAAACGAGCAATTTCATATCCTACCATAAGCTATCCGATGTCAAGGAAATTGGATCGACTCGTTCATAATCAACAGAATGTCGAGTCAGCGAATTCATCATTTAAGGACAGCTTCGAATCGATCAAGGGATTTACATAATAGGGTCATTACATAGGTTGACATTGACCGCGATTTTATACCACAGCGGGTAAGAATTACCGATTTAGGGCACTTGCGGCGAAGGATCAACTACGAGGCGAAACTCGACCTTCGTACCACCATTTTCGTACCTTTAACTTGAAACCAGATCGACAATGCACTCACAGACTACCTTGTATCTTTATGGAGATACCTTGAAGACGAGACGCTCATCAAATTTTCAGTTTGTCAGTAAAAAATGATATTGATATCGTAGCATATGCACCGTGAATCGAAGAGGATTAATCTTGAATTTGTTCATGAATCAAAAATGAATAATTTCATAGTTAGGACATGTCTTTATACTTATTACTATATAGAAATACTTTCATAGAAGTAATTCGATAATTTTGTAGAGAAATATTTATTCCTCTGTATCTGTATCTATTCTGTATAATAAATTTATAGAAACGATAATTATACATTTATCATTCTCAGATGTATTTCTTAATTAAAATTACAGCAAAAAGTCGGATTTTACGATTTTACGAAGATATAAATTTCATCTGTATAATGATCAGGTATCTCCTTCCATTTTATTAGATTAATATTTCTCTGTTATAGTTGGAAACTTCTTAGGAATATTTATAAACTTTCTAAATATTCAGATTGGTCTGTTTCTAATCATTTTCTATCGTGTTTAGAAACTTTCCAAGAATTTCATTTTAGATTTATCATTTCAACAGATGAATTTCACCGATAAGATGACCGATCAATTAAACAGAAGCAACTGACGCGCGTTAATGATTTACAAAGACGATCAGCGTTTACTCTGCGCTTTAACGAGAATTCCTAGCATCGTGGTTGTTAACGAACGAACCGACAAGTTCACTTCTTCGACGAAGTAATTAGAAACGTAACTGTTTAACGAGCGTTTACACCTCGAAACTTTGTTCTTCTGTCCCCGGATTGAAGTAAAACGTCATAAAAATAAAGAAGATTAGAGCGCGGATGTCTACGCGCTTCTGGAATTTACAGGAGCATAAACTCGTAAAATGTATGCAATCTGCAAAAAAAAAAAAAAAAAAAATACAGATTATTTAAAGTAAAGCATTCGTTACGATGTTTAATTGATAAAATAAATTCGTATTAAGCCCCGTTTCTTTACCAACGTCAATAAAAATATTAAACAGCATAAACATCCGCAGTCTAGCGATTACAGGTACAGAATAGTAAGACCAAAGTGCTGCAATATTTCCGAATTCATGGAGAGTTTCTTTTCATCATTTCCTTCGATTCTTCTATCTTCTCTCTTCCAATTGCATGGGTAATATTTTAGAAATATTTTATAAAAGAAACAAGAGGATTCGTTCGAGTAAAATTCTATGAATAAGTTATGTAAATAAAAATTATGTGTACGTAATAATTACGTTATCGTATTTTACACTACCCTATCGTTCTTTCTACTGATTTTTCGTAACTGAGATCGTTTCTAAATGGAACATCGGATACCATGAAATTTGAAAGATTCGAGGAAGCTTAAGGAAGAAAAAGCTACGTACCGTCGTCAAAGAATCCTTGAAAAACGACAAATTTATTGTTCTGTGGAATAATCTTCGAGAGACCGTAGTATTTGTCCAGGAAGGCTAAGAACTTCTCTGAGGGTCTATCGATCGCCAATTTCACAGGCCTAATATTCTCTTCCTGAAAAGTAAAAATGGCAAGAAGCATTATTACTGTGAAAATCTATAGAAAACAAGTATACAGAAATACGTACAAATAGTTGACATTTCAAACAATTTGATATTTCATTGATCCTTTACATTATAATTCCTATTTTATATTGCGTAAAAGAGCTTTAAATAAACGAACGTAGCAAATAATCTAAACGAGTTCAGTCACCTTTCGGGTTACCTGCAACCGTAAAACCCACGCATAATGACCTTTTGTCACGCTCCTCTTTAAGACCGTCCACTAATTTGCCACAGTAGCCTGTACGGTGTTGTTTCTTATCGGGAACAAGTCACGAAATTAGCTGTCGTAAGCGTGCGAGTATTTTCCCTTGATATCTAATGTCGGCTTTAATCTCTTTGCGCGTTAAAAAATCGAAGATCTAATTTAGCGTTCTCAACTTCGTGACCGATAATTATTCCGATTAATATTTTTCGATATATTTCGTTATATTTTCTATTCTGTACAGTATGTAGGAAATTATTCGGCATAACGAAAGAAGGAAACGAATAAAGACGATCGTCGTGAAATACAGGGAAAATTAAGAGTTTACGGTATCATAAACGAAAAGATAAATAAACTATCGACTGTTTTTTCAAATATCTTTCTACTTGTTTTCTTAACTCTCCCTCTTAATTGAAACAAAATTTGTTAGATATTCGAAGAAATGGTACAAGCGTTTTAGTATACTTGCATGTTTTCGAATATTTACTTATATATATCTGACTATTTTTATATACCTAAGTATAGTACTTACGTATATTTTTATATCCTAATTTTATTAATTTTATTAATTTTTATATTCTCATGCCATCTTTGTAAACTGCACTTATTTCCTTGTAATCTTTCACACATTCCTTCGATGTCAGTTTAAATACATTCTTCGGTACTTACTGTATTATTATTGGAGACTGTAAGAATGCATAGTGTGCATAAGTATACTTAAGTACTATAAGTATATTAAATACTATAAGTACTTAAGTATAGTACTTAAGTATATTTTTATATATAAAATTAATAAAATTAGTATATAAAAATATACTTAAGTACTATACTTAAGTACTTATAGTATTTAACATACTTATAGCACTTATATACTTACAGTACTTAAAATTAGTATATTATAAAATTAATAAAATTAATATATAAAAATATACTGAAGTACTATATTTAAGTACTTATAGTATTTAACATTCTTATAGCACTTATATACTTACAGTACTTAAAATTAGTATATTATAAAATTAATAAAATTAGTATATAAAAATATACTCAAGTACTATACTTAAGTACTTATAGTATTTAACATACTTATAGCACTTATATACTTATAGTACTTAAGTATACTTATGCACACTATGCATTCTTACAGTCTCTAATAATAATACAGTAAGTACCGAAGAATGTATTTAAACCGACATCGAAGGAATGTGTTAGACTATAAGGAAATAAGTGCAGATTACAAAGATGGCATGAGAATATAACGTTCGACAATGGACAGTTACACGTACAGTTAGGTTGAGAAACGGTGATTAGAGAATTGCACGCGAGCCACGATTTCGTTGGTGAACTTGGGATTCGAGCGCCGGCCGTTCCATGAGAAACCAAAGAAAATTACTATCGATTTGTGCACGGGCAAGAAACAGGTTACAGGGACTTTGAAAGAAGGATAGGAAAAAGAGACCAGTCGTTACTCTGTTTAAGGACTGGCTTTGTGTTCGGTCGTCTTACGTTCCGCTCTGTGTGCTGTTTCAACTGCACGAAAAAATAAGAAATCCTTCATTTAGATCGCTGCAGCGTAACGGTACACGTATAGTAACACGTTGCTTCTTACATCGACTTGGCGCTTCTCGCGTCGTTTCTTTTATTTCTAATTATCGCGCGAAACAAATTAATTTGTTGGAATTTCATTAAATAATTTCACCATACGTATAACATGATCTTTCCTTGTAAATATTCGATCGACGATAAGATAAAATTCCTATTACACACAGCAACGAATTTCGAATATATAATGAGATCGATGAAACAAATATGTGTAAAAGATCGAAGTTCCCTAGTATATTTGTATTTAATTCTGTGGAGATCGGAGATCTGAAAATGCCATCGAAAATCTATCTAACAACGAACGACACAGTAACTTTCATCTGTGTTACGACATCGATCTTTGTATAAAAACAAATGAGTATCAGATCATTCCTGTTAGAATTACGTAATTAGCAGGAACAAAGATAAACAGATACTAAGGGATTCTCTTTTCTTTTCATCCTTTCTTTCTTATTTCCTCCTCTTGCTTTGTCTTTTTCCTTTTATCTCTACCGTTCCTTCCTTTCCTTTCTTCTTTCCACCTTTCAGCTTTTCTTTCCTTTCTCTCTCTCATCATCATCCTACTCTAACCAACCTGTGAACACTTTCCCTCTCGTTCTGTCATTCCTCTGCTTTTATATATCCTTGCAACCTACGCAGGGTGAAAGATTATGTACATAAATTTATCAAATTCAACAAGGAAGAATCTAAATTGAAATTATAAGAAGACTTCTGAGATTACCTATATTGATCTACTATTCATTAATTGCTATTAATTCCATGATAAATTAATTTAAACTATATATAATTAATTTAATACTTAAATCAATTCGCGATGGCATTAATAATTATCGCCATTGACTCCATTAATTAATTCTAATCTATATTTTCATGCGGCAACGTAGACGAGAACTTAATTATCATCAATTATAGCTTTAATTGAATTCGTATGTACGATCGGTATCTGTTTACGTATCGGTGTGCGTTTAATTAATATATTGTATTACACATACGTTCAATGTCTATTCGGCGTAAAAAGAGCCGAAATATTTGATCTTGTTTGAAATAAGCTATCTGCCAGACTATCGCGATGGTATCGTTTCAGACGTCGGGAATGTCTGTTATCGAAGGTGGGAAGAGAACGGAAGTCTGGTAGTTGTAACTTGTAAGTATCCGAGCGTATCTTTAACCCTTTCTTTACGACGTACATAGTTGCGAGCACGACTCCTGTGTACGTATTATTGTACCAGCGACTTCGCTGCGAATATTCACTGTGCGTAGAGAAACAGTAATATCGACGCTTGCAAATCGACGTTGAAAATCCTTTGAAACGTACTTCGGTTACAATTCATATTATACAGTCTGTCACACAAGAGCGTGTCTGCGATATCTGCGAAACCTGACACCTAATCAGAATGAGATAAAAAGAATGTAAACAAACGAAAACTTCTCTAATACGCGTTGCTGAATACCTTTCAGTTTCATTTGAAACAGTGAAAGGAACAGAGCTTTTTAATATGAGTGCCGCGTACGCGAAACGTCGAAAATCGTCTGGCATGGGCGAATGAAAACAGAGATCGTGATTGGAGTAATATAATATTCACTGATGAATCTTCGTTTTGGGCATGGTGTCCTATTAGGCGTGCTTGGACTATCCATGGAAGAAGGATGATTCAAAGAAGTGTAAAACACCCTATAAAAGTGCATGTTTGGGGTTGCTTTAACGCACGCGGTTTTGGGACTTTGTGCGTCTTTACAGACAATCTGAATGCACAAAAGATGGTGAAATTGTACCAAAGGGGACTTCTCACATCCGTGAAACGTTGGTTCAACCAAACCGAGGACCAATGGATATTGCAAGAAGACAACGACCCTAAACATCGAAGTCGCATCTGCACCCAATGGAAAGCGAAAAACGCCATCACAGTACTTCCTTGGCCATCGCAGTCCCCTGATGCAAACCCTATCGAAAATGTGTGGTCCCTAATGAAATGCAAGCTGAGAGGAAGACGTATCACAAAAATAAGAACACTTGTACATCACATTCGAAAGATATGGAGGTCGTTACCAGAATCCTACGCTCAAAAATTAGTCGAGAGTATGCCGAAACGATGTCAAGCTATAATCGCTAATGGAGGAGATTGGACACCCTACTAAGTAATAGCGTATTAGTGTTTTAGATGTAGATTCAATTCATATAAATTTTTTTACAAATATATAAATATTTACAGAAATATCGCAGACACGCTCTTGTGTGACAGACTGTACAATTCGATTATCTTAGAATATGAAGAAACAGAGTGCAGATATTAAGATAATATCAGGTCTGTAAGTATGAAACCGGAATTTGCCTATAGATGGCCCTAACTGATAATGTAGTTATCACTAAACTTCGTCATTTATGCCAAAAATCTTTGTTGACATCTCACGAACATTTTCGACTCGCAACAATACAAGTTTCATACAACAGCATAG
Organism: Bombus campestris; assembly: GCA_905333015.3. NCBI lineage: Eukaryota > Metazoa > Arthropoda > Insecta > Hymenoptera > Apidae > Bombus > Bombus campestris. Next base: position 14,119,700 of record HG995127.1, on the reverse strand, counting down.
TTTGTAATAGCGTTGAACATGTCGAATTTTGTGCCTTGAAACTACGATTTGCGGACAGCAGTGATTTTCTGTTACCATTTGAAGAAAACTGCTGCAGAATCGCATCGAATGCTTGTCGAAGCTTACGGTGAGCATGCTCTGGGTAAATCACAGTGCTTCGAGTGGTTTAAAAAATTCAGAAGTGGCAATTTTGACGCGAGGAACGAAGAACGTGGAAGACCACCGAAAAAGTTTCAAGACAGCGAATTGCAAGCATCGTTGGATGAGGATGACGCTGAAACGCAATAACAACTCGCTGATCGATTAAACGTGACACGAGAAGCCGTCTCCATACGTTTGAAAGCCATGGGAAAGATCCAGAAGGTGGGAAAATGGGTTCCGCATGAACTGAATGAAAGACAGCAGGAAAACCGAAAATCCACTTGGTACAGGAACGTTCGTCGTGTTCGAATTAAACGCCAAAGAATCGATTAAAACCTATGCGAATCAAGTATCGGTATTTTCCTACAGTTCAACGACTATTCTTCCTAAATAACAAAAAACAATACAAGGCAGTACACATGCACTAAATGCAGTACCAAATCGGTATACGAATTCAAGTACAACTCATTCGGTACACGTTTTGCAGTACGATGATGATCGAAATAACAGTACAGACGGTCATCTTACGTAATTAATATCGGATAAATTATTACTAGACTAGACTACGGGATTTTTATGCATTCATAAAAAATTCAAAATTCTAAAAATACGCAAAATGTATACTGTACGTGATATAAAAAGCTGTATGAAGTATGCAAAGTGTGATACTCGTTATGATATTTACTAGGTAAAATTTGCATAAGTATCCGCAGTCTAATCATGACCTGAACGCCGATGATCGACGGTAGCAGTCATGGTTCGTTACGTGGCGACTATAATCGACATTCGTATTCACAGGTCTCCTAACACGGATACCGACTATAGTTGGCGTTGAGAGTGGCAGAGTTAAAGAACGAACAGCTTACGCGAGTTCGTGTCCTGCGTAAGAAATTGCTATCCACCCACACGTAGAGGATGTGAACCGTGTTGGACGGTGTAAACGAGGCGTAATTACTTCCCGAGTAAAAGCAGAAAGGCGTCCCAGCGATCTTGATCCAGACCACTTCCATGGAAATCTTACGCAAAATCGTGCTGTTGCTCGTTAAGTCGAACGTTGCGAAACATCGTCGTTTCGCACATGCTCGTGGCCAAACGAAATTGAACAGAGCGAAGGGGAAAGATTAACACAAGAGAATCAGCAGCAGTGCACGAAACGGGATTTCCTTCTCGCAACGCGAATTAACACCTTTCGTGTTTTGCGAGAAGGAAAAGTTTAGGAAGGTTGCGTTAAAAGATTCTCTCCCTTTCTTATTTTCCATTTTGACGATCTCTTTAGACAGCTACTTGCAGAGTCTAATTCGTTGCAGACGCCGTATGATTCCACGATTCTAAGACAGAAGAAGGATTTTTTAAGTAACAACAGTCTTGGACGAGATTAAAAGATTACATCGTTGGACGCAATAAAATTTAAAAATAAACTTGATACGACTCGGGCTAATACCTTCCGTATTTTTAAAGCAGGAACAGTTTAGGACGATTACGTTAAAAAATTCTCGCCTTCTCTGTTTCCATCGTTTACGATCTCTTTAGACGACCTATAACTCTGAAATGGAAGAATGATTTTGTAAATAAAATAAACACGTTCGATGATTAACGCAATAAAATTTATGTAAGTCAGACGCTATGTAAATCTTGCGTGATGCGAGAAGAGCAAACGTTTAGGATGGTTCCATTAAAACATGTAGTTAAAGAAGAATGGAATTTCAGCTATTCTTGCAACAGTGATCTTCCGTTGTGTTTTCCTTGATTAATATATTCCTTGTTTGTATCTTTAATTCGGATTGGAATGTATGGGCTTTGCTTTTGCGTAAATCTTGATAAATGTGATAATGTTAATTTAGATGCTGAATATCGATAAAAAGCGAAGGGGATTTGGAAAGAAAAGTTGTATAACAAATTCACGTACAACGTGAAACGCTGTACATATATAAAAAGTATTGATATTGCCAAATACCTGGGATGCAACGAACGTGTCAGATATTAATACAGATTATTAATTCAGAACGTGCTAAGTAGCAAGTTTCTCTTTTTCTATTTGTAAAAAAAAATGCATACTCTTTGTGATTGAAATTTCGAACAGGAAAGGGGAAAAGTACGGTTCGTATGTCAACAGCAGGTTCTATAAAATGTCGTGAACCGAAGCTAATAAGCTTTAATTACGGAAAAGTACCGCGCACCGGTTGGCAATCTGGTATTAGTCGAGTACTGTGCATAAGAACACGAGGTGAGTTCACAAGCCAACAGCACTTGCCGTGATTCTGACAGAAGTGCAGCGACCATAACAGAGCGGAGGAAAAAATCTGGTATACCAAACACGAACGCCAATTCTTCGTTCCATTCTACTCCTTTTGCATAAATTCATTAACATTATCACAAACCCAATGTTACATATGTTGCGAAAGCTTTTGATAATAAGTAAACAAACGAGGTAATAAAAATGCTACATAAAATCTTGAATCTATATGATAATTATTAAATAGATGTGAATAAATCGTGAAATTTTCGCTATTTATTAGCGTTCTATAAATTAGATATTTGTAATGTAAATAACAAAAACCGAATAATTAATAATTTTGAAATATTGCCAATAATTCTTGTTTCTCTGATGGAAATAGTTCTCAACATATATACGTACACACACAAGACTAAAACGAGATTTGTATTAAAATTAGATTAACATATTTATGATTATCCGTATCGTTTAACACGTTCAACAACATATTCATCTCACCTAGGCTATAATTTTTACCATATATACTATTCAATGTATTAACCCAAGGTATTTAGATTGTTTGTATCATTAATTATATCTTTGATTCGTAGATAGCATAAAATATAATGAATTTTTGTTTATAATAATTATTATTAAAATTACTATCTGACTTTCAAATTTTCATTCCACGCGAGTTACTTGCCAATTAAAAACATTCGTTCTAAAGTCGTTAATTCAATATATAATTTTATAATATTTCCATCGCATAATATTTCCATTCAAAGTATTAAATTAATTTCGTCGTTGATTATTTTATTAATTCATAAATAATCCAAATTGCTTCTATTACGTCGCGTGAGACGGTCCGTGCGACGTTCCTCATGGTCCGGCCGCTGAGGCCCACACACCGTTACACTGACCCTCGATAAACCTAAGGAACCACCATAAACCGAATCTTTTCAGCTTAATTTCTATTCATATAAGTATTTTCGGTTTGTGGATGGTCCTTAAAACAGTCCTTAGGTTTATTGCGCGCTCTTATAACTTACAGAGAAAGCGGACGTTTGTCTAGCGAAATAGCAGGTTTTTCCCATGAACAAGGACACCCATGAGCCACATCTGCAGGACACTTTCTCTTCATATTTTCATTTAGTAACATTGGCTATAAACAATGGGTATCGCGGATCGTTACCCTCGCTTTCCTACCGAAAAGTGTGGACAACGAATCCGCGTTCTTAGTTCAAAAAGGTACATCCACACCGAGCTTTCCTCCGTAATAGTACGCGACGAGTCAACTACTGTTCTTCCAATCTTCGTGTAGTCAACTCAAGTGTCCAAATCATAGAGCAGTCATCTACTGTTCTTCTAATCCTCGTGTAGTCAACTCAAGCGTCTTAAACTTAGATCAGTCAACTCTACTGTTCTTTCATTCTCGGCGCAGTCATATACTATTGCTACAGATTTAGATCAGTCAAATCTATTGTTCTTTCAATCGCGACATAGTCATCTAATATCGCTTCAAACTTAGTCCTCGCTACGATCTCCGTGACATTACATTAATCTTCTCTCTATTAATACGACTCTTCCATCAAGTATACAACTATTAATTGTTTATATCCATTATATCTTCCGACACGACGGAACCTCAAGTGTAGTAAGTTGTTGAAAATATAAATATTATACAACTGTAGATTACAGTTTTATTCCACAACAAACACCCCTATCGTCCCACAAGAAATAAGGGGATCGACCTGTTCGTGGTGTCGATCGTTATAATCGTAACGGGAATTTACGACTCCCGTTGACGCGCTTCGACGCGATCGCGTCTCCCCGCGACTGGAAGAAAATACACCTTCTTAGGAACGCTATCTGAGCTTCAAATTTCCATTCCACGTGGGTCTCCTATCGACTGAAACCACTAATTAAACAAGCAATTCTATAAATTTATGCAAATTTCCATTCAAAGTGCCAAATTGTTTTAAAAGTGCAACAGATGCATACAACGTGCAAAAATATGCAAAATACCGTACCTGTCACGATATCTAATAAATGAGACAAATCTCGACGTCTCAATTTTCTAGTTCTGTTTCCATAGAAATACGAATTTCACAAGTAATCCAAAGCGTGTCGAACAAATCTTTCTTTTCCTATCAACGTCGAATCTTCTCGCACTTCCTTCGAAAATACCATACGAGCTTTTTCGTATTCCACCGGAGTCTTCTGCCAACTAAGGCCACTAATTTCATACGCAATTCTACAAACTGTAAACTATATTCTACAAACTATTATCTAGCGAATGAAACAGACTTTTGTGTCTAGATCGTAGCTTCTCGCTTACGTCTGAACAAATATAAATTTCATAAACAGTTCAAAGCGAACAAAACTTTTCTTATTTAATTGACGTAAAGCTTCAAGCATATCCGCCTCCGCAGCTAATAATCTCGCGGTTGCTGCGACCTATGTATAAATAAAAAAGAACTTTTTTACTACCAATATCAGATCCCTTCGCTTTTCTTTCGAGAAAGCTACCTGAGCTTTAAATTTCCATTGCACGCGAGTCTTCCGCCAAACTAAAATCGTTCGTACGAAATGTCATTAATTTAACAATTACATAATCCACTTACGGAGAGCATGTGCTGGTAGAGAATATTTCCAAGGCCCATGCGTTGCCGTGACTCGTGAACATAGAAGTCTAAAACGCATCTTGGCTTCAGCTGATAATGAGCGCCAGTCTCGTCGAACATGAAGAGGTTCTTCGATCCGGTCTTCAACAATCCCACCACGCTGCCCTGTCCGCTGCAAAATCGAAGGAACGTTGTACGTAATATTACTCGATGATGATTCACGGCTGCGGTCCATTCGAGGTTCGCGTTCCTAGACGTAGATAGAGCGAAACAAAACACGGGGATCAGTGACTCGAGGAAGTTCGTAACGGAGCTAAGAATTGGACCATCGTATTCGTCACTGTGCTGTTTTCGGGGAGCTGTTCCCCGGCGAAATTGCTATTTTACACTTTACATCTGTTCGCTGTACGACAACTTTGTGAAGAGAAATAAGTTCGAGTTTAAAAATTACAGTTTGTTTTCGAATAGACATTGTGATGTCTGTTACTATGGTGTATGTTAGACTCTTGTTTCAAATTGCGAATTTTTATAAATTACAAATGAATTGTAGATAATAAGTATAATTAATAAATTAATTTTCTTAAACGGATATATTTATAGATAGGTGAATCAGAATTTATCTTTAAACTGAAATGACAATGTTTACCACTATAAAGTACATCGGATTCTTGTTTTAGATTACAAATAATTAGGAATTAAAACTGAATTCGTTTCTCTAAATATGTAGGTATTTTCATAAATGAACAGATTACAGTTTTTAACCGACCAATTATACATTATAAATATAATTAATAAATTCATTTCTATAAATTAAAAGTTAGATAGACGCGTGCGAAACTAATGGTAGCTAACGATATCGATGGAGAAAAGCTCTCAATAGCTGTTCGAAAATTCTTGCACGCAATAATCATCAAGTGTTTCGCAACGATATAATACACCTCTCAGTCGTTACAAACTATAATTTACGATTTCAAATTTTTTTCACATCAACGTAACGAGCACAGACTTTCTCACGCTACCTGGTTTCCTCGTCTATTAACGATATCCATGATCCACTATTGTTATAACGAATCGTGTAACCCAAGCCAAGTCGATCGTATCTCGGTTAAACTGGCTTCGTCATGAAGATAAGAATTACAGTGTACTTTCGTTATTTTCGGTAATTAATTAGCGCTGTATATCGCAGTACGACAGCGTGAAAAGTAACTTAAAAGTTTCACGAGCCAGTTATTGTCTCTGCGCACACGCCACAGTACCAACAAAAAGTTTCCTCCACAATTATGATAAGAAGAAACAGAATATAAAATACATACACTGTATGCTGTTCTTAAGTCGAGGATCGTTCGCAGTCTTCACTGTTGTTCGACTACTTTCGATTTTACATAGCTTTATACATAGGTAATTTGTTTCGGTCTCGAGTTCGAGTAAAAAATTGCATACAAATTGCTTTAAAACATATAGATAATACGTTGTTGTAATAACGCATCAAAACATGCAAAGAAACTGTTATGAATATGATTATTCAGAAACTTCTGCAATTTTTTAAATGGAAGTTCGCATAATCAAAGAGATTACGAAACAAAATTGATGGATTAATAACAAGTCGAAGCCTCGGTTAACGGGACAACTTTGGCCAATCTTGGCAAAATTTTCAAGAAATTATTCCTAAATAATGACATACGTTTTCTGAAAATTTGCCAGAATTGTATACACGCGGATTATCAAGAATCGTGAGAATTTCAAATAACAATGAGATTCAATGTAATATCTGATAAAAGAGTTTAACGAATTAATGAAAATGTTACTCCAAACACAAGGAAAAAATACACGGATATAACACATTACTACGCTACTGATAATCGTTTAACCAATTAATTACGTTCGACGTGAATACACGTCAATCCAAAACTTTATTTCGCTGCGGTTGACATGTATACTCATCGTGTAAAGTAAAAAATTACCATTTACAATAAAAACAAAGTTTTAGTAAAGAGTAATATATGTGACATTTAGCAGTACGTTTACTTTCAGTAAAACCATTATGTATTTTATTTAAAAAAAAGTGTTGGATTAATTAATTATTCTCTTTGGTATATCGATCATTATCATATATTTTTAATAAATTGAGTTGATTATTTTCCCCCATGGAGACTATTCCCAAACTGTTTTCTGTACTTTGCTTTATTACTTTCTGGCAATTTTTCAGTATTTAACGACCACACCTTTCTTCAACAATGAATTGTTAATTTTTTTACCAAATAAAAATCTAATCCTTCCTCTTCATTTTTCTTCACTTTCTTCGCAAAAATGTATAACACAAGCAATTACCCTGCGGTCGACGTGTATACTCGTCATTGCTTGATTTTATCTGCTCACCTCGTGAAGGACTTTTGAAAGTAAACTCCGCAGTTAACGGGTTAACTGGTTAACAGAAGTGAAGAGTCGAATTATCTTCGGTTTAAGTATGAACAATAACTTTTGAACGGCGGTATACAGCGGTTGGATTCTGCGAGGATGGGGAAGCTGGATTCCTCTAGGGGAGGAGACACCAGACATATCGATCGGCCAACCATTTTGCACGCTACGAAACCCCTTATCCTGCTAAATACAGTTTCCTTTTCGTCCTCTGCTTCGGGTTCAGGTTGCGCTTTCCAAGAGGATCTTCTTCGTTTGTCCAAGTTTTTACGAAAGCAATCAGATCGAGCAGTTTTCGAAGTAGCAGTTCTTCATCTGGCAGCGATGATTGCGCTTTCCTTTTTGGAAAACTCGCTTTTTTTTACCTAGATTGACAATCTTTCGTCCTTTCGTTCAAACGTATCGTTGCGAAAAACCATTGGATTGGAAGAAATAATGAAATTATGATTGTCCATGGATGAGCGTTTAGCGAACAAACCAAACTTCGATAGAATTGTCGATGGCAGAGGATTGAAATTCTTCAACGTAATAGTAATAGGAATTTCAAAGTGTGCGAAGACTGCAGCTTTTAGAAATTTCGTCTTCTCTATTCGAGGAAAATACAAGTTGATATGGAGGAGTGTTTCTTTAAACACTCTTTAAAAACTGTAATTTTTATACTTAATCGATGAGATAAAATCGACTGAAAATAATAAATAGCAGAAATAGGTTTAGATTTAAAGAACTTACTTGTTAGCTTCATTGTCAACTAATAAATAAACAACATGGTCGGTATCTCGAAGTTTTACGGCGCTGGTTATTGACTTGTTCAAACCTTGGGCTCTGGCAGAAGCCTCGCCCATGTCGTCGAGAACTCTGCTTAACTGCCTCTGACATTCGCTGAAAAAAGGAATAATTACATTTTTTTATTAATTTACAACATGAATTTATTTTTAAAAATCTATATATACAATCACTTCCGCTTAAATCTCTTCTCCTCAAGATTTTTCCCATCAGACCGTAACAACTACACCGTGGATTCGCATGCATTTATAATATAATAACACATAATCAATATTTTATAATATAACAACGTTTAAAAAAACATAACAAAAATATAGAGAATATTCATTCTGGCAGAAGCATCCAATAGAATTTTGAATAACTGATGTTACAAACGATCTGGACTAGAACGCGCTTTTAAAAATAAACAGATACACAAAAATATATAAAATTTCTACCAAAGTGCTGTCTCTCTAGTCGTTTTGATAAACGGAAATATTTGCATAGAAATCTACAAACAACTGATAATAAATTCGCATGTGTGCGTAACGTGAAATATTGTCGAAGGGAAAAGGACAGTTTGTTGATAATTCGGCCTGGATTTCCCAATTACATATTCACTTGGACGTTGTCGTAAATTAGAAGGCGTGGTTTACAATTTAAATTGCACGAAACAACCTACTTCTTCTACTTTCTTCGCGGTTCTCTTTTCTTTCGTCTCTTTTCTCGCTTTATTTCGTTACGTCTGGTCAAAGAGGTCTTTTCTTTTCCCTTTCGCTATATAATTCTATTAAATTTTCCAAGAGTCACGAATCGAATGATTCGAAGCGTATTAGAAAGTTCAAATGTAATTTAGATTTTAACTTTAACTTAGATTGTAATTTAGACATTCCGCGTACAATAAATTTTCGTTCTTATCACAAATAATAAACAAACGTTGTTGTATTTGACGAGTTCCGATAAGCAGAATCGCGAAATTGGTTTATTCCAAGAAATGCATTAAGACTGGCCTCCAGGAAATTGGATCGTTGCTAAGCACCAGAGATAATACAATTTCCATCTTTCATTCCACTTACGATTGACCTTTAGACTTGATCAAAGAAAGTAGATTATTTATCGATAAGAGACAATTTTACAGTATACGTTGTTAGAAGATTCTTAATTTTATTCTTTCTTTCTTTCTTTATACAACAACGCTTATTCTATTAGCAGATAATATATCGTATCTAAATTTTACATCAACAATATCTCTTTCCTGATATCGTGAAATATAATCAACGATATAAATTGTTTTGAATAAATCAGCCAACGTGGACAAATTTTCAAAACATTTGAAAGAAATCCAATTATTCTTACGTACTTTTCCAATCATGCTCGGTTCAATTTATTCGAATCAAATTTAAAATAGATTAGTACGTGATTATTTTATTCAATTATAAATTATTATGGAAGATGGTAATCCAATTAGCTTTACTAATTGGTAACTGCAGTTAAGTATTCGATCTGTTTTAATTGCCAATTTGATAGATTAAACAATTGAACCCTATTAACAACTTTCTTTCTCAAATTATCTGTTGATTTTTATTAGCTTTCAATGTCTGAGCGGTAAAAATATTATTTTTAAAGTGTCTCTTCTAGTGACTAAACTATTGTAATAAATCTCCGTGTTAAAGTGGTGAGACACTTTTATCTGAACGATAATTCTATTCCACGCTTCACGTTCGTTAGTTTACAAAGTATTTTTACGCGATTCGCGATCACACGTACTGTTTGTTCGTTTGACCACACGATTACAAAACACAACAAGTCCATTCAACGTGTTCTCTTTAGTTCTTTTCACGGTAGCTCGTAAATCGATTACACAATGTGATTATACGTCGTCGCTCCGAAATTAGCGTCTGAGTCAGCACGACTTGACCGTACGGTTTGTCTTCAGGTTCCGCGCGCCTGTCCAGGAAGCTGAAAACGCGTGCAGCCGATGGCACGTTCCACCTGTCGATCGAAGTAAATAAAGGACACTCTAAAATGGTAACAGCATCTGTCCATGACACGGTCCTACATGTACACCTTTAACTTCTCTTCGTAACACGCTTATTATAAACCGTTTTACGTCATGAAATTTATCGTTACACCGTATATTCACGTACCATAAGTTAATTCGTTATAAGATACGACCCAATTGCGGCACTGGCGTCGCGCCAATGTGATATTATTTTGTAATGCAAATGTAGATCGATTATCCTGACTGCGCTATGTAGAGACATTAAATACAACGACGATGGATGATTGCGAGAGGCACGTGATCGCTGCGATCAGCTGCAAGTCTACCACGCGCCTCATAAGGACAACAGAAGCAGCGACTTTGGATCAAATTCGTTAAATTAAGCGTCGATGATCGATCGCGTTAACCCGTTCGAGGGGTTGCCAATACTAAACTTTTCATCTGATAATTCCTTTCTTTCTACCAGTCCTTCAATTTGTATATTTCAACCTCTCTTTAGATTCGATTAAGAAGAACACGCTTAATGACGTAAGAAAATTAGTAACACGAAAGCGCAAACGATTTTGTAATTGTAACCGTTTGAGTCGCAAGCGGCGCGATCGCGCTGTTTAGATTTTGTGTCGAAAAGTCTCGGTACATTTGAACGCTACGGACGACTGACGGTATTTTGTATTTCATTGTCATCTCCTTGATAATTTTTATTGAACTTGAAATATTTATAAACTAATAGTACGCATATATAATAATATAGATGTATTTTACAAAAATAACAAATATGACGAGCTTGTTTCTCTTCGCAATCGATTAAGACAAGCGCTATCGCCCTGTTCGGGATTTTTCGACCCTGTTTCTTCAAAGACCCCTGAGACTCAAACGGTTAAACATCGTCTCTTGTTTATCTTTCGCCTTTGCGTATTGAATTCTAAAGCCTATGTAGAAGATTGAACTATTCTCTCAAAATAATTAGCACCTTGTGGATGATTTCTTAGACCGCATTTGTCACGCGAAGGATCGAAGGATCGAGAAGACAAATTTGTACATGTTGGTATAAATATAAAAGGACTTCTTAATTTCATTATCAACGAATTGTAATAATTATAATCTGTCCTTTTGTTTATCCCTCTCCAGATATACAAAGCCGCGATATTTTATTTCGCAATCGTTAAAATAAAAGTTTCTAGAATAAATGTTCTCGGGCAAATGTGCTCGAAAAGACATTAAAGTCAACACCGCGCTGATGCTTGTGTATCCATATGAAAAGACAAAAAGTCCATTAAAACATTTCGTATTCCAGCTGAGCGCTAGACCTGAAATATATTTTCCCATTATCACATGGGAATCTCGCAAAGCACGCAAACAATCACAACCGACCATGAATACTTATCTGGAAATCTGTTCGCGTGTTATTAAAAATCGTGTCTCGCTATGTAAAGTAGCGATGAGTAAATACAAAATTATTCTTCTCGTATTGTCTCGTAGTAAACAAGTGGCAAAAATCCCATTAAAATACGTTCTGACAGAAGAAACTAAATTCCGGCTATCGGAATAACGTTAAATCCAGAATGCTAATTTTGAAACACTTATCAAGAATGCTGAAGTACGTAGTCGAGCGTATTAAGAATGTCGTTGAGGTTTTATCAGCAATATTTCATCGAGGCACGAGACCAGCTTGCATTAATTTTTACTCGGAATCTCGCCGAGGAACGTCATTGAGAACCAGTAAAACGTGAAGCATGCGAAGCAATTGGTTAAAAAGCAAAAAAGGAAGAAAAATATAAAAGAGAAATAGAAGTAGCTGAATCATAAAGTTTCAACGCTACTTTCACGAGGAAAGAAGAGATCGTTCTCATGAATATGTATCGGATACGTGAATCATTTAATCGATAGGCGCCGTGAAATCGTAGAGCACTCGTTTTCTAAAATTATTATCGAGTGGCTAGAGAAAATTGCTTTCGACTATTAATTATGTACAGATTCCATTAATTTTAGAAAAAAGCAACGAGGAAAGTTTCCAGTCGAGTTTTGTAAACATAGAATCAACACGAGCGTGAAGATGTTGCGGATTAAAAGTTTGGTTCGAGTCTGTTGCATTTCTTCAATCGTTTTCCATTCCATTCTTCCAACGTTGAAAAATATTATTGCAGCAAATATTGTTGAAGCAAATTGTTATTATTATCCAATGATTTTCTTGTTTCGTTTTTATTTCCTTAAAACGTTGGAAACCTTGTTCGATGCTAAAACAAGACCAAGATGGAAATATAAAAGTTCAAAGATCCTAGCAAAGTAAATATTAATAACGATTGTGTTAATAGAGAAAAATATTTGTATTCCTCTAAAATCAATGTATTTCAAGCTTTATCTTTACCACATTTACGGAACAAAATATTTGCCAATTCTTTAGTATGTTACTTTAATCTATTTTAGTATCAATATAGCTTGATCGTTAATGATATCGACCAAATATGTTTCTCAGGTAGGTCTCGATAATTTCCCTCCTGAAACGTTCGGCTACGATTACAAGTGCCTATTACTTTGCTGACACAACACACTTTGCTACTTTGCTCGAACAATACAGGCGAGATTTGAATTGGCACGATAAAGTGCCGTGTGATGACGAAGTGATTGCTAACCCCATAGCTTAACTACGTGGAACGGAATTACGTGAGATTTATAGGGAGGAAATCATCGTTTAATTCTTCGTACTTAATAATCCACTCTGTATTTCATATTATATCTTATTTTTAATACGATGAATTTTTTTAGGAAATTTAGTTCTTCGATGAGAAAAGCAGAAAATACACCTGAAATATACATTTCTATTAAATGATAAGAACGAAAAATAATTCAAGAATATCCTAAGGAAAGTTTTCTTATAGAAATAGGTTATTGCATGTGTATCATTATGTATATCCATACTCTGTAACTTTTACCTTGCGACTTACTCCGTTTTACTTTTCACGATCTACGGAACATGTATTTCATGTTATGTAGGTTAATGTTATGGGCGATCCTCGTTGGGCAAATATTACGTGTAAGTGTAAGTTCGACGAAGGATCAAGGTGATCGAGGAAGTCGATCCTGTCGTTCGTTCTCGTTCGATGAAAGGCGTGGATGTTACTTGCTTTCCTTGAGGATGTGAACCTAAGATAAAAGTGATCGAGAATCTTGGGACTATTTGGTTCGTAGGTAGATTTCAAAATTTCCCACAAATATTGATATTAATATTTCTATAACTTTAATTGTATATATCGTAATTATTCAAAGTATTTAAAATTGGAGTCCGCTTTCGAAAATGGCAACAGTAATTTACATTAGATAATAATTTCCAGAGATGCAGATATTAAATTTGACTTTAATTAAATACCAATATTGTGCATATAAACAGATTTAATCTTTCAATTCTTTTGTCTTGTACCGTTGTACTTTATATCGTTGTTATGTGACAGTGACATGCGAAAACAACGTTTCAAAAATACAGGAAATATCTACACATCGCTAATGTTAGAGAAGATTTTACAGCTTTAAGACATCGATTTCAGTAGCACGATCGAGAGCTAGAAATAATTATGAACAATATTCTAGAGACTGTATCGTCTCGTTAAATATCGTTGGCAGCGTGTGCACGGAAAGGCTGGCTAAAGCCAACAGAGATCGCGACGTCAACAGCTCGGATTCGAGAAACTTGGCCCAACTCATCTACATAGGGCACGAGACAACGTAGCTAAAGATACTCAAAAATCGAAAGTCCTCCTCTACGGAAGTCTAGATATCGAGAGTGGCCCAGCCTTAGTTACCTAGAACACCTTGACCTTGACCTGAGACATCCACTATTTTAGAAAGCCTATTACAATTATTCAGAAATTGGAGAGCTCATAAATATTTAGAAGGAGAATCTCAGCTCTAACCCTCGCTGGTTCTAACGATCCATTTTAAATGAAATTTGACACACGAATAAATTTAGAGGCAATCGTCGTAACTAGAAATAAATAATAATTATAGTCCCGAGTAGTCAGCCATGCAGCTACGTATAGACCTATGTAATAAGTTTAATCAAAACCAGTTAGATCCGATGGCATGAGGTTGGGATTAAGTTTGGATCAAACTGAGCCTATTCCTGTTGGAGCACGACGAATTCGGCAAAAGATATCAAGATCAGAGTCAATACTCGAAACAAAAGAATTCCTGTCTTACTTAGGACTTGATGAGTTCTGATCAAATTTACTTGTTACAGTACAAAGGCTGGTATCATGGAGATAACTACAACTTGGATAAATCTAGTCAGATTTATACAAACTATGACAAGTCCCAACCGAGATATGTAGTAATTTGAGGTCTCAAGTAGTTTTAACAGGTCCACCGAGTACTGGATAGTTTCAAATAAAATTGAATAGCTCGTGCTTTAAATAACTCTAATGGTATTTGTCGAATTCTAAAGTTCGAAAGAAGAAGTTCAGGGTTCTTGGTGCATTGAATGTGTATATATATACTTTTAATAAAATCCTTCGAGCTCCAAGAAATACTAATCTAACCAAATCAGGATTTCTCGTATTCTAGATGTCTTTGGTAGGAGCTATCGTAATACAGTTGACTCTGATATCGTTGCTCGCGTTCTAGATGGCTGTGACAAAATATTTCGAGTTCTAGGTATATAGATATATTAGGTATATCTCTGAGTGGACTTTTTTCATTTTTAAATTAAGTTGCTCTTTAAGCCTTAGTCGAAATCTCTTATATCCTACGTCCAAGAAATTTCTTACATTGTACGTCCAAGTGGAAACATTTTTATTGTTCTATATCCAAATCGAAATCTCGTATATTCTACGTCCAATCGAAGATCAATTAGCATTTGTCAAAGCCAATGTCACACGTGATATTTCTGGAGACCACAAGGTGTTCTAACATTGTAACTTCAGGTCCCATGTTCGTAATACCATCTACTCTAACGCACTATGGCAGTAATTTTCATACAAGGAATATTAAAAAGTTAAGACCACGGTAATCACTGAACTCAGATCTTTGCGATATCAGGAATGAGCGGTGATTTAGCATGCAACTAGCATTCGGAGAAAACGGCGACATGTTTTATTTCAGTGGCACTATTTTCTTATATTCCTAGAATGCACGTGATATGGCGAGCAAATAGCATTAGGAAAATATCTTTTTATCGAGATTTCCATCACGATTGTGGAATCAGGTAACAGAGAGAATAACCATGGTGATATTTCATCATACACTTCCGTGAATGTTCCGACTCACCGTTCAAGAACGCAGACTTGCAAACAGTATTCCAGCGTAAAAAATTCAGTTCTAATGTAACGTTAAACATTCTAACAGTGTGAAAATGCGTTTCAATTAAACGTAATAATTCAATATTTAAACGTATTCTATGAACTTTAGAATATGTATTTTGAACAACTATAAAATAATACATGCTGTCTACAGGTAAAAACGCTTGAAAGTAATTTTCATCGAAGTAATATATAGTGGAAACAGAACTTAAAGGACCAGGTGTAATTTGTTTCCTAGCGCATTATTTTCAGCTGCTCGGCAACCCTGTTCCAAACGCCCACGATTCCAAACAATAAAACGAGTAAAGTCTCGTGGAGACAAAGCGAGTGAAACCAAAGTGTTTTCTGCGTTATACCAACTCTTTTGTGTAGATAGTTTCTTTGATGCACAGCGATCGAACCAAGCTTTGTAAATACACTTTACGTTCGGCGTGTATTAATTTAACCCTCTATAGTGTCTTATAACTTGAAAGCTATATACGCTTATACGTTTATCTTCTTTTTCATTTCAATTTGCTTGTTTAATAATTACAAAATTGTTGTATTTTAATAACGTGCTATTATATTGGATCTAACTCTTCAGTGGCTAATAAATAAAGAAATCAACAGAATAAAAAGTAGAAATTTGATTGAAATTGGCATTTGAATGAAAAGATAGAAAACAAAATTTTTTATTATATTCGTATTGGATACTACATACGTCTTATGTCCAAACAGATTCATCGGAACGTTTATCTCAGAAACCAACATCATCCAAACTAACGACGTGTACGTTTCCTTTATGTACATCGTCTATAACGTGATTATCCTATAAGTTATCTCGACTGTTCCCTATGCAACGATTTCGTGCAGCTGAAAAGAGCAAGAAATCTAGAAAATTACATGTGTCGCCTATAACGTGATTACCGTACAACTTTTCTCAAATATTCCTTATGCAATGGTTGCGTGCAAATGAAAAGAACGAGAAATCTAACCGGTATTCGTCGACTTATTACGTGTGCACTAGTCGACGGAATATTAGATGTGTTTATTGGTGAAGAAACTTTACATTTGCAAATGTTAGATCCATTGGAAGCCAATAAAAGGCAACTGGCCGGTTTCCTCCAGCCGATACATGGTAAATAGCTCTTCCCTGCATAAGTATGCGCCAATATTATGCATTTTGGTATGATCAAAGTAAAGTAATATATAAAACGAGTGTGATTACCTTATCACTAGCGTAGTGAGTATTCTGTCACGTTGATTAGTACAACATTCATAGGATAACGTAGAAATATTCAGGAATTTTCAATGTAACTAAAACGAAAACAAAAAAAAAAACAGCAGAAAGAACTACAATATTATAATAACAAACGATATAAATGTAATCTGCGTATATATAAAAAATAAACTATGTATATATGTATGCATTCATGCATATTCCTCAGTGTTCTATAGCGTTCAACGTACCCGCATCAAATTTGGCATGAATATTCTTTGACACCATAGAAATAATACCTAAAACAATTCCTAAAACTCATCTTACGCCTAAGCAATTTATTGTGTAGTAATTTAATAATTTTCAATGATTTTAAGAGAGAATATATGAAGAATCAATTTTCCTCGCACGACAGTGTGGCTGTTTTCTAGATGATATTAAAATTTGTTGTTTATAATATTAACTTTAAAAAAAAATGGGAAGTAAATTTGGACAAGTAAGGATTTAAAGAAAGGTATAAATATTAAAAAAAAAAATTCTATGAAGATTTAGCTCATCAAAAGAGATTGAAAATCCCTAAACTCCAGGATTCAAAAGATTTACCCCTTTAAAAGCCCGAGCAACGACGGATACACGCAGCTAATATAATATAAACTATAATTGATTGAGTTGCAACATAAATTGCTTTTGTTTTTTATATTCATTAGTACACATGTAATATATTTGTAAAAACAGGACGATTTTGTATTATAACGTATAAACCAAAATATAATTATTATGTTATCATATTTTATTATATATATATTATACTTTATATAAAAACTATATAAATATATATACAAAAATTTCATATTCATTTTGAAGATTAAGCTATATTTTAGTATGAGAATTTGTCTATAATAAAATACTATATTTACTACAATATTATTATCAAAACGTGGTAATATTTTTATTCTTATGATTCTTTTGTTTATTATTGCAAATGTTTATATTATAAACATCCGCAAATCAAATTAATTGTTTTATCACGAAATTAAAATATCTAAGATTACAAAATTATTCGAACTGAATAATTTCATAAAAATAACGACAAAAGAATCGATTTCAAAAAAACAACAATCGTTACGTGTATCGTGTAACGACGATTCTTAGATGGAAATATCCTCGAAGAATTCGAGCCACGCCAACGCGTGTGTTTGTTTCATTGACATTTACTTTCGCCATCGATTTAGCAGTAATATCGGCCAATGTGACAGTGTCAATGTGCTGGACGGTGTCAAATATGAGTTTATCTACGTCGCACCAGGTTGGACTGATTATGTTCCAGGAAGTGATTGGGACGCGAAGAATTACTACAAATGATTATGTCCGGTGTCATCGGTGTAAAGTGAAAGTACCTATCGTGTATGTTTCATATTACGATATAACCTTGAAGATGACGACCGCGATAAATAACCTCTTACGGTGTATCGATTTTTCTCACTGTCGCACACTTAACGCTCTCCTTCGTCAATTATTTGGAAATATTTGTTACATAACCAATGTATGATCAAATATTTATAGCTTATTTTCTTTCTCATAACAAGCTACAGTGAAAATTTAATATTTCTTAAGATGAGATTTAACAAAATAGAAGTATATTAAGAGATACAACGATTATAAATTGTAAACAAATAGAAAGATGTAAGTAATAAAATGATGATAATAATAATAATAGAAACACTCACTTCAATTCACGACGATCACCTCTGAAGTCCTCTGGAATGAGGGTATGCGTGACCTTGTTGATCTTTCTGGGCAAAAGTTTATTTACGTTGAACTTGAACTCCATCTCGACAGGTTTTTCACTACGTTTCACTGCGATTTCCACGTTGCAAAATACGTTCAACGAACGGGTCCTTAACCTTTCGACGCTGCTGTCACTTTACCCGATCTACCACCTTCCAGTTTTTTTTCGAAACTGTCTCGAACGATTCTCCTGAATATGGCGGTCAATGGCATCCACCGAGCCAACTTCACTGCATCTTTTCCGGGGGAATTACGATATTATAACTTTGTGCTCATCAAAATTGTTCATGTTACACCAACAGCTTTTCTTGATTACCAAACCGTTCAATTGTTTGTTATGCGTCACTCTCGTTGTCACACGACGTCTCTTGTTGTCACGTGGTTCTATTCTTTATAATGACTTCTATATTTGTTTCTTAATATTTCTGTGTTCTCAATGTCGTGTGTTTCTTGATGTTTTGTTTGTAATGAAACTTGTTTATTACGCTTCTGACAACTTGAAAATGACCAGTTTCCTTGACACGATGACGAATACTTTACATCAGATCACAAACGTTTCCTCGAATCGATCAGTTCTACACGGACGTTAGAGTTACTTCGCAATTCGTAACCAACTGATATCCATAGCTGCTGTGACGTTGCTTTTTCACTAACACAACTAATAATGAGTAAGTTGCAAGAGAAGTTAGGTGATATGCTGCGGTATCGTTGACGATGTGACAGGTAACCGCGTCGAAGAAACACATCGAAATGGCTGGATACTTTTGGATAGTTGAATAAATTCGGTGAATTATCGTATGGCCAAGATATTCAATGGCGCAATTAAAAAGAGAAATTTAATAATCACACGGCGTTTCACCTGACGAATCGGTGGAAGTCTCACAGTTTACTGGCCAGCGGTACGTTCAATTTTTTCCTGAAAGCCGCGAGTCGCGCCGAGATGCGCACGCACCTGAAAGCCGCGAAGCATGACGATATTTCACTGCGCATGCGTAATATTCTTTTTCATAAAAATCATCAGAAAATTGTTTACTATATTAACGTAATAATATGATAATAATTAATGATATCTTTTTATTATAAATATATAATTAAATATGTTAGGAATGATGAGTTTCGTTTAATATGTATAATCATGTATATATTAATTATACTATATTTTTAAATGATATAATCATCATGCAAAATATGGTATTATATAACATATCTGCTATTTTACGTTTGTACTTCCATAATTAACTCAATGTTATCCGATCAAATTCTGTTTATTCTAATTTCATTGTTATTTTGTAGCATGTTTCTCCTTATGAACACTAGATGTCGTTAAAACATCTTCATTTTGTAGCTTGGAGAGATGTAAAACAGATTGCAGGCTTCAGGCGAAAAGAAATGGATCGATGAAAAGCTACTTTTTGTTTTTATGAAAATCAAATATTGAAATAAACACATAAAATAAATTATCAGGAGTACTTGCAATAAAAATATCAATGATATAGTTGAAAATTTAAAAATAAAGAATTTATACTAGATATTGAATAAGTTTGTAACGATGAAATCAATAGTCAATAAAAACCTTTAGTTTGAAGTATTTAATGTTATTGTGTTATTGGTCGATCGCAAATAAACTCACATTTGTGCATTCGTACGTAGATAGTATTACGAATAAATTTGTATTTTTATGCACAAGACTTAATTTATTACATTTATGCAAGATAGTCAGTGACACACATCAAATTTTACATAAAATATCCAGTAAATAACCGGCTAAAAATGCTTTTAGTAAAAGATAAACATGTGGATAAACGCACTTACTAGTCCGCTAAGGTAATCTAAAATTTGCGCGCGCATTTATGGTGGTTCTCATGATGGCAGCTATATTAGGAAATTATATACCTAGTCTATCCAATATGATGTCATAAAGTAAATGAATTTGGAAATCAAAATACTTAGCTCAACAGCGTATGAGGAATATGGAAGCTTAAGTTGAGAAATCAAATTCCATGAAATATAAAACTAAAATAGGTAGCAATAACATAAGAAACATAAAAATTCCTTGATGTAATTTTGAATAGAATGATCCAATATCGTAAACATAGAACAGCACCATAGAGGTAATTGTAAACGCGAAGATTAGTATGTATGTTTCCTGTTTATAACATTACAATTATTTCATAATTTTAATTGATTACTTGTAATAATTTTAATTTGTAAGTTCTTATTTTCTATAGCAGACTGTCTATCGTGTACAATAAAGTAAAATATACTAAACACAAATTGCAAGGATAATTGCATTTAGAATAATTGGCAATCGTCCAACTTAGAAATACGTATGTATATCGTAAATCACAAATAATTATATTCGACATCTAATTTGTATTTGAAGAAGATCGTTAAGGTGGGAGAATTTCAAAGTAAATAAACGCGTAATAGTATTTGTAAACCATTCTATTTCAAGGTCTTCGTATGCCACCATCATCTTATATAAATTTGTTTTATAGAAACCACATGAAGCCCTACATTAGGTCCAAAAATAAAGTACTGTCTATTGGTAGAATAAAGCAGTTTCTACTTAGGTAATTTTTATTACTGATCCATTATCACTAATTTTATATAACACCAGAAGTTCCTTTACCTACTATTAATTGATTCAGTCACATAATAAACGGCTTATTAATTACAATGATAATACACGTCTCTATAACAATATGATAACTTATTCATCCGAAAAGGTTTTCGAGGTTCCTTCCTCTCGACTCGACCCTGACAGGAAGGATGCGCGTAAAGTACCATCTTCGGTGCTCAGTACTCGCCTCTCAGAAGTTGAGCGAGAAAAAAAATGTTTTATAAAGCACGCCTGCACATATCAGCGATACGTGATTTGTTTGTGAACTGCTTGTTAATAGACCCCGTAAACACATCACACTTCGTATTCCATTACACCTATATAAACCACTACTATTCATCGGCGAGGGTTTAGTTGGCCGATTACTTTAATCTTGTAGTGAGTGTAGTATGTGAAGAGCGATTCGTTTTATTTCATGTTACAAAGGATTATGATATTCCTATGGTGTTCTTAGAGGTGAGCGAAAAATAATTTTTAAAATCATCATAAAGATGATATATATGTATGGACATGATATGATAAACTAAATGAATATAATAAATAGACAACGGATATTTGTGTAAATTAATATTTTTACGAGCACTATTAAAGGAATGAAATTTAGGCAAGAATTTACTTGAATATACGTAACAAATACTCTTCTACAGATATTTTATATACTTTTTATATACTATTCTACATTTTTCAAATCGTCTACAACTGCATAAAAATCCGCGTTCTATTTACTCATGCAGGAGTATCGGCATTGATTCAAATAAAGGAATTTGTATTGTAATCGTATTTATTTATTGTTGTATAAATGAATTAATCATCGGTAAGAGTAAGAAGTGTTTCGACTTGAATCCATGTGCGTGTCCCTAATTCTGCTGGAATTTTATATTATATAATAATGTAATTAATAAAAATGTGTCTTTTAATACAACGTGATAGCGAAGAAGTACAAAGATTCAACATGTTGATAAAATCGGTAATTTTACAAGATTAATGACATAATGCATACATAGGTAGAAAAAAAGAATATATGTGTAGGGATGAAATTAAAAATTTACGTAACTTACGATGCAAGGTGTAACGTATTCAAGATACATTATGGACTTTGAGCAAATCTTGAGTGATCCAGGAATCTGGTGGGAGTAGATGCTTAAATAGGGTACGCCGCAGTTCCATGTTACAGTCCCAGTCCCAAACACACATTTTGTCAATAAGTATTTCACTGTATCGATGATATAAGAAATTATACATCTAAAACAATATGATCGTTACAACTCAACAAATAGTAAGTGACGACAAGTATTCTGTTATCGAGTTTTGTGATTAAAATTCCGTGAAGTTCGGTTTTGCGCAAGTTAGTTGTAAGGAAATGTACGGAATACGGTTTTGTGCTGCGAATACTTACGTGTATTTTCAATTATTCATTCGTGCATTCATTTATGCATTCATGGAATGCAGGGCCAAAGGAAAAATGAAAAAATTCACCTGCTGAATATTATTTTACGCGCCTTTACATTTTGTATGAATCCACCTGTTGAATACTACTTTATGTATTTTAGCATTTTGCAACAATCTTGTGTATTCTTTTACCCTCGAGTTTTCTAAGTACATAAAAATAAGTACATAGAAATCTGTAGTCTAGTTATTATTATTATAATTTATTTCTGATCGCAGTAGCTCATTCTTTGTTGTGACACATTGTTATTCCACTGGCATGTACACGTAGATAATAACACGTTTCTATAAACCAATTAATAGAAGATCCAGCTTGAATATTCAATGAACGTAATAAAATAGTTTAACAGATGTCTGTATTAAACGGTTTTCAAATGAACATGTGGAACTCTCATCGTTTCGCAATTTTAATCCTTAAGATATGAAAAATCAACGATGTACGTTGAAAAGTTTATTAACATAAAAAAAAAGAAATAATATCTCAAAATGATCGAATGTCAAACTAATCGCAGTCTATAATATAATGCACTGATATAATGCTTTATGATAATTTGAAAATAATTTAGCCTATTATTGATCAGATAGTTTGGCAAAACGTATTTTAGAATAGAGTAAATACACATACAGTTACAAACATGTTGCAAGACGATGCCTAAGGCGTTCGCTAAGAAGTTAGTTTCTTTTTCGCTTTGACAGTCGAAAATGGATTAACTACGGTGTGAAAATATAATAGGCGCAACATTTTAAAAATAGTTTTTACTACGTCACTTTTATTTTGAAAAGTGGCGAAAATAATGTTAAAAGAAAATATAAACATTAAATATTGAATGTACTTTACACTTGAATGAATCTTTAGTTTCGATTTTAAACCTGAATTTTATAAGGATTAACTTGTTACAGAAGTTAATAAAATAGAATACGCGTTTTTTTTTTTCTTTTACTAGTGGAAGCGTACAGTGAGCGAGGCGTGGGTATACCTCGTCATTTTAGCCAGTATTTATATTCTGTACATATTGAAAACTTATATCAGATGTATCATTCATGTTTCTCGACTAAACGGCCCGAAAGCTGTACCGATTATTGGAAACGTATACACTGCTCTTGAAGAAAATTGTAAGTCACTAATACTCGGTAAATTTAAACAAATTTTGAGAGTTAATGATAAAAATATTAAATTAAATTATTACGTAAATTTCAGTCCTCTATAGATTAGCCTATGAAAATAGAATTTATGGACGTTTTATTAAAATATGGGTAACAATATTGCCATACGTGTTGCTTCCGGAGCCAGAAGATGTCCAAATTGTGCTCAGTAGTACGAAGCACACGCGCAAGGGATATTTCTACAAATTGCTAGATAATTTCCTTGGGAAAGGTTTGATTACAAGGAACGTAGAAACCTGGCGGGTTCATCGAAAAATTTTACAACCTGCTTTTCATCTTCATATTCTCGAAAAATTTACGAATATCTTCGGGGAGCACGCAGATTGCCTGATGAAAAAGTTTCTTGAAAAGAAGGACCAAGAAATCAATATTACTACTTTCATTAACGATTCCGTTTACAATATCTTGAGTGGTAAGTAAAAACGTGTTTAATATTAAATCATAAATTGTTAAGTGATGCGATGATATAAATTACTTCTTTCTCCATAAATTTCATAAATAGCTGTTTACTTATCTCTTCCTTTCAACGTCTTTTAAAAATTGTAGATACTTTTTATAATTACAATTAATATATAAAAATGTATAATATAAATATATAAAATTTATAATTATAAATATTCTATTCTTGTAATGAACATACTATTACAGACGATATCTTCTCTTCCATTTCATATGTCAGAATTATGTTCCTGATAAGGTTTAATAATAAGTATTAATTACAAAGGCTACTGTATTATTTCGTATTCAAATGAAACGTACATATTTGACATTATTTACGATCATATACTTTGTGATATACTTTGTTATTTGTAAGTAATTATACAGAAACGCAACATTTGTACTTAGAAAAAGTGGTACTATGTGAGGTCGTCTATAAATCATCTTATTCAATTTACATAATTCCATGCAAATACATTTTGCGCATAGGTTGCAGTGTCAATAATCTCTTACTGGAAGCATTCCACTTTTATCCTTTTGCAAAATATCGTGAATAATTCGCATACCGTTTATTTGTGACAATATATATCAAATATTCAATAATACAATGATTATATATGGCAAAATCCTTTAAATTAAAAAATCGCTAATATATTATGGTTTATTATTAAAATTCTACTAGGCTGACATCTTCTTAAAATATTGCACAACATGTAAAATACTAAAACATTGTCATGTATATTAATATTATCCGTCCTTGTATACTTATTAATATATTGCTGAAAAGATTTTTATTGTTAGTAGCGTTGACAAACTTTTTATTCAATATGCAAACAAATTCTTTTACCTGAAAAGCTGATGTCCGATGAAGTTCTCGATGTCAATTAACATGTGAAATAAATTTTAAGCTAATTCAGTATCCAGAGTTAGCGAACGAGTCATAAATTCTCATTGGAAAGCTTCTTACTGCTGTACAAATATTTTTGAGCGTATATGTATTTTGAACGTTGCCTTTTATTTCTCGGAATGACTCTGTAATTATTAACTGTTTGCAGAAACAGTTTTGGGAATAAACCAAAAGACCAGCGATATGGACAATCTGCCTTTCCGAAAGTGAGAATCGAAGATGCATGTTTTTATATTTTTCCAACCCTGGAACATACGATAATCTTTGTCAGCGATTAGCAATAGAGACAAATAATATAGTATGTCTGAATTTTCGTTCCAGGGGACAAATTATGCTTCTATACCGAATGGTGAGGCCTTGGCTATTGGTGGAATGGATTTACCGATTAACGAAATATGGTAGAGAAGAGCAGAAACAACGAAACGAGTTATTCGATACTTGTTTTAAAATGATGAAAGAAAAGCGCGAGTTTTTACGAAATAAAAAATCTGCACCTGATGATCAGACAGAAGAGACAAGAAAAATGTCTTTGCTAGAATACATGGTGGAAATAAACGAAAAGAATCCTTGCTTCTCCGATAAAGACATCGTCGAAGAATGTTGCACGTTTATGTTAGCTGGGCAGGATTCGGTTGGCACCGCGACTGCGATGACGCTCTTTCTTTTAGCCAACAATCCCGAATGGCAGGAAAAATGCATAAAAGAGCTCGACCTGATTTTCGATGGAAATCCAAAATTGCCTACGATAAACGATCTGAAAGATATGAAATGTTTAGAGATGTGCATTAAAGAAGCATTGAGATTATATCCTAGTGTACCGATGATAGCCAGGAAACTAGGTGAAGATGTGAAAATCGGTATAACCTGAATCTTTTTTCTTTATATAAAATTGAAGAGTTTTCTGAAATGACGATCTATAACCCTATGATAACTTCTATTCAAATAGTTCAATTATTATGATACTTTTATTTATTTTGTAAATGAGAGAAAGAAGCAAAGTTCAAACATAGCTAATATTAACAAAACTTTTTCCAGAAAGTTTCTTCAATTATTAAGCTTAATTTAAACGATACAAAGTTATCTCCTCACCGATCTCAACGTTCTTGGAATGTGTTGTTATAAATGTTAAGATCATCACTATGAACAACTTTTTTTTTCAAAAATACGTTTGGTATCATATACGTCGCATGAAATTATTGGTGTTTTGTGTCCTCATAAATTTTAACGCGATCTTTTTTTAGTATTATCACAATGATGTCTAAATAACCAAAGAAAAAGAAATACTAAAAATTCCAGTTACTAAATTCCAAATGAAAGTAAGAAAGCAGTAAATAGGGTTAAGCTATTGAAGTGGTGGCGCTCGCGTAGGAAACACGGTTATAATTTGGACATGCACTCGTATACGCAATAATTATAATACCTAACGTACAATTTTTGTATAAAATATGGGAAGAGGGTACACATAAACATGTTTTAATATATAACTTGAAAATTAAGACCGAGCACGCATTGTATGTATAGGAAAAAGTTGTTCGGAATGATGACTCAACGTATTCAAATCGAAATCGGTGAGGAAATACCTATATGACAGTTTCATCATTATTAGTAATATAAATCGTCACTATAAAATTTAAAATTACTGTATAACATCAATGCGCATTTTAGGAAAGTATGTGATACCAACGGGTTGTAACGTGTTAATATCCCCATTCGCCACTCATCGTTTGCCGCATCATTTTCCAGACCCTGAAGCATTTAAACCTGAACGTTTCAATGCAGAAAATTCCGAAAAGAGGCATCCTTACGCTTATATACCTTTCAGTGCTGGTCCAAGAAATTGCATCGGTATGAAACAGCTTTTTAAAAAACTGGCGTTATTATAAATTTTAATACTTTTTATTTAACTAAATCATTTATTCGTTCAGGTAATAAGTATGCAATGCTCGAAATGAAATCCATGATTTGTGCAATTCTTAGAAGATGCAGATTACAATCGGTCCCTGGAAAAGAGAAGGTACAACCGAAATTTAGAATGACAATCAGAGCGCAAGGAGGGCTTTGGGTAAAAGTTATTGTACGCGATCAGACGCCAAAAAGTGTTGTAATATAAGTGTAAATTATTGTTTTAATATATTTAATTGTGTAACATTCAGTATATCAGTTAAAAAGGCCTTTTCTAAATTTTGAATAATTTGACGAAATAATATCATTAAAATCATCCTTTATTAATACAAAAGCCTTTCTGCCATAAAAATCATTTATATTTTTATTTAAAGATTGTATATGTAAAAGAAGTAAAAGTATAAACAAATATTTAATAAGTGTTGGATAAATAATTCTTCAATGTGAATACTATGAATCATATGTATGTATTTTATTTAGATATACGTTGAATAAAAATGAAATGTAACATTTATTTTGTATATAGGATTGGAAATTAAAAATAAAAATCATAAAAAGAGAAATCTCATTAATTAAAAATGTTTAATTAATATTGGAACATGTTTAAACATATGCATATTATACATATGTGTTCTATAATATAATACCTCTGAAGTTAACGCTACTTCGTTATTGGTGCTTCCGTATGACGTGGTCTTAAAACGAACTGTCAAAGTACGAAACTCGCAGTTGAAGTTATGTTTATATAAACGTGATCAAGCACTATTTTATAACCGAAATAGATATAAAAACATTTGTTTAAATTAAACAATATCTTTTATAAAATAATCGTGAAACATGGTTTACGTATCGAATGGTAATGAAGCTAACATGAGTGAAATTTCTAACATTGTATAATGAAAATTCCTTATAAATATTTATATGTAATTAAAGCGTTTGCTGTAAATACAATCATAAATAATAAATTTTCAGATGGAAGCGTCTTATATGGTACTCCATTGCATTTAAAAGTGTTTAGATTTTTCACAGGTATAATTTTCATGGTTATAATGTTGTAAGTAACCTATAACATTTCCTATGATTTATTAAATTGATAAAGAAGCAGATGCGTAATTGAATAAATTATTTTTATAGTTTTAAAACATTAATCAATCCTAATATGAACAAATATGGAAGCGAATATACAAGAGATTATAGACCTGGATCTGGGTAAAATTATAATTTTTAATATGACCGTAAACAAAATTTTATATTTTGGACATAATGTTAATATCATGTTTTCATATGTAGGCCACCACGTCCACCAACTCGTAGATTAGGAAGACCTAACACAGGACATACTGTTGATATTCCATTTGGAGGATGTAGTAGTTGTGCTAGATAAAATAAAGGCAAAACTTTACAACAGTAAAGTAATACCATTTAAAAATTTTTACGTTAATGCTATAATTATAACATGTTCAAAAATAAAATTACTTAAGAACTTGGAAATTTTTATAATGAGGAGATAATGAGCAGACATCTTGAGAATAATTTTATTAAATGTATTAGATTATTTTTAAAAATGTTATAAATCATTATAAATATATCATACATTAAACACGTATTAAAAAAAATAAGTGAACTTTCTATTGCAAATTAATTTATATGTACATATATATAATTACAAATTTATAGATACAGTATTATGTGAAGTCTGGTATATTTCCTGCAATATACAAATATGTAGCTATATGCATGAAGCTGCAATATGTAAATATATAGATGCATAGTGATTACATAGTGATATGTAAAATTAAAAGTGTTCATTGAATTAGGACTGCAAATACATAAATTTGTTATATTATTGTTATTTGATTTTTGTAATTAGACCAGCTGCAATAGTAGTTCCTTCTACACGTAACATAATTCTACCCAGTTGTTTGATATCCTTATATAATTCCATACAAACTGAATTTTGTGTTGTAATCTCAATAATAGCACTTGAATTTTTTGGTAAACAGCGCGGTTTCTTTTTTATCATTTCACCAGTACTCCTATGTAGTTGCGCTACTAGTTTTGTAATAACAGCTGGTTGAACTAAAGATTGTTGGTGAATTATTACAGGAAGACCTTTCATAATAGGTATTTTCACTGCAAATACAACAACATGTGCTTGGAAACGTGTTGTTACAGGAACTGGATTTTGAGGATTACAAATAATATCTCCAATCCCAATGTTTTGTTGATCAATTCCAGATAATATTAAAGAAACTTGATCTCCAGCAAATGCGTTTGTTATAGATACTTCATCTATTTGTAAACCTAAAAATTAATGTCACAAACTTTAATTGCAGGTATCCAAATATATATAAGAAAATCATACATGACTGACATACCTTTGATCACTGCAGTTTCATTTCGCGGTAATACTAGAACTTTATCACCTAAAGCTACCATGCCTGTTTCTACGTGACCAGACACACAGAATCCAGATCCTGTGCCTTTAAATATATCGTTAACCGAAAATCGAAATGGTTTATCTATTTGACGTTCAGGACACTTGAAGTTATTAATAACGTTGACTAATGTTGGTCCTGTATACCTGCATGATTATACAATCACAAATTAATACACTATCTTATTTCATTTTAAACATATTATATGTTTTAAATAAATATTTAAATAATTATACCAATTAGATAAAGGTTCTTTAGGCTTTGTTAATATATTTTCACCAGATAAACCACTACAAGGAACAAAAGTAACATTATCCTTGAACCCAGCTTGTTTCAAGAATACACTCATTTTGCTTACTATTTCATCAAATCTCTCCTTTGACCAATCTACTGTATCTAATTTATTTATTATTACTGTCAACTGTGATATACCTGTAACAAAAATTAGTCATTGTTGGGAAATTGAATAATTTCTCTTTTCCACGTGAAAAATTTGAATACCTAATGAACGTAATAATAGTGCATGTTCTCTAGTTTGACCTCCACTGTCAAAACCAGTTTCAAATTCTCCTCTAGTAGCATCTACTACCAACAAAGCTACATCAGCTTGAGTAGCACCAATAATCATATTTGGTATGAAATCCTTATGCCCAGGTGCATCTAATAAAGTAATACATTTTGTTTCTGTTTCAAATTTAGAATGACCAACATCCATAGTTATTCCACGTTCCCTATTAGAAGAATATACAGAAATCAATTAATACTAAAAGAGTCTACTGACTTTGTTTCCATTAATTACCTTTCTTCTCCTGTTTCATCGAGGACCCATGCATAAGCAAATGATTGTTTCCCTATTTTTTTACTTTCTTGTTGATATTTGTGAATTAATCTTGTTGGAACTTCTCCTAACTCGCATAAAAGTCGTCCTAGTAAAGTACTTTTACCAGCATCTACATGACCAACCACAATTAAATGTAATTGTTCTTTGCTGTCTCCTCTTTTATCTTTATAAATCTTTGTAACATCTTTTTCTTCATTGAATTTTATTTTAGGATCCAAGTCAGGTGTCTGATGTCCTGATACTGGGGACTGGCATCGCGGACTATTTGCGTTCGAAGAAGCTGCTCTTTTTTCCTTTGAAACTATATTTTCCTTTCTTTTTACTTCTGGACTATTATAATCAGAATATGGGCTTTGAGAGCGAGGACTCTCAATACGGGAATTCAATAGATCAGTATTTTCAGTTCCGCTTATATTAAAGCCTTTTACAACAGATCGTTTCCCAGCGGGAATAATTTTCACATTGGAAGGTGTTGTAGCTTGAAATGTATATTTGGATGACAATTTTTTACCTATCATAAAATTTATTGTAGACTATTGTTATTTTGATATTAAATATAAAATAATGTGTAAAAATTTTAATATAAACATATATTATATTAGTTCAAATATTAAAAATACATTCTGAGTTTAAAAATTCACAATTTTCGCTTTAAAACTTTGGAAACAATATTTACATGAAAATAGTACTTTACAGTAAATATATATAGTCATATAAGTAAAAGGAATCGTTTTTTAATATATCATATTGAGTCATCTTACATATATATTAACTGTGACTTTTCATATATATGTATACGTATATATTCATAAAATTTATAATTCAATCTTACGTTCATTCAAATATTTAATTATGACAACACTTTTTACCACAAAAACTTTGCATCTAATTCTAAATCAATATCTTACTACATATTTTATTAAGTGCGAGTGTAAGGAACTGAAAAATTAAATCTTTTTATTGTTTTATGATGTTCTTGTTGAGATTTAAGAATTGGCTTTTTCAATTTCCATGTTCTGCACAATGTTCTACCAAATAAAGATACATTTTTTTTGGTATATGGAAGTTTAACATATCTAAGATAGCTTAAATTTAATTTTGTAGGTAGCATAGCATATGGAATTTCAATATTTTCATTAGATATCTGTAAGGTTGAAATAGGAATGACGTTGTGAATATCTTCTAATACTTCCGATTTTGTATGACTATTACCATTTGAAACTAAAAATGTGGTTTCTTTCAAAGTAGAATTTAAATCAATGATCCAAGGATCTGGTGATGGTGTTCGAGTACCACTTACATTTAATACTGGATCATTTTGTGACTTTACACTTTGTGGGTTACTTTTAATAATAGTGTTAGGATAATCTCTTGAAAAGGCAAATGCACTAAATAAACTTTGTTCAAGTGAATCCATAGAATCATCTGTCTTTCTATCATTTAATATACTACCATCTAAATCTTTTTGAGCAATAGGTAAATCTAACTGTGTATTATTTATATCACTACAATTATCTTTCTTAATTGATAATTTTGGTATCACAAAACTTGTCTTTGGCGACAAACTTTTTTCGTTAGAATTTGCATTATCAATTAAACTGCTATTTTTTTGTAAATGATGTGCTGTTAAATCAGCTAAGGTTTTGAACGCTACTGAATCCGAATTATTTTTGAAAGATGTAGAACTTGACGATGGGGAATTAACAAGATTACTAAACCCGGACAAAGAGGAAAATCTCATAGGAGAGTTACTAATAGCTAAGTCTTTGAAACTTTCTAAATTATTCATGAGACATACATTCTCGTTAGTACCTTCAATATTCTCTTGTTTGTTAAATGATAATTTGGGTATAATGAATGGATTAGACTGAGGCTTAACAGATGCAGCATCTTACCTTACCAATGGATTCAAAGACAATACATGAAACAAAAAAATTATAGGTTAAGAAATAATACTATTAAGTTATTTACTAATTAAAAATATTATAATGTTGATAAATGATATACCTGGATGTGGTTCTAAATTATCCTTATTAGCCATAGATGAACCTAAAATAATTAAATTACTTTAAAAAATATAAAAGGAATACTAAAAATATACATATATATAATACACATACCAGTAGCAGTTTTTGGAGAAGATTCTTTTAATATTAAATCAAGTGCTATTTTAACATCAAAATTTGATTGAATAATTTTCTTTTTGATCTCAGACTCAGGTACTGTGTCTCCTATAACATTTTTTATAGGTTCCATGCATGACATGAGCTTGCCCCATTCGATGTCTGTAAGTGTTACATTTTCATCGTTGAAAGATATTGGAAGTTCCTCATTATCTTCGTTGCCTTCTATTATATCTGGTTCCGTAATAAAGGATGCAATATTTTGTTGCTTACTTCGATCAAATAAAAATTGTTCAGCTGCAATTTAAACCATGAATATTTACATTAACACTATATTAATTACATAAAATCTGATACGTTGAATACATATTTAACAGAAGTACCACTAGGAGATACACAGTAGTCATCTTCTACAGAATGTCCATAGACATCATCGTAACCTTCGTATTCTGTAAAGAATATGTTACATTAAATAAACTCTCTATGTTTAATCAACAGTTTAACAATATTTAAATAGATAAAATCATCGTGCATTTATTTTCTTTTTCTGTACCTTCTGAATAATTCATGCATCGTACATCGCGATGACGAGACATTTTATAAACTTCGTGCAAAAGATTACAATAAAAATACGATAAAAAGATAGCCCTTTCTACTTTATTATTTATAATCTTCCATGTTACACGGAATAGATTTAGCTACAACCACGGTTTACGTGATAGTGAAGTAAGCAAAATTCCGCCATCTACATTGACAACGTTTAACAAAATAACCGAATTTTTATGTATATGTCATCCGATATTATGTTAATTCCGCGTAGTATATTCAACACACAGATATAATTTCACTAATGTATTATCACTGACATTATCAGTAACATATTTCACTTAAACTGACTTTTACTTTCATTTGAAAGGTATAAATAGCGTAACATATATTAATACCAGTCAGTATATGTAAGTATATAAGCCTCGTTTATAATTGCATGATTCTTTTTGCCGTTATTTCAACAGAAAATAATATTTCTTATAAAATATATATTATTATACATTAAACTAAATAATATTAAGAATATACCAGTATTATTTGGTACTACATAGAATGTATACATCATAGAATACATAGAGAATAAAAATAAAAATATGTTAATATTCTTGATATCAATTTCAATCTCAGAGAAGTATAGTTATATCATTTTTATTTCATTTATTTGCTTATATACATAGTTATCTAAATATTAAAATACTTCAAATATTTTGCAAATTTGACCTAAATTACTAGTATTCAGATATATAAACTTTGAATTTGAAACATAAAATATTAAAAGTAGATTGTAAACTTATCAAAATTGGAGTAATAAATTTTGAACCATTTCTAATGGTGCCAAGCCACGCCCATGAGATAACATTCCTGGCTTATTGTACATATATATATACATACTTGCAGGAAACAAGTTTAGTTCTTACATTGTTGATTGAAGCTCAATTTAATCATTTTGGGAGATATACTATAACATAGCAGACAAAAAAGATGACTTCAGAACTTCCATCTACATTAAAACATCTATTTAGGTATATATTTCTATATAAATATTTAACTTATTTTATAATATAATCTTGGTATTTATTTCATTTCTAGTTATATTGATGATCATAAAACAGAGTATATAAACGACTTAAAAGAAGCAGTAGCCATAAAATCTGTCTCAGCATGGCCAGATCACAGAAATGAAATAATTAAGATGATGAAATGGGCGGAAGTAAAATTAAAAAATCTTGGAGTCACTACAGAATTGGCAGATGTAGGAAAACAAACTCTTCCAGATGGAAGTGTAATTCCTCTCCCACCTGTTTTGTTAGGAACTCTAGGGTCTGACTCTGAAAAAAAGACTGTTCTTATATACGGACATTTAGATGTTCAACCTGCATTAAAAGGAGATGGCTGGGATACTGAACCATTTACTCTTGTTGAGAAAAATGACAAATTATATGGACGAGGAAGTACAGATGACAAAGGCCCTGTACTTTGTTGGATTCATGCATTACAGGCTTATAAAGCTATTGGAACAGATATCCCTGTTAATCTCAAGGTATTTGTAATTTTAAATTTTCTATATGTTTTCTATATGTTAATATATTTCTATATGTTGATCTATTCAATTATAAACTTTCTATATGTTATTTTGCAATTTCATTTATTATATATTTTTTATTTAATTGTAGTTTGTCTTTGAGGGTATGGAAGAAAGTGGTAGTGAAGGATTAGATGACCTTCTTTTGGCACGAAAAGATACATTTTTGCAAAGTGTAGATTATGTGTGCATATCTGATAATTACTGGCTGGGTACCAAAAAACCTTGTATTACATATGGCTTAAGAGGTATCTGTTATTTCCAAGTGGAAGTAACTTGTGCTGTTAAAGATCTACATAGTGGTACATTTGGTGGATCTCTACATGAAGGAATGGCAGATTTAATATATTTGTTAAATACATTAGTTGATGTAAATGGGAAAATTTTAATAGATGGTATTTATGATAATGTAACAAAAATTGTGGAAAAGGAAATAGAATCCTATAAAACAATAGAATTCGATATTGCTGAATTCAGGGACTCTGTTGGAACTAGCAAATTAGCTCATGAAGATAAAGTAAATATTTAAAATTTAACTTACTACTGATATATTTTATACATTATTACATATGTAGTTATACATTACATTATACTATATTGTTAGATTCAATTATTGATGCATCGGTGGAGACAGCCCAGTTTATCACTTCATGGAATACAGGGTGCATTTAGTGAGCCAGGTGCAAAAACTGTTATTCCAGGAAAAGTTATTGGTAAATTTTCAATTAGAATAGTACCAAATATGACTCCAGAAGATACTGTAGAAAAAGTAACAGCGTATCTAAACAAAAAATGGGCTGTCAGAGGTAGTCCAAATAAATTCAATGTCAGTATGTATCATGGAGGAAAGACTTGGTCTGAAAATCCTGATCATCCAAACTATGTAGCTGGTAGAAAAGCTACCAAACATGTTTATAAGGTAGAGCCTGATTTATCACGCGAAGGAGGCTCGATTCCGGTTACTTTAACATTCCAAGAAGTAACAGGTAAAAACGTATTACTCTTACCAATTGGTGCTGGTGATGATGGGGCACATTCCCAGAACGAAAAACTGGACATTCGTAACTATATAGAGGGCGTAAGTATTCTCATTGACAATGGTATAATTTATTGTAACGGTTTTACTTAAACCTAAGGATATTTTATTTTTGGTTTAGACTAAATTACTTGGAGCTTATTTGTACGAGATAGCTCAGCTATAAGGTACATATATATTGAAAACATAAGTAAGATGTGGGTTTATATTGATGTACTCAAGAATTTAATTTTTTCTTATAATATAATATACAAATAAAAATTTGGAGGGAGCGGAAGTTGTAAAACGCTATTTTGCGACTTACATGTATCCTTTTTCTCAAGTGAATACAAAATATCTTTAATAAAATATATATTCTGGTTTTATTTTCAATACCCAAGCTGGTTGTCCTTTATCAAGTTCTGCTGGTAATGATACAATCAATTTTTCATTAATTTGTTTCCACTGAAATTGAAAGTTAAAGTTATTATTTTATCCAATTATATTTAGTATTACTATTTGTGTAATATGAATTTAATATCTGTTCAAAACATAGATACATACTCTAATTAATAATTTAGATCCAAGTACTGAAATTTGTGTACTAGGAGATGTTTTAAGTGATCCTAAATATAATAAACCTTCATTTGGCCATTCAAGGATTATAGCATAAACTTGTTTTGTGTTTTTGCTTTGCGTATACCAAACGGTATTAGATAAGGTATCATTTTGTGTTATCCAAGGTTTGGTGTTGTAAATAGCTTCTCCATTTATCTTTAACCACTCACCTAATTGCATAAACGATATTTGAAATAAATTAACTAACATTATACAAATAAGTACATTCTTGTGTTGGAGAATATACCCATTTCACGTAATCTTTCTTCGAATATTGGGCTAATAATGCCATCCTTTGTTGGTCCAACATTCATTAATAAGTTTCCTCCACAACTTACAGTAATTGCTAATTCTTTGACCAATTCTGATAAAGTCAAATACTCTGATAAAACAGCATTCCTACGAAATCCCCAAGATTTTCTATCAATCGTCATGCAGTTTTCCCATTTATGTGGTAGAAGTACTCCTAAAGATTTCAAATTACAAGCGACATAAAAAAGCAATATAAATTTCAAGTGTGTATGTTGATTATACTAAATTCAATTTACCAGGATTATAACGATCAGAACATGTGTAAAAATCACCATGATGACATGGTATATTTTGTCCCCATCTATCATTTACTACAACTGTATCTTTCACAGGACTTTCATTGTACAACCAAGCCAAAAATTCTTTTGATTTCCAATAAACATCTGGTGCTTCCCAGTCGCCATCAGACCATACAATTTCTGGTTTATATTTTTCTACTACTTCGTGTAATTCAGGAATTATCTTTTGACGAACAAAAATTTGGGTTGTAAAATTGTTATCTTTATCAGATAAATAGAGAGGATTATACCACTCGTACAAAGAGTGGTAAAGACCAAATTTCAAATTAGTTGAATTTCTTATTGCTGTAGCCAATTCACCTAAAAATCATTAATTACAGATACAAAATAATTTAAACAGTAAAAAATTCAATTTAATAATTACCTATAAGATCTTTTTTTGGTCCTACATCTGCAGAGTTCCAACTAAACGAATATTTTGAAGGCCATAATGTATACCCCTCATGATGTTTGCTTGTTAATACAACATATTTTGCACCTGAAGCTTGAAATAATTCACTCCATTGCGTTGCATTAAAAAATTCAGCAGTAAATTCGTGAGCGAAGTCTTGATATGTAAAACTAGGCGGATACCTTTGTTTCATAAAGTCACGGTATTTAGTATCAATCTGTTCTTCTAAAAATGAAAGTTTGCCTTGAATTCTTTATAAATTATATATATTATATATATCATTTTGCAAAAAGTAAAGAATTTTGATTGAAATAAACAAATAATAATATAAATTTGGTTGTAATTAATAGTAACAGTAATAAAAATACCTTTCCAATTATTCCAAAACCATTCAGAGCCAAAACTAGGAACACTAAAAACACCCCAGTGAATAAAGATACCAATTTTTGCATCATCATACCAAGTTGGAAGCGGACGACTATCTAAACTATCCCATGTTGGAGAGTATTGGTTTATTTCTGTTTTTATAGGCCAAAGTATTTCATGGCTTTCTATATCTGACGTTACTAATGCATATTGATCTTTCCCCCACGTTGTATATATCGTTGAAGAAATGAATAAAATATAAATTTGTAAAATCATTGTATTGCACAGTATTTATACTATCTACTGCAAATAAATTATGGAAGGTATTTACACAAATATTCATACTTCATTACATAAAAGATTAGAGATTAAGGTGGAAACCTGCTTATCGATTCTGATTTTACTTAATTTATGATATGATTGAATAACATAAATTAATTAATTTTTTTTATTTGTAAAATTTGTTGTTTCATTATAAAATATGTTAGAGTAATTGATATAGATATAATATATAAATGAATTATAATGAATATAAAATCATTACTTAAAATAAGGGTGATAAATGTTCATAAAATTACCCTTTGTTATGTTTTTTAAAAATCTTATAAATATATTTTATAAAATAGAGAAAAAAATATTCATTTTGATATATACTTCTGACATATGTACATAGTATGTAGTCGTTGATATAAATTTCATGAAATAATTTGATTTTATTAAACCAGTAGCCATGTTGACTACTGCAGACAAATGAAAAATTTAAATAAGTACATTGAACACTTTATTATAAGATTAATAAAGTAAGCTACGAACAAAACAACTAAATATTTTGTTATTAATTATTCTATTATAAGTTCATTTTAATATTGATCTTATCTACTGCCCAATAATGTGTCATCAAATTGTGTCAATGTCACAGGATTTCGGCAAATTCGTCGGAGTGTGATAAATTAATAACAACATCAAAATTTTGCACTTATAATACGGCAAATACGCTTTTGTAAATTTATAACATCTGTTGTAAGTAATCGTTTTTGTAAAAATTCTTCTTGAGAAGTATTTACAGCGTATTAGAAGTTAGAATATGAAACTTTAAATTTGCCGATATCTTTTAGAATCAACAAAATTCATCATGTCATCTTGGATTCCGATGGAATCTAATCCAGAAGTAAGAATTTGTATTTTCATCATAATCATTAAAATGAAAACTATATATGTATAATATCTTTCAACATAATTTCATTTCTTTGTTTTAGGTTATGACAAAGGTAAATCATAATAACTTTCCATTATTGATATTGATATTCGGTCTTGTAATTATATTAAAAATAAGTCTTTCATTTTATTTAAATATTAAAGACAATACATCTATTTATGTATTAAATGATTTATATTATTGTAAAGTAAACTCGTTAATAATTTTGTAGTTACTAAACTTTATAATTCAAAGATTTGTTTTACAGTTTTTACATAAATTAGGCGTAGCAAAAGATTGGTCTGTTGTTGATGTTTATGGTCTGGAACCTGATCTGTTGGCACTTGTACCTAAACCAGTTGTTGCTGTTATTTTGCTATATCCTTTATCCAAAAAGGTTTCAAAATAAAGATTATATTATTATGTTTTATTACATAAAGATCGTAGTTCTAATAATTTTATGTGACTTAGGGTGATAATAGCTTAGAAGACAAAGAATCAGACGCTAAAGAAGAAGATACAGGTACTCCTAAAGATCCAGAAGTTTTTCATATGAAACAGTACATTCATAATGCCTGTGGTACAATCGCATTAATTCACAGTGTTGGTAATAATCGAGACATGTAGGTATTTCGTTAAAAGTACAGAATTTTCATTTGTTTTTCAACAGACGTCATATGTTGTAAATTGTTCAATTTACTTTTGCAGCATAGATCTTCAGGATGGTTTCCTAAAAACCTTTTTAGATGAAGCAAAAAATCTTTCTTATATGGAATGTGGGAAACTTCTAATGGAGTCCGATGGTATTAGTATCACTCATAAAGATGTGGCACAAGAGGGTCAAACAGAGGTATGATTTTCTTGCTTTTTGTGTACTTATAGAAATGAGTACTAATCGAAAGTATTTGGTAGGTACCAAGCGATGAAATACCAGTGTACCATCATTTTGTAGCACTTATACACAAAAATGGAGTTTTATACGAATTAGGTGAAAATTTTAATACTGCTGTATATACATATATAATTATTTACATAGTAAATAATTGTATAAATACTAATCTATAAGAATATTATATTATTTACATATGGGATTTTTTAGATGGACGTAAACCTTCTCCTATTAATCATGGTACAACTAGTCCAGAAACACTGTTAGAAGATGCAGCACGTGTTTGTAAAGAATATATGGCTCGTGATCCAGAAGAAGTGTGCTTCACAGTTCTTGCTCTTGCTAATAGCGATGCAGGAGCATTGTAACTCAATAAATACGATGTAGCATATTCATTTTAAGATAACTGTTGAAATAATTTATTTTGTACTTTATACGTGTACATCTGCTTTTTATATTGCATTTATTAACATTTGCTTATTACTGTATTATAATATGGATATTCGTGAGACAAGTACGTATCAAACGTAAAACATATCTATTTTATTGAATGATAAAAGCATAAAAAATAATTGAAATCGCATAAAAGCGAAACTTCAACAATTTTATATCTTTTATACTAATTTTATTATATCATTTTTTAATACTATTTTTTGACGAATAAATGTGACGCAAATATTTTCATAAATTTTGACTAATAAGATATGAATATAAATAAATAAATATATATATATATGTCACTATCAATAAGTATACATCAATCTGACAGTAGTAGTTGTGTGACAGTTGTTTGTATCGTTGTTTATAAATATTCGCTCTAAGCAACTAAAAATATGTGTATCTGTACTTGCTATACTTATTAAAAATGTCTTTTCTAGAAAAAACAAAATACATCTAGTATTCAATTTTATTATACAATAATTCCTACTTCTATATCAACTATTTTTAAAATTTACGTTGCATCAAAGTAAAACATTTATAATTGATAAATTAACATTATTATAAAGAATAATTTGTACAATTTAATTATTTTTAAAAGCTTAGATTGTTCAGCTTTCTACGTTGTATTATCATGTTAATGACTCATGTTTTTCAATGAAATTTTTCCAAAACCTTGATGTAGATAAATAATTGCTTGTTTTTGACCTAGCAAACCATTCATATCGTGGATAGATGTTTACGATAATCAACGCGTACACAAAGTACGTGTATTCAAAACATTTGATAATCCTTGTACAATTAAAATATTTTTGTTTTGTCTATTATCTGAGGTCGAAAAACCTGTCGGTCACTGACCAGAACCCAGTAAAAGGCCTAGTTATTTTAGATCCTCCTCTGAAAGTGAGCATCTTGGCACCACTCTCTAAATAGTGGTCTAAAAAAACACGAAATAGATCCGTGGTTGATTGTTTATTTACTATATCTTCTTATTTTTTGCATGATATGTTAAAATTACAAATAAAACGGGGGACAAAAACTTAAAAAATAGCATCGCTGCAAATTATTATCGCTTTGATTCGAAATTAAGTAACTGAGTAATGTATACAAAATGAGAATATTGATAACAAACGATTAGTATGCATTAGTAATTGTTTGTCATTTCAGTCTGTTTTAGGAAAAATTTCGCAGTGGAAAATATTCTACGATCACTGAATCGTTTGACCCTTTTATGGGAAAAACGATACATAATGTCCAATAAATTTCTCAATATGTTGCGAAGGACGAGACGATACACATTTTCTTTCATACCGGCTAATTCTTTAGCGACCTTATTACGTAAGGATGTTTCAATTGTGAACGATATAAGCGTGCTGTTTGATAATTAAAAAATATACCAAGAGTGCACAATAGAAATAACCTATTAAAGTAAGCAATCTTTCGCATTGTTCTTTATTTGTTTCTCTTCGAAATTTCCCTTTAATTATTTTTAATAGACGATAGACAAAGAAAAAAAGCAATCACTGCACGATATATTGCACAAATTGTTGGTTATTAAATTAGAAATTATAATTACTTTGTTCTTTTAAAGGATGATTAGCGTCGAATTAATTTCCGAGGCAAAAACAATTCGGGAATCCCCAATAAGGAATTTCCGATCGGAGGTAACAGGATCTTATTACACTTGTACAAATATAGAATTTGATAGTGGTAGGCAAAGAATTCTATTAGTTCAACTCGATTTACTTGGTCAAGCGCTACGTCATTGGAATGGAAAATTTGGAACGAAAAGATAGAAAGATAAAGCGTATTTCGTGCAGAGCTGAAAAGATATGTCTTTCCTGACAAAAGATACATGTCTCGTTCATAGACCATAAAAATAATAAAAATAATAGTGGATCTAGGATTTACAAAATTGAATTTAAAATGGAATAAAACATTAAAATGGAACGTATATATGTATAAACAGACAGAAACGCTATCAATACGTTATCAATAAAAGTATGATCGATATACGCATACCAAGCGTTATCACTTGAAAATATAATATTAACATTAATCTATCGAATGACTGATGCGTGAGTGATGACTACTTCTACATTTTCATAAATAATAGCTTTTCTTCCAATTCCACGATGATTGTACATGATACTTTCACCGATAAAATATGAATGATAAAACGTGTAGGTTGACTTTTTCAAACTACGTCGTATATCAATAATCAGACGGTAAAGTAGCTGCATCGCATTATGTTTTGACAGTGTCATAATGTAAAACTATTATCGCGGGAACCTACAGGAATCCTATCTCATCGAGTAAGTATAATTCATTAATTGTAATAAGACTGATAGTTTCTGAAGAATTTCCAAATATAGGATAATTTTTTGAGGATAATTTTTTTTTTAATC
The DNA here is from genome assembly GCA_905333015.3 of Bombus campestris. NCBI lineage: Eukaryota > Metazoa > Arthropoda > Insecta > Hymenoptera > Apidae > Bombus > Bombus campestris. Next base: position 14,077,326 of record HG995127.1, on the reverse strand, counting down.
GATAATTCGCGAGGAATTACTAAGAAATATTTCCCTTTCGCGTTCTAAGTTTAATCCTTTGTCGATGTAATTTATTAAAGGTATAACAAATAATTTTATCTTTGTTTAATTTTTTGTTTTAAGAAAATTACATATTATATAAGACAAGGGTAACATACATTTAGGGTATCAACGAAACTTTTATTCACGAATGTTCATATTTTTATGAACATAACTAACAAAGATGCAACTTGACAAGACATTTGTTTATCCATTACGTATTATAATATATCTGCGGTATTTTATATATTTTTTCACGTTATACGCATTCTGTGTATTTCTGCACTTCCAAAATTTCCTACAAATGCATAAACAGTCACAATCTTACGACAAGCATGCCATTATTTCACTTTAGGTTAGGTATCTCATTCTCCGCTTCAACATAGTGTCCGTTAGATTCTAATGACACAGTCAACTATCAAAGTCTCAGAAATTAACGAAACATGTCATGCACAGGTACTTATATTATGCATTCGTCCATGGCTGGTTGGATTTAAGGTCGTCCCACGCCCATAAAAATGTTATATACGTGTATAGCCTCGTTTCTGCCTACCATAGCCTGCATATCAGGTATGAGAAGATACAGTTGGACAAATTATTCGTTAAACGGAAATGACTGATATATCGATGAATTCTTCCGGCAGACACAAGCGAACCAGTTTGATCCTCTTGTCGTAGATATTTTATCGAATGGATAGAAAAATTAGGGAACGTTGAGAAAGGGAGGAATAATTCGTAAAGGTATGTTTTATTACTACACAAAGATGAACACGCGATGTTACGCTGATAGTACTTGAGAGCATTCTAATACATGATAAGAGCGTAATAGGAACTTGGATTGGTTATTATTCGCACGCAAAGTGGTAATCCAACGTGATTACATCGCACGCGATAGCTCAGGCGAACATTGAACCAGCTAAAAAGGTACTTCTGGAGGTCGAAGAGTCCTTAAAATTTGTATTCGTGCCGCAAGTATTATACTGTACATATATGGTTTACCGAAGAAGATGTTCATAAGCTCGCAGAATCTTTAACGAGATCGTCTTTTTATTTTCTGTTTGATTCGGCATAAATTCAGCGATTAACTCGAATTTTTATATAAGAGCTAAGGGAAATTCGTAACGCTTCGTCATCGAAGAGATTCGAACTTAAATACGAAGTTCTTAAAATATATAAATTTCCAAACAAGTTAGAAATAAAAGAGTAAATTCCTTGGTAAAAGAACGAATTCTTAATTTGCAGATCTTAAAGTACGGATTTCCAAGAAAACCAGCTCCGATAGATCCGATGGAGGCAACGATCGATAAAACCTTTTCGAAGATCCTCGATTAGAAATTTCTCTAAACTAATACGCGGAATAAATTGCACGACGATTTCTCTAAATCGATACGTAGAACAGAAACTGTTAACGGAAGAAGAGGAAAATTAAACGCTATGAGAAGATCAATTCCAACGGAACCAATAATCGATAAGATCTTTTGGAACGTCGTAAATTATAAATTTCTGAAAAATATCGCGAATCGATAGAACGCGAGTGTTTAGAGAACGAAATGTTGGACGAAAACAAACAATTTCTTGATTTCTCGATTTAACAATTTTGCAAATGTGTCCTAATCCTTCGATATCTCGATCTCTCGATTTCCCAATTTCCTCGGTCGCCACGATGTTTTCGAGAAATTCGAATCGCTCGAGACAAAATATCACAAACGTATAGAAACGTTGGTTCGATCGAGGCAGGCCATTCGGGCATGTTTACGGGTTAGAAACACGTAGATGCGAGAAAGAGATCTGACCCTGACTTCTTCGAGGTGTTCCGGAAGCAAATTTTCCAGCGGTTGAATGTCTTTATCGACCCCGAACAGGCTGATAAGCGTGTGTATACAGAGTATAAGTGTATACACAGACAGAGTTCGCGTCATCACGGACGAAATTCAGCAGCCGTGAGCATTTCGCTGACGATGATAGGCAAGAATGACACCGGTTGGGAGACAAGCAGCGGCAAGTATTAGCAAGTAGCGAGCGGTCTTTGGTGGTTGGTTCGAGTGTTCTCAGTAGCGCGACTCCGTTTCAGTCGTGCGGAAGCAACCGACCGTTGCACGTGTTCACGGACCGGACGATAACCGCCACCATCTATGGGTTACCAGTACCCATTCTCACATCTGGATACTTTGAATTGACCACGAGAGAAAGTGAGTACCGATTCTTTGTCATTTCTTCGTATGTAAACTGTCGGTTATAAGTATCAGGACGTTTAAATTCTCTTCTACGATAATCGATCAACTGATAGATCAACGAATTTGACAAGTTGCGAGTAATAGGTCATAGATCTTTCGTAAGTTTGTATAGCTTTAATTTTTCTTATTTCGTATATTATTTATCGTATATTACTGCTACTTTTTGTTGTTATTGTTATTAAATATTATTTAACGTAGCTTTCAGTCGAGTAGGGTAAAATCACTCTGGCGTAATAATAGTTTGTCAAGTAGCAATATTAGTGAATCGAGTTTCAATAGTTATCGATACAAGTTTCCGGTTATAAATCGTAGATTTCTTTTTTATGAGTTTATTATTTTCTTCCGAATCTTCCTCGTATAATAACGTAAGAAGTAATTAACAAGTTTACAAAGCGTAGGTTATAGAATTTCTTCTACGAATTTTATAATTTCTCGTTGAACTTCGATTGTTTTGCTATCCGAGTTGTTAACGTCATACGAGGATGTTTTTGTCGATAATGTCCTGTAAAATTTCGTCGATGGCGTCGGTTCGATTGTGCAAGTGCTGCTTAATTTATTCGAACAAATTTCACCTTATTTAGTATGTTGTGTTTTAACGCAGCGAACGATGACTTTGTATTTTAATACGAAATAACAGATCTGTAATAAAATAATTCGAAGATAAAATCATGCGAACAGCATTGAATTTGTATTAAATATCGGTAGATGTCCTGATACGACTGCCAGTATACATATACGTATTTATGTAGTTATACCGGATTTTTTAAAACGACCGAGGAAAAAACAATTGACAAAAATGGATCATCAAGAAATGAAATTCGGTGTCCTTTTATAGAGAGCATTAAAACTGGATAATTTGGATATAATCGCAGGATCCCTTTTGTGATTAGAGAGTAATTTGAATTGGCTTAAATTGACTTAAATCGCGAAATGGTATTATTGTTATTTATTTGATAACGACGTTGTGGTTAAGGTTCAGATAAGATTTTCTAAGAAGCTTTACTCGTCTCTGTGTGTTGAGAGAAAAATTAAGCTTTACCTTTTTAACGTTTCCTATATATTCGTGGTTTATCGAAACTTTATTTACAAGAAGCTTAAGTTTACTATAAGTTTACGATGCTTCCTAAATCCCTGTGATAAAACGTTTCAACGCAATTCTTCCGAACAACTCGCAATACGATAAAATGTTCCAACGCGATTCTTTGACTTTCTGAAATCCTGCGAATAACTAACTTGTCGATACAACATTTGTTCTAGGTTAGGTTTGCGCGAATTCATATTCCTGCGAATGTAATTAAATTCCTCATAAATGCAACATCCGTAGTTTAACCATACTGTGTATATTGGGTCGTTCTATTATTATTTTGTTCCATTTCTACAGAATGATCATACGTGATTCGATAAAACGATATAAAACAAACAACGTCGCGCATCCATTACTTCCTCGTGAAACGAAAGAAACCGTCGCGACAAACTAATATATATAAATACGAGTCTCAAATATCGCGAATTTACGATATTGAACACGTTAATTTGAACAAATAAGACGTCCTTTTCGTGGTTGATAACAAACAGTGTCCTTCATAGTGAGCACAGATGTTTCAATCGATTTTAGTGGAGCACAGATCGATCTTAAAAAGAGTGATTGAATTATCTTTCGTATGAACAACGTTCGTTAGGGAGATCAGTCGAGGTGAATGGCGTCGGCTGAGCTAATTGCTCGGTTTGATTTAGAGAAGGTTTTAAATAAACCGACTTGTGATCGGGACGACGCGATTGCACCGATAAATTGTCGCTTTTTGTCGGTATTGTTTACGCAACATAGGTGCACGTTTCACCGTGTGAAAGATGATCGAGCGTTAGTTAAGGAAAGATGCGAATTTGAACTTAACCTCGAAAAATTGGGGCACGATTCTTTGAAAGAATATTCGATAAAAATCGGCGCAGTTTTACAAAGTACGGCGAACACTGACAGTTGAAAATCTATGTATGTTCTTTAACCCTGAACGAGTGTCGATTGTAACTCTGCGGAAGAATGAATCAATTCTTAAAATAAATTTAATTGTCACACGAGGATACGAAGTATTTTAATCGAAGGATTCGTAAGAAAAACAGTTTTCGTCCACGTTCGGTTTCTTCTGGAAAAATCTTCCATTCCTCTTCCCATATGTTTCAACTTAACTTTTAACAAAATATTCATCTTATCATACAATTATCGTAGCTATATCTGTAGTTACATCGCGAAAGAACTGTATCTAATAAATCACGAAATTATGGATATTTATCTATAGCTATACATCTCTGTTCACGTCGAACAAGTTCGGATATCTTACCGAATATTTTCAGCTTTCCGTACCAAAAAGTAGCGAAGAAGTATAAATACGAAAGAGCTGTTACCTTCGGGAAATGGTGAAAATCGAAAGTCAATGAGATATTTTACTGGTATAATATCTCGGTTAATTCCGTTTCAGTTATTAGTCTTTAAGATTTCGTTCTCACCGTACATTGCGATACATTTATTCGAGCAGTTAATTATAATTTTGTGAAGGTCTCGATAGTATCGTAGAAACGCGTAAGTTCGAATGGCATCGATGAATTAAAACTGATTGCGAAAATCGTTGAACGAACGTGTTTAAACGAACGAGGAAGGCGCGCTTTTCTTTGCACACTTGCAAGTCGTTTTATGTTTGTTCCACGTACGAAGTTGGTTTTGTTCGATGTTTTTGTACATATCTGAATGCACAAGCGTGCATTTAATTTGGTTAAACTACACACACGAGTCGTGTGAAATATGTCGAGTGACAGTCGGCGAAGTTATGAGTCTCTGTTGATGTTGACTGTTTGCATCACTGCCACCATCATTCATAAATATAATTTATGTTTACATTTCGCATTTACGATTCTCTACAGTCTATATCGTCTCGTTCGAAGAGTAACATGTCTCGAAATTTGTCGATTTTGATTGTGAAAGTAAGTTATGTATCAGCGTGTATTAATCAACGATTAACGAACAAAATTACGTTATTCGACAAGCGCGATATTACAACTAACCAATTCTACTATTCTTTGTCTAGGTTCTGTTTCTCTAGATGCGTTCGTAAAAGCACAAATCCGTATAACTGTCGACCGAATGGAAGCGTGTCTAGAGAATTTTCAAATTTAATCATCTTAAGAGAAAAGCAACGTATTTTAACACATTTCTGTCTATAATAAATTTTCCATTCGTTCTTGCCTTGAAAATCGTACAACTTTTAGTTGTATCGACATACCATTACCACCTATTGACAAAATCCGCAATCACTTAGTTGCCAACCCAATATATTCGATCCACGACTATCGATATTCAAAGAAGCGAAATTATCGTTAGACGGCGATAAGTCGAAGCTTCTCTCCTGACAGTAGAACCGTGACGATCTCGTGACAGGTTCTCTTATACGAATTATACGATACTCGCGATGGTACATGAACGATTTTATTGATATGTTCATTCAAAATTATCGATTATCTTTTTCTCAAGCTTTTATCACTGTTGCTACCTTACTTGGACAAGGATGCAGTTATACGGCAATTAAGATAAACGCGATATCTGTTACCGTTAATTTAATTTCGAGTCGTGCCGTTTCTACCATATCGATTCCGCGTGTCAAGATTCTACGTTAATACAAGTTGTATCTTGTACAGATAACGGTTTTCGAGGATTATGTACAGCGAGATCTTAACAAAGTGTGAATTGCATCAAGCATTTTTGAATTTTCAAACATAATTGAAAGCAATGCTGTCATCAGATACTCGAATTTTCGACGAAGTACATATCTTTACTTTTCTTTCTCCTATCTTGTTCGCGTTCATAATTCTATCCGTTTATTTCAGTTAGTTTCGTCTGGTCTGTGTACAAAAATTACTCTGCTAAACTTTTTCCAATTGTTTGTCATTTGAAATCTACAATTGATTTCTATTAACTCGTTTGACAAATGAAAATATCTAGGAAAATATGATTGCGTTTTTATTCGAATAAAAGTTAATGTTAATTCTATCAAAAGTATTTCTAGCAGTATCTTTGATAATCGCATTTAGATATAACATTTTTATGTAAATGTCTTTTAACTTTAGAAATAATTCCTATACATAAATCAATACCTACTGTTATTAGTGATACTACTATGTATCATAATTATTATCACGACCATTACTACCACGAATAATGATAGAAATATGCAAATTTCTATTGTTCACCATAATATCTTGCAAACTCCGCGCGTTAGATCATTAACACGTTGCACTTCGTGTTTATCCTATCACGTTACGAAGCCACTGTGCCTCCGTCATTATCGTCGATGGTCCATTGTTAAAGTTTGGCAATTATCCATATCGACTATCAATTACCTAATAAAATTAAAAATAACATGTAATATCTAGTTTCTTTCTTTTTCGTATTTTAATCTCATCTTTGAAACGTTAATTCGATTTGTCGTAGGAACACGAACAAATACAATTTACACGAAATTTAATGCACAGGTGTTACATTAATATCGCGTTAATCGAACAAGAAACATTACAATTATTTCATTTAACTTGCAAGAGGAACCATGTTGAATTTGCATTCGTTCGAGATACGTTCGATTATTCTCGTATCTCTTTTGTTTTTTCTCGTTCTATGAAATTAATCGATAAAAGAAGCGTCCGATGAGAAATATCGATAGTTAATTTGACATTTATGCAATCTTGGCTGATGTATCGCGACACGTGCAAGAAACGTGTTTTGTATTGCGCCGCTCGCACAGCTCGCAGCAACTTTGCATACTTTTTGAATGGTTGGAAAAGAATGCGAGTTTCCTATACAAACACGTCCAAGGATAACAAGTATAATAACGAGTACGTAGGATTTCAGTCAATGATCCTGCTTATAAGAAAGTCATATCGATATGTTCGTCGAAACTGAACAAGGTTGTTGAATTTTATTATATTTTTCCATAATCTTAGATAGCGACTCGTCGTTTTGTTTATTCGCACGAATATTCGATGCTATTCGCGTTATTATCGATGCTGCGTGTTCCAAGTGTCCGAACAGCAATCCGTCGTTTCAGCAATTAAGTTTATCTCCCATTCTCATTTTTCTACGTTGCTTCTCTTCTTCGTATAATTGATATTCTGCTCATCTGGATATTTGAAAAGTTGCTCAATTAAATAACAAACGTTCGTGTTCGTAAAATTTCAGATTGTCCTTGGAACTTTATTCTTATCGTACAATATCGTGTATTTTAGCACTGGTTTGATAACTCGCTTCGTTATTTGGTTGGTAATCGACAATTAGGTGTGTCGAAAGCTACGAATATTTGTGTTTCAGCCTTAACTCTCCGTAATATTTCATTTCCACGCTACGTGGCGTACCATGGTATCTTTCGATCTATTTCGTTTATCTTCAGTCGGCGAAAAATTTGTAAAAAAATTCAGAGTCGCTTACTAACGTTTCTACTTCGTTATTCCATAATCTTCTAAACTGACAATTAAAAGAACAAATTCATTTATGGGCGAACGAAACTAAAGAAACTAAAGAAACGAAAGAAGTAGCAAAGTTAACGTTTCAAATATTTCACGAATCGTGCGTTTAACAAACCGCAAAATTTGTCCTTGTGACTGGTTTTGCAACGTGGAAAAATTTCTTCTTTTTACTTATCGTCGTATTAACGATTCAAGGCTCTTTAATAATGACTTCCTGTTACCTTCTGTGTCTGATATTTCGCTTGATCTATCGAGATAACGCGTAGGATTCAGTAAAACGTGCGCTGAAATAATCGTGACGAAACGGACGAGCAACGAGTTAATTAGATAAAGAGATCAGAGTGCTAGCCTAATTTCTTATCGGTTCCTTGTTAGCTGGGACTGTTGCGTTGGTCAACGTCCACGGATGTTCAATAACAACTTTGCGAGAACAGTCTCGACCTCGATAGAGGCAAAAAGTGAGAAATCTGTAATTTTCCTCGACGGCCACGACCATCTTTCACGAATTCTCTTATCAAATCGACTCTCGGTATACTTATCAGAAATAGATCTTTATCATGAGAGTAATAAGCTACACGTTAGTCATCCTTTGAGCTTGATCTGTAATTTGATTAGGGATATACTTGAGAATCGTTCGTGAAAGCAGCCAGACATACACTTTCATTTTAAAGTGTCATCCTGTTTTGCATATGAAAATATTGAAAACCGTACCCGATAACCCAACTATGTATGTAACAGTGTTCGATAATAAATAATTAAATGTGATATTCTGACACATAGAGATGCTACATACAGAAATAATTGTAATAAAAATTATATGTTGATATATAATATAATGTTGTTATATAATATATATATATATATATATATGTAATGTCGTAAATCTCGGGGTAATTCAGGTGATCGGTTCTGATCTGAAAATCGAGTTTATTGTGAAAATACTTAAATGAAATACAGGAGTAAACAACAATTAATATCAATTTATAACAGTAAACAATAAATAAGTTCTGTGCAATGTCTACCTGAAAATCGAAAATCGATTTTCAACGTCCTGAGCTACCGATCTTTCTCTGTCGATCTTCAATGTTTTAAATAATTATTCTGTGATCTTGTCTATCTCTGACGTTGCTCTCTGTCCGTCCGTTTGGGAAATGAGTGTCTTTCAAAAATGGTTGTCCGTAAAACAAAAGAAAGTCGTGCTGTCCGTAAAGAGAGAGAGAGAGTCCCTGTCACACGTGAAATGTAGGGAGTTCACATATATATTCCCGTCTCATTTTCAACATACAATTTTTATTACAATTATACAAGGTGGTTGGTAACTGGTAGTACAAGCGGAAAGGGGACGATTCTACGCGAAAAAAGAAGTCGAAAATATAGAATAAAAATTTTTCGTTGGAGGCTTTGTTTTCGAGAAAATCGACTTTGAATTTTCGCTCGGTACGCGTGCACTTTATCGCGTCTCGTCAGTTTAAGTTTGTTTTTGCCGTAACGGAAAATTAGGAATACATAATGAAATAATACGAAGTAATCATAGTTTATTATTACAAAAATTGCTGAAAATATTGCCCATTCTGCCGAAAACATACTTCTGCTCTTCTAATTAAATTTCTATGAACACTTCTATGAGATCCGTTATAACAAGACGTGTTACCTATAACTGTAGATGATATCGAATATACGTATTACATATACTCGTAGATTTGTATCTGACTGGAAGTACTTGGAGCATTTAATTCACACTTGAAAAAGACAATAACTCATATCGTATAAGTATTTTGAAAAACGTAAGTGGCACTGACAAATGCAATCGCGAATATTTATTCGACAGTTATTATCTAAGTACCTGAGACTGAAATTTACCATAATTCCCTGTTTATAATATCGATAATCTAATTAATATTTATCAATAGAGCACTCGAGTTACAAAACTACTACTACCAGTTACGTTGACAAAATTGTATTCTCTTAATTCTCAAGGTACTTGAATATCATAAACGTTATCTCAAAGTTTGCTCGTTCTGTGGTTAGACGTTTTTGACAAGCTGGCAGAACATAAATTTATTTTAAAATACAAAACGTCGAACGTAAGGCGAAATATTTGCATCGAAATTGATATAGAAAATTCTATTTTTAACTATGATACTAAAGATGATTTATACCATCGAGGGAACCTTCAGACTTATCGAACACCCATCGATCCGTCCAACTACACTCGCGAAACTAAAGTTCCACGTATATTTTAACTATAACGTTAAGAATAGATCGACAACGTCGACTAAACTTTCGTTAAACTAAATCAAACATCGACCCAGCAATTTTTCCAATTACGTTCAAGAAACTAAAGTTCCCTTGATTTGTTTGTTATTTCGTAGCACAGTTTCCGCTATACGTTGTTGTTTGTTCGTTTTCCTATCCTCGTTGGTGTCACGTAATATTTCAAGTCCACCACTCAAATTATAAAATATAAAAATGTTGAGCAGAAACACGACTATTAACTTTCTTTTTCTTTTATAACATTTGATTATTACAACTGAGTTGGCATGTATAAGTTACGCTAAGATGTTGACTGTTCGAAAGTTAGAGAATCAGTGAAATTGTGTAACGATGTTGTGATAGAGGAAAACTAGCGATGGGTGGATCTAAGGACACGGAAAAGACCTGATTTCCTAAGCGCAAATTCTCATCAGGAAGGCGAAGAGTGGTGCTAATCGCCCTTGAGAGGAAATTCCTAATGGAAGATACCTGATCGCAAAAGAAAACTGACTTTCCTGTAGTAAGCAAAAGAACGCTCGTTTTAGGCCTGAATGACCTTAACTATAAAAATGGTTTTATGATGGTTCGTATTGAGGGTAAGCGGCAAGGATGTGTAAACATCAGGTCGTAATCTTGCTTTCGGCGTACGGCCTGGTACCTGATGTGCTTGACGTTACATTGGCACGGCAAAGGAAATTTCCTCCGATCTTCGTCCTCGAATTCCCATCAGAGTCGATTCGACCAGGCAGTGATGTAATCGGATCGATTCGTCGCTGATAAAGACGTATACGAGGGAATCAGTGAAAATGACGATTTTTTATTGGTTGCAAAGCGTGTTTTAATGGAGTAAATATGTCGAGTAACTGGGTCGGTCAATGCTGAAACGCGGTGAACCAGTGTTTCTCGCTGCTTTCCTGTTTCCTTTCAAAGAACTTGAGATACTACGTTCGTTCTCCGAGTGTTCGGCGTCGATGATGGAAAGTGCGGTGCGTTACGTTACTGCGAAGGGGAAAAGCAAGTTGTTCTTATTGTTGAGGTTATTAGGTGTATACGAATGCAAAGAGACGCGTGGATAAATTGTAAGATAGAAAATATATATATTTTAAGCTGAAGTGTAAATACAAAGAAGGAATACGATATACGAGCTGGTTCAGATCCGTACGCTAGCAGTGTTACTCTATAACTGAAAAAGAGAAACCTGAAGCCAACGTCGCCTGTCTACCGTTTATGGTTTTACCTTCGTCCCAATCTTTTGTCTATCGTTGTCGATGGCTTCAATGCTTAAGAAAACTAAAACCAGATGTAGAGTTTTCTTAAAAGTTGTGACCACTTCAACACTTATCGATAAGATCCGAATTTAGTTCGTTATTTCATTTTTTCAGATATTTCCAGATATTCTCCTTTCGTTGGATTTAGATCGAATGATTCGATTTAACAAGTTCGTAATTAAAGAATCAAGAATGACAAATAAATTTTGTTTCACCTTCGTTGGATTTAGATACGACGATTGAACGTGATTGATAAATTTCGTTGATGATACATAGAAAATAAAAAAGTTCGTTTCATTGTCGTTGACTATAAACATAATTACGAAATGTAATTAATAAATGAATTTCAATAGTTAAACGATGTTCCTCTCGTTCGTTTTTGTTAAGGTTCTTAATATATCTCAGACTTCGATGATTCAATACAGATGTTTCGTGTTACCATCGATGACAGTAACGTTGTTCCCTAAGAGAAAACTCTTTCGATTCGACAAGATTAGCATCTGACTGATTACATAAAAATTTTGTTTATTTCAACGTTACGTTTCCAAAGTAGCTTAAAAATTTCCCTTTCGATCTCTATCTTATTCGATTCAAATTTCATCATCTAACGATAAATTTAATATCTGAATTTGCTATCGACATTTGTTAAGCTGCTCGTCGTACTAATCTTTCAGATTTCTTTTTCGTTAAATTTACATTCGACGGAGTAGTAAAGTTGAACGTTTCAAGCGTTGTTGATCGATGTATTTCCATAATCTAGAATTATCAGGACTCCTTGTTTTATTATACTTATCGTTAGATTTTAAGGCCAACGATCAAATACAAGCGATTAATGTTAATGTTAAGAAACCTCTGAAATTAATTCTTCTTTTAATATTTTAAACAATAGAATACATACACGCGTGGTTGTGGAAGATCAATCTCTGATAAACAATGGGATTTAATTACACATTTTGGAATTATTTTTTACACGTGTTTCTACAATTATCTTTTAGATTCTAGATATCTTTTTCGTTAAATTTACATTCGACAGAGTGGTGAGGATTCAAGCGTTTCTGATCGGTATATTTTCATAATTTAAAACTACCAGGAGTTGTTGTTTTATTGTACTTATCGTTAGATTTTATCAAATACAAGCGATTAATGTTAATGTTAAGAAACCTCTGAAATTAATTCTTCTTTTAATATTTTAAACAATAGAATACATACACGCGTGGTTGTGGAAGATCAATCTCTGATAAACAATGGGATTTAATTACACATTTTGGAATTATTTTTTACACGTGTTTCTACAATTATCTTTTAGATTCTAGATATCTTTTTCGTTAAATTTACATTCGACAGAGTAGTGAGGTTTCAAGCGTTTCTGATCGGTATATTTTCATAATTTAAAACTACCAGAAGTTGTTTTATTGTACTTATCGTTAGATTTTATCAAATACAAGCGATTAATGTTAATGTTAAGAAACCTCTGAAATTAATTCTTCTTTTAATATTTTAAACAATAGAATACATACACGCGTGGTTGTGGAAGATCAATCTCTGATAAACAATGGGATTTAATTACACATTTTGGAATTATTTTTTACACGTGTTTCTACAATTATCTTTTAGATTCTAGATATCTTTTTCGTTAAATTTACATTCGACAGAGTGGTGAGGATTCAAGCGTTTCTGATCGGTATATTTTCATAATTTAAAACTACCAGGAGTTGTTGTTTTATTGTACTTATCGTTAGATTTTATCAAATACAAGCGATTAATGTTAATGTTAAGAAACCTCTGAAATTAATTCTTCTTTTAATATTTTAAACAATAGAATACATACACGCGTGGTTGTGGAAGATCAATCTCTGATAAACAATGGGATTTAATTACACATTTTGGAATTATTTTTTACACGTGTTTCTACAATTATCTTTTAGATTCTAGATATCTTTTTCGTTAAATTTACATTCGACAGAGTAGTGAGGTTTCAAGCGTTTCTGATCGGTATATTTTCATAATTTAAAACTACCAGAAGTTGTTTTATTGTACTTATCGTTAGATTTTATCAAATACAAGCGATTAATGTTAATGTTAAGAAACCTCTGAAATTAATTCTTCTTTTAATATTTTAAACAATAGAATACATACACGCGTGGTTGTGGAAGATCAATCTCTGATAAACAATGGGATTTAATTACACATTTTGGAATTATTTTTTACACGTGTTTCTACAATTATCTTTTAGATTCTAGATATCTTTTTCGTTAAATTTACATTCGACAGAGTGGTGAGGATTCAAGCGTTTCTGATCGGTATATTTTCATAATTTAAAACTACCAGGAGTTGTTGTTTTATTGTACTTATCGTTAGATTTTATCAAATACAAGCGATTAATGTTAATGTTAAGAAACCTCTGAAATTAATTCTTCTTTTAATATTTTAAACGATAGAATACATACACGCGTGGTTGTGGAAGATCAATCTCTGATAAACAATGGGATTTAATTACACATTTTGAAATTACTTTTTACACGTGTTTCTACAATTATCTTTTAAATTCTCGATATCTTTTTCGTTAAATTTACATTCGACAGAGTAGTGAGGTTTCAAGCGTTTCTGATCGGTATATTTTCATAATTTAAAACTACCAGGAGTTGTTGTTTTATTGTACTTATCGTTAGATTTTATCAAATACAAGCGATTAATGTTAATGTTAAGAAACCTCTGAAATTAATTCTTCTTTTAATATTTTAAACAATAGAATACATACACGCGTGGTTGTGAAAGATCCAATCTCTGACAAACAGTAGGATTCGCGATCACAGATATTCAGATTATCACAGATAATGATGGATGTCTGCAAATAGAAAGAACTTGTTATTTTCAGTGATTAAGGATTCTACGAATCAAACTTACCAGATTTTTTCAGTAGCAAACAGCGGGATATACGTGAAAGTATATTTTTCCTGCTGCGTATCACGTTGAGACATATCCGCAGCGCAATTTGTCGAATATATCAGCATCCGATTTATATATAGTCAGATTTGTTGAATTTCTTTCTGTTGCGTGAATCGTTTCATTCCTTTCAGTTCATTCGCTTCGTTTATTTTCTTTAGTATCTCTTAAGATCTATTTACATTTTGATTATTAAATATTCTTCGTTACATCTGACAACAAAGCGTCTCGATTCCTCTTGGATGAATCTTATCGTACAACGTTGAGTAAAATATTTTCGATACGAGATGGTTGAATGTGGTTTTCATTGTTGAAAAATTGCAAACGTTATCGTTCAATTTCTCCTTCGTTATCTGCCGAACGATTTTAAAACGCGTCGTACGATCTAAATTGCCGAATGTTATGAATACTCATGCTCGTCACTGATCAGTGTAAACATACTAACAATATTATATGTTTCATAAACGACGTATCTCGTATACGCAGCGCTGCTTTTGATCCGAAAATAACACGATTTTCTAAATGAGTACACGACGCGTTATTCTCGGCTCTAAAACTCCCTTGCATTCTGTCGGAAGGAACGTTCGAAATACTCAAAATGTAGTTCTATCGCAATTAAACGTAACAACAGGTAGATTTATACCGAAGATTTATAAAAAAAAAAAAAACCTCTTTATAAAAAGCTCTTTAATAACTTAAGAGTTCTACCGATTCCTACAAAATACAATTTATCAGAATAAAATAGCAACGAACGTAGCAGAAAATTTTCACTGAAAGATAACGATATGAGATTGAATATTCGCAGACATTACGCTACTAAACCTCCGTCAAACGATCGAATAGAAAACAGGGAAAATAACGAATTAATAGTTTAAAGAATCCACGCTCGTTTACTTGTTCGACGTTCGGAGAGAGAATCTTGCCCGCTGATAATTCCGCAATTAAAATAACCGTAATTAAAATAATCGTAATTACAAATTCAAAGTCAATGAAAGTTAACTTGCTGACTTAATTTTAACGAGTTAATAATAGAAAATGTAGAAACTGTATGCAATACAGAGTTAAGTATAATGTAATTCGGATCGTTTTAGCACCCAACGAAATGTTAATTAAAAACATTTATTGGGAGTGTATCAAGAGCAAGAACGGATCAAAGTCGGGCCAATAGGAAGGCTAATTCTAGCCAGAGACGATGTTCTGGCTCGCACGATGTGTTTCTTCCTGGTTGCGTGCGGTAACGCGCTGCATACGCGAATTTCTCGAGTTCGACGAGGCGCCACGTTGTCGAACCTGTCCGCGTGTATCTTCGCGACCGCGAACTTCGATGCAACAAATGCGTACCTGACGTTAGTTATTTTTGTAGGTCGGGGGGGGGGGCATTTATACTCGCATTTTAGACATATACGGGACGAATTGTTCGAAAGCAACGTTTTGTATTTGTACCGCGCAATGGATTATGACAGCGAAGGTGAATTTAAAATAAACTCGCCGCTTCTTTTTCTTTCAGCTTTGCTATTTCTAGCATTCTTTTTTTTTTTTTTTTTTGTTGATCATTGCAGATGACGCTTAACGAACGTTCGCTTCTGTTTACGTATTCTTATAGAAACACGTAGCTGTAGAAAAACGATTAAAAAATTATCCGCGAGTCGTACGAGATTCTTTGATATTTTTGTATGGGTTCTGTTAGGAAAATTAAAATTATTAAATCCATTAAAGTGGTCGAGTCTCTAATTACGTATTATTACTAGGAAAATATGCAACGATATTTCCAACGAAGATAATTTTTAAATATACAATTGTTTATATCGATAATTGTTTGCGTACGGTATATTTAGATACAAAATATCTACAGGTCGGTTGTTCTAGCGTTTAAACAAGAAATGTATACGAATTTTGCATCTTTTATACAGTTAATTTTGTAGAGTAAATATCGTTTTTCTTACTCTCGCTTGACGATACGTTTGTCGAGCAATAAAAAGCTTTACCGTGAGATTATGTGCTAAATAAAAATCGTTGGATAATTATTACATTCCGAGAAAGTTACACCATTTCTTTCGTTAAGTAACGTTAAAAGGTACGTTACAATTGTACCATTGGATAGAACGAGTCGTTGCCGTATCGTATGACTTGCTTTTAAACAGCTTTACGATTTATTCAATTTAAAAGCTAATTGTATAAATCGTTCTGAGAAACGATCGAATCAGAGAGTCTGATGACGATTCGCATCCATGGTGATCGTAATTGCACCAAGCGTCCTAATCCTGTCAATAACCGTGTTAAAAAGGTAATTGCTTTAAGAGCGTAATTCGTGTGCCCTTTTGCCATTCTAATCAGCCAAATACGCTGCTACGAATTGAAGAATAGGGCCACTAATTTATAATTGGTAGCCTCTGTCTACGTTTCGTCACGATTATTCTCATCTCTTCGTGCTCCTCCGATTCTTTTTTATTTGCTCCGCCTTGTAATTCAGCCTCCCCGTGTCCTTTTCATCATTTTCGACCCAATTGTATGTTGTTAACACTAGAACTACCAGGGAAACTGGTTGGTTTTTTAATTTTATTTTCAAGTTCCTACTTCGTATTATATTTTCTCCTGCAATGATGTAACAAGTTTTGCAACGATAACTAAAAGAATAATATAATGAATTTTATTTTGTTTTTTTACGTATTCAAACTGAAAATAATTTTGTATCAAGGCTACTTATACCAATACCAGTCAAAATGTAAAAGGGTCCTGCAATCTGTTTATCGAACCCCCATTAACCAGTTTCCTCGTTTTCTACAACTTCCCACACGTTTTTATAATTTTTTCTTCGTATCATTCGATATAGTGATATCAGTTATCAGGAAAATTCCGGATCGATCGCTAGATGCTAACACTAGAAATACCACACCAATCAAAATAACTGGTTCTTCAATTTTATAAATGTGTCAACCCTCGTTTAGGGCTCATGATCCCAGATGGATTAACAATACCAAAAATATACCACATATCATGGAATTGCATCTGTAAAAAAGTAATAAATCAATAAATATACAAATACTTCATTATTACGTATTTCTTAAACACCAGTCATTTTCACTGGTTCTACAATTTTATAAATGTGTCAACCCTCGTTTAGGGCTCATGATCCCAGATGGATTAACAATACCAAAAATATACCACATATCATGGAATTGCTTCTGTAAGAAAGTAATAAATATACAAATATTCCATTATTACGTATTTTTTAAAGGACCAGTCATTTTCACTGGTTCTACAATTTTATAAATGTATCAATCCTCGTTTAGAGATTATATTCCCAGATGGATTAACAATACCAAAAATATACCACATAACATGGAATTGCTTCTGTAAAAAAGTAATAAATCAATAAATATACAAATATTTCATTATTACATATTTCTTAAACACCAGTCATTTTCACTGGTTCTACAATTTTATAAATTTGTCAATCCTCGTTTAGGGCTCATGATCCCAGATGGATTAACAATACCAAAAATATACCACATATCATGGAATTGCTTCTATAAGAAAGTAATAAATATACAAATATTCTATTATTACGTATTTTTTAAAGGACCAGTCATTTTCACTGGTTCTACAATTTTATAAATGTATCAATCCTCGTTTAGAGATTATATTCCCAGATGGATTAACAATACCAAAAATATACCACATAACATGTTATTCCTTCTGTAAGAAAGTAATAAATATACAAATATTCTATTATTACGTATTTTTTAAAGACCAATCATTTTTACTGGTTTTGGTAGAAATAGCTTCGTGTTAACTATCGGTAGTTCTAGTGTTAAGCCCCAGAAGTATCAAGGTAGACGATCTATCTAACTTAATCCGAATCTGTCTAATCTATTAGATCGTCCAAAAAGTCTTTTTCGTTTTATAAGGAAATAATAGACGCACGATGTTTTTTGTTTTATATTAGTTTATTGTATTACGCACGAACATAATAATAGAAATATAACGAAATGGGTCATACCTAATTCAATAAAATAATATAAAACAGAAATTGTTGTTCATCTATTATCACCTTATGAAACGAAAAAAACTTTTCGGACATCCTAACATAAGAATACCAAAATTAGAAGATAAAATTAGGAAAAAATTTTTATTGATGTGCGTATTTTCCTAATAGCGATACAATTGTATTCGCGATACTCGAGCGTAGTTTGCAAAAAATTTGACGTAAAACAGCCATTATTATGTACATCCATATAAGTTGTTCATGGTGGGTGTTCAAATATTTCCGTGAGTCACTATGTGCTACTAGTATCATATTTTTACACGTGACATCATTGACCTCGTGTAACTTCCAAGGTGGCACTGAACGAACTACGAACGACGACTTGGCCAAGTATTTCGCTTCTATTTCTCCTAAAAGATCCGAATAATATTTCGCAAAAAAGCACGGTACTCCACGATGGAAACTCAATGCCGAAACGTTAACAAGGAGAAGTCACGTTTGACATAGCAGCGACGAATAACGAGAGATTCGATCTTCAAGAAGATCGACCGTAAAGTGTTCACTTTGCGTAACACCTTTTCATCGCCATCGTTGAATCGTCGATACGCCTTTGTCCCTGTTTAAATGTGCAAATTGTTGCACGCACGTTTCCTCGTATCTGTATCGTTGCACTTGTTCGACTCATCGAGCGATAAACGTTAATTGGCTTTTGCAATTTAGATTATTCTCTAGTCGTACCTGCAGTAAACATGTATCGAATCGAGTTCAACGAGACGTGTTGGTTAAAACTTTCTATCGTAAATTAAACGCTACAGAATAACATCGATTCGACGTAATTTAAAACGAACGATTCGTTAAGAAAAAATAATTTCGCTAGGCTTGTCACGAGATTTGGAATTTGAAAAAACAAAGTTCAATGATAGATAGACTTTTCGATTACAGTTTCCCAGAGTTTTCTCAAATTGAAGATTTTGTCATTTACAGAGCCTCTGTCGCTTTATCTCAATGTTAAAATTATAGATCCTGTCATTTGTAGATTCTTGAAGAATCTTCGTCTTCAGACAACTCTGCGCTTAAATTAAATTTTAATAGAAAAATTGACATACTTCCAAACGTTAAGATACAACGCCTATGGCTGTTCGTAATGTCTTGGAGGTTCATCAAACGATCCATTAAAAACAAATATCAAGCTTGTATGCGTTGTATTTCTCGTATTCTGTATTTATTTTATTTTTAGAAGAGATTCACTTCGATATTCGACTTGCGATATTCGACTTGCGATATTCGACTCGCATTCGACTGCTTCCTAACCTAACGCGACATGGCTCGTTCGCTTGCGTTGGAACCTATTTTTTCGATAAATTTGTATGCTTTTTAGCCAACGAATAGAACGTAACTCTGGTATTACGTGAGTATAATATCAGACAATGAATGTGATCCACTTTCGCGAATTGTGCAACACAGTAGCATGTAAAAAGTAATACGTCTCGACTATCGCGCGAGCACGACGTTATCTCGTGATACGTCCAATCGAATCTTCGATTAGTTGCCAATTGTTATCTGTCAAAATCTCAGTTAATATGTATATGGTTTTATGTCGTTGATATCTAGCTGTTTTCTTTCGTATGACACTTTAATTGTAACTGTTCCTTTCATCGTACATGTAACTGTCTTAACATTATGAAATCGCAAGATAACGCTTATCGATGTTATCTTCTTCGCGAGCTCATCGAATACATAGTAAACTTATCAGCACATACTTGTAATTATAGCTTCGTTTATGCAATACGACAATTTTCTCTTTACTTTTTGATCTTGCGTTCTTCGAATGTTCTCGAGTATAACGAACGAGATCGAGCGAAACTATGTTTGAAGCATTAAACATAGCTTTTTATCGTTCTTGCACTGATATTTATGCTTTAATCCAGAGGATGATCGTAAGACCGTAATGAGCGTTCTTTAAGCAGAGCAACGTAATTAAATTAATCCAATCGACGGATAAGAGGTTATTTATTCGATCGTAACACGTGAAACGTTCGTTTTTCTACCGATCAATATTAATATCCTCTTAGTTTTCATCCGAGTGTGTTTATTAATTGGCGCGTGTACAGTTGATACAGCTTTGTTTCGATCAAGATACAATCTTGTATTTTTATTTATACATCTTATAGAATATAGATGTATATTTTATACGTAACTTAATTTATATTAATCTCCGAAACTGTACAAGTCTTATCCGAGAAGGCTTACGTTATTAAAATTGGAAAAGTTTCTAAAATTATCGATTCCATTTTCCGACTACTCGCAATGAAAATGAAACTTTCGTCAAGCAAACGTAGAAAACACAGAAAAGTAAATAAACCTAATAGAAAAGTTTCAAAATTATTTTGCGATTTAATTGCACAAAGGACGCCATAGCGTTTTAAAAATTCCACTAATTATAAAATAATTCGAAATTCAATTTCATATATATAGTGATAATACACAAAATTTTCTATTAATTTAACGATAAAAGGTAGCCGCCCCCATGCTAATCCTGCATTTGTCTATTTAAACTTGGTAATTTTCGGCGTTGAAAAGAGCAGGAGGAAGCGACTTTTTAGACGAGAAACGTAACAAACGAAATGTTCGAACATCGCTAATCGTTTCCTTGTGCAAGGCCGAGAATTTCGTAACGAGGAAGCTCTCAATTACACCAGGTGTCATTCAGCCGAGCGAGAAAGGGCCACCGTTTTAGGTGTCAAACTAATACGACAGTAATTACGACCTACACTCACCATACTTTAACAGGATAAACGGTTTGAATATAATAATTTTTCTCTGAGACACGGCCGTTTAAAATATTTCATGTAACGCAATCATGGCTGGATGGACGTTTAAAAACATAGAGTACAAAAGTAAAAACGACATATGACGTTTAAAAAGCTCGAAATAACTATCTTACGATAACAGTTTCTTATTCCTTTGATTTATTTTTACGTGTAGAACAACCTTCTCAGTATACCGTGTGACTTGAGACGTCTCATATGCAAATACACGTGAGATGATATTGGGCGTAGTGCGTTAAACAATCACTCGGTGTTTAGGTCAACAATATATTTATTAACAAGTGTCTTCTTTTGATCGCGTCGCGTATCGCTTTTGGTTTCGCTAGTCAATCTCGCTGCGCGGTTGCAACTCCAGTTTATCGCTTCCTGGTTCAAACTTAACTGTCGATCGGATTCTTTTCTTTTTGTCGCCCCTCAATATCCCCACTATCCACGCGTTTGCTAGATGTTTGCAACCGTTGCCGTGCACGCCTCCTTCTCAAACATTCAGCGGAAGGACCGTTGGGATATTGATGGCCCATTAGGCACTTCGCTTCGGCGATATACATTGTTGCCAAGTGCCGCCACAAATGTAACTGCTCTGGCAAGTGTTTATTTGTACGATTTAGGGAACGAGCATCTCCTTATGCTCGAGATTTCCTGTATTTTCGATATCAGCTACAAAAAATACATACTCGTGGCTTTTTATACCAAATAAATACCGTTACGCTTGGATATCCTGCACGTTTCATTACATACAAAATTTAAAACACCGAGTCTGGATTTCTTCTTACGCTCGTCCTATTGTTCAGCATTATTCTTTATTCATTTATAGCTTTAACCCTTTCGCTTCGGCAGTCCAGTCCGCCGAAGTACTGTCACTGAACGGAAACGCGCGCTAGAAATACGCACAGTGTGCGTGGTTGCTGTATATACGTTTGCCTAAGTCTTAAATAGCAATAATTCTTCTAAGAACCGTATATGAAATATCGTTTCACTGTCAATGTATTTAATAGATTTTTTAGCATGAAACAGTATACGATCGTTTGGATGTTCGAAATATATTGCGTGAAACGTTTCGATGTTGTTTCAACAATGAGTAACTTTAAGAAGTGATTAATCCAATACGTCAATAAAATCAACAGAAAATGTTCTGCCGATAACGAAAAAATATATTATTGACTACAGATGGCACTTGTATATGCATCATTTTGGATGCTAATCATATGGGGTGCCGAACTCAGGAGTCGTTGCGTGGATGCCGCCTATAAGTGGCGCTCGAAGCGAAAGTGTTAAACATTTATATATTTATACGTTTACATGTCTGAATCAGTTTATATCTGTAAGCCTAAGAAATTCTTAGACTTTCCTAACATCAGTAACCTCATAAGTCCATAAAACACTTAATTCCGTCATTGGTAGCTGTCTGTCATGACCCGGGATTCAGGAGTTTTCCTTCTTTTTACCGGTATGTACTGTTACGCACTCCATAAAGGTTTATCGCGTGCTATAGTCGCTCAGAAAAATCCGCGAGATTACCATGCGAACCCTCACGGGTCGCTCCGCGTACCCTCGAGTGGCTGTAACGTGACGGTGGTCACTTGCAGAAGAAGTTTTGCCAATCGTATTAATTAAACCGATCAGCAGTCTTGCAGGCTCACAATGTATAAACAACGAATTCGCGTGTTTCTTGCTCGCCAACAAGTTTGTTGTTTACACTTGCATGTAAACAACTTTTTTTCTTCGTGGAGAAATCCTCATGGACACTCGCTGTTGCAAATTCACAACAGCCGAGTAGTGTTGGACTCTTACCGACTAAAATTCCACGGTGGTCATCCTGAGCAGTTTAGCAGAAGTGGCCCCGGGGTCTCTTGCGAAATACTACCAGGGGGGCACTCCTTGTCGTCTTCTCCCTGCTGTTGGTTAAGGGAGGCATCCTTGTCTGAGTTGGGCCGTTAGGAAGTGTAAACAACTTTTTTTTTTCCCTCTTTTTTTTTCTTTTTTTTGACATGGGGAAATCCTCATGGACGCCCGGCCGCCCTCTGGTAGGCGGCGGGCAGTGTCGGACTCTTACCGACTAAAAACCCCACGGTGGTCGTCCCAACGGTTCTCAGGTGCGTCCCAGTTCCTGTCGTTAATTTGCTCCCAGGACGCTCCTTCGTCGTTCTCTCCCTGTGTTATTGTGGGAGGCAGCCTGGTTAGTTTTGGCAGCTGGGGGGGGGGGTCCACCCTCCCCTAGCGTCTCGTTTCCTGTGCCGTCGTGCAGTTCCGGGGAGGGAGCCAGACCTTCCTCGGCTTGACGGTTTCTTCGCCACGTTCTTCTATGACGGCGGAGGTGGTGGTGATGCCGCCGTCTCACGGCGGCGTGTCGTTGTTTCTCTTCTTCTGCGGGTTACCCGGGTGGGGTCTCCTCGCTTCTCCCTGCTCCTCTCCGCCCGTTCTTTCACTAGCATGACCTGCTCGCAGAAGGTGCGGACGGCGGCTAACTCCTGTTGTCCCCTCGTCATGGCCTCTACGACCGCTTCAAGGAGCCTGTCGCCTATGGTGAGGCGTAGTATTCGGCGCGGTTCTTCCCATGCTGGGCAGAACTCCAGCGTGTGCTGCGCCGTGTCTTCTTCCTCTTTACAGTGGTGACAGATGGACGTCACCTCCCGCTGGATCTTTCGCAGGTACTCACCGAATTCGCCGTGCCCGGTGAGTATTTGTGTCATCCTGAAGGAGGAAGTGTAAATACCTATAAGAGCCTCATCTCGAACAGTTTAGAATTAATGTATATCAACGTGTCTTTGCTCGTTTCTAGTTTAAGTTGCTTAACCCGTTTTCAACTGAGAAAAATTCACACCAGTTTATAATAAGTTTCAGTTCTTTATACCAGCAAGCGATCTTTGAAATCCTTTATCCTATGAGCCGATTATCTTTAGTAACCCTTTATTTGATGACAAATAATCTTTGTCAACTATTTTATCTTGCTGGTAACTGCTTGCCAGCTTATCGTTCCGATGGTAAATAATCTTTGGCGCTGCATCTTTCGCGCCTAGTGTCTCGAACAAATATTAATATTTATAAATGAAAAATAAAATGTGTGTGAGAAGTGTTCTATATAATCAGACTAAATATATATAGTAACCGAGGCTTAACATATAAGTTAGAAAAATTATACGGTAAACACCACGATATAGATATAACAGATATAGATATAGCACGTTCAAAGTAAATAAAATACTATTAAGCGTGCATGTTTATGTAAACAAACATTATAACAGGCTTTAAGCCTCGCTACAACAAATAATATAAATACATATGTACATAAATACGTATGAAATTTATTTATGCTACTATATATACAGTGCTGGACAAAAGTATTGGCACAGCAAGATTGTTATGATACAAATGCTTATAACTATTAAACAAATTGATTTAAACAAAAAACTTTTTGACGTATTTATTTATTATCTATCCTAGTTTATTACATAACAAGAGCAACAATATAAATAAAATAATACGCAAAATAATAACAAAAATATATTTTTTGAACATTTTATGGGTGGACAAAAGTATTGGCACAGTAGAATATTTACGCTTATAACTAATTACATAATAAACTTCTAATATTTTGTTGGCAGTCCTTTTCTTTTAAGGACTTCCTTTAATCTTCTGGGCATCGAGTGGACTAATTTTTTAGTGAATTCAGGTACAATATTGCTCCATTCCTGCAGAAGAACTTTCTTCAAGAAAAACGAAAGAAACCACAATTGAAGAAAGAAAAATAATATTAAATTTATATAAGATGAATAAATCTTACAACGAAATTGCACAAATCATAAACAGAAGTCGTTTTACTGTGCGTTCAGTCATAAAACGCTTTAAAAGTGAAGAAAATCTAGAGAATCAAATTAGGAGTGGTCGCCCTTCTAAGGTAACAATTCGAGAAAAAAGGAAAATCGTAAATATTGTAAAGAAGGATCCAAAAACTAATTCGACTGAAATTGCTTCGATGTTAAAAGCTGAGTGTGAAAAAGAAGTAAGTACCAAAACTGTACGTAGGGTATTGAAGGATGCCGGTTATTCTGCCCGTGCAGCACGAAGAAAGCCCTACATCAGTAAAATAAACCAAAAGAAAAGAGTGGAATTCGCGAAAGAGTTTGTTACGAAAGATACTGATTTTTGGGAAAAGATCATGTTTTCAGATGAAAGTAAGTTTAATATTTTTAAATCTGACGGCAGAATATTAGTATGGCGAAAACCCAACACAGAGATGGACGAACTGAATCTGCAAGCCACCATGAAACATGGGGGTGGTGGTTTAATGGTGTGGGGATGTATGGCATCATCGGGTGTAGGAGAACTTATATTCATTGATGAGATAATGGATAAATATGTATATTTAAATATACTCAAGCAAAATCTTTTGAAAAGTACTCAAAAATTAAACCTCCCCAGGGATTTCTATTTTCAGCAGGATCGAGATCCTAAACATATGGCGTATATTGTTCGTCAGTGGATAATATATAATACTGCCCACACATTAAACACACCACCTCAAAGTCCCGATATGAATCCCATTGAGCACGTGTGGAACGAATTGGAAAAAAGAATTAGGAAACATAATATCACAAGCAAGTCTGAACTGAAGAAAGTTCTTCTGCAGGAATGGAGCAATATTGTACCTGAATTCACTAAAAAATTAGTCCACTCGATGCCCAGAAGATTAAAGGAAGTCCTTAAAAGAAAAGGACTGCCAACAAAATATTAGAAGTTTATTATGTAATTAGTTATAAGCGTAAATATTCTACTGTGCCAATACTTTTGTCCACCCATAAAATGTTCAAAAAATATATTTTTGTTATTATTTTGCGTATTATTTTATTTATATTGTTGCTCTTGTTATGTAATAAACTAGGATAGATAATAAATAAATACGTCAAAAAGTTTTTTGTTTAAATCAATTTGTTTAATAGTTATAAGCATTTGTATCATAACAATCTTGCTGTGCCAATACTTTTGTCCAGCACTGTATATATTTGACAGTTTGCCTAAATTTCTGTCAGACGATACCGTGAAAGAGACAAAGCTTAATTCGGTTAACCAGAATGTGTGAAACTCTGTCGTTCACTTATCGATATCTATCGCGTCGTAAAACGATTAGGGTAAAAACGGGTGCACGCAATAACGCGCATTCTGCGGCATTCGAAAGGAAAAGGTAATGCCGATTATCTACAATCCCGGTCAAAATGATAGCACATTTACGCTATCGTTAGTTTCTCAGAGACAATTTAAGCTTTTTCTAAACGTATCGAATGACACATAAATTTCACGACGTAGAAAGAAGGAGTTTATTATTAAATAAAATCGTCCTTGATAACGTTCGCTGTATGCAGAGGAAACATCGATTCCATAGGCGAAACGACAGCTCATTGACGACAAATTCACACGAATATTTAATTAATTAATACGAAATTAACGATGATTATAACCGCCTCTTCTGTTCTCTAGAACTTCGACCAACCGATGTAGCAAGAAATCGTATAGCTTTCGAATGGTACTTTGAGATAAATTGGCCCATTTCACCGTAATAGATTCCTTTGGTCGTTGAATATTATCGCATGTATCGTCTTACACTCTTGTACTATTGTGTTAGAAACTAAATGATCGCGAATTTTGTCAATACCACTTAGTTTCCAACACAATACTTTGTCCGGAACTGTATCTGTTACTATGTTTACAATTTATTATCTCGACGAAAGTTTTCCAGCATGAAACCAGCGATGAACCGGTTAAACGAGAATCATGCTCGCCCCAAGAAGATAACGTACGTCAATCATTTGATCGTGTAATTAACGTGGATGAATGGAAATTAATCATTGAGTCGTTCCGACGGACAAAGCAAGCCTTAATCGCACGTTAACGCTTCGCGGACAATTAAAACTTTCTTCTCGCGATCGTACAGTTGTTTCTAATTACACTAAGGAATGCTAATGACGTACAACTATCTCGTAAAAAGAATATCATTTTTCTTCGGATAAATCAATTCTTACGACCTCTTTTGTTTCGTTTGTTGTCTGAATTTTTGCAACTGATATTTCTATAAACAAAATTATTAATAGAAATATGTGTAGGCGTGTTATTATTTGTCGAATATGTCGATAGATAAATATGTTTACCAGCCAATTAATAAGTCGAATAACAAAGCTCTGTGCGATTTCTTTCGTCAAACTTTTTATTTTTAATATTACGAGAAAGATATACGGTTATACGTATACATACGTATAGAGAATATCTTATAAAAAATTAATTTCTTCAGTTTCGAGCAAACAAACGAATCTTCTGCTGTTTAGTTTACGAGTAGAAAGAAATTGGGTACGAAGATTCTTTAGAAAATTATTCAAATTGAAAAGAAACTTTTCTCTTATCTTTGTTAGTAGATTCGTAGAAACACTATATGCGCAATATAATACTTCAAAATGGCGATTTATAGCATAGCGAATTTGTATTCGTATCGTGGTAAATCATAATTTTTACTTTTTATTTATTATTCATTTTTACTAAACCTAATTTTTTCAGTTATCATAGCCCTTCCTTGTAAAAATATTTACAAACAACGCATACGATGTTTTCATCGCAATTTTTACACTCTGTGTTCCTTTGTACTCAGTTCTATCAAACTTAATCCCATTTATCTTCTCCGTATCTCTTCTATATCAAGGAGACATTATAAACAAGCAGTGTACGCGTGTATGCCATAATTTATCGTAATTTCCATGTTCTCCTTTAACATTTTACCAACTGATAGCCGATTAATCGGGTTTTGTCGCCGACGCTTACCGATCGATAACCTATTAATCGACTTTTTGTCGCCGACAATCTTTCTCATTATTTGAACAGTAATTTGTTATTTAGTACTAAGGTACCTTGGTCAGATGCGTTGCTTTGTAAGCTCCCACAGTTTTATACCAATTTGAGAAGCTTACCGTTTGCGATGAACGAAAAGAACAGTATTGGAGAATCTAAACCAAAACAGAGCCGGCGCCAGGGTGAATCTGCGCCTGAGCTGCCGGTCAGTCGTGCGCATGCTGTTGAACCGTTAGCGGTCGGTAAAGTGTTAATATTCTCATTATCTACTTTATTCATTTCTGATATTCCATCGTTTAATCTTCATCGTCGAGTTGGTCGTATCGAATAATCGTTAGTACACTCGCGATAATTGATTATTCGTCGCTGTAAAAAAAAGTCGACTGTATTCTTTTCCTTTTATTAATATGACAGTCGAATTACAAGTTGCATCCAGCTCGTGATTCGAGATTCACGTGTACCATCGCGAGGAATCGGCGGATAAATTACTTTGTTATTGTTAGCGCGCGCGAATAAGTAAGTACGCGCGTGTCGTTGATTTCTCGCGGTTCAACGTTTCTCCCCTCGGCCACGGAGCTCAATCCGCACGCGAGCACGCACGGTTATTACTTAAGAAGTCAATAAATGACACACGCTCGACTTATTGTTAGTCCTGCGATTGGCACATTTCGCCACGCCGAACGTTCGTTCCGTGGCGAAGTCCTCGTGATGGAATATTACAAGACTCTACGGACGGATATTAACTATTTTATTGGATCTAAATTCTTTTCTTTTTTTTTTTTTTTTTTTTTTTTTTTTTAAATAGTTGGAGCGTCAGTTTCTTTCCAATTTAAAGAATTTTATATAGACGTTTGAAGTCACGATTGGTTTGCTTCGCTAAGATTTGCAAATCTAAATCGTTGAAAATTCGCGCTAGTTTAAATAAATTAATTAAAGGTAAATTAAATAAAGAATTCAGGTAAATTAAAATTACGTAGAATCGTTCGATAGATTTGTTTCTATAGGTAGCTGAAAATTGAAAGTGCATGGATTTAAACAACAGAGCAAGGAGTATTTTAATTCTACGCTATATTTTAATTCTAATTGAAGAAATTCTTGCTTTGTTTTATAAAATTCTTTTTTTTAGAAAATAAGGTAACAACCTTTCATCCCTTTGGTGAACAATAATAGCGCAGACTATAATACGCTCAAGTTTGAAAAAAATATAAGTTAACCATAGTAAAGTCCTTGCTATTGCTAGAATACCCGAGTACCGAGATTTATTCGTTATGACTGGAAATCCAATGACGAATATGCGAAGAGCCGGACCTTTCATCGAGCGTAAAGCTATTTTTATTATTTAACACTAAACCTATCGACATTTCATGTATACCTAATCCTACCATGAGCGGTCAAACGACCGATTCAAAAAAACATATGTATCTTAATATAGAAAGAGATTTTAGCCAATTGGAATTGGATAGTAAACAAAATATCTTTCTGGTGCTACGATAAAAACCCGCTCCCCGCTTTTCTATTTAGAAACTTTTATATACCTTTATGTATTTTCAGCACATTTTTTACAAATTACAGTAATTTGTATCGCACATTTTCCACATACGTATTTTTTACATTTTATACAAATTTTGTTAGTCTTATCGACTTTACAATATCTTATTTGACAAGATTTCCGTCCAGAAGAATCTGTAGCTGTGTTTATTATTGTTTTCGATGAACATTCTTCGCTTAGCTGTCTCTCCTTCCGATATTCAGCGGTTTTAATATACATAGCAGTTTCAATCCCTTCCTCATTTTCACTTTCGGAACTAACTATAAATCTCCTTCTTTTTCGTCCTCTTCGTATATTCAAAATATTCTCTTCGTCCGTATCGCTGTCAAATAAATCACAATTATTTTCTGCCGTATCATTATCAAAATCGGAAACTTCTTGGTCATCTTCCGAACAATCCTCGTCGATATTATTTATTTTGTCTAATAAATTGATATTGCTCGAATGTCTTGACATTTTTGCGGATGAATATACAAATGATAAAGTAAAAAGTAAAATCTAGAATATAAAAATATAAATCAAACGGGGCAAGAACATTGAGACCAGAAATAAAAAAAAATTGTAAATCATACCACAAAATATCGTTAGCTCTGTTGACTTTGTCGAAACTATCGCTTATACCACGTAATAATTTCTACGATACACTGTGAAATTTTGATGCTCTCTGTTCGGATCGCAAGACCGTATTGTCGTATAAAGAACGCTATGCATTTGTTCCAATCGCGCGTTTGTCTACGCCGTAGATCCACAATTACATCGTAGACTCGTAAAACAATTTCAGAAGTGCGCTTTCCGAAGAATATAGTCGTAAATAACATGAATTTTTCAAATGGTCGAATGACCGTTCGTGGTAGACTAGACGTGCTATAAATTTTCTTCGGAAAGTAAACGATAAAGAAAGTTGTGAATATTGAAAAATAGGTTGTATGTATATTATAGGAAAAGTCAATAAGCTACATGGTGATACAGTAACGTTGTATACGAGAAATTCTAAATGAAATTTCAAAAACGGTCGTTTGGTAGGTTTAGTGTTAATTTATACTTTGCAATTTGTCCAGCTGGACATTTGGTAAATTTTTCTAGCTTAATAGGGAATCAAATGGCACGAATGTGGATAAAGTGATCGAAACACGAAATACGTACAGTACTCGGAGCGTATTTAATATTCTATTTACTGTTATATGCATTAAGATAATAATTTATAATTTTGATAGAAGAAAATGAGCTTATCTCTACATTTTCTTATAACAAATATGACCTCTTTACGATTACCATATTACCCGTCGTTGAGTATATCCTTTTCACGCTTGCGGACGTTGCAGGAATGCAGAGATATCTTTTTGCTAAACTGAAGACTTAACAGAGAGTTTTGGAAATTTTGCTTCCTTTTCTTTTTCTTTTTCTTTTTTTCAATTATTTACCAAGTCACGCGACTAAGAGATTACGTTCGATTCGCGGCTTCGCTAAATACATTGAAAATCTTACGAACGACTGGCCTTGCCATTATTATCGTTTTTTGCAAATGTAAAATTTAGAGCAGCTCCTTTTATGTTTCCTATACGCCTGGACATATTATCGTCCGTACTTAGCGTCTTACGTAATAATAAGAAGTAAGAAAAACGAGGGACATTGACTATGGGTATGTGAACAGTACATTGAAATAGGAATCTCGAGGATAAATCAACCGTGACTGTACGACGGTTATTTTGAAAGTAAGTACGTACATAGTTCCATTTATGTAGTATCGGGAAAAGGGACGTGCCTGACAATGGGCCATACCGGTGGCCCTTTACAACATCGGGGTAATTAAAGGGGATCTACCTGGGAATGGGTCAGGTTCATCTAGGGGTTAGATTAGAGGACGTTAAGGGGTCGAGCAGAGCAGTTGGGAAGTCTAGAAGAAGACGTTAAGCAGTCAAGTTGCAGA
Organism: Bombus campestris; assembly: GCA_905333015.3. Taxonomy (NCBI): domain Eukaryota; kingdom Metazoa; phylum Arthropoda; class Insecta; order Hymenoptera; family Apidae; genus Bombus; species Bombus campestris. The sequence continues at coordinate 14,045,973 of HG995127.1, read as the reverse complement.
GAAGACGTGAAGCAGTCGAGACAGACAGAAGACGTTAGGGAGTCAAATTAAAGAAGAAGACGCTAAGCAGTTGAGTTAAGTCAGTTGAGAAGTTGGAAGCGGAGTAGAAGACGCACGACGGTTATAGTCGGCTTTATGTTGAGCATTGCTTACACGAATAAACGAACTTAACTCTCGATATACCATCCTTTCTTGTCCTTGCTCTAGAAAGTAAAACAAACACCAGCTCTAAGTTACTACATTTATAGTAGAATCTTATGCCTCGATAGGTTTCACTTTTGTCTCAGCAAAGGTTAAATCAATTTACGATTCTTGCACTGCTCTCGGTATCATGGTGTTTTTACTCTAGTAAAATTATTAACTTTAAAAGATCGATCTTTCAGAGTTACGTTAATATCGTAACAGCCTTTGTCTATTTTTATTGTTTATTTGTTTAAATTTAACGTGATAGAATCGTCTCTTGTTACTGTTTATGGCATAATTTATAATATCGTTTCTTCTTTGTGAATTTCTTTCTTCTTCTTCGTAATTGGGGGCTACTAATTATCAGGTGTAATTATTCTCGAGGACAATCGATATTTGCCCAAGTTCCAACCGATTGAAAAGTGTAAAAATCCCTGTTACGTTATCCTATTTCGTTATAAAGATCGAGCTTTCAGAGTTACTTTTAATGTCATAACAATCTTTGTATATTTTTATTGTTTACTTTTTTAAATTTAGCCTGAAAGAATCGTTTTTCCTGTTTATGGCATAATTTATATATCGCTTCTTCTTTCTGAATTTCTTTCTTCTTCTTCGTAATTGAGGGTTACTAATTATCAGGAGTAATTATTCTCGAGGACAATCGATATTTGCCCAAGTTCTAACCGATTTAAAACTGTAAAAATCCCTGTTACGTTATTCTATTTCGTTATAAAGATCGAGCTTTCAGAGTTACGTTAATATCGTAATAATCTTTGTATATCTTTATTGTTTATTTTTTTTAAATTAACGTGATAGAATCGTCTCTTGTTACTGTTTATGGCATAATTTATAATATCGTTTCTTCTTTCTGAATTTCTTTCTTCTTCTTCGTAATTGGCGGCGACTAATTATCAGGTGTAATTATTCTCGAGGACAATCGATATTTGCCCAAGTTCCAACCGATTTAAAAGTGTAAAAATCCCTGTTACGTTATCCTATTTCGTTATACAGATCGAGCTTTCAGAGTTACTTTTTAATATCATAACAATTTCCTTTATTCGTCTTCGTAATTGACCGCGACTAATTATCAGAAATAATTATTATTCTCGAGGACAATCGAACGTTGTATTCACCGATATTTGTGCAAGTTCCAATCGACTTAAAGGGTAGAAATCCCCGTTACGTTATCCAGCAATTGCGTATCGGTTGTTCGCAGAAATGGCTTGTTAACGAAGCGGAATAGTACCAGAGAAAATGGAAGGAAGCCGGTAGGCAGATGTTCAGTCACGTTTCCGTGAGAAATGTATCGTCCGATTGGCATCTTCCATTGAACTTGGCGCGACCTCAGCTCGATCGGCAGCTCGTCGAAGAAAAGCGCCGATTACGTCGCAATTTCAACGGCAGATCGTTCTGTTATCTCGCGAATACGGAATTGCGGTCGCTATAAAAAATTGAACTTTCGCCTGAAAGAAATATTGTCCGAGATCAGCGATTTTCAAAGAAATTATATAAACTGCCGATAAAAGATATTTTATTTCTTTTTTCATCCTATAGAAGTAAATAATAAATGCTGATAAAACATATTTCTTTTTATCGTAGAGAGGCAAGAAGACCAGTTACAGCAAACGATAAAACAAACGCATTTAAAGATATTTGATTTAACAAAACGCTACAAAAAGCTTCTTTCTACTTTTCCTTTTACAAATTGTGCGAATCTTCTTCTTTTTTTACTATCTTGTAAAAATTTGTTCGATTAAAAATTTGATGCGTATTGTACGAGGGATTTAACTTTAAATTCCTTAAATTTAAAAACTTCTCTTTTAATTTCTTTTTTTTTTTTTACACTTTACTTTGCTATAGCGTGTTTGCGAAGATTGTTTTGCTATCGAAAGCCGTTTGTCGTGTCCGAACCTAACGTTCACAGACGTTGAACGAGAAATTGTTTTAACGGTGCACGTTTCATTACTTGGTCGAGTTAAATATAATTTTTTTTTTAAATTGGTCAGACGATACGTAGCGATGCGTAAAATCAGGTATACACATAACATATGTTCTTGATACTTTTACGTAACGTTGTCGTCCTCACAAATACATTTTTTAAACTTTTATATTTCTCGACGTATGTAAATGAGCAAAGAGATTTATACGCTACGCGATCTTGGCATCGATTCTCGTGTACGCCTTATTCATTTACGTTGATGTTTGTGTTAACTTAAAGTTAGTGGATTGCGAATCGTTGATGGTATATAACTTTTGAGAATTTGGGTTAATCGTGTTTTTCAACTTTTAAGCACATCGTTCGTTGACACGTTTCACAGTCAACTAGCAACAAATGCGTAGGATATGTTAGGTTGAAGATTATAACACTTCGATATTTGCCAAGCAATGTTTTCATAATTTAAAAACAAATGTAATAAAAATTATAAATAGTGAGAATATAATAATAAAAATACAATATGATTATCGTTTCACCGAAGTTTCAATTTCAAATACCATTTCATGAAAAATCAATTTACGCTTTGTTAGTTGATTAAAATACTCGACGAATTATTATTAATAATAATAGTCATTGTTGAGATGAATGTAATAAAAATGCGATATAATTTGATAATGAACAATGGATTATTTTGTGAAAAACAGCTGTAATCTAAGCTTACCAACTGATTGTAAAATTTGATAAATTTGTAAAATACTTGTTTCATGATTGCAGATGGAAATGCATAAGAATCCCAACGCGAAGAGGAGTTCGTTGCGTGGTGACGAGATGACGTTGAAGGAACCTCACAGGTAAATAAATACCTATCGTGCTTTGTCATAAAATATTCACTATATTTAAGTTTCAAAGCATCTACAATGTTTGCGTTTTAAATCATGTTGCACGTATCAAATTTTTCGTATCTGCTCGTTTGTCATGTCACGTGTCTGCAATTTCTCTACTTGGGTTGACAGCGTGTCGATTCGATGATTTATGAGATGCATTGTAATATTCACGTTGCTGATTAAGAATTTATTGCTTCCCGCCCGTGTGTTGTCATCGTTTCGTCATACTCTTTTATTTAAGGTTATTGTTTTTAAATATTTTTACAGAAGCTATCGAGTATTTCTGTCGACAGTATCTGTTTTGTATAAATTTTCAATTTCGATGATCAGCCTGTTGCTTTCTAGATTTTGTAAAGGACAAACTATTCAAATTTATATAATCTCTGTGAATCTAAAATTAAAATAAGCCGAGAACAGACAGTGTTTAGCAGTAGAGAAAATATTTACAAATAAATTCTTTTCTATATTATTTCAAACGCAGACAAACTTAATATAAGAAAATGTCAACTATATTTACGTGCCTGTTCGATATTTGCTAAAAAAGTATGCTTGTAATTTTATTCTTACATTTTCTATTCGATACTTTGCATTTCGATTTAGCATTAAAAACAGAATTAAAACTCGGCTTTTAATTTTAATTGATTCATTGAAATTGATTTTTCAGTTTGTAATTTTATCTTATATTTTCTATTCGATACTTTGCATTGTGATTTAGCATTAAAAACAGAATTAAAATTCAGCTTTGATTAGAAACGTGATCTTTGAATTTGATTCTTAATTTATGCCACGATATTATAAAACGACTAGACGATTTTATCGAATCATTAATTAAACATATTTAAAAACTTCCATCCCAAATGTCCTCGATCTTCTAGCGTTAAAAATATTCTTCGATTTAATATTTTTGCAAATTTTCATCTTTTCCATGTTTACTGTTTATATCTTTTATCAACATTTCTACTAGTTTGACATATTTCCCTTCGTCTTTTCCATTCTCCATTACTCGTATCTCTTACGGTCAAAAATTTCCTCCAACTTCATCGACGTCGTACGACGAATTTTCCGTACCATTAATTTTCATATCTTTGTCCTTTAGCTTCGTAAGGTATTTGGAATGTCTTAATGGAACATGAACGCCGTGGTCGCGATTTACAAGAATTTGTGCATCTATAGCGTCTTATCCAGTTCATCGTTACCCAAAATAGTCAGTGGAATGGACTGGTTACCACTAAACGATCAAATTGCGAAACTAGCAGGTCTTACATACGTGTTCCTGTTTCAATGGCAAGACCAGAGCCAAAAGTGACGTAGTTCGTTGGCACCTAACGATATTTCTTCGATCTGGTATCGAACTAGTGAAACTTGCGCGCTATTCGACGTGCCTTTCGTCTTCCAATTTATATTCTCACACGGTAGAAATTATTTAATTGCCAATTTAACAAACGTCAAATCTTTCGTTTTAATCGATCTAAATCTTGTTTATAATTTGTATTCTTGTCTATAAAAATGTATCACCTGGTCGATGATTCGAAAGATTCTATTAAAAAAATTGAGCAGTACGAACAAACATGAGATATAATATTTATCGTACAAGATTGTTCGCGATTCGTAGAAACTTTATATTTTAAATTCGCAATTTTCCAAAACGCTTGTGACAATTGTAAACAAATATTATATCAAAGTCTGTTCTATCTTCATGGTAGCAACGTGATCTCCTCGTGGTTTCTTCGTATATCGATCGATCGTTAATCTTTCATTTATTCAAGGATACGGAGGATAGAGACGTTATTCTTCGTTGCTATAAATTTCTCAGTTATTTAACACGTTCGTCGCCCAGCGTGATTCGGCTAAGTTTCCTGCGGGGCCCAAATCCCACCGCCGGTACGCAGAACGTAAATAGAGCGACAAGCAGGAATTCATCGTTTATCGCCTTCGATTCATTGTTTATCCCCTTCGATTCATTGTAAAGAAAAGATTATTTATTTCTGAAATGGAGAAAGCGATAAGCTATCCTGCTAGAGTATTCCCCGGGATCTCATGGCAGATATCTCGGATCTTCCATTTAGTCGAGAAGCATACTTGCGAGACGTACATCGGTGATCTTTTCCTCCTCAAAATGTTCAGTAAACAGCGTGAAAATATATTTGAAAGCGAGGAAAGTAGCGATGACGGAGCCTGTAACTATTTTTCGACGTGCCCAAAATCACCCCAAATGTGTTTGGAATGTTTTAACGAATACCATACGATATAGGATAATGTAATATATTATCCAGAATATAAATTAATAAAAAGTATGGTAAAATGTATTTTTAATATTTTTATGTTGTATATTCTATATATAATATCGTATATTTAATTAACTCGAACAAGAAGAGCGTCACCATCCTTTGGTGACGGGGCCCCCACGCAAGTATACCCATCGCTTAGATATGTGCGACGTGGCGACGAACGTGTTAAGGTCGCGATGTATTGTTTCCTTGGTAACATACCAAGAAGCATCTATTAAGGATCTTAGACTGGGATTATAATTTAACATTTATATTTCTTCGAGTTGATTTCTTCGAAAGTTCGGTCCGCGGTAGGTGTCGTATCGTAGGAGGTTCGAAACGATGGACGTAATTTGTAATACTGTAAGATCTTATACTACAATTAGTTTATTACAATAAATGGATTAAACAGATGTTGATTAGACAGGAAACGATTGTTGTTTAACCTGAACTAATCACGATAACGTATTGTTCTTTCGTCCAGTCGCGGAGAGACGCGATCGCGTTGAAGCGCGTCAACGGGAGTCGTAAATTCCCGTTACGATTATAACGATCGACACCACTAACAGGTCGATCCCCTTATTTCTTGTGGGATAATAGGGGTATTTGTTGGGGAATAAAACTGTAGTCTACAATTCTAAAATATTTGTATTTTCAACAACTTACTACACTTGAGGTTCCGTCGTGGCGGAAGAGATAATTGATACAGGTGATGAAGAATAATACACTTGATAGATGAGTAGTAGTAATAAAGAATAGATTTAGATAATATCACTTTGATCGAAGCGAGGACTATGTTTTAAGTTGACTACGCGAAGCTGATAGGAACAGTCGTGTTGACTGCACGACGTTTGGTAGAACAGTGATGACCCGTCTCGTTCAATTACGGAGGAAAGCTCGGTATGGGTGTCCTTTTTAATGGGAAATACCTGCTGTTTTTAATGGACAAACAACCGCTTTCTCCGTAAGTTATAAGAGCGTGTAATAAACCTAAGGACTGTTTTAAAGACCATCCATAAACCGAAAATACTTATGTGAATAGAAATTAAGCTGAAAAGATTCGGTTTATGGTGGTTCCTTAGGTTTATCGAGGGTCAGTGTAAAGGTGTGTGGGCCTCTTCGGCCAGACCATGAGGGACGTCGCACGGACCGTCTTACGCGACGCAACACCCTTCGTTTAACGCATTTTTCTCGTTTTAATTTGCTCAAGATACGATAATAGTTCATTTAAATTAATCCTAGTCTCGCTGAAGCTTCGTATCGCTGTTATTCGAGGAAGAATATTCTTACGTACGGTGTGTGCGTTTAAAATGGTGAAGTTAGTTTAATTATAGTGGTCGTTTCGTCGAATACCGTTGCTTGTGTAGCTTTTGAAAGGAAAATCGGCCACGTTGCTCAAACAGGAATTATAAATAACGAATGATAAATTCGACGTTGTTCGTCGTGTCGGTGTTTGTTGTCCAAGTAGGAAAGTTGAAAATATTTGTTCGAACTAGTAAAAACGTGTTTCTAACAAGTGGTCTAGAGCTGTATTACCTTGAAACGTTAATGTCAGATCGCGCATATAGCATACTTTCCCAGTCACTCGATCTATTACGATTTTTCCATCGACTATGTTGCGTTTCATAACAAATTTATTACGTAAAACGTGTCTTCACCGTGAAATCGAATTTTCTTCAAATCGTTTGTTTCTCCTCGTACGAAATTCGCCGTGTCTCTGATCTCATACTTGAAATTTTGCGAGTTACAATTTCTGTCGAGTATTCGCTCTTTTCGATCTTCTCTCAAGTTCCGTAAATTTCTATCACTCGTTTGCAATATGGAAAATTATTCGCTCGTCTATTAATATTTTATTAATAAATCTCGTGTCGGCTCGTGTCGAATTATTATTAGCGTTGATCGTTCGATGATCGTTAACATTGTCGCCGATATAATTTCCAAATTGGCTGTTATTCAGCCTCGTTTACAATTCGAGTGAAAGTAGAGCGCGTTTGGTACCTTCTAGCGTCGACGAGTCTACGATAGACGCTGGTGCTATGGTAATCGTAAATCTTACGAGCAACTGGTTTGACGTTCATGGGAAAAGTTAGACGTAACTTTATACAGAGCTACACTCGGTGGCACTGCATTCTAGCTGCACTTGTTGCAACTCGGGTTTCTTTAACAGAAAAAGAACGCACGGCAATTAGAGGTTTTATTGCCACGGATTTTTACGTAATCTGCGTGCAGCCTCTCGAATTCTCGTGAATGGAAGATTCGTTCTACGATGATTGCGTGATATCGTGCGGAAAACTATTAACCGTAGCAAAGAATTCTATACTTTTAGTTTCACGATCCGTAACAGCATTTCTCGATCTCGATCTACAGCATTCCACGTTCAGATACGTATCTTATAGTTAGTATCATTTAGTGTTCTTATAGTACATCGATGTTTCATTACTGACATCAAGAAAAATATTATTATTTCTTGTTAATATCGGTAGTATATTATAGCAGCGTGAAAATTTCCTACGATTTAATTGAAACATGTTTATCGTGTAAATAATATTTGATTCTATTGGATTGTTCATACGGAGAGAACGGTAATCAACTGGTGGTTACGGTGAAATGACGTGTCTGACACGTCATAGAACACTTTGGCATGGGAAATGCATGACACAGCTGTCAGATACGTCATTTAATATCATACGATTAGTGTTGCATGGAATATTTAATACGTGAGCATCGTGTTGTTTATTATTTTATTCGCGGTATTACTCGCAACATGATCGTGAACATAATTGCAACTGACAAAGCGTATATTCAACACTGTTTTCCTTTTCTTGAAACTTAAAACGCTGAAGTAGAAATCATCCTCTCTTTATTCTTGATTTAAATGCTTCGTGCAAAAGATATCAGCGATACTGATATTTTAAAATGCAACCACGTGTGTCAGTGACTGCAGAAGTTCAAATTTCAAATCATTGATTATTAATATCTTAATATACCCGAAAAGAAATTATCAACGTCGACCAATCAAAGTATGTTTCTCGACGATTAATGTTCATTTAGTTTTTTAAAATTGAAAATACCTCTGGATCTTGTAGGAGAATACACTTTTTTCTTGTTCATATTTCATACTATTCGTATCATCGACTCTATTAGGAGTTGTAGATTCTTTGATTGAACTTTCTACAGAATTGAGAAAATTCATGGAAATAATTACTAGAATTTATTATTGCGATTAATAATAATCGCGTCGATATCGAGTTTCTAAATTACCGTTTTCAAATACGCAGAGCTGAAAACTTTCTCGCTAACTTTTAATGCTTATCTTAATATTCGTTGGTATTATTAACACTAGAACTACCACACCAGACGAATCGACTGGTTTTACAATTTTATTTTCAAACTTCTACTTCGTGTTATATTTTTTCCTGCAACGATGTAACGAGTTTTGCAACGATAACTAAAAGAATAATATAATGAATTTTATTTTGTTTTTTATGTATTCAAACTGAAAATAATTTTGTATCAAGGCTACTTATACCAATACCAGTCAAAATGTAAGAGGGTCCTGCAATCTGTTTATCGAACTCCAATTAACACAGTTTCCTCGTTTTCTACAACTTCCCACACGTTTTTAAAATTTTTACCTCGTATCATTCGATATGGTGATATCAGTTATCAGGAAAATTCCGGATCGATCGCTAGATGCTAACACTAGAAATACCACACCAATCAAAATAACTGGTTCTACAATTTTATAAATGTGTCAACCCTCGTTTAGGGCTCATGATCCCAGATGGATTAACAATACCAAAAATATACCACATATCATGGAATTGCTTCTGTAAGAAAGTAATAAATCAATAAATATACAAATATTTCATTATTACGTATTTCTTAAAGACCAGTCATTTTCACTGGTTCTACAATTTTATAAGTGTATCAATCCTCGTTTAGAGATTATATTCCCAGATGGATTAACAATACCAAAAATATACCACATAACATGTTATTCCTTCTGTAAGAAAGTAATAAATATACAAATATTCCATTATTACGTATTTTTTAAAGGACCAGTCATTTTCACTGGTTCTTCAATTTTATAAATTTGTCAATACTCGTTTAGGGCTCATAATCCCAGATAGATTAACAATACCAAAAATGTACTACATAATGAATTGCTTCTCCAAGAAAGTAATAAATCAATAAATATACAAATATTCCATTATTACGTATTTTTTAAAGACATTTGCACTTGTTCTACAATTTTATAAATTTATCAACCCTCGTTTAGGGATCATGGTCCCAGATGGATTAACAATACCAAAAATGTACTACATAACTTGTTATTCCTTCTGTAAGAAAGTAATAAATCAATAAATATACAAATATTCTATTATTACATATTTTTTAAAGACCAGTAATTTTCACTGGTTTTGGTAGAAATAATTTCGTGTTAACTATCGGTAGTTCTAGTGTTAAAAAGTATGCAAAGTTCAATAATCTTATTGTTTGATACTACGCCATGTACTTGCTATTTGTATTTAACGTTTATTCGTCAGGAATGGCAGCACGTACGGAGCTTTCCAATCGAAGGATCCCATTTTAGCGGTGGAGAAGGGCGCTGAAATGGAAGGCGGAAGCGACGAGCATGGAATTTCCGTTCACCATCCGACCTCGTAAGTTTACTTACCCTGAAATTCTCGGTATTTATTACGTCCTTCTAACTATTATTTACGGCCACTTTCGAGTACACTACCAGCTAAGCAAAAATGCTCGCGATAACTCAGGTTCAGTTTCAATGTCCAAAAGGAAGAATACGTTTTCTTTATGCCTTACGCGTGTGTGTGGCTTTGTGTGTGCGTGTGTTTACGCGGATAGGTTACATGGCCGCAAGATAAGTTCCACTATTGCGGTTTTGCTTATACATTGCTAGCTATAGCCACTTTCTGTAACCTATAAATGTTTCATTTTTATTCCCGTTTAATGTTCTAAGTACGTGACGAAATGAAAAAGCAAACGTTAAAAATATGAATTTATTTGATTGGTAATTACCTTTTGTTGTAAATCAATTGTGATGATTTTCCATTAATGAGATTATTCTATCAATACTGCGTTACCTAGATTATGGAAAACAAGGTAAGGAATTTACGTAATAAATTTAATTATTAAATTAGAAACATTTCAAAAAGTTACAAATATACGTATAAATATAAATAAATTAAATTGTTTCACAAGAATAACAATTTAAGATTATCTATTTTATCTCAGTGTTTCAAATATTTCCTTTCCTTCGATCGATCAGTCGCTTTGATATCTCTTTAAGTGAACGCAAACAAGGCTGGTAATGGTAGTCTTTGTTAAGAATTGTGGATCTTAATCGCCGAAATAAACGTATAGGAACACTTGGATTACATCTAGAATTTATATCGAAATAGTTTCACATTTATTTAATATGATTTATAAGATATTCGTCGATACATATTTGCACATGTTTCAGTACTCTTTGTTTTACCATCTCCTTTACTACATTACCAACGGAACAGTTGTATTCTTCTGTTTTACGAGACGCTGTGCACGAACGTACTCCCACACGCTCATACTCATATATGTGTGTCACTACTACGTGGCTAATCTAGCGTAGCACACAAAATTACACATATCTCAATAATCTTCCTCTTCTCTAGTTTTATAGACATTTGGAAAACTAACCTCTCACGTTTTTGTTACCGACCTGATTTTTACGATGAGCGTACATATTTCTTAGTTCCTCCCTGCAATGTTACATTAGAATTCTCATAATTAGAAGGTTCGGCGAACAATAAATGCTTTTGTTCCTCCTAAGATAACCAATCGAGAGATTCGCTCTCACATACGTTATCCTTGCTGCTGCGTATTTGACGAAGAGATACGCCAGAGGAAGGAAACAGTTTGCAGGATAATAGTCGTTTTCCGTCACATTCCTCGGCATAATTACTCTGCGAGAGGAAAACCACGTAAATTTGACACGTTCTTCGTCGTTGAATCTGCCTGTTCTATACAAGTTGAACGAAATAAAAATCGACAATTAGTATTACTCGAGATATGTATAATTTTGTGTGCAAGACTAGATTGGCCGCGTGTAGTGGCACACGCATGTGAATATGAGTGTGTGGAAGATGTGTGTGCGCGGCGTCTCGAGAAGCAGACGAATGTAACTGTTCCATTGGCAATGTGGGGTGGAAGATGGCGAGACAAAGAGAATGCTGAAATGCGTGCAAATGTATATCGACGAAGATCCTGGAAATCGTTTATTAAATAAATCTAAAACAATTTTAATATGAATTCTAAGTGTAACCTTAGTATTCCTTTACTTTTATTTCGGCAATTTTGATCCACAATTCTCAACAGATTTATAATATCTTAGAGTTCCAAGTTGTTGGATCTAACTAAGTCCAAGATAATTGCGATGGACAATTAAATCGGAGAATTCAAGGTCCTTGTGGCATACCGCGTTACAGACTTAAGTATTCTTAATCTGGCATTTCATACCGCAGTTGACTAGAGGATATTTAAACTACGTAGAGATAAAGAACGTTTCAATATCCTGGTTGCCTGAAAGGATATCATCGTTGAGATAACAAGGGATATGATATAACGCGTCACTTAATTCCCTGACTTTGATGAAAAGTTGTTCGTCGATCCGAGTATATCAACCCTTGGCCTTTATACTTGTGTCGTTGTTGTAGCCTTTTCGACTCGATCGTAGCTGTTAGTAACATTTTCCTCTTCTTGCGAAAGATTTTTGCGAGGAGAGAATCGCGTTTACGATTCTTTTGCAATCTTTTAGAGCCTTGAATGTCTTTCAGTTTAATTTTCTATCCTTCCTAAGAGTCGCTGCTTTCTAAAATTGCCTAATACGAATTTGCGGATTTAATTAGAACGTTGAGTACAACTTGGTAGAATTTAACAAAATGTTCGGTTTACCTTTCACAGGGGATTCCCTGGAATATTTGGTTTCATTTTTCCAAATCTTTTAACAGCTTTCTAGATTCAACGTTTCAGAAAATCTTCGAAATATCTTGGCAAAATTTGTAGTTTAATTTTTTATCAATTTTTACAGCGTTGCACTTATTCTTCTCAACATATCAGATACATAAATTCTTTTCAATTTGTACGATTATATTGTTTTCTTGAAAATCTGTCACTCTTGTCGTTCCTCTCGTACATTGCTACACGCGATACGTTCAATTACGTCCAACGACTCGAATACGTTCAACTGGTCTGACTCGTCTTTCCTCTCAATCTTGCGTTACGAGCTGAACGAAATTGTCCACTCTTTTAATTGCAACGTTATTGTTGGTACAGCCACGTTACACGGATACGTTTCTTAATTATACGTCATTACGCTGGATCTTATATGACAGTCACGTGCAAGGGTAATTTCCTTAATTCGCGAACATGCGTAACATTAATGTAAATCACGATATGAAACAATTTATAAGGAAGTAAATGACGAGTAGGACGAAGCATGCTACCTTTCTGCGAGCTAGGCTGCCGGTGGTGACTGCGAGACTTTCGATTAATTTTATTACGAAACAACCTTCTTTCAATGATCCTTTTAAAAAGTATATTAGTAAAATAACACACTGAGCTTTGAAACACGATAAACTTATGACTAAAATTAATGTGTAAAATAAATGTAACGCGATGGAAAAGTAAATATACAAAATTCGATTAATCGTACGAAACTGTCCTCTTTCAATGATCTTCTTAAAAAGCACATTAGTAAAATAACACACTGAGCTTTGAAACACGATAAACTTATGACTAAAATTAATGTTTAAAATAAATGTAACGCGATGGAAAAGTAGATATACAAAATAAATATTTCTAAACTGTATACTTTAATTTTTTTCACATTGCACGTTGTATATAACATAAAATAACACGTGCAAAGGTAAAAGAATTTAATTAGCTGTGAAATATGTCTAATAATTTTCTAAATCATCTAAAACGGATATAATATTATGCGAAGTAGATATATACAAGACAAATATCTTTCAACTATATTTACTAAACTTTTCACGCTCGATATTCCGTGTATATGTATCTAGTATTGTACCGTGACAAGTCAAAAGTATTTGTCTTAGGAATAGAATTGGGTCTTGAATTTTTCTACTAGTCAATTATATTCTCTTTCCAGGAATATTTAAAAATTCTGTTTCTATTAATAAGAATTCGATTTGTAGAAACTTGACAAAAATCGGCACACAATCTACGTCGACAATAATCTGTTAAATTAATATAATAAATTTTTTATCAAAAGATAAAAGAAATTAAATTCCAAAAAAAGAAGAACTTAGAAGCGTTAGTTTATAAAGAAAGTCGTAGTAGTATGTACATAAGAAAGAAATAAAAGTTTACGTGGATTTTGGTATTGATACAGATTTTCTTATCGTTCTCTATCGTTTTCTATCGCATTTTATCTACTACTATTTCATCGATGGTGATCAAGGTTTTGGTAGGAAGTACCTTGACTCGATTAAATGTCCGTACGTATATCACCAGGTAGAGTGATTAACGAGCAACTTGAGGCCTGGACTTTCCCTACAAACCGCATAAGCCGAAGCCGAATCTCGAAATAAATACGTTGGCATAAGCTCTCATTGGTTCGCGTAATATCCACATTTAACTTCTCATTTGAGGAATCACTGTTGTTGTAATTTATTAATAGTATTCTAATCGATTGCATAATTACGCGTTTCATCGAAGTGTCTCTTTGAGATTTTAGAGATAGAACGTCTGCGAACGAAGGCTATCGAAATATTCCGCCTTTCGTCGTATGTTTTCACCTACACGTTGAAAATATCTAAATATATAAATAAATATATTTATACGTTTTAGCTATAGTTCGCATAACGTTTAACAAGCCATATGGGAATTGGCAAAAAAAAAAAAAAAAGAAAAATTTGTCTTTTCATTAATCGTGGTTTTCAAAAAACAAACATCTTTTAAGGTAATATCGATGTATATATTTGATACAAATACATTCGTATGAATATGATATACAACGAAATTATGTTTAAAATAACTGATAATTTTGATTGAATCCGTCAAAAAGTGATTACGTATAAGTATAATTCCATGTTATAAGAATATACCGTATATACCGTAAAGAAAAGAAAAAATGAAAAATTTCAAATTAAAAAATGCCGGAAAATGTATTTTCCAATCAACACGTTGATACCTGTGAACCTTTGATTACAGCAAAATTATTAAATTATCATTGAGACGTAACAAGGTCATTGGCTTGTGGTAGCTTTTTAAGCGCAAGATTGTCTTTTAATATTCTATGAATCAACGTATAAAGCATTAACAAATTTCAGAAACAGATATTTATAGATACCTGTGTCGCGCGTATCAAAAGGAATGTCACTAAACTTTATTTTCATACGTAGGTCTTTATTTTTGCTTATTCCAGTTATTCGAATAACCACCCTGTTCGCTGACTAATTAACGATATCCACGGATCAACCACGCACGTGTTTGTACGATGCGTAAAACAGCGGACAAGCATGGAGCGAAGGTTTTGAAACTCGGTCGGCCCGGTTCATTCGCCGGCGATTTCGAATTAGCTCGCGCGACGTGACATAGGAATGCTTAGGAAATTTTCAGTCAACTGCACCAACCTTTGTTCATGCTCTTTAACGCGTTCACCGCTGATCGAATTTACATCATCGATAGTACGTCGTGTTAACGATTAGTCTTTCTACGAAGTTTATCCGATACTTGCACCGTGAAATTTGATTCGCGAATTATTAAGAAGGTTCCTCTCTCTCTCTTTTTCTCTGAAAATTTTCTAACTTCATTTGATAATCTTTGACAATGACTCAGTAACGATACTCAGCAACGAACGCGTTAATCATCGTTTCAATGAAAGATAATCCGACGTATAGTATGGCTGTAAAGTTGCTTAAAATAAGAAAATAATTTTTTTATATTTCTATGGTATCCGATAAGTAAATCTAAGTATCGTTAGATCAAATTGTACAAAATTTTCATATTTCAACAGAGGATTTCTCAACCAAAATAAAAATCGAAAAAAAAAGACAAGAATCTATCTCTTAAAGAGATTCTAATTTGAAATAATAAATACGAATGGGGGGTAGTATGGTAGATAATTCCTTTATGGTTTTTACCGCATGTGATATTTGTTTATAGCGGTTCAAGTACGTATTTGGAATATTTCCGGCTCGAATAGAGAATCTGTATAGCTTTCATATAGAATGTTATTTATATCGAATGAATAATTACAGGTATTTAGAAACAATGATGCACCTGTTCAAAGGTAACGTCGGCTCCGGTATCTTTGCGTTAGGGGATGCTTTCAAGCATGCCGGACTGCTGCTGGCTCCGCCGCTTACTATGTTCCTCGGGGTTATTTGTGTTCACGCTCAACATATTCTCGTACGTATAACCCACTATTTTCTCTATTGTTTGCCTAAATTAATAACTACAATAATTCCACCTATTAATTTTTTTTATAAAATAATATTAACATTATTATCTTGTAAAATAGTATCGATATTTGTATGCCGTTTACGATCGAATAAACTGCGGATATTTATGCAAATTTATATTTTTCTAAACACGATTAGAACCTACCGAGAGATTTTTTTTACTAAGCATCGTAATAAGTGTGATATTATATTTAGGGTATTTTGCATATATTGGGTTGGCAACCAAGTGATTGCGAATGTTGTCAATAGATGGTATTGACAAAATCCGCCATCATTTAGTTGCCAACCCAATATATGTAACGTGTGAATATTTTATACTTTCCGATGCATAAACGTTCAGTTGGTTTAGCAATCGACGTTAAATTAAATTTCTGAAACAACTAATGATCGTTATTTATCATCTGCGTATATTCTTAATATAGCATGATAAATAGTTTTTGCAAGTCGTTCAATTACATAAATTCCAGCAAAGTATGAAAATCGTTCGATACATGGTATACTAATTTCTTTGCTACGTTACACCGTTCTCTTAAACGTTTGCCAAACCAAGCGATATTGGCAATCTATTGAAATTTTACTATCGTATGCGAATAATAATCATCGTATTTTTTTAGAGGATGAATAATTTCAACGAACATTCGGCTTAGTAATACGCTGTATTTTAGTTGTATTCTACAAACAGGATTTCCTACAGCATTGGAGAGCCACTTCAGCGATGGATTCTGCAGGCTAAAACAATAAAAAAAATTCCGACAAGCATATGTCCTGTTTGACCTTGTTTACGAGTTACAACGAGTTTTAATACATTGGAATAACTCTATCGAAAGATGGAAGTGTTTGAACTAATTTCACTTACCTATTTACAAACACAACTCAACATTGAACGAACGATATCTGGATAGATGGAGAGAGCAAGACAGACGATGATAAAACGTCTCCGATTTCGTATTCGGATGCAAGCAGGTCATTCCGAACATCTCTCGTGAAGCTATGCAGTTACATGGGAGTTTGTCGAAGAAGAAACTCGCAATAGTTAGAAAACAAGGTCAAATAGACGCTTGTTTACGCCAACTTCCTTTTATCGTTTTTATCTGCAAAATCGATACTCCGATGCTGCGGAACACCTTGTATATTATATTCTATTTCTAATCGTTCTTAAGAAATGTAAATAGTTTTACGCCTTTGGCGGTAATACGAAGTAAAGTATCGCGAGAAAAATTTCTCTTCGACATTGTACGTGGACATTATCGTTTGTTTGCAGATTAAATGTAACGAAGAGGTGACGCGTCGCGTGAACGATACGAGTGCCACGACTGGGTTTGCTGGCACCGTGGAATTGTGTTTCGCTACCGGCCCTCTAGCACTCCGAAAATACTCTGTGTTTATGAGGTACGTATATGTGTAATGAGAAGACCATGAAATAGGGACACCATCGACTGTTCGTTCTAACGCCATACCACGCATTCTTATCTCGCGTCACTTGTAGGAAATTCGTTATAAAAATACGACTAGAAAGCGAGAAAAAATAGAATTATTAATAATAAGCCGTACATCTTATTTCAAATCTTTCATCTGTTTCTCTGCATTTCATTTTAATAGCACGCTTTGTCATCGTCCTCTTTTTTTCTTCTATTCTCACGATTTACACTACTATCCGCTTTGTTCCAGACAAATGGTTAATGTATTTTTATGTATCACGCAACTTGGATTTTGCTGCGTTTATTTCGTTTTCATTGCGAAGAATATGAAGCAGGTGAGCCACCAATTTTTAATTTCTTCCTTCTGATCTTTTATTCGCATTTGTAATACGTAATTCCTATTAACTCTATCAAATACTCTGATCGTGAACGTTTCTCACGCACGATTTCCTGTAATTATCGTTGAGAGCACAATATCTTTCATACTGTGCAAAACAGCAATTAAACGTTACGTGTATTTTCATATATTTCCACTCGCTACCCTGAGTTTTTGCTATGTAAAATTCGTGTAAATTAAACGAAGCATGTCTTCTTTTATTCGAAGTGGAATAAATCATCGGTGGTCTATATTGGTGAGATTTCATTAGATTCTTCGTTTGATAACATTTATAGCTTTTAGGAAATTCTTATCTCACTCGTTCCAATATAAAACTGAAACATAGGAATTATATTTGGAGTTATATTTTTTATTCGATCAAGCAAACATTTTTGAGAGTCAAGGCATTTATCAACAACGATGATACCAATTACTGGTGTTTTCCCAATTTAATGACTTTAGGTTTTTTGATAGAGATTTATAAAAGAGAGAATCCTCGAGTTTTCATATTATTGTTACACACCGATGATCTGTACTATAACTTCTTACATGCATGTAAACTACCAGCAAAAATTTCGAATCATTGCACATAGATTTCATAGAACCAAAGAATTAAAATAAAAAAAGATCACTTAAAAATTTTCTTATCCTACAAACTCTTTGGTAAAACTTTACCAATATAAATATAATTATTGGAATATAATACAAATATAATTTACAAAAGCAATTTCAAATCGTTGACGTTATTAAACGTACGCTATTTAAAGAGTTAACGATTGAAAAATAGTAAAATATGCTACGAGAAGATACTACTAAATGACTAAAACGATTTTCTTTCATAGGTGTTGGACGTGTATGGAATCGAGATGGACGTTCATCAACATATGGCTGTGATCTTGATCCCGATAATGCTGAGCACGTGGATCAGGAACCTGAAATACCTGGTGCCCATTTCGTCGTTGGCGAATTTTCTGGTCATAGCTGGTTATGTGGCTACTATGTACATAATGTGCCATGATTTGCCGCCGATCCACGAGAGGCGGTATATCGCGGATTGGCACGAGCTGCCTCTGTTCTTTGGCACTGTGATATATTCTTTCGAGGGTATTACTTTGGTAAGCGATGCCGCGTTTGCACGTGCTTCTTCGCATTTATGTAACGCGTTATTTTCGCGACCAGTCACTCCGTCCACTTGGTTGTTTTGTTGCAATAAGAAACAAAATCAGGGGACGTTATGATACTCATTTTGGGATTGTCATTTTCGATGAAGCACTTCTTAAAGATTCTATTCCTATGCATATGCTGTTTATTTTGGAAATTCGGTCGAAAGAGCGAAGATATTTCTGTCTTCCGCTGAAAATAGTTTTAATATATAATAAAGATTATTAGCCAAAGATCGCTTACCAGTTGATATTGAATATCCGGATGTACACCGTTGGCCATAAATATTGTACATATCGATAGCCAAATCAAATTAAACGCTTTTCATCGCTATTATTTTCTAGTTATTCTATTGTAAAGCTGCCATTTTATTCGCAGCATAAACGTCTTGTAACGTAGGATATTAAATACTAAAGAATGTTAAATTACAAAAACAATGTGAAGAGTTCTGTGAACTTTAGTATGTAATATTACTATTGCGTTAGCGTTGAATTTACAACAGGAATAACAAGTTGAACTGTTATATAAGTCTCTCTATATATAACTGTATTTCTCTTTTTGTTTTGGCCCAGAAAAAAGCAACGAGAGACGTAGAAATGATGTAAATAGATTTATTGAACTGCTCAGAGAATTTTTGACGTTTATACTGATAATCGATGACAAGTTAAAGAGGAGAATGATATATTGTATAGTCTTCTATCCACTGATATCTGATAGCTTATTCTGATTTTTATAAAACTGTTTCAATAATGAAATACGATAAATTATTATAAAAACTTATTTTCTAAAAATCCGCGTAATACAATAATAACAAAAAGATAATAACGAAAGAAGCACTATTATTATTAGAACAAATTATTCAATAAAAAAAAAAAGAAAAAAAAATAGAAACACGTTGCCTTCAATTTCAAATATTTGACAATTAAACATTATTTTCTTCAATTTCGAGTTGAATTTCCCAAACAATCTGATATTTTACTACGATAGAATTTTTTAAGACTCAACTTGTTAGTCATGATTCGATTGTCGATAAAGACATGTTCTTTCTGTTCTAACGAATATTCCGCTATATTTTAGGTATTACCCCTAAAGAACGAAATGAAGAAACCGAGCAATTTCAGTAAGCCACTGGGAGTTCTAAACGTTGGAATGGTAATTGTCGGTGGCATGTTCGTCGCGATGGGTTTTATATCTTATTTAAAATACGGCGACGCAGTGGCCGGATCCGTTACGTTAAATCTCCAATCAAAGGAGGTGTAAGTATCCAAATTTACTTCCCTAAGTGAACATCAAATTCTTATAATTATCAGTTGGTCGATAAAAATTCCTTTTATCTTACTTTATGTTAATCACTCGCTAAATTATATTCTGTACATAATTGCCAAACGTTATTTATCGATACAAAATTAATTGTCTCGTGTATATTTTCATCAATATCTTGTTATACATATACCTATATTTACGAATTGATTTATGAATTTTCTATAGAATAGAAGTAGTATATCGACGTCAAAACAGAGCAGGCAAGTGATTAGCACATGTTTGTTTTACCATGTAAAAGCAGAATTCTGTTATTTCGACTCTATAGAAAATTATTATGCGTTCAGGTAAATAAATCACGCTGTGTTCAGAATAATCGCAATACTATCACGCAAAGTGATAGCGAAAAGTAGCGAGACAGAAAAAACAAAAAAAAAAAAAAAACAAAACACGTAGCTAAGAAAAAATTGTTTGTAACGTAATTTTCTGTTGCATACAAAGGGTGGATGGAAAAATCATCGGCGAGCATTTAAGGTTTCTATCATATATGGGTTTCCTAGAAGTGTTGTGTTATTTTATCAAACTACTAGACCATTTGTATAATATTGTAACGTCGTGTTCCTTTTTTCATCAACACGCAATAATCAATTAGTCATACACATAGTCGTTTCTTTGCGTTCTTCGTTTACGACTAAATTTGCATGTTGCGATAAATTTAACACAATTGGAATAGTTATAACGATGAAGAACGGCTGAATAAGTTTCTCGCTTTTAACAGCAATTAATCAAAGAGAAATAATTCGGATACTCATAAGACATTGTGTTTTGCAGCTTACCTCAATGCATACAGGTTGCCATCTCGTTGAGTATATTACTCACGTATGCACTGCAATTTTACGTTCCCATTGCGATCATTTGGCCAAAGATCGTCAACCGCTTTGGCCCTTTCAAGTGGCCCGTTTTCGCAGAGACTGTTTTCCGTTCCTCGATGTGTTTCCTAACATGTAAGTTCTATATTAATATATAAAATTATCGTCAATTTATTATCTGTAAAAGTAATCGAAATTATTAACTCTGCTATGGATGAAAAATTTGTTCGAACCTTGGTTCTCATGTTCAATTACTTTAAACTCTTAAACGATTTTGTTACGTCGCGTGAGACGGTCCGTGCGATGTTCCTCATGGTCCGGCCGCTGAGGCCCACACACCGTTACACTGACCCTCGATAAACCTAAGGAACCACCATAAACCGAATCTTTTCAGCTTAATTTCTATTCATATAAGTATTTTCGGTTTGTGGATAGTCTTTAAAACAGTCCTTAGGTTTATTGCGCGCTCTTATAACTTACAGAGAAAGCGGACGTTTGTCTAGCGAAATATCAGGTTTTTCTCATGAACAAGGACACCCATGAGCCACATCTGCAGGACACTTTCTCTTCATATTTTCATTTAGTAACATTGGCTATAACCAATGGGTATCGCGGATCGTTACCCTCGCTTTCCTACCGAAAAGTGTGGACAACGAATCCGCGTTCTTAGTTTAAAAAGGTACACCCACACCGAGCTTTCCTCCGTAATAGTACGCGACGAGTCAACTACTGTTCTTCCAATCTTCGTGTAGTCAACTCAAGTGTCCAAATCATAGAGCAGTCATCTACTGTTCTTCTAATCCTCGTGTAGTCAACTCAAGCGTCTTAAACTTAGATCAGTCAACTCTACTGTTCTTTCATTCTCGGCGCAGTCATATACTATTGCTACAGATTTAGATCAGTCAAATCTATTGTTCTTTCAATCGCGACGTAGTCATCTAATATCGCTTCAAACTTAGTCCTCGCTACGATCTACGTGACAGATTTTAAATTATAATAAATTTTCTAATATCGTATAAATTTTTAATCGTATAAATGCAGCTACAAAAAAATATTTTAAACACTCTGAATCACGGTTTTTTCACAGCATCCTTCCTTTTCTTAGCCTCCTGTTGTCCTTCGACCCGATCACGTTCTCGCATAAGAAGACTTCTTATTTTAAGTATCAATCTGACGTTATCTTTCTTAAAATTACAAAACTTCTTTACGTAAAAAGTAGATTATTCGTTGTAATTAATTTTCGCTCACCGGCTACAAACCGAGTTTCATTTATTCTCGCTCAACCTCGACATACGCTCAATATAACTACAAGTATTTATTATAATTCTTAACAGTTAAAACAATTTCTGATTGAATTTGGTTTCTTTGGCCCTAGTCATGAAAATATGAGTTTACGTAAATATTTGTAATCTATTTAGTAAAATCCAGGAAAATACCAATTTAATATCAAATCTCTATGTATAATTTAATTTGACCTTAGGACGTCAAAGGATTTCAAAGGTTTACCAACGTTTGAAATTCTGTGGACATTCTTTGACTCTCTTTCAAACGTCCTAGGATTAACGTTAAATATATTTAATACTAATTTTACCTGTTATATCTAATTACAGTTGTCCTAGCTGAAGCGATACCTCAACTGGGTCTGTTTATATCACTGGTCGGTGCAGTAAGCAGCACCGCCTTGGCACTCGTATTTCCACCGATCATCGAAATGGTTGTATGCTGGCAGAACGCATCACTGGGCTTGTTTACGATATCGAAAGACATCCTGATAGTACTGATCGGTCTTCTCGGTTTCGTTACCGGGACATATGAAAGCATCACGTCGATTATTAAGGCGTTTAGCACGTAATTAGGCTAGTTCGTTGTATAAATCGTTGTTAATATACTTTTTACTTGTATGTATATATATACACGCGCGGTATTATCAGGATCATGACATCTACGCAATCATATAGGCAATGATTATTCATTTGGACAGATCCGGTCTTTTCTTTCTTTCTTTTTCTTTTTTTAATTTTCTAGATTAATGTTAATGTTAATATTGTTTATTAGTCTACCACATTTCTATCGAACGAATCGTATACGAATCTTCGTGCGTTACATTCACTATTGTTCGAATCCTTCGTTTAGTATAATTTTCGCGTTCCGCATTCAGAAAAGGGTACTTCGTTATCTGTGATCCGCCTCTAAATCGATAATGCGAATTTTTCTAGTTCCACGAACAGGGTAACAAATCTCGTGTCCTTGAAGGATTACAGTTATCAATTTCTACGTTCGTCGTACTGTTGTCGATATTAGAATGGTGCTAATATCGAGTACAGCACGATTTTGGGCAAATAAAATAGTTTTCCATGGAGTAATTTTGTAAGAATTACTTGATTTAAGGGGCAAAAAGTTTTTGAGAAATTGGTAATTGTGATCGAATTGTACATTGATATATAGTTGGTCATGAAAGTGGTTCGACCACCTTGAGACGACATATCGGTGAAAACAGAAATAATTCAAGATCTTCTTTCAACAACTATTTTTTATTTTCTCATACAGTAATAATACACGGCCTCGTGATCCGAAAACAAAAATAAACCGTATAGCAATATATTGTATACTAAGAACTTAATACGAAAGATAGAGCGTCTTTCAAATACTCTCTCAAAGCCTTACCATTTTAATTTTGACGATTAACGAATAATAAACATTTTAAAGTGGATCTCATTTGTTAGATTGAAATTACGAGAGAAAATATTTCATGGATATATGTAAGAAAGATGTTCAAATTTCTCGATCTTAAAAATTTGCGCATAATTTATCAATTAATGGCCAACACGTAAGTATATGCCGTCCCCGTATTACCTATAATTGAATTATAACAAAAGGAAATAATTAAAAAGATTAATTTTTTAAATTAAACTTTGCTGTTTATAAAATGTGGATATTTTTGTGATCAATTGTATGTCGCGTGATACGTGTCTGTAATATATCATCGCCTATGTTATGAATAAGTAACAGTGTTAGTTGTTCGTGTCCTGAACAGGACGTAACCGTAGATTTATATATATGATAGATGTATAGATTATTCAATTAGATACACGTATTTTCCGTAAAAAAAAAAAGAAAGGTGAAAACAGATTGTTATTGCGAACTCGCGTAATATATATATGTGTATACATAACTCATGCGACAAGAAAGAAAAGCAATCAAAATGACGTACAAAACAGAGTATTGGCCGATAGACGTTGAAAAACGTGTAATATTATAACGATAATGATCATACTCGACGATCATGCGATATGAAAAGACAATCGCGTGGATTTTATTCGAAAACGTAATTTCTCGCCGATGGAATATTGCGTGACTTTTAACTTTTAATTGGTATCGTTGGATCGTACGTAATAATTTATATTAGATCATTTAATTTCTAAATATTTAAGACTTTAAGAATTTGATATATGGTATACTACTGAATGCTATTATGCACGGTAATTTCTGTATCATTAATTTTCAATTCTTCGTCATTTTGTTACACCAAGAGGTCATTAATTATTTTATTCAAATTTACATTTCACGCAATAAAAGCGATTAATGGTTTCCGTTATGTGGAATATAGAAGGTAAATTTTATTTTGTACTCTTTAGTTTTTGCGATGAAGTAAAAAATGCATTGTGAAATGCCCGAAATTTCTTTCTTACTTTGTATGGAATTAAATCGCTCCTTGGGAATCCAATAGTACAAGTTAAGAGTTAAAAGTTCGATTCAATTCTGTTCGAAGGTATTGATTGTGATTTTTTGTATTATAGTTACGTGGATGGAACTGTATCAAAGCTGTGATATAGTGATCACCGTTTTAAATACGAGACAGCGAAGCGAATATATTTTTTAAATATACTGTATGATTTAATCAGAGAAAACAAATTTGTATTAAATATTTAGATCATCAACATTATGCTGGGTCATATTGGTCATTTTGTACTACGCTATCGATGGTCTTGGCACTGATAAAAATTTTTACGATTTCTACACATTGTGATTGTCATAAATGATTATCGTTAAAAAAATTGCTTGTAAGATGATAATTCTTGTGCTATGGTTGTTATAAAGCGTAAATTTCTTTTCTCTCGCAGCGACTGGAGATTCTTCGAACAAATGTATTTGAAGACCACCAAGCAAAGACATGATAAACTACATTTTCCACTTTTTGTGGAATAATAATTTAATATTCCACAATCTTCTTATTTGGATAACACTTAGCTGTTAAATATTTAAAAAATAACGACCCGTAGAATATAGAATATATCGTAACGTTAGTTACGTCATTGTTCTTTTACGGAAAAACAAATTCTGTATTTTATGAAAAGCTTTGTAGCTGTCGCTTATTAATATTGCTATTATATCTTTCGACCTAACAAATTTTTCTTTTCCTCAGCTACCACATTGACGTATTCTCTTTCGCATTATAATAAAAGATGTACAAATATGAACTTACCATGTTTTTCTACAGTGGTCTTCATTTGTAATAATTGTAATGTCGACTCAATGTATATTTTATTTATTCGCATATCGCGGTATGATCGATAATTATAAAAGAGAATGGTAAAGGAAACAATGAGAAATTGTACATTGCTCGACAATGTTGTTGCTGTATAGTGTCATCGATCGACGAATTTTACTTTAATACCTTTTTATATGTGTATAGATATAAAAAACAAAACGTGATAAATTAAACAAAGATAAGAGAAGAATAATGAAAAAAAGTATGCGGGAAATCAAGTCGAAACAGTATAAAACTTGGATACCTGTGTTTTCAGAAATATACAGAACAATTTTTCTAGTACACGAGCCTCGAGAAAACAAGCTTACTAACACAGTTCCATTTCATTTTGCACAACTTGCCAATGAGTAGGGAGAAATCAGTTGAAATAATTAAGAACGCGGTACTCTTCGAAAAACAAATACTAAATACAACAAATTCACTTTTCTGTTCGTCTTATCATATTTAGAAATAGCGAGATATTAGTGAGATACTAGTGAAATATCAGTAGAGAAGTGAAAGATAGTAGTGTTCCTTGTGAAAAAATTAAACGTACCGAGTATCATCGTTAAAAATAATAATTTGCAGCAATTTATTGATCGATAATTTTTACAGTAGCTTGCGTCTAATGTCTGACGATGGATTTGTCCAGAATTTTTCTTTAGGACGCATTGTACTGTAATAGTATTAGCTCATTCACTGCCAGGAAAATTTAGAGCGTCTTACCCTGGACGCCAAGATTTTCTTTTAAAGAAAACATGAAATTTCACAAAATCTAGTAATATTCAATTGCTGATACGGTAATAAAACGGCGTTTACAGTAACGTTTGAAAACAAAAAAGACCCTACGAGATAACTGATAGTTGGCAATCTTGGTACATATGCTTATTGCGAAATATCTCTTAGTTGGTAGTGAATGGGTTAACCAATTTTATGGCGATTAAAAGCCATCGAACGGCGCAGCGAGAACGATGTGTATTGCCCTGCCTCGGAGTACAAATTCTTTCTCAGGGATAGTTTATACGTACAGATATTTTTGTCACGTGTCCTGTTTTTTCCCTTTTTTTTTTCTTTTTCTAAGATGTTAGAGATATAAAATGATTAACTTTTCGTTGAAGGGAGGTTGATGAATGAGAGTTAATAAACGTGCGAGACGAAACGTGTTCTGTTCATGTACCACTGTGTTGGTTGATTAACGAATCGTTGACAAATAAAGTCGTTCGAAATTGATTTACCGAATGTCGATTGGCCTCCGTGGATCTATTTCGTTATTATTTAAATAATCATCGGAGGATATATTTTTACTGATTCTTTGAAAAATAATTTAAATTTTCAAGTTATTCAAATCGTTGAATTATCCGTTGCAAGAAACGTGATTCAAATTTTCGAGTATTGATTATTTCTAGGAAATATCGATCGGTCGCGTGAATCTTCTTTTTGTTTTTCAGACGATCGTCGAAGATTGATTTTTGAATTATTTTTTGAGAAGAAAAGCAAAAGTTTGCGAGTAACGTTTTGCCTGAAATTTGGCAATTTGTATCTTGTATCTTGTGCTTTATATATCAGAGGACATTTTGAAATTATCTTTAAGGACAGGAGACTATAGGTAATATCCTGCTTCGAAATTGATTTAAACTTTGAGATATTGACTGCTTCTACTAAATGTTCATTGACTGTGTGTATTTTTCTATTTGGTAATGGAACGATCATAGGGAACATCTTTGAAATATTTCCTAAAGAAGGAACGTCAGAGTTTAAAACTAATAACTTGCTTGAAGTTTGATTCAAGCCTTTGGAATGGCTTAGATCGAATTATTCGTTGAAACGTCCTGAACTTATCGGTAAAGTTCTTTCGCGTTCTGAAGTCCAACGAAACATTTCGTATATCCGAGACATAGAAGAGATGCTGGTTTATTAAATTAGAGATAAGTAACCGTCGTTTTTCAGCAATGGATTGCAGCGAGGAAGAGGTATAATTTTACTTTTACGTGTTCAATTTTCACTTACTCGACGTTGCTTCTTTCAGTTGACGAAAATCAATGTATTCCAATTAAACATTCTTATTCCACTGATGGAGATCTTGGACGTGTACGCGTCGTTTAAACAAGAATTAAGTCCAGATGAGTTTTGCATTCGTTTGTTTGTTAACGAAGGCTCGAGAGAGAAATGCAAATCCCATCACGATCCTGTTATGGAACGTTCCAGAAATATCGAAGAATTTAAGGTTAAATTTAAAGAAATCTCTTTACCAAAATCACTCACGGAACAAGTATATAAATATGTTGGATTTTTAAGGCTTTGTCAGTTTCGTTGCAAAATGTAGTCATCGATTTATTCATGAATATCGTTCGTTACGCGGTTTTCTTGGAATCAATAAGTAAAGATTATCTGGATAAACAGAACTGTCGCAATTACAACGATTTACCTCAGGTCATAGGTAAGCTATATTTAGTTGTAAATGTAACTTCATCGATATACACTGTCGGCTGTGGCTGTTAGAACACGTTGTAACTATAAATTCGAAAATTCGAATACATTTCGTTTTATCTATTACTCTACATCATGAAACAAAAGGTTCGTAATGAAATAACCAGAGAATAACTATTATTTCTATAATTCTTTATTGAAAATAAAATGAATGACATTCGATTTATGTTAAATATATATGCAACAAATATCACAAGTATATTTTCTTTCTTCGGAAGACGAGTATCATCTATCTATTTTGATTAATAAAGCTATTATTTTAGAATTCAGTTAAGAATTTCATTTTTCAGTGTTTGTGTACGTCTTATCATACAGAATATGCAGCTTGTTTTTCGAAGATTCGATCGATTGCTTCGTTCGCTTTAAAGTAAAGAAAATGTTGTCGCTCGTTGCGTATCTTCTTCGCACGGAAACTCCCAATCTTTTCCATGAGAAGGGTTGCCTGACGTTCGAGGAAGATTTTGTGGAGGGAAACCTGGTTCTGCCATTTTTAGAGGCAACGCCGTGTTTAGAGGTTCGTTCTACCGTTTTTTACAGCGGTTCTGTAGCAGATAATGGATAACGATTTTTGTTCTAATTAAGTTGTCGTTTAATCGATCTGAAGAAACTTCAGCAGCATTTAAAGCAACACATGCGAAATACGAAGACTCCTAAAAAGGAATTGACTACTCCTGTCTTTATGAACGTTTTAAATCGACCAAGAACGCGTTTGAAAGTGCCACCCGGTACACCTGAAGTGAGTAACTTAGTTAAAACTTGAAAAGTATTAATATAGCGGCGTGATTAACGTTTATTTGCCGAGTATATTTAATTTATCAATCTTTTCGTTAGTTAGGTATCGCTATTGAAGCTTTTTCTTATTAAAACCTGTCCGTTTAATAACTGACGGCGCCATTTTGAAATTTCCCGCCATTTATTTAACTCGCCGATTAATGGCGTGACTTTCAATTTTCCTTTGTTCACCTACGATAAAAATCAAGTCGACCTAAATTGCTTTTCCAAATAACTGTGATTCGTCTTTGAATTGAGATCGGATGACATTGCTTAAGATCTCTAAACAATTGCGAATACCTTTTTAACGATCTATGCCTAATAGTCTTTACCGCTCATTATGAAGTAGCGAGTAATGGTCTTCGATTGACCTTCAGCGCCAGCTGGGTGGCTTTCAACGACCTTCAAACGACTTCAAACGATTTTTTTTTTTTTTTTTTTTTACAAGAAGGTCGCGAGAATTCTCGATAAGGTATTCCTATCCTTTTTAAAAAATTTGGAAAATTTTCATAAAATTTCTTTTCGTATAGGTATGAAGAAGTTAACAAAATTAAATTAACTTTATACTTATAAGTTAAAGACGTTGAATTAAGGTTTCCTCTTTTGAAGACTCATATCCCGGATAGGACCTGTCGGCGATGAAGTTCACGCGTCAAATTCCAAAGACGAATTACCTTAAACCGTCAACGGAAAGAAAATTGGAGCTTTTGAGCGCAACTAACAAGATAAATGCTATGAGATTGTTGAAGGACGCGAACGAGAATGCACCAAGTTGTTTCTATCGGCGTAAAGATTCAAACAACTCGGTAGAAAAAGAGAAACCAAAGGCAACTTTCGTGGGAAAATCGGTTCCGAAATTTAAGGTGCAGAAAATGCTGGCGCCATCTGCTGTCCATCCAAACTTTATCATTTCTTTTTATAACTTTGTTTAAATTTCCCATTTATTTGAATCGATTTGAAATCAAACTTCTGTTACATCTTTCTTTTATCTGAAAGTTGATCACGGCTATTTATAAATTATCGTAGAATTTATTAATTATAGCCAGTCGAAGTAAAACAGACAGCAGCGTCGACATTAAGAGAATGCGCGCGTGTGATCAACATGGAAGAGAAAGAAATAAAAAGGTAACTATACCGGTGTACGAATGCACTGTCAATAAGATAAGTTAATTTTAATTTGACATACTAAGTATTAAATCAAGTATTAATATTACGAAATAAATTATTTCTGTATCTCACTGTGCATTATTTGTGTTTTATCGGTTAAATGTAATAAAAAGGAAATATTAATTGCTTTTGCAATTAACTCTTTATATGTATCATATATATCTATATATATATATATATATATATATATATATATATATATATAGTTCCATGAAGATATAAAATATTTAATTGCCTTATCTTCTCTCCTCGTTTTCAAATATTTCCTAATTATATTTCTTCTTGGATTCCTAATGAAATTGTAGATTGAAATCATTAGCTGAAGGAGGTACCGACCCAGCTTTGATACTGAAATTCCAAGAAGAAAGACGTCAGCAACAAAAAGAGGAGGAATTATTAAAGATACAAGAGAAACATCTATTGGTTTTGTTAACCCGTGAGAATGCTTTCATTGCGAAACAATCGCTGTTGAACGATGTGAAAGCTCACGGAGAAAGCGTTCGAAAGGAGGTATGCGCTTGATAGAAGATATGTATTTTATCCAATGATTACAGACGATCTTAATATTCCTGTGTAAGATAGTGAAAGGAATGACGAAATCAGACGTAATGTTCTTATCAACGATCGATCTCTTTTATACAAATATTTTAGTGGATATGAATTTTTCTTTTTTCGTTACTTTGTTCTTAAAGAAGCAAGAACTTTACGACAAGCTGGAGAAATGGAGAGAGAATCACAACAGGGAGATGATGGAAATCGTTGAAAAGTGCCGAGAAGTTGAACAAGCCTCTCGTGAGGCTTTCAATGCCATGGTCGACGAGAAAAGGCAGAAAGGTAAAAAATTATGTATTACATCGAGGATAAACCCTGGCCAATTCCTTTTTCGTAAATGAAGTACTCTGAATCATTTCTAATTTCCATTATAACGAATATTAATAAAAATACGTCTTCGTTAAAAATATATCCTTAAGGAAAAATTAATAAAATGGTAATTTTTCGAACGATCAGCCGCAGAGGTGACCGAAGAATCGCGGCAATTGAAAGCCCAGTTGGTCAAACAGAGAGAGGAAGAAACTCGCGGGAAAATTAAATTGATCCAAGAAATTAAAACGCTTCAATCTTTACGGGTATTACCATCGATCAAGGATTTCGATCCAACAGAATCAAGCGGTCTAGGTCTTCTTTGTGAAATGTCCTTGGCGGAGGTTCGTACCATTTCCATTAAACGATTAATAATTAACGATTAGCTTATCGTGCCTCAAGTGTTCCTTCCTTTAGTTGAAAGAGAGATTATTCTGGACCAAGATGAAATTGGACGAGGAAACAAAGGAGAGAAAGTCTGTTATTTATCGAGAACGCGAAAGGCAGAAAAACTTGATCAACGAAACGAGAAAAGCGCTCGAAGAATATAAAGCGAGCAAGTTAGTTGTAAAACTATTACATATCGCTAATTATTTGCGGTAAGTTAATTGTAGTAAAAACATGGAAGAATTACTAACATTTATGTAGTTTATTGACGACAAAGATGATATATAAAGTGAAAGAAGTGAGTTTTAAAAACGAGGAAAAAGAAATTAATTTCTTTCTTATTTAAATTTTATTGATAAAAGAAGTGATACAAAATGTGATACAGGAGGCTGGTTTTTTTTTTTTTTTTTTATTTTAATTCAATGTGTTGTGGCGCTTGAGATGGTCCGTGCGCCATTCCTCGTTGTCTGGCCCTGAAGGGTCCGCGTACCTTTATTCAGATTCGCTTGCGGGAGGAATCCTAGGAAACATAGGAAAACCCACGTTTCCCCTGATCAAGCAATAACCATAAGGAACTTCCTGGATCGAAGATGTTTTATACCAATTGACAGACTTCACGGTAAATCAAGAAGCCTCGTTTTAAGGCCGTTCTTTAGGCTTATTGCGACTCGCTTAATTATATCTGCACAGCTGATGGGACGCCTCGACTGTAGAGAGTCACCGGACGTAACACAATGTTTCTCATATTAGAACCGAAGCAATACGTAAATATCGCATAAACGTAATATTCTTGCTTAATAACTAATTTGAAATTCTGAAAATGTAAAAAATTGAAGGGCTCGCAAATAATGAAATGAAATATTGCGTTAACGCGCTTTTGATCTTTAATGCGACAAGGTGCAGCTTTAGAAAAATGATAGGCGAGAACACGTTTAAATTTATTTTAGTAAAGCTACAGTCATCGTAGTTAAACGATACTAAGAGGGAAGAGAATTCATTTGTAAGTGCAATTATTTATCCATTTTCAGGTGTGCTGTTTTTCAATCGAAATCACGGCAACGATTACAGCCTGTTAGCTCACCAGAGATCGACGCGTTACGTAAGAAATTGGAAAAACAAAAAGCACTAAGGTTACAGAAAGGAACGGTATCCATTTCGAAATAAACGAATCAGAGAATTCATCCGTTCAGATAGAATGTTTCAACTCCGATGAATCGTTTAAAATTTGTTATTTATTTATCTACTGATTCCGTAGTCACTCTGTAGTAGTATGATAAAAAATATTTTCTGAAATTAAAGTGTATTACGAATGTTGCGAAGCAAATGTTTAATGATAAACGTAAACGAGATTCGTAATTAAAAATTCACATGTCATCTTTAAGAGACCAAGAAATTGCGAAAATAAATTAAGATAAGATAAACAAATAAAAGTGATACCACTAATTTAAATACTAATATTTAAGCTTTTTGCGCTTGCTGATAGAGATTAAAATGAAAAATTATGCAAATATTATACGACAACCACAGAGTAATCTTTAGAAGGCAACAATTACGTAGCATAAACGTCGATAAAAACGTTTACCTTATCCATTTATATGTACATTACTTTTTAAAAATTCCACAATACGAATATTAAGAAAGATCTAATTTATTTATTGACTATCTTGGTAAAATTCCACACGCGTTTTTGTTTCTATCTTTCACTGTATATTCTACGATGTAATATAAGAACGCAGATAAGACCGTTTAAATAGATAGATTTACAATTATCTTTTATGTAGTATAGTATATTTAGTATTCCACGAATGATACGAAATTTTATACTTTTCAGTAAGATGATATCTCTAATAATATGACACGAACTGAAAAACGAACAATTGTTGTAAGATAAAAACTCATCGTGTTTATTATCTTGCACAACTCAGCTTGAAATAAACGAATATTACATACATATGACGTCACGCTTGTTACGTTATTGCATTTCTTCATTGTATAAATCTTTCTACACACGCGCGAATATTTATGTAATAAGGAATAATAGTTATTAGTAACAGTAATTTAGTAATAATCGAAATATGAAGATATGTTCGGCCGTTCGCGGAGAGACTCGATCGCGATATGCCGTGCTATGAAAGTCGTAAATTTTTGTTACAATACGATAAATGACGCCATAAATCAGCCGACCTCCTATTTCGGTTAAGATAATATAGGTGGTTGAAATGATTGTAACACTAAATTAACAGATTAAAAATACACTTTATTTCCAACGACTTGAAAGATTTAAGTATTTACGTGTAGTACTCGTAGACGTGTTCTCGACGAAGAGAGGTTAAGATGCCGACTGATTGAAGATTGACTAGCGAGTGAGTTTCGGTGACAGTAATGACGAAGTCACTATAATGATAAGTGTGTGTAGAAGGGACTATTATCGGATTCGTTGATAGCAATCTTGATTAGGAAAGTAAGGGCAACAGTCGTCGCTGCTAATCTTATAAGAAAAAGGTTGGTGAGCAAGAATAGGTGCTGGCTGACCTCAATTAAAGTCACCCTTGAATGGTATTATACATTGGAAAAACTCCTTTTCTCGTGTTTTCCCGGAATGAATAACAATCCTAAGGAACGTTTCAACTTAAAACATACTTTTTATCTTATGCATGAACGATTAATTTATAATATGCTTGATACAAAATATTCTTTCAACAATACCAATCGTATGTAAGTCGTTCTGTTAGAAAAATTTACCAAATGTCCAGCTGGACAAATTGTAAAGTACAAATTAAATAATAAAAAAAGTCGTCCCAGATTTCTCGAGCCAAACTCTGTTGATACGTTCTGTAAGTCAAGGCAAAATAGAAATATCATAAAAAGATACATAATGTCATTGGAAACATCGATAAAGAGATATAGCAGGCAGTCGATGTACGAAATGTAAATTACGATGCAAGCTTACGATGCAGCGAACGTTAGAGTCTATGATACAGGATATGAATAGATTGAAAACATTTACATTTTTTCCAAGACTAGAGATTAAAGAGATGCGGCAAGAGATTGAATCTGCTACCTTTTGAAGTTCTCATTTATTTCTCGTTTGGATTGAATGTGTCTCGCTGTAGATAACGGTGCACAGTCTTGCTAGTAATTTATAAAAATAAAAAAATATAAAAAAAAGAGAGAAATGTGAAATACTTTCTATACACAGACTGAAATAATGTGTGCAAGCAATAAGAACGTACAGCTACAGGACGGTAAAACATAGAAAATTGTCATTATGTAACCAAGAACGTACACGAATTTCAAATTCAAAATACAAGTCATTAACAAAGGTATTATTAGATTACAGAAGACCAATCATAGGCAGACTAATCATAAACTACAAACGTAAGCGAGTTTCAATGTGTGTAAAGTCTGTCGAGGGGGGGCTTCGACATAAAGAAAAAGCCTGTCATCATAGGATTTTTATCTAGTCGCTGGACGATCACCGTCAGATGAATCTGTTCCGTTGCATTGATCCATAAACCTAAAAAAAAGTTGTTCCATAATATTATAAGAAAATTTTTTTATTTGGGAAAACTCCTTATTTTCTTCTAAAAAGAATCGTTTCGTGTGATTTCTCTGACAATCGTCAATATGGTCGTCAGTAAATCAACAAACAATAACGTAAGACGTTTGGCGAATGCAATTCCCAACTATTACTTGCTTCGTTTTAACGTAACATAAAACATACTAAAATTATCATACTTTCGTCGTATTATTATTTTTAGACCGAGCCACCGTTCAAAATCGAAAACAAAGTAATGAAGGGGAAAGTGGTATCGACCGATAGTGAATATACCAGTGTTGGTGAATTGTTGTTTGACAGTTTGAAGAATAATCCGGATATTATTGGTCAGGTACGTATCGACGAATTTTACCTTGTACGATTAAGGAAAAGTAAATGACGATAAACCGAATTCTGGTATTGTTCGTTTAGTCGCTTGGTAGTTATGCAATCGTTCTGTCATCTACTGTGTAGACCGATAAATTACTTTGATCTAATTGGTCTTGCAACTTGGGTTAGAAACTCTTACAGTATCGGTGTCGTGTTCTTGAAACAGTTACGAAGGGTCTTTAATTAGCTGTCACGAGGAACTTAAATGTTTCTGAACTGACATGAAATTTAAAAAAATGATTATATAATGTAGAATCGACAGCTGATATAAGAAGCGTAATTGAAATTGTTATAGTCTGCAATTTAGTTTCTTCATAATTGTTTCTGTTGGAGCTTTTATATAACAGCTTGAAGTAGATATTTTCGATAAAATATTACGACGCTCAAAGAATTTTGCAGGCTTAATACAATCCGTGTGGCTCGTTGTAGAACACAAAGACACAAAGGGCACAAAGACTTCGCGTTCATTTAAATACTTTCTGTGTTCTTTGGTCAAGGCTGAAGCTCTAAACATGGCAGAATATAGAGAGGAATTTCGTCAGGCAAAATTAAACGATGTTAAATTTCGAACGACGTATGATCTAGGTGTTCGCTTGGAAAGTGGTGACGTTGTGGAAATTTAAAATCATCTTCGTCTTTTTTAACAGAACTATACATATACATATGTATCTAGAATCACGTAAATGCGAACGATATGATAACGATAAAAATCAATTCGCGAGACACTGCATTTGGGAATGTGTGCGAGGAAAATGTTTTGTTTCTATAAACGAATGATTTTGTTGCAATTGCCGATCAACGCATGTAGTCGTACACGTTGGAAAAACAGCAACGCGAAATATTTCGTTCAATGCATCGCACGAACGATATTGTACCGCGAGATATTCTGTTAATTTTAATATTGTTAAACATATCGTATGAAAGATAAGCGGCTTCAAGAAAGCATTTTTAGAGTTTCCCTTGCCTTTCGTAGGCCCAGTTCAATGAGATTAGAATCGAGATATCTTTCAAACTAAACATTTTTACATACAGGTATCCTAGTACTTTTGCATAAGGAATAAAAAAATCCATCGATCGTTGCACAAAAAAAGTTTCACAAGTCTATTTTAAAAGAGTAGAGACAGCTTTAAAATCTTCAAGATATCGTCACTTCCAAAATGGATATATGTAATACAACGGAGTCTTGGTTATGCCAATCCCGATTAACCGAAGTATTATATTACCCGAGATGCTTTGAACTTTACAATAACTTCATATTTTTCAGAAGTTTAATCATAAAGCATAATATATCAACTATTACATTAATATGTTTTTTTTATGATTCTATCGCGTCATTTACTAACACACACGGACTTTTCTTATTATTCGAGTTTTCGATTATCCGATGTAGGTTCGGTTGGTGTCACGCCGTGTAATCGAGACTCTGCTATTATACCGGACGATGTATCATCCGAAAGTACTTAATTTTGCCTAAAGGAATTGTTTTCCATCTCTTACTACTTTGCACCTATTGCCTAGTCATCTGTTATTCTAGTTACGTAGGATAGCCTATATAGCCCAAACAACGATAGCGCTATCTATTATGTACATCAAACATTACAAATTAAATAAATAGTTTCTCAATACTATTGTTTACAATATGATTCGTTTCCACTCTCAGCTAGCAAGCAATGTACTATTATTAAGAAACAAGATTAGTGAGGCTATAGAAGAAAGTCGAAAGATCGTGTACGTTTTATAAGGAAATAATAGATGCACTATATTTTTTGTTTTACATTATTTTATAGAATTACCTATGATCCATTTCGTTCTATTAGTAGTGTTTTGTTTTATTTCTTAGTAATTACATACATTTTCTAGTAATAGAACAAAATTGATCATACATGATTCAATGAAATAATATAAAACACAAAATGTTGTACATGTATTATTTTCTTATCGAACGGAAGAATCTTTTGGGACAACCTAATATAAGTTATATATATATAACTAACCTATATATATAAAGTTGGGAACATTGTTCAGCAGCATATATAGCACTCGTCAAAATAAACAGAGGAAGTCTGAATAAACTTGATTGCTACATCCAGTTTTAGAGATACGAGGCGTCCTTATTAATAAGATGTTATCGTATGATTACACATACGTACATATTACAATGTGTGTATGTTCAATATATATTGCGTATAGTTCAACATACACTTTGGTATGCTTTCTCATAAAAGCATGCACAATGCATACGCTGAAAGATTGCGCGCAACTTCTCTTATCTCTTGCTAAAAGTTTCCGGTCTGTCGTATTAACTCGTATTATGTACGCTGTTTAGTATACACAACACTTTTACACACTAAACATCTCGTGGGGGTAGCCATCCGCATGTTATTTAGCAATAAAGTTAGAAAAATTTACCAAATGTCCAACTGGACAAACTGTAAAGTAAAAATTAAAATAAAAAAAGAAAAGAAAAACCGTGACGCCAACCGAACCTACATCGGATAATCGAAAACTCGAATGATAAGAAGGGTCCGTGCGTGTTAGTAAATCATGCGATTGAATCATAAAAAAAAGAAATAAGTATACGTTACACGTATTACAGACATTCTGAAATTTCATGAACACTGTTATTATGAGACTCAACTATCGCGATTGTATTGGTCAAGCTTGAAACCAATCTGAAAACACATGTACAAATTAGAGGGTGTTCATTAATTGTTGAGCCTATAAGATTATCATCCCAACTTTACGACGACAATAGCACGTTTGCTACTTTTGAGAACTTGGAATTTCACACATTGCACGTTACGAAGTTTGCAACTCGGATCACGTTGACGACTCAGTTAGCAGTTTTAAACGCTCGACGGGCCCGCTCGATAGCAAACAATGTGTCATAAACTTTAACCTCAAATTAGAACTCGACGAAGACCACCGGATACGAGATCACAAACGAATTACGCTACACATTCTCCACATCCCACGCACATCACGCTTTGTAAATCAAATCATACAGATGCTTCAAGCTTACTTCAACATTGCAATCATAGTAGAACTCCTCAAATAAATATTCAAAATCACAATCGCACCAGAACTCTTCGATCAATCCTCCATTCTCAACGTTAGTATCGTCCAAGGTTCGCGATCATAATCGAACAGTTACGATTTAACTGACCGCCATCTGGTTGAGAGGTCGCCACATTAATGGAGAGTATTAAAAAGTCTTTTTTTATTTATTTAATTTGTACTTTACAATTTGTCTAGCTGGACATTCGGTAAATTATATTAAAAAGTGACCATTTTGGCGTTGCTTGGAATTTATATTGAAAAATTCATTGCAGAAGATATAAGAATGTCTCGCAAGGAACAGAAAGTAACCGTATCACTTCGGGAGAAACGATGTGAGTAGGATAGCGATCGAAGTCATCTAATTCGTTGTATTTCATCTTCTTTTCTCTGGGATATTGAACAGCTTTCGAAATAATTAATGAAAAAGTCAACTGATAAGTGGATTGAAGTTTGGAATCAAACAAGATCGAAGTACGATAAAATTATTCATGTGAAAACAACAAACAACAACGCGTTCACCGTCCTTCGTCCGAAGATGAATATTTATAGTAATCAAAATTCAATGATCTAACCTCAATCTAGATCTAAAATAAATAGATGTCTATTATTATTGTAATTTCACAGTAATCAGAATAACTATGATTTTTCTTTATTATTTACAATTTCTATAAGATTGCTCAACTTTTTACTAAACATTTTATATGGGCGTTGGAGTTCAATTTGCGATAAGAGATTCTTTCTATTGCATTGATTATCAGAAATATCAAATTGACCAAATTCACTTTGTTCACTTTGAACGAAATCACATTCTCGACGTTCCAATAATTTCAAATATTTTGCATACGTATTGGTACACAGAAATGAAATCAGATTGGAAACTGTTCAAAGTGTTCGCGTCATTGCTTGTCGTATATAAAATGATATTTATATAAATTTATCTATGTTATTATGTACTTTCATTTATAAAAATGTATAGATTGCAGATCTTTAAGATTTATCATTTAAAGACCGATCTTTATTAATTTTAAAGATTTGTAATCGTACGAAGTACAAAGATATCCTATCACGAATATAAAATTATAAAAAAAAAGTCTATTCCCTGCAACGTGGAATTTGTCGATTCGCTGATAATATTAATATCGTTATTATTAGATCACAAATTATCATGCAAGAGGATTCAGGAGTACGACTTTCGGATATATGGCTCTTTATCATTTTTCATAGAATTTTATATTTTATAATTTTTTATATTTTGTTTAATAGATAATTTACTCCGCCAAGCTATACAATCCAACCCTTTTTCCCCATCAGCTTTCCCGAACTATC
Source organism: Bombus campestris (assembly GCA_905333015.3). NCBI lineage: Eukaryota > Metazoa > Arthropoda > Insecta > Hymenoptera > Apidae > Bombus > Bombus campestris. The sequence goes on along the minus strand of HG995127.1, from coordinate 14,006,614 downwards.
GCCCTTAAAAGTGCTAATTTAGATTATAGTTCTCATTAATCAAATGAATTTTTCAGGTAGACGCGATCTCAGGAATCGAAGATACTTATGCGGACATCATGGATCGTACAATAAAATGTGCACTATGGCTGCAAAGGCACGGGGTGGGAAAAGGTGACATCGTCGTAATTTCTTCGCATAATCATCTGGATTCCATAGTTCCTTACGTTGCTGCCCTCTATCTTGGTGCTATTGTCAATGCATGGGACTACGCGATGAACGTTCGTAAGTTCTAAAAATTACAATAATTCGCTTAATGGGTTTGGCGTGGATATCATTCGATCGAGTGTCGTTACAATCACGGCAAAATATTTTTACACGATCTTTGTTCGTTCGATTCTTATCGGGATTTTACACGCTGTAACGTATGCGCGATAAGACAAGAAGGTTTAATTTTTGTCTAATATTGTTGACGATATCAAAGTTCTCGTAGAAAACTCACTTTAACGTGTTTGTAAATAACTAACAGCTGCATTCGAAACAACATGTTTTATGCACAATTTGTATTTTGTATTGTTCGTTATTCTAAATGAATGTTTGACAAGTTTTAAACACAAATGAACATAAATGAGAAATTATTAAGTATGCACCATGTATTTCGTAGAAGTTGAAAATCGGTTTTATGACACAGCTGAAAAGAAAATATTCCTCTAAATAACGTAACGACCTAAAAGTTAGGCAAATAATATTTGTAATTTTTTTTGGAAACGAAATTGTCGTCATAATTCTTGGACACAATATTTACGTATATATTTATGCATAATATTTAAACATTTGTGAATATATATGTAATGTTGTAAATCTCGGGGTAATTCAGGTGATCGATTCTGAAGTCTGAAAATCGAATACAGGAGTACAGGAGTGAAATACAGGAGTAAACAACAATTAATACCAATTTATAACAGTAAACAATAAATAACAAGTTCTGTGCAATGTCTACCTAAAAATCAAGAATCGATTTTCAACGTCCTGAGCTACCGATTTTTCTTCGTCAATCTTCAATGTTTTAAATAATTATTCTGTGATCTTGTTTATCTCCGATGTTGCTCTCTGTCCGTCCGTTTGGGAAATGAGTGTCTCTCAAAATGGTTGTCCGTGAAACAAAGAAAGTGGTGCTGTCCGTAAACAGAGAGAGTCCCTATCACACGTGAACTCTAGGGAGTTTACATATATATAGGGTATTTTTACCTTGAAAGATACTTTTATAGATATTTCAGTAAGCCGTCTTTTAATGCAAATTTTTAATGCTGGACTTATAACAACTTTACGAGCTTGGGTCATAGCAAATAAAATAGAAGTCATGCTATTATTTATTGCAAATGGAACATTACACTGACATGCGGAGAGGATATATAATCAGCGATACTTCAAGTTAAAAAGCTGTATGTCCGTAATAAGTATGGATTTGCCTGACTAAGATATTTCCTGAAACTGATAGAAGAAACACTATAATAACGACTGGCCACTCGAGCTATTATGCGACCAGATAGCAGATTATGCTTATATACTTTACATTTATTATACGTATACGTTACAGTAAATGTACTATTGCTATTCTACTATAGTCGAATTATAAGTCGAATTTCTTATTTTTTACAAGGAAATAATTTTTGAAATTAGTATGCTGTATGTGTGTATAATACCTATATCCAGTATACATCTGCGGTATTTCTTTTATTCCTTGGATTAAATTATTGATTGAATTTTTCAGCTCTTGTAAATGCGAACAAATTCTTTGAAGCAATTTTTTCAAGCTTCTAAATTATTTAATTCTCAGTCATTAGAAGGTTTCTACAAAAAACTGAATAAACGATTCATAGTACAATGACGTGCAGAATATTAATTAAGTTGGAACAACATAACAATCAAATAGGTATTAATCGTTTGTTACAAAACATTGTGAGTTTGTCACCACTGTTGCCAAAGCGTTCTAAGTCTATTGCATCAGTCTCTTCTTTAATTAAAATATATGCAACATAAAAGATAAAAGACCAATAAAAATAAACTTATAGAGCCTATAGCAGGAGAATCCATTATCGACCCTGACTGTGCTTCTCACAAGTCACATTAACGTAAAGATCTAAAAATTCAGTTGTAACTTGCAGATAAATAAGCGTTTGTGATGTGCTTGAGATAAAACTCGTGGAAGTAAGGCGTTCGTGTTTCGAGAAATTAAATCATTAACGCAATACGATAAAATTGAGAAACTTACAAAAGCTTGTCGATCAGTTTAGCTTCCGAATATACTCTATTCATGTTTTCACTTTTTCTTTAATTTCTACTTTACAATTTGTCCAGCTGGACATTCGGTAAATATCTTTTTTTTTTCACTTAATCGATTGCTTTGCATGTTGAAAAGATTATACGATTGCACACAATGACTAATCGATTATTACAATTTCGTAGAACTTGCACGTTACTTTCTCGCATTATCGCAACCGAAGGTGATCTTCGCGAATGAGAAGTCGGTGGCGGTCATATTGGAGGCTGCGAAGATCGAGCTGTATCATCTGAAACTGGTCTGTTTCGGTTACTATCCTGGTACGACGGCGTTTTCCGAGACGCTGAAAGGGCATGCTGAGTCGGCAGTGAAGAATTTTCGATGCAAAGAGATCAACGACCCCAGTCACACGGGTTTGATTCTTTTCTCGTCTGGAACAACGGGCATGCCGAAGGGCGTGCAGCTTTCGCACAAGGCACTTATAAATGCATTGGACCCGATGGGAGGTTTCTTGCTCAACGAACACGTCCCAATGTGGTTCAGTTCTTTGTACTGGATCAGTGGATCGTTACTTAGTCTTAGAAGCATCATTTCTTGCACCAGGAAGATCATCGGGCCGGAGTTCGACGAGAAAGTTACCTGCGAAATTATTGAAAAGTTTAAGGTACGATAATACGTATTGATAATTGAACATCGTTGATGTTCAAGCATCGATGATTAATCATCGTTGTATGTATTTTTTTATGACGATATTAACGAATTGATCGTTTTGTTTAGGTGTTGCTAATTATTTAGAAGTGCGAGTTCTTCACCGATTTCTATCACCTTAAAATATCTTGTCGAGGTCGTCGCTCTGAACAACTTTAGCCTATACGCAGCTTGATTTTAGATCCTGAGATATTCAAACTTTTTTTGCTAAACTTAACTTAACTTATGAATTATGATTCATTGCCACGTTCATTGTTCGTATGTATCGGGAATAGTATTCTAAAGAGGATCACGTTCCTATGATATAAACTAATGTAAAGGAGAAAAATTAATGGGTTGTAAATCGTGGGAAACTACACTAGGCAAATAAAGTATATATGAAAAAGTTGTTCGGAATGATCACCTTGTTCAAATATTTCGGAATTATCGCAATCGATCCTTCTACATAATCGCCTTGATTTTTAATATGCCGAGACAAATATTAATAGAATATTAATAGAATAATATTAATAAAAAGGTATATTTTTATTATTTAACACGCGCATTTTTCTTCAAACAACAAGCGGTAAAATAAATAATAATCGAATCTCAAATATGTTTGCACATGTATTTCTTAGATTATCGAACACCCATAGGCAAACTGCATGGTTTCTCTCCAGCTTACAGTAATTTTTCTATCGTTCTATCGGTTTTGGACAAATTTTGGGATACTTGTCAGTGTCTCTACGACAGTAAGTCGTTCAACGAGTCAATCGTTTGTTAGTTTCCCGAGTGAAAATAGAAATTGGGACAAAAATGATCCCAACGAAGAAATTTCGCTCGACTTATCTACGATCCACTTTATTTACAAAGAATTAAGTTTATTTAGAATTTTATCGCATTTTAATCACGGCGATATGTATATCGCGTTTAGTGAAAAAGTGTCTTTTCAATTATTCCAAAAAAATTAAAATTAGCAATAGCTTTAGAAAATACGAATATTTGGTATTTCATTTCCCCCACTGTCAGAAGTTATATTATTGCCAACAAGACGATGGACAATCCCTCATTGTCGTTGTTTCACATATTTGGGAAGCTAATGTATATGGTAGCTGCAGTAATTAAGTATAAAAGCTTCATTTGACCTTTATGTGAAAGCACAACTCTTTCGAACAATTCGTTTCGAATTATTCTTTTTGATTCACGGATTATCATTTTTTCAGGTCACATGGTTAATGCTAAGCACCAGCATGGCAAATCGGTTAGCGCGATACACTCATCTGCACGATTATGATCTTAGTAGTTTGGAAATCCTTTTCACCGGTGGTGCTACGATGAAACAAGAATCTCAAGATTTATTGAAGAATAACTTCTCGACTACGTTCGTTATACAGGCGTATGGTAAGTAGAAAAGGAATTACACGAGAAACTGAAATTTTACACAATATTTACCTTCTCGTCTGAGATAAGGAGATTAAATGGTCGATTAACGCGTTAGTATACGGAATGGTGTGAGAAGTCTTATTTTTTTTTTTTTTTTTTTTAAGGTATGACAGAGCTTGGAGGCCTGTGTGCAGCACAATTACAGGACACTACAAGCGGATCTTGCGGCGTGGTAAGTGCAAATTGCGAGATAAAAGTCATAGATACTGGAACAGGAGAGGCACTTGGTCCAAATGAGCATGGTGAACTCTGCGCGAAAACGCAGTCAATTATGACAGGATATTTAAAAAATCCCGAAGCTACTAAAAATGCCATCGACGAGAATGGTAAATATCGCAATTTGCAATTGTTAATTTTATCATCGAAATGTTGGGAAAGTATGACAGTAACGTAGAGATTGAGATAATTAAGTAATGATAAAACATAAGGATGGATCGGTAATCTAATAGGTTAATGTTCTATTTTCAGGATGGGTACACACGGGTGATTTAGCTTATTATAACGAGAAGGGAGAAATTTTCATCGTGGACAGATTGAAGGAACTTATGAAATACAGGGGACACCACGTAACGCCGACCGAAATCGAAAATGTTTTGCAATCTCATCCTGCAGTGTTAGAAGTGGCGGTGGTTGGTATACCTCATCCTACAGACGACGAACATCCTATTGCTTTTGTCAGCAAAATACCTGATAAGGAGGTACATACAAATCGATATATTGATTTACTGTAATAAATAATTAAATTTGTAATTTATTATTACTTTTAACGTTGGTATATTAATATACTAACTTTCTTAACTTAATCAGTATTGTTGGTATTTTGTAAATATACTAAGAGGCCTTAAATCGAAGTGACATTATAAAACGATGATTAAATAACATAATTTAATCTAAAGATAATATAAACCTAAGAAACGATCGCTATTACTTTGTGTATGATATAATTACGATATACAATTTAATTTACAGGTTTCTGCGGAAGAATTGATAAGGATGGTAGCTAGTAACCTGATGGATAATTGTAAACTTCGTGGTGGTGTACGATTTCTACCAAGTCTTCCACATACACACTCAGGAAAAATCTCGAAGAAAGAATTGAAAGCTATAGCAAGAACAATTGTAATTCATTAAATTACCACTAGACAATGGATTCTGTAGGCAATGGGCAGCGTGTATTCGTAAATTTCCTAAAACGATTGTGACGAAGACGAACTTAAAACAATGCAAATAAGAATATCTCTTACCTGAACAATGCAAGATATATAGCAGTTAATATGTTTTTTTAACGATTAACGACGGAAGAATGAAATAATTCTACAAAGTTTCTTTTCAATCTATGTCTGTAATAGCATATAATGTATAGCATATAATATGTAATATTATAGTTGTAAGCGCAATAAACAACACCGTGATTCTCCTTTAAGAAAGAGAAAGAATAAAATTGTACAGGATGTAACATGTACGAGGCGGAAAGTTGTATTGCTATCGCGAATAGTGGTATATCTTGCTTTAAGTCAGCCTTGGAACGCCGTTCAGATGACTCCCGAAGATTTCTTTACAAAATTTTAAGAAGCTAAGAATTTACATTCGTTGTGCCACTATCAATACCGAACAGTGATATGTAAGGTCATTAACATAGAAATACGAGCACGAGCGATAACCTGGTGTAACCCGGGTCCACTTTTCGATACTGGATCAAGACGTTGCAATATTAACTATCGATTGCCAAATTGTTAATCTAGCCGCGGCAAATCGCGTTATGTTGGAACCTCTCCTCCTACGAGAGGTCTTCGTTATTTCTCAGCAAGTTTCGAAAGATAACATTTTGATTTCCGATCCATAGCTTTCTGCCGGTTTGTCGATAGCTCGCTTTCTCGCTGTAGATGTAGACACATTACGAATAAAATCACTTTAAAAATCTGTGGCGGCACTTGACATCAAATACCACCACTCGACATTAACTAGAGTCGGACGATGGCAGCGCAGTGGTTAGCACCTTAGGTTACGAACGGTTCGGGACCCGGGTTCACATCCTGGCGTCCGTAGTTCGATTTTTCTTTCGCGTCATCAAAAATGAGAAGAAAACATAGCAGTACCCCAGCAACGACATCTCTACCCCACGCAGCAGAACTTGTCTCATCTCTCCTACGCACTAGCAGTAGCGCACTATCGCATCCCACAACTATACCGGCTTAGCGTACTACAACTACAAACACATCTACACCTCAGATCATTGAAACTTAACCAATTTTTCCAAGTCAGACTACTTTTCCATCGAGACTTTTGATCCTCTTGACGAATAGAAGAAAATGCAATAATTGAATTTAAAGGTTAAGTTCGATCTTCTACCAGCTTTTTCCGCTATATGTAGGATCACGTTATGGTGATTTTTACGCTCACGTTTGTTCTACTCTCCGAGTACATGAGTCTTTTAAGCGTTAGATCCGGCGTTAAAATCGAGGAAAACGAAGTAAAAACAACGATATAAATATATTAAAAAAGTTTAACAATATTCGTTATAATTCGTCTTAATTCGTTCGTTTATTTATATCGATTAATCTTGTTTGTAGTTTATTCTGCAGTCTGTAGCTTATTCGTATCCTCGAGCTTTAGCTTCCTTGAACATGGCGATTAAAGAGTCCAGGGTTTCCAATGAGTTAGGGGCGATCTGATCAGCCGGAAGCACGAAACCATGGCGACCAGTGTCACGTAATTCGTAAGTGAAGGTGATTGGTTTGTGGAATGTTCCCTTCACCCAGTCCATTGAACTTCCGCTCGCGATATCTAGGAATAAAAAATGATACGTAGCAATAAATGAAGGTAAAGACCGTTATCAATCTATTGGTCCAATTAAAAAAGCCTTATCGGATTAATTAATTTATTTGTATCAATTTTATGTTTAATTACTACTTCACGTCCACGTCGAAGAAAATTATCTTTTATATCATATCGATTCGTTTATCAGTCGCGTAACGTATTAGTATCGATCATTGTTTCGTCTATTGTATTTAAATGAGCGAAATATGTACTTACAAATGGTTTCGGCGATGTTTCCAGTCTCGTATTTGGTTCCGTAGCGCTTAGCGAGAGCTTGGATCGATTTCTTACCAATTTGCAGCTGAAAGAGCACGTTCGTTATTTTAGCTGATTCCTCCGCGTTTGCAAATTTCATCGAGATTCTGTTAATCGATCGAGAGTATCGATAACGGAAAAAAAAATGGTATCTCATTTACCGTTATTATCGGTAAAGCAAAGCGAAGTATCGATTACTCTTCGAGTAACGAGATACGCGCGATAAAATCAGAGATTTCGATGAAATTTCTCCGCGATAAATGCATTTACAAAATTGAATAGAAGAAAGATCGGAATATAATGTTTACGAAACGAAATCGCCATGTGTACAATAAATATATTATTTCTATTTTTTATGCAAGAAAAGTAAGAAAAAGCTCTAAGATATAACGTCTAATAGAATAATACATAAATTTATTAAGCCTCTACTTACAGAGTCATTGTAATTTTCCAAATGCTGTTTGGTGTGGCCATAGGGGAACATTAGAAGCTGAGAGTAGCTGTGGAAAGCAATGTAGGCAGAGAATTTGCTAGAGATCGACGTTAAATATTCCGATAGACTTTTCGTTTCAATATCGGAGAATGCAGAGCTTCCAGCGTAAGTTTCGGAGCATGGCTGGTTGCTAGCACCACCAGCTGAAGGATAAAGAGAGAATGTTACTTATATGATTTTTATATATCTCAACGTTATCTAATTATTTAGCAAAGAACGTGAAAGCATCGTTTAAGGTTTATTTACATATCAAGAACTTACACATCCATTTGTATCCCCAGTTCCTGTTAGGGTCACTACCATAGCAGAAGACACCGTATGGTTTGCGAGTCTTTCTCCATAGACGGTTCTGAAATACAAACATAATCGAATTTATCACATTGAAGAATATTATTAATAATTATTAATTTATATTACTTATTAATAAATTATTAATACTTCGAATTATTCTATCGTTATCGAACTTGTGAGTTGTTTGCCACGATTCCAGCGATATTTATTTTATCGTTAGAGATTCTATTTAATACAAAAATATCAAACAGAGAAAATTTGTTGACAATGGGATAAATCTCGGTCTTCTAAATAAATTATATTATATTAATAATAAATTAATAATAATAATATAATAATAATAATAATAATAATAAATATTAATAATAATAATAATATTAATAATAAATTATATTAATAATAAATATAAATTAAATAAATTAATTTATATTAATTATTAATAAATTATTAATACTTCGAATTATTCTATCGTTATCGAACTTGTGAGTTGTTTGCCACGATTCCAGCGATATTTATTTTATCGTTAGAGATTCTATTTAATACAAAAATATCAAACAGAGAAAATTTGTTGACAATGGGATAAATCTCGGTCTTCTAAATAAACGATCGTAAGAATAGAACATTTTGAAAGAGGAAAGACTCGCATTTAAAACTTTCTATGTTTTGACTAGCATAGCTTCGCGTTATATTAAAAGTTCCTCGAGTTTCTCAAGTTACTTACGGTCGTGTGAGTGTATACGTATCCATCAGGGTTGGCGACAGGGAAGATGTACCAGTCGTGAGATTCAGCGAGTGCCCTGACATCGGCATTCTTGCTGGTTAAAAGCTCGTTGAGCATATACAGAATGGTAGCCGGTGCGATCCATTCTCTAGCGTGGATTCCAGCTTCCAACACGACTCCGTGTTTAGCCTTACCGAAGGACACTTTCACTCCTTTGATTTGACGACCCTCGTACGTTTTTCCACCGACGATCACTTGCACCTTGCCGGGGTTTGCTTTGGCCAGATCGTTCAAATGAGCGTAGATTTCATCGAGCGTATGATAGCGGTTCAAGTCGAACGTAGCCAGAGGTTGAGCTGGTGGCATTTCACTGTCGATCAAAGTTTGAACGTCGCTGACGTAGACGTCGTAGGGGATGTTGAACATCTTCATGGTCTCGTGGAAGTCGGGGATTCTGTGTGGGGCAACCATCACGTCCGCGGGGTGCTGGACGGCGTTTGGCTCTTTCCAGAAAGAGAACTGTACATTTCACAGTTTTTTCATATTCAATTATATGAATAATTATTGTAAGAAAAAGAAATGGTAATTTTGGGAATTAAATATGAAAATTGACTAAATCGATCGAATCACCGCGTTCTCTATTTTTATTATTGAATTTTAAAAAACAATCATAACGTAGAAAATAGAGAAAAATATTCGGAAAATTGATCGAGCTCATGGAATCGCTACAGTTCGCCTTTGGCTCGTTTTTCAAACAATTTTTTGGAGCCAGACGTTTGATTTATTATACTTTAATGATAAGTTAATGGTAAGAAGTAGATTTTAGTCGATTCTTTGAACGTGTAATGATATTTATATCAAAGTACATGTACATACCGCATCAGAAACTTCTTCCAAGTTGCGTATGACTTCCACCTGTTCTTCCGTCTGAGGTACCACACGGAACACCTTGTAGTTGTCGTACCTTACTTTCTCGGCTGTCGCCAAGGCGACCAAAGCGACGAAAATTAACTTCCACATGTTACTTTTCCTAGGAAATGGACAAGATTGAACCCATTACCGTCATATAGAATGTAAACGACGTACAAACAAAATTCTACGAAAATCTGAACGATCGAGAAAGCGTCGAGGAAAGCTCAACGATGACGAAATTTTTCACGCTCGAATAAATACAGAGAAGAAATTTATATTCAAATAGATACAAAGTTAAAATTAAATATTAACGATTGAAATGAAAAGAAAAGATGGAATTTCAGTTAAAACAAAGAAAGTGAAGCTACTAAAGAGAGCAGAAGTATTAAAGAGAAGAGAAGACACGATGAATGATCTTACCCTGTATGGTCACCAAAGGAGATTGTGCCGCAGCTACTTCCATCCCTGTATTTAAACGTTCTACGTGCACACGACACCAATGATTATTTCTGTCTGATCATTATTCGAAAATCGTATCATCGGTTAATTAAAGAGCTTATTGGATCACCTTATCGGATTTATTTCGAGTGTGCTTCTTTATCTAAACGATCTAAACGATGACAATTCGATGTCGTTTCACAATCAGTTGCAGACGACTTTTAATTCCTGGATACTTCAAGCTTCTAGGCTTGGTATCTCTGTTACTTTACATTCTCTTTTTGAAATAATAATAAATAGAATTTCAGAGTTTGAGTCTCAATAATTCGGATAAAATCGTCCAGCGAATGAAAGGTTCATGGAAGACGATAGTTTCGAATTGAAGATGGGTATGTTTCATTTCTATTTTCTTCTTCTAATCGGTCAAAGGGATATAATTGTAAAATCCTATACTGTGATTCTGATATTAAATTAAATGACAATAATTATAAAATTAAAATTGAAAATTGCTTGTATGTATGGTATAGTTGAATAGGGACGGAAATGACATCTTTTGTTTGTAAAGTAGAGAATCTATAGACAGAGAAATTATTATTATATATTATTATTATGTTAAGAAATTATTATTATTATATATGAGTATCGTTATATATTATATGCAACAGTAAGAAATTGAAAATCCGAGTAACGAGTTCTCTCGTTTTCTTCCAGCCGCAAGTTAATGGAATTATTAGGTAAATAAGCATTAGGTTACGATCGTAGCTAGTACATAGAGTGTCATTATCGTTTTGTCACAGTTTTGCATCCAATTTCCATCCTTCGAAGATCGTCTAACATTGTTTCGCGATGAGATCGTGCTAGAAATTGTTACGTCGTAACGCTTGCGGATGACTGGTTCGAACGATTGCATAGATTAAAGAAACGCGTGTGAATTATAATGCTGGAAGAATAAAAATAGCTGTGTTTAAGTAACCGCATTATCGTAAGTGATCGTAAATTACGTGATTACCGTAAACGCGCCAACTGACGATTACGATCGTGAAAGATTATAGGGTATTTCAAGACCAATATCGAAAATATAGATAAGAAAAGCGTGCAAAGACAGTGTTTGTAATCAATCAACGTTTTAATGATGTATGGTTTCTACGATCGTCTTTTCCGTTATAAAACGATTCATTTTCTCTGGAAGTAATACAAAATTATTTATTTCTTTTATTACTATTTAACAATGAAAATTGTACAATCTATTTGGTATATTTTATTTTCCTACGGTCCTTTACGTATGCGCGATTCGTAGCTGAAATGAAGTAACCTTGACGTTACACAGTATTAAACGACAGTTTGTTATTTTACAGAATGAAACGTTGTATAAAAAGGATCTCATTGAATGATGACGGAATCGTAGGAATTCGACGTTACGTGCTATTATTCGCGGATATGCCATAGCCAAGTTTTGCAGCCTGTTGGAACATGACGACCAAAGAATCTAAGGTTTCCTTTGCAGTGGGTATAATTTGACTTGCTGGCAGAATAAAGCCGTATCTTCCTGTGTCTCGGAGTTCGTAAGTGTATGTAACGGGAATGTTATAGGTGCCCCGCACCCAATCCATCGAACCTCCTGACGCAACGTCTGAAAGGAATACAAAATTTAAGTTGATCGAAACAAAAGCCTAGAAATTTTCTCGTATTGTATTTTACTATACTTTCACACTATTTCACATGTTTTTACGTTACTTTGCCTTCGACTGATTTTACCACAAATGATATTTATAATATTTCAATATTTTTATCTCGGTGTTTATTACGACGATACTCTGATATCTTAACTTTATTTGAATAATGTACTTACATATAATGTCGACGATATTGCCAACTTTGTATCGCGTTCCATATCTCTTCAACAAAGCATTTATGGAATAATTTCCTATTTGGAAGAGATCGTTGTAGTTGCTGATCCTCTTGCTAGTATGTCCGTAAGGAATGAGCAACAATTGACTGTAACTGTGGAACGCTACGTAGGAGAATATTTTGTCGTGGATGCTGTCGATATATCGTGACATGGTTCTTGTTTCTGTTTCAGAGAATGCTTTTTCACCGGGGTATATCTCGCTGCATGGATTTCGGCTGGTACCACCCTCTAAAATATTGATAAAAGCAACGTAACAGAAGCGCCACTTTTCAACAGTAAGTGCGAGATACGAATAACAATAATAAAGAAATCTTTAGTATTTTTATACTGGAAATACTTCCTATACTTGAAGAACAATCTCCGTAGAACAATGGAATATTATTTTAAACGAAACACACAGGACACAATGATTTTTCGTTGATGTTAGAAATTGATAATTCAATTCGTTTCTGTCGAGCAATTCTATTCACCAATGAAAATATCAATTGTTATTGATTCATTAACGAGCCACTGAATCGATCTTTAGCGTTAAAGATATAAGAATGAAGAATCTTTTATTCCTCTGCTGTTACGTCGGCCGACTCTCTACCTAGACCAGGCCACACGCCGCGGGCAAGCTGGCAGCCAGATGTCTTCACATCCTTACCGCGTATCCTCAGTAGTCTCAAGTACCTTCCATAAACCTCAGGAATTTCTAGCTAAAGGTCCTTCAGACCGAACAAACATTTTTTGATTGAATATGTTTCCAAAGCTTATTGTGCACCACGGGTTGACACGGGAAAGTTGGTTCTTCTCACGTATGAGGCCTCCCACTAGCAACCTCATCTCGAGGGTGGCTAGTACCCTTTCTCGCCTACCAACCCAGCAAATAATCAATTGACAACAAAGCCTATTTCCCTCTCTCATAACGAAACCTTGTCTTTAACGAATCAGCTCATCCCATGTCCTCGGACCCACCCATCACTAGCTTTCCTCCGCCACAGCATCATTTTTTGATTGAATATATTTCCAACGCTTATTGTCCACCACGGGTTGACACGGGAAAGTTGGTTCTTCTCACGTATGAGACCTCCCACTAGCAACCTCATCTCGAGGGTGGCTAGTACCCTTTCTCGCCTACCAACCCAGCAAATAATCAATTGACAACGAAGCCTATTTCCCTCTCTCATAACGAAACCTTGTCCTTAACGAATCAGCTCATCCCATGTCCTCGGACCCACCCATCATTAGCTTTCCTCCGCCACCGTATCATTGCCAAACGCCACTGATTTTCTATCTTTCGAACGGTCAACACCTTTGACCGAGTTTCTACCATTAGATCAGTCACCTACTCAACTTGTACATACGCAACAGCGTAACTATATCCATTACAAGGTTGTTGGAATTAACTGTTAATTATATATTGTTATATCCGTGTCACACTCACTTTAATTACCCCTGTTATCCTAAACGAAATAGGGGATCGATCATTTCGCGGCGTCGATTATCTAATCGTAACGGGAATTTACGACTCCCGTTGACGTGCTTCTTCGCGATCGCGTCTCTCCGCGAGTGAACGAAACATCTGCTTTCTAATAATCTATGATACAATAATACAGAAGGACAAATATTAGTTTCTTTGTAAAATATAGATAGTTGAATTCCTAGTGATTGTCTTCCAGCGAGTGTTTCGTTCTATTTATGCTACAAATAAATAATCTCGAATTAAGAATGTAAGTATTATTGAGTTGGTTAGTTGCTAATCCAATATTTCCAATATCTAAATTGATTTCTAATATGAGCAATTATTTTTATTATCTACATTGATTTACAATTTATTAGCGTTCATTAATTGGAGATAGTATTCTAAAGTAGATATCGATTAAGTTGAAGGTGTAGAGATAATTTTATTTTGTTTGTATTAGATCGTTACCTGCCCAATGGAAATTCCAGTTTCTGTTCGGATCAGCTCCGTAACAACCTCTTCCGGAAGGTCTTCTAGTCTTCCGCCATAGACGATTCTAAACAAAACAAAAGCCAATATACTTTGTAGATATATTCTTTTGTCATTTACATCGGGCAATTATCGAGCGTAAGCCTAGTTTAATCAAAAAATTAAAAACAGAGAATTACAGCTGATCGAAGCTCTTAGCTTAATTCTATAGATAACGGGCCAATAGCAGAATGAAATAATTCAAAGAAGAAGTTCGACGATCTTATCGTAAGAAGTATCGTTTACAGTCTGTCACACAAGAGCGTGTCTGCGATATCTGCGAAACCTGACACCTAATCAGAATGAGATAAAAAGAATGTAAACAAACGAAAACTTCTCTAATACGCGTTGCTGAATACCTTTCAGTTTCATTTGAAACAGTGAAAGGAACAGAGCTTTTTAATATGAGTGCCGCGTACGCGAAACGTCGAAAATCGTCTGGCATGGGCGAATGAAAACAGAGATCGTGATTGGAGTAATATAATATTCACTGATGAATCTTCGTTTTGGGCATGGTGTCCTATTAGGCGTGCTTGGACTATCCATGGAAGAAGGATGATTCAAAGAAGTGTAAAACACCCTATAAAAGTGCATGTTTGGGGTTGCTTTAACGCACGCGGTTTTGGGACTTTGTGCGTCTTTACAGACAATCTGAATGCACAAAAGATGGTGAAATTGTACCAAAGGGGACTTCTCACATCCGTGAAACGTTGGTTCAACCAAACCGAGGACCAATGGATATTGCAAGAAGACAACGACCCTAAACATCGAAGTCGCATCTGCACCCAATGGAAAGCGAAAAACGCCATCACAGTACTTCCTTGGCCATCGCAGTCCCCTGATGCAAACCCTATCGAAAATGTGTGGTCCCTAATGAAATGCAAGCTGAGAGGAAGACGTATCACAAAAATAAGAACAGTTGTACATCACATTCGAAAGATATGGAGGTCGTTACCAGAATCCTACGCTCAAAAATTAGTCGAGAGTATGCCGAAACGATGTCAAGCTATAATCGCTAATGGAGGAGATTGGACACCCTACTAAGTAATAGCGTATTAGTGTTTTAGATGTAGATTCAATTCATATAAATTTTTTTACAAATATATAAATATTTACAGAAATATCGCAGACACGCTCTTGTGTGACAGACTGTAAATAGCGATTTGCGTCAAAGTCGTTCGTGAATACCTACTTTATCTTTTTTGTTGACAAAGTAACTAGTTTTGATTGCGAATGAAACGAACGTGTAATCACAGCCTAGATTTGCCGTAAAAAGGTACACTATCTACAATAGTTTTATTAAAATTATAATTGACCATCGAGTATTCTCGATAAGAAAATGATAAAATGATAAATCGACTTTTAACAAAAGGTGATGCCACTTTTTAGATTTCTGTATATTTTACAATTTTTTCTTTTCTTTGCAATTCAAATCTCGTTGTGTTTCACTGTTACTTATTATAATTTCAGCGAGGATGTTCATGCATTTATGGGAACTTTATGGGGAAAAAATTGAAAAAATGCGCACGATCTGCGTAACGTACAAAAGTATTATACAGGATCTTCAAGATATACCTAGTGTACCTTTTTAGCGAGTAAGAACAATTCTCTGACTAGACGTTATTCCTTTAATTGTATTCGCAACGATATTAATTCGCATGATTATCTGGAAATTCCAGTTAAACGTTGTTCGCGTTATACGAAAACTATTAAAGCGTTCTTACCATAGTATGGGTGTACTCGTAGCCATCAGGATTGAATACAGGGAAAATATACCAATCATACGACTGCGCCATATATCTGACACGAGAGTCATCGCTAAGGATCAATTCGTTCAGGATGTAGGTGACAACAGCGGGTGATATCCATTCTCTGGCGTGTATTCCGCCTTCGATAAATATACCAGGATTTCCTTCCTTATAGGAGATCTTTACGCCTCTGATACTCCTGCCTTCGTAGCTACTTCCACCGGTGATTGGTTTCACTATCTTAGGATATTGCGTTACGAGGGAATCTAGCCAGCTATAAATCTGAAAGGAAGATGTTCAATCAATAATGCGTTGCCATATAAAAGGACAAACGATGAAATTAATTACTTTACTTAAATCATTTAATTATGTAACAAAATTGAATCGTGTTTTTATATTTATCCATGTTTACTTTATATTCTTAATAACTGATAATAAATTAATTCGATAATTTTATACTTAGTAAATTGCACGTAGTATTGCGGTATATTGCGATATAGCAGCGCATTAGTATGATGGAATGGTAAGATGGTAATAATTTAATGCGAAAATATAGTACGGTGGGATAATAATAATATTGCAGGAAAACATGTTAGTAAAATATAGTGAAATAGAGTGAGAACGGTGTAGTATGATACTACGAAAACATTGTAGTAATATCGGTAGTACGTTATTATTTACAATAGCACAATACCATGGTGATACCATTTTTTTATTCTGAAATTTTATTATAATTCTTATGGTAATTTCGAAATATTTTTACTTGTGAAATAAAGAATGATAACTGAACTGACGGAGAGGAAAGAAGAGAAAATTGAAATTTTAAATTACGGATTAATATTCTAGAAATATTCCAATTCTATTTATCGAGTAAAATAATACAAAGTAATGTCTTACAGAATCCAATCGGTGATAACCGAGCCAGTCGAAACCACCTCTTACATTGCCACGAGGATTCTCATCGTCGATATACCTTTGCACATCGTCCATCATCAATTCCGGTTCAAGCTTCGACGTGTTCACTTTTTCCATGAATTCTTGGATCTTTGCCGGGGCGATCATCACTTCTGCGGTGTTGTTGATACTCGGTGGATGCCATAAATGGTAACCATCATCGTCATACATGTTCCTTAATAGCTCTAAACCCGTAGTATCTGACACAAAAACTTTGTACAGTCTATAACCATCGTATCGTTTCTTCTCATTGTCAGTGGCATAAACACTTCCAAGAAGAAAAAGAAGATGTAGAAGAATAGCTCGCATCGAGGAATTTGATTTCATTTCGACAATTAGTAACTAGAGAACCTATCAAACTTTGGAAAATTTATCATAGGATCTTAAACAATGTCCCTGGTGTTATCCATATGTCTCAGAAACATTCAACATCCGATCAATTCGACTCGATCTTTCTATTACTCAGTTCTCTGATATTCCAATTTTTCTAATCTCCCTAATATCTTCAATCATTTATTATTCTTAAATTTGCAGTCACTCGCAATCCTTTGTTATCGATTTTCACTTTGTTACACGACTATCCTTTTAACGCACGGCGAAACGATTTAAAACAGTTCTGTCCGGTATTCCAATTTATAAATTTTTAATTTACAGAAATATAGCGAGGCTTCAGAATTTTCCAACGCGATCGATTCACGGCCAATGTTCCACCGAGAAAGTTGCGCTTTCTCGCGGCGACTTTGAACCGGAGACTAATCGATATCGCTTTCTTTTCCGTCTGAAATGAACTTGACGGTTTCGAGATACAAGACAGGTGTGAGCGTCCCAAGTGAATCCTCCCGCGACTTTATATACAACGGGGAGCAACCGCGGCAGGTAAAAATATCCTGTACGTGAGATAAGTGTAAATAAAAAAGGAAAAAGATACGGGTGACGCATTTGCATGCAGGATGGACAATGAGAATTCTCGGGAGGTTGCAAACAAGCGGATGCCTGCCGATGGTCGAAGACCTCGAAGATACCGTTTCAAAATATAGATAAACCGAGGTTGTCGACATCTACTTAAAGGAAGTGCTCCGCACTTGAGACGAAATATCTTCGATTACTTCTGTCATTCCCTAAACAAGTTTGAATAATTTTTTATTCATATTAATCTGCATAATTCATGCTAATTCAGTTTGGTTGAAATATGAGAATTAAACGTTGAAACGTTATTTCCTGATTTCGTAGGGATACTATCCTTTTTTCCACTGTGATGTAAAATATTAATCAATAGCTTACTTACAATCTAAATTTAAGTTTAATAATAATATATACAATATTATATATACAATGTATACAATAATTTATATAATGAATAAGTGCATGTGTAATATTAAATTGATTAAAGAAAATGGGAGGAAAGAATGAAACAGAGGAAGAAAAGAAACTCGACATAATCTAACCGGTTTATTATTTTATTTTATAAATATATTATCGTACACACTCGTTAGATTATATCGTTCGATAAAATGCTAATGAAATTATTTTACTTCTTGTGTTTTATCCGTTTTATCTTTGTTATCTATGCTCCTTCTGCTTTATCTTTCGCCAAAATGCAGCAGTTATTTATTCGTCGTTATCACTTCCATGTATATGGATTTTTGTACTGGTATCGTTGATGAGAATTGTCAATATTTGTTTCATGGATATGCAATAATACGTAAGATAAATATACATGTACTTTTTAAAGCTACAAATGCAACGACCCATAATCAAATACCTTCGGGATAGTGTGTACTTGACAAGTCGATGAAATCAGATAACGTAATTCGCATCCATTAATTGCCACAGTAATGAAAGAATACGAAAAAAATGAGATTGTTGGCGGACCTCGTATTGTTTTACATATTGTATGTGTATAAAATGGGACAATGAACACCACTTAGCATTGTCCTTCTATTCCTTGGCCAGATGGTGGCATTATCGAATAGATGCGATTAAGAGTCAACGTGGAATTAATACTAATTTAACAGTTAGAAGCTAGTTAAACCTTTTTTGTAATTCTCCTTTTTACCTTATTTCTACACCTATAAAACTTGTATTATTAACTGTATTATAATTATTATACTTATCGTAAGCATTACATATTTTTTAGTAATTTTATAATAATCAAATTTTTTACAAATATTTTAACTTACTGATCGGTCCTTTTTTTAATTAGAATTTCTTTTTATAAAGTAAATCTTCTAAAGTCTGTTATAAAATTGAGATTCTGTTTAATATTCCAAGGCTTAAAAAATACAAAGATATTTAGAAATAAAACAAAAATTTTAGCCTAGAAGCAAACTAAATATTTTCTACAAACTCCTTATTATGTTATTGTGTTTATAAATTCATATTAAGAAAACGTATGCGTATATCTTAATTAAAATATTTGTGATAAGATATTATATTATGAAAGTGTGATAGTTATATAATACAGATGAGACAAAAAATAATAAACGTTAATTTCATAATAAGGCAGAGAACGCAAGCGTTTATTAATAGCTTTACGTGTTCGTGAAATTACATAAAAATAAAATAAAAGATATTAAATATAAATATTTCATAATTATATATAGAACACAAGTAAGTACTAATAGTGTCGTGTGGCCAATTGTGTATCATATTTTACCGTAATTAAGTATAGTTCTTCTCTATAGTCCTTATCATCAAAAACAGCTTAGAAAAATAAATCTAATTCTTGGCATTAAGTCTGTATGGCTAAACATGTCAATGATTAATATGATAATAGATCAATTGTTGTCTGTACATTTTTGAAATATCATTTCCTTACAGATGTTCACACATTTGTAAGAATGTTATTCGTTTGACACTATTTTACACAATGCAATTCAATAATGCAAACAAATTTTTGTGTCAAATATTTGAACATCAAATTATTAATTTCTTTCTGTGAAAATAATTACATAGGAAGTTGCCAAAGAAAGTTCGTCAAGTTTATAATTAACCTCTTATCCAAACTACCTGGAGCTGTGGCCAGAATTTTTGAGAAAACTCCAAGTGAGCCGCTAGAGACGTGAGGCCGCTTTATGTAGAATTTAATTAATGAACTGAAAATGGAAAATCGTAAATGTCAGATAAAAATGTTATTGCCGGTCCGGCTCTGCAAACTACGTTCGTTGTACCTTAATACTGTGACAAATATTTTGATACATACGTGATATTAATACAACACATCTAATAGTAATAATAATAATGAAAACAATGATAAAAATATTGTAAACATATAAAGAAAATTAATATTAATGATGAAACGAAACGTATATTCCACGTGTAAAATTATCAAACAAGAGAAACTTTTTATTACGATTACGATCGAACCTTGGATCGAGTCCTTGCCGTGTTTTATCGACTACCAACTGTTCAACAATGATCGAGTCCTTGTCAGATTCAAGATCGATATCGTTCACCGTTACGTGCACGACAAAGCAATAAAAATTTTAATTACATATCCTGTAAGAGTCTGTAAATTGATCCTACTTCGACTCTTATATCATTGTTTTATAATCATCGTATCAGTGATTTTGAAGTGTTTGATCAAGAATACGGTATGTGATCAAATCCGCATTTTGCATTATCGATAGTGAGAAATCATAGAAACGGCCGGTAAAAGGTTGGAGGAAGCGAGGATACACATATGAATATATGAATATGTGCGTGAGAACATATATATATATATATATATATATATATATATATATATATATATATATATATATATCAGTCTACTGATAGTCTAATTTTTTTGTAATTGACTAATAATGCTGGAAATATTGTGATTGCGAAGACCGATATGAAGAACATTAATAGTTTAAAGAAAAAGATATTTCAATTCGTTATTAGATTTGTAACTACCTTTTTATCTTATTACTATGGTTATAGTTTTTGGTATATCAACAATAGTTTCGATATTAATTACTTAATTCATCAAAAAATAAAAATGTATAAATAAATAATTCATTAATGAGATAAGTAATGGCTAGTGGAAAATTATATAAAGCTGCTTAAAAAATTGTTTTCATGTCTGTATCAGAATAATATTTTTCATGAATTTCAAATAGTTTTCGTACGTACTTTATTTACGCGTTTTCAAATGAGAATGACGTAATTAAAGGCGTCAATAAGATGGGCGTAAAATAACGGGATGTAGACAATAATATCGTATCGACAATATTATCCTTAGAAATTTGCATAAAAATGTATTAGGGAATACCATACAAGTACATGTAATCAATAAAAATCAATTTTTATTTTCGCTGTTTTGAAAATTTCATAAAAAGGTTATGTACTTTCACGCTATATCGAATGCATGGTCACGTGATTAATATGGATGCATTCAAATTGAAATACCGCTGATCGTACGGTACAGTAGATAACTTCTAATCTTGCTGACAATTTATTTCGCTAAGTCTAATATTTCTAATCTTTCGTCGTAGCAATAGTATTTTTTAATAATTTTATTTGATACTTAGCAGACATTGTACATGGTTGTGAAATTACGAAGCGATAAAACTATCAAATATATTTATTATACCAGAATATTTTTTCTGGGAATCAGTACAAAATTTATTTAGAAACGGTTTCGCAATTTATATATTTATATGTATAATAAATAAGTAACATGATACAATTAATGGAAAAAAGGTAATAAAAAGGTTAAGTTTGATCACTTGAGTGTCGGTAAGTTTGGAATTGTCTAACTCCTGCGCATTCGCATTGCGCAACATGCGACCAGGTACTTCAAGTCAATTGGTAAACTACATTTCAAAGTTTACAAACTTATATAATACGTATATTCAACATATTATCCTAAATGTACGTAGTAACATTATATAACTATATATTTTAATATGTACAATATTATTTACCTCGTTCAAGAACCATATCAATTGTACAAAGAGATTTTATTTTATTATTTTTATTAAAGACTTATTTTTCATTGGTGATACACGCAATCCATTTATTATATCTATTAAAAGAACTTTGTTTTGCAAAGAAAGGAGCTTAGTGTGCAACACGTTGCAATACATGTTATAATTCTATACTTAAACATGATGTCTGAATCTTCTTATATTATAATAGAATGGGTTTGATATAATCAGTGAAACTTTACAAATTATTACTATTGATAAAGTTTCTATAACGCGTCAAACAAGCTTCGTAATAAAACAAATTAAATTCTATAAATAATGAGTTTTTTTATTATCTATTCTATATATAAAATTATAATATTGTAAGAAAAAAAGTTTGTAACAAACAATTTGTAACTTGACAAGTTATTGTGCAAGAGATTCCAGGAAGTATTATATGATTTCGTATCTTTTTATAGCCAAAATATCAAATAGTTGAGCGGAAAGTCCAGCGTGGGTCACTAGCGACACGACAAGAGATACGTCCCTGACAGCGCCTTCCCTCTCAACACTGACGCCAACATTGGTCGACGGTATTGCCAGATTGCAAACCCAGTCGCGGTTTATCAGCCGAGCTATAACGAAAAAGAGAGCGGAGGTGCATGGTTTTAAGTAATTGCAGTGCCTCCTCCGTTCACCTTAAATCTGATCGTGGTATCCGTCCTTTATCCTTTGCAACGTATTTATTTCAAACAGAAAAAAGTACAAAACGAGTTGTATAAAATTACGTATTCAAGTGTCGTCGTCGGATTTCCACTCTACACATTATCGATTAACTACTCGAGCCCCCTAAGCTAAAGGATCGTGGAATTGAAAAGGGTTAAAACTTGAAACACTGAAACCAGGAAGATGGCGGACAGATTGTACTACCCAAATCCTGAAATCGCGAAAAATGCGCATTGCAGCAGCATGGAACAATACAGAAAGATGCATGAAAAGTAAGTGTTTTCTATTTGAAATAAGAGACGTCTTGTCCAGCTTAGTCGGTACAGGAGGGATGATGACAGATAAAACGGTGTAGTCTTTGATATCTCGCCGATGGTGCTTTTCATTCCCTTTCTGTTAACTTCTTTTTGCGTTTTTACTTTTTCAGTGGTAGTTTTTGTAATTACAAATCGGTATCTGTTCCTAAGTTCTAGTGGCATTCCTGTGAAGAGTGTTATTTCTAGGTGGAACGTTGAGGCTGTTGCGAATCAATAATGTTGACCAAGAGATAGCTCGGTCGAAAGTTCCTAATATTTTATTATCTACCATTTATGAATGAAAATATGAAATTTAAGAATCAGTTGGTGAAAATATTTGTAATTCCAACTGAATACTATCATTTTTTTCGAATAATCGATTTAATGGTTTCGTTTTAATTATAAATAACTGACAACTTGTTCGGTGAAGCTAATCTCGCATTTATTCGTAGGTAATGGAAGATTTGTTTTACGGTCTATGCAATTAGGTGCAGCGGTGTTAGAATTAGTAGGGGACAATGAAAGAGGGTGAATACTGATGGATGGTAACGTGTGTGTATTAATCGTAAATAAAGTGTCAACGTATTTATTAAGTGCACCCTTTGTATATGCTTGAGCTATTATTTGAGAAAAATTGATTTTGGAGCGTGATTTGTACTGACATCTTCCAGGAACCATACAGGTTATATAATTACCAATAAGTATCTGAATATAACAATACCAACTGTTTTGAATAATTGAATCGAATTTTCTAAATGACTGTTTAAGATGCTAATAATAAAAATGCCAATGAGTGAAAATACTAATAAGTTTTACATTTTCATTTATTTGTTCAAATTAAAATATATAGGATTGCATTATTTTTTAGCTGTAATTGTTGAATGTACCTTAAAGAACGAAGGCAGCATTAAAAATGTTTTAAAGAAAAAGCTGTACAAAGTTTGAAAGAAACTTTGGATATTTAGATATTGCAGATATTTTACGTAGTGATACACGGTAGTTGTGTATTATGGAAATAGAACAATGATATCGATCCGTCTAGCGTCTTTCTATAAGAAACAATTCTACCCATCTTGAGGATTTGTGTCTTCAATGACCTCGAAAAAACTTCCAACTTGGATGAATCTTTTGTCTGTACAAAAAGGAAGTTTTTTTTACTCCAAATCGTATGTAATTACATCTTCATAAAAAAGGGCTGTCACATTCATCTATAACTAATTCAGTAATAATTAAATCTATAATATCTTTTTACTTAAGAAACGTGAAATATTTTCTTATCTTTGTCATTCATATTTTCTCTTAAATTGTAAAAGCCTACTGAATGAATGGTTCTTTCATAGAGTACTATCGCTATATCAATCGATCATCCTTTCAATAACATTTCATTTTGGTAGCGCGTAAAGAAATTAGCTTTTTAACTTCCCTATAAAATCTATCTAAATTTAAACCTCAATTAAATTATAATTAATCATTGTATCGCATCTGTGTTATCTATGACTTACTATACCATCACAAAAACGACAATGCAGTGAAGCTTACTATTATCATCGCTAACTAGTTGTTTAATATTTTTGAAATCATTCTTTAATCTTGTTTTCTCACTTCTCCGTCTCTTATTTTATTTTAGTCTTATCATGATCTTTCATTCTTCAGTCTTACAATCATTGAAAATATATTAAAAATTTCAAAACTGATGTTTTCTAATCCGTTCGTTTATTTCGTTATTTAAATCACAATCGAATTTAATCAGACTCTTTGTTACACATTTTATTTTCCCACATGAAAGAACATCGATCAATTATTGTATCAATATCAATCATTTCTTGATTATCAATATATTACAAGAATTATAACGATAAACCATGTGGAATATAACACAACCGATCCATGAAACAAACTTGTTTTTGACATACCTTTAACCATATTAAAAGAAATTCTTTCAAGATTGCTCATGGTCTTTTGCATTTCTAGGTCTGTGAAGAATCCGACAGAATTCTGGAGCGAAATTGCAAAACAGTTTTATTGGGAAACTCCGGCAGTGGATGATAAATTCTTTTCATATAATTTCGACTTGAGCAAGGGAGATATTTTCATAAAATGGATGGAGGGTGCATCAACGAATATCAGCTTCAACCTATTGGACAAAAATGTGAAGAGTGGAAACGGCGACAAGATTGCGTTTTATTGGTAAGACATCTCGTTTCTTTTTGTTATTCATTCATCGGTCAATACATTCGTAGGAATTTTAATTGTTATGAAATCTGCAGCACATTCGATTGATTCGTGTAACTGATGCGCTTGAAAAAAGGAATACACGATATGTCTGTCTAAGAATAAGGAGTGATAAGAGTAATTCATATGTGTACTCTTTTCTGTCTTTTGTTTTTCTTTTTTTTTATTAAATAGTGTCGTCAATATCTACGTACGTTACGTTGTATACTTACACATATTTTATTGATAATTTTATAACTATGTATGAAACTCTTAAGTAATTAATATTTCATCGGATCTTTATTTGTTCAATTAAGAAAATATATATGTAATAAAACAAATTACTTTCTATATTCATATCACAGATGTTCAACATATCATCAAAAACGCGTTAAAAGCAGTCGAAGACACGTTTGTTCAAGGATTAATATATGTACAACCAAACGGATTATCTCAATCTATTAACGAAAGCGTTGACTTACTATTAGAACGAATTTCATTAATATTCAATTTTGTTTCACATTTTGTTTACAACACTAATACTGAAATCGATTTCAAAAGAAATCTCACTTTTCGTATATCGTCGCGTAATGATATTCGTGGAATTAGCAAAAGGATTTTTTACCAACCGTTTGTTTATCTTACTTTATATTTTCACATTTTACTTTCAAATATGTGTTTTTCAAAATCATTGTAAAAATTCCTTTTTTCAAATTCTAATTTTTTAACTACTATGTGTAAAATATCCTACTTTCTTGCTTTCCGATCACGAGAAATCTGTATGAATATTTAACAAGAACACCATGTATTTAACTACACAAATGTTTTAACGAGCGTAGAAATTCCACAAACAAAAAATTCACGGGCGTATTTCGTTTTTAAATGAACTTGAAACGAACCTCTTGTGAGTATGCACAAAAATCTAAAAGAATCTACCGTTACAGGACCAGCGCTCTGGCGTAGTAGCTCCTATGCTTATTATTGAAAGACCATAAAACATTATGCGTGTACGCTTTTACGTTCACCAGGGACTTTCATTCGGCACGTAGCGCGACTTGGTATCTCTCTGAACTAAATAGCTTAAATACAATTATTCAAAGCGTCCGTTTGAACGGTGCTGCTTTCAGTGGTTCATTGCTATGCAAAATATACCACCGTTTATACACGCAAGTCATTCAAGTGTTGCATAAGTGATACAATTTCTTTATTTTCATTGTAGTATCTACTATTCGTCGTGTTTGGACGCGATTTGGAAAGTGTCGGGTGAAATTACTGACTCAGCCAAGCATTTCCGCAACGTATTCTTTTCTAATTCTTTTTTCAAATATTCTTGTAATTCTATTCTTTTTATTCTAACAGGAATATCATCTATTCTTACAGAAGCAGTACATTGTAAACTAGATCTGGATAAAAATTGTTTGATTTCTAAAAAATATTTCTATCTTGAACTTGACATTAATTTGGTTTTATTCATGATAAAGCAGTTATAACTGAAAAAGGTATCTATATTGGTTAATTTATTTATTGTCTAAAATTAATTAGTTTAAGGTATTTTAGTCTTTTCTTATTATAAATTTGATATTAAAATTACATTATTGTATACTGTATATCTATCCTGTTGGAGTTATTAAAAGTTCTAACATGATCTAATATGAATTTTAACACAAAATTGTATTACCAATAGAGATTAATAATTTATATGTCATAAAATTAATATTTCATACAAAATGTATATTGCCTCTGAATATATTACTTTGACTAAGACTTCTAAAACGAGTTACATGAACAAAATTATTTTATTCATTCTTGTTTTATTTTTATTAATGTCATATTGTTATACTTTTTAATTTTCGTTTGTATATACAATTATTTTAATTTTATATTGCTAGAAGAAATGTTCAGCAATTGCTATACCAGACTATACCAGGTGTCGAATATTGAATACTTTTCAACGGGTCGCGATTTTCTACTTTTCTATCGTTATCATTGTAGATAGTAAGCGGCAATAGAAAAGTTGGTGGAGAAATCCTATGCTCGTACAATCGATCAGTGAGTCAGACACTCGTTCTCTCTATTCTATCGTTTATGCCTGTCGTACGATGCTCTGCTATTCGTCCAAAATTTGGCACACTACCAGTTACGATATCCTGATTGGTCGTGTGCACGTGGTACGATCACGTTAGTTCACGTGACTGGATAATATGCCTCTCTTATGTTTCTCAAAACATGGCAGCTGCAAAAATCAAAGTTTACGCGCGTAGTATGGTTGTTTACGAATATAATTCGAATAGAGTTACATAACTCAAAGAAGGAATTATAAAATTCTCTATAATTTGTGATTGATAGCTGTTTACTTCTTTGAGTAGATGAACCAAAGAAGGCAATTACGAATATTATATAAATTATGGAGTGTATAATTTAATTGATTATACAAAAGTAAAGTATTTCCATTTCTTATCGTGATTATTGAAATTCTTATTTCCACCTGGCTTTTAGGTATTACGTATTTCCTATTGGACATTTAATTTTGAGATATTTCTTTTTTAGGCTGCAGATATTATTCGTACTTCAGCAGTACACGAACTAGTATTAGTAGATACGGATAAAAGTGAAAATTACGTATTGGATACAGGCAGAAATACTCAGAGATAATCTTGTTCACAGAAAACAATATCTTTAAAATGGAATATAAAATATATGATATAATATAAATATTGTATAATTCAGTGCAAAATGAATATTCTGAAAGTAACTATTAATTACAAATTTAAATTCAGAAAAGGTATACGTGTGAAAGCATATATGGAATTAACATACCGTCAAAACCATGAATATAGAAAATGTTGTTTTGAATATGATACGTATAAAACAAAGCTAAACTATTTGAAAAAGAATATATTTGGTCAACGAACATTAATCGAGTATGTTATCAGACCAGTTAATAAAAGAATAGCGATTACAATTTTTATATAACTAATACAATTTTCACGTGATCATATTGATATTTAGTATATGGCATGGGTCTATTCGTTAATCATTTTTTTTGATAGGCATGGGTATAGATGTGATTCTTATCATTGAATCATATTATAGTCGATCTTAGCTTCATAAATACTATGATAAACAAGCAATCAGGTACAAATGGTATTACACAAAAACCTAATAAAATTGTTGAATTTTACGTGAAATCATAAATTTTTATTTGTTTTTTTAAATGCAAAGTACTCTTTCATGATAACTAGTTGGGTGGAATTATATTGTGGTTTTCATAAACAAGCACTAGTTTAAAAAGAAAATTATTTCTGTCTGAAAACGAGACTTTGAATGGTTTTAATGTGTATTTATTCAGAGAGAGAGAGAGAGAGAGAGAGAGAGAGAGAGAGAGAGAGAGAGAGAGAGAGAGAGAGAGAGTGAGAGTGAGAGAGTGAGAGTGAGAGAGTGAGAGTGAGAGAGTGAGAGAGCGAGAGAGAGCGAGAGAGAGTGAGAGAGAGTGAGAGAGAGTGAGAGAGTGAGAGAGAGAGAGAGAGAGTGAGAGAGATTGAGAGAAGTTTTGTTTCTAAAATATAGTAATTAAAGCTTTATAACACATTTAAAATGCAGTTATATGTACTATCATTCTTGTAATCAAGTGTTAAGTGGAACTCTTGAAAACGATGTTTAAATTATGAAAAAAGATATTGAATGACCATAAAATGTATTTATTCAAATAAAAACTCGTTCCTTATCATCACGTAAAGTGCATGAAAAAATTCTTAAGGTCGTAGCTAGGAAATCTACTAGGCATTATCAAAATTGAATTTAGTCATAAATACCGGGACAAAGTACATATAAAAATATTCTAACTCGTGGAATGTTTGAGAACTATGAAATCTAAACTTTAAACTTGTATAACACGCGTGTGTGAACTGAGAATTAAACTGATTATTAATTTTAAACAATTAGAGTGGAGATGTTGCAGGTTTCATAATCATTTTTGAACTATCGTTACTTATTAGATGAGGCATACTAATTTTTTATAATTTATATAATAAATTTGATCACTTATGATAAATACAAAAATAGAGGATTTCTTATCGAAAAATAGTTTTTTAGACTTAATGTTATAAAAATGTATACAATGAAATAATGAAATAAGAAAAGGTCTTAAGAAGTTAAATGCAACTGAATTTATTTCATTACGCGTATTCCTAAGGTACAGATCAATTAGTGGGTAATTGGTTCATTGACACTTGTGTTCCCAATCTTTCATAGACAAGTATATTTTGTCATGAGGATTACTTAGAAGCATTCAATTCGGTTCAAAAGTAACAATGAATGACGTTTGTCGGGAATTAATCGAGTGATGTATTTATGATTTAGGGAGGGCAACGACCCGGATGATTATTCACGTCTGACGTACAGAAAACTATTGGAGGAAGTATGCAGATTTGCAAATGTTTTAAAATCCAAAGGAGTGACGAAGGGAGATCGTGTTGCGATTTACATGCCTATGATCCTGGAACTGCCTATTGCCATGCTTGCGTGTACCAGAATCGGCGCTGTTCACAGCGTAGTGGTAAAGAATTTTTCTGTTAATCCCAGAGAAACCATGAGATTTCAAATCGTGGCTTAATAGAACCTTAGATTATCTCATTTTACATAAAGCGGTTTCCTGTTGACATACAATGTACAATGCTTGTTATTAACTACTTGATTTGTAAATTCGTATTGCTTTGTCTTAGCATTGACGTATTATTGCTATTTAGAAAGTCAGAAATGGTTCATACAGATTACTCACATTATAAATATTACATATGCGTACATACTTTGGACAGGATAAAGTAAATATTTAAAAGGCTAAATTAAGAATTTTTCTGATATCTGTTTATTTTTCGTTCAATTTCCGAACAGACTTTTTTCCTTAACTATAATAATGTCATATAATTTTTTTTTATTATGTAAGAGATGTATGTAAAAATCACCTCAACATTGAACTAGCAATGCTAGCAATAATCTACTTTACCTTTCCATTTAAGTTCGAGATAATTCACAGGCGTATCATAATATCACATGTAACGCCATACCATCGACATATAAGACAAAAAACAAGACGAAAAGAAAAATTGCAGTGCAATAATTACTTTCGCTCAACGGATAGTATCAATATTTTTTATGGTAAAAATATACGCTTTGTTTACGTGTAGTTATATTTATTAGATATATTTGTTGAACTTACGTTGAAGGAAAACTGAGATCAATAAAGCTAAAAGGCCCATAGATTAAAAATGTCATACATAATACCTTAGTGAATAAGAGTATCAGATCACTTCTATCTTTTAGTGTATAATACATGCTCAGTCATAAAATTTAAAACGTTAAATAAATATAAACGTTATATTTAAACCATAAAATAATGTATAGACTATTTTATTCTTATACTAGAACTTATTTTAAGTCTTGATAAATCTCTATAAATATAAAAAATATTAATGTCATTGGTATGGTAGAAGAAACATGTAACTTTTAATTAATTAAAAACCAAACTAAATGTCTTTAATATCTCATAATATCGTCATAGAAATGGAAAATGCTATAAAACGACTGTTTAATTAGTTTGGAGGGTACTCATCGGACGCGCTGGCGGAGCGTATCATGGATTCAAAAGCTAAAATTCTGATTACGACTGACGGCGTGTGGAGAGGCGAGAAGCTTATATTTTTGAAGACTATCTGCGACGATGCTTTGAAGAGGGTTAAAAAGTATAACCACGTGGTTGAGTGTTGTATAGTAGTTGCACATTTGAGAAGACTGAATAATCCACACGGTGCCAAGCTACATTCAACAGGTATAGTGGAAAAAAGACTTTCAGTTAATAATAATTATAGAATTAACGCGGATAGCAAAAATCAAGACACAAATGTATCTAATAGATACAAAACAAAAGATGAAAATATAACTGGAAAAGGAGAAGAGATAAAACAGAAATAACTTTTTTATTAATCTAAGATTTAACTTTTTGAATTCGTATTGAAGAAAAAACGAATGGAGTGAACGGTACGAGTGATGGAAGTGATTTTAACATCCCACAAATTCCATGGGACGATGACCGCGATTGTTGGTGGCATGATGAAGTGGAAGATGCTGAAAACAAGTGTTATCCAGTTTGGATGAATGCGGAAGATCCACTTTTTATTTTATACACAAGGTATGTTTCCCAACAAAATAGTGTATGAATAATATAATATAGGAATTGTTTATTTATCCTATATAATAAGTTTATTGATCGATAGGTCTATTTACAATGAATTAGACAAGAAACGATGGTTACTTAACGTGAACTAAATACAGTAATGTGCTAGAACTAAGTTAATTCACAACTTACAACTAATAGTTTACAACTCGTAACAACTCGGCAACTCAACTCTCGACTACTTAACTCGACTCCTCTGCATTCGACTCCCCGGTAAAAATTGCCAGGCCCTTTTTGGTCTAAAGGCACTTAGCCCTTCTCGCAATATTGTTTGTTCTATGGTTCACCCGATAAGACTGCCAGGCTCTTTTTGGCCTAACGGCACCTAGGCCTTCCCGCAATGTTGTTCTATGGTTCACCCGATAAAACTGCCAGGCTCTTTTTGGCCTAAAGGCACTTAGCCCTTCCCGTAATATTGATTGTTCTATGGTTCACCCGATAAGACTGCCAGGCTCTTTTTGGCCTAACGGCAACTAAGCCTTCCCGCAATATTGATTGTTCTATGATTCAGCCGATAAGACTGCCAGGCTCTTTTTGGCCTAACGGCACCTAGGCCTTTCCGCAATATTGTTTATGATTCACCAAATATTTCTTAGGCCTTTTGTCCACGATACTACAATAATATGTAATAATTTCTTTTTTATCTTAAATAACTGAAATATTTCTTCCTGCACAGTGGTTCCACGGGGAAACCAAAAGGCGTTTTACATACCACGGCCGGATACTTGATCTATGCAGCCACGACGTTTAAGTATGTGTTTGATTATCATCCTGGTGACGTGTACTGGTGTACAGCTGACGTTGGTTGGATCACTGGTCATACTTACGTCGTGTATGGTCCGTTAGCAAATGGAGCAACTTCTATTATTGTAAGTCTAGAGATATTTTATTTTTCTTTGATTCAAAATGTCTACTATGTAATAATAGGTTTGTCTTGATAAATTTATAATCTACAGTTTGAAGGGACACCGTTTTATCCAGGAAATGATCGATACTGGGCAGTCATCGATAAATATAAAGTCACGCAATTTTACACTGCGCCAACTGCAATTAGATCGCTAATGAAGTTTGGAGATGATTTGGTAAAGAAACATAATTTGTCTACTTTAAAGGTAAGTTAAAATAGGAAAAAAGATACTGAGATATTTATAGGAATATATACAATATAGTTTCTACACTAAGAAGATTGAAATTGTAAAATAATTTATTGTTTCAGGTTTTGGGTTCAGTTGGAGAGCCAATAAATTCTGAAGCATGGCTGTGGTTTTATAATTTTGTGGGTCATGGAAAATGCAGTATATCGGACACGTTTTGGCAAACGGAAACTGGTGGCCACGTGATCACTCCTCTTCCTGGTGCTACTCCAATGAAACCAGGTTCTGCAGTAAGTTGCTATTTTGTACTTCTTATTATCCGTCAAACCAGTGAAATATGTAATTGATCTATTTGATACTTTCTAGACGTTCCCATTCTTTGGCGTTTTGCCAGAAATTCTGGATGAAGACGGACGATTAATCGAAGGCGAAGGCGAGGGATATCTAGTTTTTCGTCAACCTTGGCCAGGAATGATGAGGTCTCTCCATGGGAATCATCAACGTTTCCAAAGCACATATTTCGATAAATTTCATGGATATTATTGCACGGGAGATGGTAAGCTTAACGGTTTTAACTTTACAATGGTAGAGAGATTTTTGGAGCGTTATGAAGAGTTATTTAGCCAAGGGATTCCTGTAATTGAGACCAGCATATCTTGCATCTTTTCCAAGTTCCTCTTCGATTCTTAATATTTGATTGTATTTAGCAGTTCTTTCGCTTCTGCAGGGTGCTCCAGCTTTAAATTGTCCAGCAGAAAGTCCTATAGCCAAATCAGCTACAAAGTTGTCTTCAGTTTCTCCTTCACAAGCTGTCACGATATATCCCCAGTCACTGATCCTCGCTATTTTTGCGCAGTTGATCGCCTCCGTCACGGTTCCAACCTGTGACATTCTCAGCACCATAGCGTTGGCCATTTTCCTTTCAATCGCTTCCTCGATTCTGTCAATGTTCATCGCAGTTAAATCGTCTGCAACGACTTGGATATCTTGATCAGCTAACGTGAGCCAACCTTCCCAGTCGTCGAGATCGAATGGATCTTCGATCGAGACGAGAGATGAGAATTCTGTTAAGTATTCCAAGTACTGATCTTTCAAGGCTTCTGACTCCATATAGTCATCAGGATCAGACTCTTCCGTTTTAAATGCTAAATCGTATCCTCCTATCAAAAAAAGATATATTATTATTGTTTTCTAATTATTAAATGTATAAAAAAATTTTTGTTGAATATTGTTAAGTCATAGCTTATCGTATAGCTCAGCTTCTGTAATTACTAATCATTCTTAACCTTCTTTGTAAAAGGCACTGGCTGCCATGTCCAACGCTATCTTAATTCTTCCTTCGTAACCTGCTTCTTTAATAGATTCATCTATCAGCAATAAAGCTTCCTTATCTTCTTCCAGTTCTAAAGGTGTAAATGCACCATCGTCGCTAACCGGAAGGGGTAATTGGATTTCTTGAGCAGCCGCGATCTTCCGTTCGAGTACTCTGTACACTTCCATACCCATTTTCATAGCGTCAGCGAAACTTTCAGCTCCTGATATGTTTATAAATTTAAAAGTATGCACAAACAAGGCAAGGAAATATGAATACCTATGGGCAGGATCATAAATTCTTGGCATGGTAACGTGTTATTCGCATGCCTGCCTCCACTGATCATGTTGAAACTAGGAACAGGGATATAAAGTTCTCCATTTTCAGCTAATTCTGCAATATATCTATAAGAGAAAAAATCAAGTGAGAAAGACGCACTGAATTAAATAAATTAATTAAAGAATTTTTATATCTTTCCATCTGCTTTGAAATTTTTATAGATTGCGTAGTTGATTAAAAATAAATATTTTTTGGCTAATAAAAACTATACGCTTTGTATCTGTAACGTTAAGCTATGACTGATTATTTTAATGTTCTACTAATTACCTGTAAACTGGAAGTCCTTTCTTCGCGGCGCCAGCCTTACAGCAGGCAATGGAAACACCAAGAATTGCATTTGCACCTAGTTTCGATTTATTCTCGGTTCCGTCTAGACGGTTTAGCAAGCTGTCTATCTCCATTTGTTGGCAAGCCTCCAACCTCGACTTCAATAGTTGCGGTGCAATTATGTTATTAACTACGTCAACAGCTCTGAATACTGAACGTCCATGGTACATAGCTTCGTTTCCATCCCTTAGTTCTTGCGCTTGATTAGGGTTTGGTACCAAAACAGATGGTACGGAAGATCTTAACAATCCAACGTCTGTGATTATGTCCACTTCCAGAGTCGGATCACCTCTAGAGTTGAAAATTTGACGAGCTTTAACCTTTTGAATAGGCATTCTGTATTCTCTTTGAAATTTGTTTATAAATGATATTTAATTAAGTGTCTGTCAGGAGATACGGCCCTGAATCGAAGAGGAATTGGAAAAGTGTTAATGTGGTTGATGAAGGTACATAACTTGCTGCTATTGAGAATTTTTTAACGACAGTTTTTATAAATTAAACCATGGTTATAGCCATTTTGAATTAAAACAGTCGAAGTTCGACACATGTTTCGTTTCTTAATTGAAACAATATTTCAGTTATATAGCAGAGTTGTAATGTGAAACATTTCGTGTTACTTATTTGTATGGAATAATAATTTTTATTATAAAATGTGCACGAGCAAGTATATATGTATATATTTCTTCTAATTTCAGGTGCTAGACGTGATGCGGATGGTTATTTTTGGATAACCGGTCGTATTGATGATATGTTAAATGTGTCTGGTCATCTTATGTCTACAGCAGAAGTAGAAGGTGTATTGACTGAACATCCTTCGGTAGCTGAATCTGCGGTAGTTAGTAAGCCACATTCTGTCAAAGGACAATGCCTTCATTGTTTCGTTACACCCAACGAGGGTGCCAAATTTGACAAAAAGCTTCAAGATGAGCTTAAAAAGAGAGGTAGTTAAGAATATGTAATTTCAACTTATAATTAATTTATCGTTCTTAAACATATTAATCTGAATGTGTTACTAATAGTGCGCGAACGAATCGGGCCCTTCGCTCAACCAGATGTGATTCAACACGCGCCAGGACTGCCAAAAACTCGGTCGGGCAAGATCATGAGACGTATACTTAGAAAAATCGCAGCAGGAGATAGAAACGTCGGTGATATATCAACATTAGCCGATGAAAGCATCGTGGATGTCCTTTTTCAATTGAGACCGCAGGTTTAAACAAATGTCGACGATATAGCGTCATTCAATGGAAACGTAGTAGCTTAGAAATGAATGATAACGACACGCTTCCGATGACCGATTAATAAGTAAGACTTTCGAGTTATTGAATATACTGAAAAGAATAACGCGAGAAGTTAATTTTAGGATGCAGGGGAATATGTAACTTGTCGAAATATAGAGAGAATAACTTTTGTTAATAGAGAAAGATCAGGCTCTGTAGTCATATTTTAAGAATGAAATTTTTATTTTATACGTTAGAATCCCTTTCGTTAATAATTATTTTTCACGCCACTATTTAAGAATTATTTCATAGACGTTTATTACGCAATAATTGTTACTGTTTTTCAGCCGAATATCGCCGGCGCAGTATCTATAACAGAAGTGCTTGAAGAAAAATATTTCATAAGCTATTTTACTTCTCTATTATTTAGAAATGAGAAGTTTATTGAAACGGTTTTATGATCATCTTGAAATATGATTGTACAATATGAAGGTACTAAAACTGTTATATGACTAAGGAACAAGATAATCATTAAAAATGTTTCAGAATCTTATCTATCTACAGTTTATCAGAAATCGGTCATAAATATATTAATCGTTGCGCATCGATTGACTTCATACTCGGCAATATTTTATGAATATAAGAGAATATCAAAAATTCAAAAGATTTACAACAAATGTTTGTCACTGTTGAAAATTTTTATAATGTGCATTCTAATGATGTGCATATTTAAACGATTTGTCTACATTAAATATGAAAGTATCAAAAAAAATTAATTGCAATTATAATATCGTATGTACATTATTGTACATGTATGTATTTGAATGCTAATGCCAGATTATGTTATCATAGTATATAATTTTAGGAACCTGTTACGATATATAAATTCCGATCGTTTTTATTTAGAAATGAAGCTGATCGTTAATTTTTGGATCTCATCAAGTCGTATTTTACTTTCGTTTAACTTGTTCATTAAGTTGTTGAGTCTTAGATGACTTGCGATAAGAAAAACGCTCATGAAAATCCTGAGTCTTGTTTGCGTTACGAGGGATACTTATCAACAACTGAAAGTACGAATGCGGTTACGAAATTACTGCAGTCCACCTCGCATGTAAAGAAACGCTGTAAAAATATTCGCATGCCCATTAACTATAGCGTAAGATCTTTTGTCCATAACTCTCGATTTTCTTTAGGTATATAAGAATAATAAGTTATCAAAAAAAAAAAAAAAGAAAACAAAGATTATAAAAATACATAGAAAGAAATTATTTAATTTTAGCAGACTATTTGTTTTTTACAATGATTTTACGTTCCTATAAGGAGGAACAGAAGACCTAAGTATACGCACCATCATTAACGCACTTTGCGAAAGAAAGTTGGCATTTTCGGTAATTTTTTAGAAGGCTGGTTTTATAATTGTTATACTATACGTAAGGTGAGTCAAACGGAACGTTGCCTCGTGTCTCCTAATGGGGACACGTCACATACATATCATTCCTTGCGGAACAAATTAACTATAGGTGTGATAACGATATATATATATATTACAAAGTATATATGTATACTATATGGAATAATACAAAAGACAACTATATATGTAAATATATCTATGTTGAAGAACATAATTATTATTGATCTGTTAAGTGAAATTGTTGTACTGATTTATTCGGTTCACCTTTTTCTGGTCTCCAATCTTTTCTAACTTTTATCGATCGAGTTATATTTTGCAAGAACCGGCTTTTGCGGTTCCAAAAGTAATATTTCAAAACTGAATAAGAAACGAACGATTCAATATGTATCCTTTGTCTATTTTTACATTCATAATCATTTTCTGCTGCATTTATTTTATATGTATTTAGGTCTTATAAACTGAAACAATAATTCATATTTCATATTTTTTAAACTCTTTATTATTTGAATTTATTTCATAATTTATCAATTTCGAATGTTCTTAAACGAGATAATTTTGTATACGTTTCAAATAAAATAATTTGTCTTTAATGCATTAAAAACCCATCTAATAAATATCTAACTTGTTAGATTCCAAAATTTTCAAATAAAATAATTTTATTTATTTTTAATATATTAACAAAATGTCTAACATGTTTGAAAACTATCAAAGCATCGGAGTTTTACGATTATCAAGGAACCAAGAATAGCTATGAAGCAAAATTTTGTACGAACCGAGTCGCCACTGTCGCTTTCACTCGTGAGTCAGTGACAAAGGAACCCTTTTTAAAACCAGCTGACAAGATGTTACGTCAGTTAGTCTGTAGCCGTTGCCATTGTGCATACGACATTGATACTTGTGTCTGTTATGACGGCGTTCTAAACTCGTGCTTTCTTTCCGAATACTTCAAACATTTTAATCAATCATGTTCGATATCGACGAATATTACATAGCCGTTCTTCGATTAGTGAAGGAAGCTGGCTCGGTGAGTGACATTTTCTTTGATGAAATTGATGAGAAGCGGCCACAACTGTTTTGTGTTTCGAGTTATTCCTAGCTGATAACGGGCTACGTTTTATCGATTTTGCACGCACCTTTAGATTTCAATTATGTTCTTATTCAACTAGCATACTGCTTTCGTTTCCTATACGTTATTCTGTCTGATGTTATCTCATGTAACATAAACGCGGTTTCATTTTCGATGATAGATTTTAATAATTGTCTTGAAATCACTTGGATATGATGTGAATTTTAATGCAAAATTGATCGATGCGTTAGTGATTTTTTAATGCACGATTATTTTTTACCTGCGTATATTATACATTATTATATTCTAGCGTATTATGTAGCGTCAATTTCTGGGTATAGATAATGCCGCTAATTTATAGGCATAAATGTGTATTTGTTTGGCTTCGAAGAAGCAAATTCATCGCGCTGGATAAAATGACGCGTTTTATATTACGCGGATTCTCTAAACTCTATAACTACTATAATTTATAACCTATAATTTTTATTTCTTTCTATTTATTGCTTATATTATATATTAATAAATAGTTGAATGCATTTGATCTGTACAACTAATGATTCAAAATTATGAAATATAATCGCATTACTGAAGCATTTATGCAAATTATTATCTAAACATGTAATGAAATAGCAATAACAAAAGCTATAAAACGTTTCCGTAATTATAATTTCATTTGTAACAAACCATTAATAGTTTTTTAATTATATACGATACACTTGGAATAAAACTTTTTTTGTATAAAAATTAATTGCAAAATTGTAAATCTTTGTGTACATGGAATTCAATGAATACAATGGTTATAAGAAAATTGAGTAATTATGCCGTTTAGTGACTTTTTCCAATTTCGACTATTTGACTCGAGTGTTTACAAAATAACGAAACATTTTTTAATTTTATAATGAATTTTCCGTTTTATTCACTTAATGTTCAAAATTTAACAAAATGGTTACATATATAACATATACATAAGGTTAGGGTTTTGGGTATTTTTTAAATGATGTAAGCATTTCCAAACATGTTTAAATAAATTCGTCGACATCTAACCCAAACCTAACCTAAACTTTTTGAAAAATTTGGAACATTAGATGAATTAAACTCGAAAAATATTGTATTTTTATACATCTTTTCGAAATAAGGAACATTTTTAAAACCATGCATTTTTTAATTTTTCGATCTTCTCCGTTTGAAAAAGACTTGTTATTATTGAAGATTTTCGCACTGAAAAGAATAATTATGTTTCAATTATGATTTTTTTTGTAGATCGTGAGGGAAAGAATTAACCAACCTAAAGATGCAATGACGAAATCCTGCGAAGTTGACCTTGTCACTGAATGGGATCAAAAGGTTGAAAAATTGCTAGTCGATGGAATCTCCTCTAAATTTCCGGATCACAAGTACGTTTTATAATATTTATCATCTTATATGTATTCATCAAAATTTTTATTTCATTAGTCATAGTCACTAATAGATGGAATAACATGACAAATTTATCAAACATAAATTAACGAGTGTTAAAATTTGTCAAACTTTAAATCGAATAAAAAACATTTTGTTAAATTATTAACATAAGCTTTGTAATTTTTCAAATATTTTAATATAATTATAGAAAATAATTGAAATATTTATACAAATATATGAATATATTTGTTTTAAATATATCAAGAATTTCTTTAAGTATACTTTTGAAGTTTGTAGAAAAATTTGTTAACAGAAAACAAAATCGATAGTATTCCAATAAAAATTATTAAAAATTTTATAAGTAGTCTGCAGTTTTATTATAATTATTCGTTCTTTTTTGCATTTTATCATCTGTGATTTTTTAATAAAAAAGTGATGTATCATCCAATATATCATTCAGAAAAAAGATATATAACGCATGGTCAATAATATATTTCGATTAATTCATTTTTTTTTATTTTCTGTTAAATAAGAAACAGTAATGAATTTAACAGATTCTGAGATTCCTAGTTGACCTTGTCTAGTGAAACACTCGACGCGTTGTATCCCCTTTAAGCTCGTTATATGTGTTTGGACCAGATCCGTCGCGAAGGGTCTCGTCAAATCACCAATGGAATTTTCCAGTCGTGAAATCGATCTGGAATCCTTCTAGGATTCCATCATTAACATAATAACAAGAAGTTACATGTGAAATAATTTTTTGGTTTTTAAATAACACAACAAAATTTCATTCAACGAAATAAATTATGTATTTTTTAAGGTACAAAATAAAATATTTAGGAACAGAATGAAGAAAAATGCTTATTTGTGGTAATAAAAATTACAAATCTTGTGTATTATAAATATTTATAGGTAACAATTTAGTTTATAATAAAATGCCGCGATAACAAAAATATCGAGTTTCTCTAATACAGAGGAAATATATTTTGATAGATTCATAGGCGAGGAGGCAACTTCGCTTGGGACTAAAGTTGAACTCACGGATGCTCCTACATGGATCATTGATCCGATTGACGGCACAATGAACTTCGTGCATAGTTTGCCCCATACTTGTATATCGATCGCACTGCTTATTAACAAGACTCCCGAAATTGGTGTAGTTTACAACCCGATTTTGGAGCAATTATTCTCAGCCCGTAGGGGTCAAGGTGCATTCCTGAATGGAGCTCCCATTAGGGTTTCAGGAGAGAAAGGTATAAAAATGTATAGATTGTTGCATTATAGATAAAGATCGATCTGGATCACTTATCGTAGGAAATAAAATGAAATATTTGTTTGTAGTTTAATTATTTTGGATATTTTTCTTCTTTAATTAGTTTGAATCAAATTCATTTTTTTTTTTTTTTCAGAATTACGTAAAGCTCTTGTAATGATGGAAATGGGCACAAGCAGAGATACAGAGAAGATGAAAATTGTATTGGAAAATGCGAACAATCTTACTTCACAAGTTCACGGGTAAAATATTATTACTTTTCTAAAAATTCAATTTATAGAATTTTATATTTATTGTACAGAATACGAGCTCTGGGATCTGCGGCTTTAAATATGTGCATGGTAGCTCTCGGTGGAGCGGATATTTCTTTCGAGTTTGGTATCCACGCGTGGGATGTAGCAGCTGGTGATATCATTGTAAGAGAAGCCGGTGGAGTGTGCATAGATCCAGCAGGTAATTTATTTTATAATAAAAGTAAATTGATAATTTCCATTCTTTTTTTTTTAAATTACAATATTTAATGTTAAATAATTCTAGTAGTATTGAAACTTATAGATATGTGCATAGTTTCTTATAATGTTTGCTTTTTCTTTGCACGCGCGTTTGTTTCGTTTCTAGGTGGGCCGTTTGACGTCATGAGCAGAAGAGTTCTATGTGCGTCAACAATGGAGTTGGCACAAGAATTAGTCAAAGTATTAGTTCAGTATTATCCCGAACGTGATTAAAAATCATAATGTGTATGGAAAATATCATAAAAGGATATCTTCGAAAAGAGGCCTTGCTACATACTGAATTACGTTATCACGTATATCTTTGATGTATATAAACATCTGTATTGCGTACCTTCCTCTTTTTATAAGATTTAGTTTCAATAATAAAACACAGATCATTATACTCTTGTTGTTTACGTGAGCATTTAAGGTTTACAAATCAAAACAAATATAAACATTTACGAAAGTGTAACTATTTATTAAGGCATTTACATGAATGTTTGAGACAAAATTTGCAATATGTGTAAAAGATACACATTCAATGAATGGTATGTAACAATACTGTATATTGAAATCAGAGGTATATGAATGTAAAAGTAATTATGATTTTTATTGAAATATAATGTGTAATAAATTTAATTGTGCCATTATACAATCATGTTATGTGTCATTTATTCTTATAATTATACGCATGTTATATGTTTTATAGGTCGCTCTTTGTTGTATTAAAATTATTTTTGAGGATCTTTTTTTAGTAATCTGAAAATTGAAAGCCGTAAATATTAGTATCACGCTCCTTTTAATATTACCTATACTTACGCAATAATAAATATCTAAAAAGTTATATTAGATAGATTCACATTACAAAGAAAAAAGTTTATCTATAATTTTCATTTTTTTTATTCACATATATCTTACCTGTTCAAATACTTACGGTTTTATTAATTTCAGTGAAATTTTATGACAAACCTTCCTGTTGACATAAATTTATATTAAATATTTGGTGATCCTTTTTTGCGATAGGCATCATTTTTATACAGTTGTCAAGCTGCTGCCCAGAGAATCTCACCCGTTTTCTTCATCATCATGTTTTCCACCAACTGATCTCATCATCTCTTCCATTGCCTCCCCTCCTCACAGGGAGGGCTACAAGTGAAACATTACCAAATAGCCAATTAGAAAATTATGAGTTAGTCTAAGTTTTTGTGTATTCATTTTATTTCTGTATTGAAATGTGCCCGAAACATCTAGCTTCCCTTTTATGAATTTTGCAAAAGCACTTTTTTCAATTCCTCATATTATCAGAAAAACGTACTTATTCTTTATTTAAAATATTAATGAAGTAATGGAATTTTAATATCAAACTATTCGTTTATCATATTTAGAGATATGATTTTGCAATTATATTTTAAAATAATATATAGTAATATGTATATATAAATATGTGCAAAACAAATTTGATCTGCTTCCAAAGAGAATAAAGCATAAGGGATGACCGTTAGAATAACTTGATTTTGTTTTACGACATAATTATGTAGGTTTTGATTTGCAATGTTATGTTGTTTAACGAGAAACGGATATGCTAAATATCCCATAAGGCAGTCCCCCATGAATACCTTGCAACGGGAACGGCGTTAAAAGCCCATGAAAGGTCCACTCGCACTTATCGATGCTTCGAATCGAAGATTCATATCTGAAACATAAGCAATCTCGTACAATATTGTCATGTAAAAACCGCAAATACCATGAACCATTCAAACAGCATTGACGTTCTGTCGTATCTTATAAATAAAGGAGGAAAAGAAAATTTAACGAAGCTAACGATACAAAATCGCAAGCTACTATGATGAATCTGTTGAAACGAAATATAAGTTCTTATATATTTCTATATGTGACTACATGTTAATATAAAGCATTAAATAAGTTTCGTACTATGTAATGCAATTCGAAATTTCTATTTCTTAGTGCAAATATATATGTACATCATTATTTTTTTTTTCATATTTCTTTACATCAATGCCTAAATAAATGCATCTTTTAATGTGAAAAGTATTACTTGTAATGCTAACAATCGATGGTGATAAGTGTTAACACAATAACTCATTTCTCCAACACTTTCTAAAGTTACACATTCTCTACCTAACATTTCATTACGAGATAAAAAAGAGATTACAATCGGTACTTTTTCCCTTTTTATATATAATTATTTATGGAAATACGTTGCGTACAAGTGCTTCTATAATTTTGTATGAGAATAGCGCGCGATTAAGACTGAAAATATAAAATACAGGGCTTGTTTCTCATTCTGATAAGTATGTGTTGTTTTATTTCAATAACCTACGTGCTATACAATTTGTATCCTTGTTAGTACAAGTTTCCTTGTCATTAGACTTCGATGCCATTCGTGTGTATATACGCGACGGCACAGAAGAACAAAAAAAGATTTTGTTTTCATAAATTATACGGTCAAATTCTTAAGAGTTTTACAATTTCACAAACTTGGGATTCTTCGTCGCGAATGTAACGCATTATCATCCATTTATGATATAATTATTTATTTACGAGTTATCATTTGCAAAGAAAGTCACGTGTTGAAATTCAAAAGATTGAGAAAAAGAAAAATACTATGTACCACCATTATGCTAAGTATCGATGGCCAATTCATGCTGAAAGAGGCGGTCACTTTCCCAGTTTTGTTTTTCATCCACGGAAAAATATCTTTCAAAGACGTACATTCATCGAGCTGCTTCCTCTAGTATTCACCGTGTTGGATTTACATACTTTATAATTGCTGTGCACAAAGAAAGAAAAGAAATAAACCAAATCTAAGCGATTTCTATTTCAAAAAATGTACACGAGGATATAATGTTTTACGCCCTCTGATACACTACATTGTTTCGAGCCAAGTACAAATATGTCGTTTTTATAATCGTTGATAAATGCATCAATGGGTGAACTCCAACATTATTATTCATCGTCTGTAGTAGTTATTAATTAATATAAAAATATTGCACTCTATTGACCTGCAATAGTTATCATTAATTAAATAATAAAGTTCAGATTGATAGAGTACAATACGTTATGCAAATAATTTTCCCTTCCTTTCGTTATGACGTATTTACGTCTTCAAATGTTTTCCTGTTGTATTGAAATGGCGAGTGAAAAGTGAAATTTTTGCACCGCCTCTTTCTGCTGTAACGGATACAGGACATTCGATATAAGGAGACACCGCATTATGTTAGTAATGCTTTTATGATATACAACGAATCGTTAGCGGTGTCGTTTTAAACATTCTTTTGTAAAATTACGTCAATGAATTCTCCGATGCGGAAGGACCCCGGACAGGGTTACCTATATCTTTTCTTGTATAAATGGATGCGCCAGGGCGTGGTTCACAGTAATTCTCTTTCCTGCATCCAACATCAACGTTCGTTCCAAAAGGTCTTTCAGTTGTCCAACTTTTCGACTTTGTTCCGCTGGCAAAGAATTTCCTCCTAATTCTGCGTTTAGATCACGAGTGGCTGGCAACGTAGACATCACTACAACTTTCTCCTAAAAATATAGGTGTTAGCAATTTTATCATCCACGTGCATTTGTGAGTACAAGTAATCGTTAGATTACTTACCACACAGGAAAAGAACAAGGTTGGAAAGAACAGTAGAGAGATAACT
The DNA here is from genome assembly GCA_905333015.3 of Bombus campestris. Taxonomy (NCBI): domain Eukaryota; kingdom Metazoa; phylum Arthropoda; class Insecta; order Hymenoptera; family Apidae; genus Bombus; species Bombus campestris. Next base: position 13,961,755 of record HG995127.1, on the reverse strand, counting down.
TACCCGCTCCGTGACCTTATCAACTTCATGATACAGGAAATTGCAGTTAGAGTCAAAATGTAGATCCTTGAATGAGCCTTTTCTAATCAGCTTATTAGGCATTTTGCCTTTTAAGTCCATGAAGAATTTCAACATTTGGTTGTTCGTTTTGCCCGAGAACATTATTTTTCCCGTGTATAATTCGTATATGGTGCATCCCACAGACCACATGTCAATGCCGAAATCATACGGTATACCAAGAACTAGAAAATGTCAATGTTATTTGCACGATATGTGATAATTGTTATTAAATCTCTATGACAGTGGAGATCTCCCCAATGTAGGTTTGATCAATGTATCAGAGCTGTCACATACAATTGCTATTAATGTTTGAATAAACTAATGCGACTAATATAATCTAGCCGCTACGAAATTTCGTCTGTTCGTATCTAATACGTACAGTATCTTTAAATCGTTTGTGCCATGTTTTAAAGGGCATACTATAGCACGGCTATTAAAAGCTGGTTTAAAGTAGAAGAGTGATAAGTAAACAAAGATTAATCTCTCGAGTTTTAGTTAAGGATAATTAAAATAAAATAAAAATAATAAATAACCCAAGAGATTAATAAAGTGTGAATATATATTATCTGTTAACTAATAAAAATGAACAATACTTACTAATTTCAGGTGCTCGATAAAACCTTGATACCAAATACGGTGTTATCTCATTCTCATGAGCATGAGACGCTGAGCCAAAATCGCAGAGTTTCAATACTAACTTGCTTTCACTGACTAGAATGTTATCAGGTTTGATGTCAGCATGCAGAATATTTGCACGTTTTAATAACTTGAGAGCAAGGAAAAGTTGCTGCGTATACGATCTTACCGCTTTAACATGTAAACCAACGTCTTTTCCATATTTTTTTAAAACCTAAATAAATTTTCTTATATAATAAACGATAATATGTAATTAATTAGTATAAAATATATGTAATATATACTTACCTCTCTTAAATTCATAGCCAATGGTTCAAAAACCATACACAAATGATTTTTATGAAAGAAATGCCTGAAAAGTCGTAGACAATGAAATCTATCTTCTGGATCTGCATCGTTCAGTTTTCTAAGTATTTCTAATTCTTTAAGGCCAGTTTTGTGCCTGAAAGAATAAAAAATTTCTATACATTGCTCACCTTCAATATCGTAAAATTATCAGATATATTGTTACACTACGTTATTTCATTGTTGACTTACATTATTTCATTATTCCTTATTATTTTTACAGCAACATCTAAATTGCCTCTAGCAGTATCTCTAGCTCTTACGACATTACTAAATACACCCTGACCAGTATATCCATAAACAACATATCGGGAATCTAACGTCTCGCCCACACGTACTCTAAAAATAAAAAACAAGATGTTTAACATTAAGGACGAAAAAGAAACAAAAAGAAACAATTTACCGATAATATCCTTCTGCATCGTCCCAATTGTCTGTTAAACTTGGATTATCTGGTCCACCTTGTCGTTTTCCTTCGACTGTGGGACTCTATAAAAAGGTATTAATATTTAATAAATAAATAGATATAAAAACTAAACAAAAGAAGAGAAAAACTTACGTACATTAAAATCACCAATGTTGTCTACTTCGGCGAACATGTCCCATTCGTTTGACTTTTTTGCGTTTTGTTTTTCTTCCTGTTTAATTTTTTCTGTCGGTTTTGTATCTTCATTTTTATCTGTCTCTTCAGATGGAGCGTCTTCGAATCTAGATTTTCTCTTTTTAACTTGTGGCGATTTTGGTTTCTCGGGCAATGGTGGGGTATGACTCTCCGAAGTGGATTCGTTATTATTAGACGAAACTTCTATTGACTTCTGTGATACATTTGATTGACTTTCAGAAGGTGGAGTTGCGGGAACAGTATTAATTTCAGCAGACATATTCGAATCTTCATTTGGTCCGCCTAACCTCTGGACAAGAAAAAAAAAAAAAAAACAATTATTATTTCACAGTATTAAAGAAACATAATTAAATAGCAATAAAACTAACGAACCTTCAAAAGTTCCTCTCTTTGTTTCCTTCTACGTTCAATAATAGCTTCTTCATCTTCCTCTTCTTCGATATCTATGTCTTTGATATCTTCTTCGCTTGAAGTTTCTGAATGTTCTACTTTCAGTCCTTCTGACAAAGAGTCTTTGAATTTATCACTACGTTCCCTTTTACCATTTTTCTCTCTTTCCCTATCATGATCTCTAGTATGTTTGTCTCTGTCTCGTCTACTTCGAGAGAGCGATCTAGAGCGTTTATAACGATCATTCCGGTCTCTATCCAATCTACTCCTAATAGGGCTACGAGATCTTTTTGTACTTCTTGATCGCTCTCTAATTCTATCGCGGTTCCGGCTATCTCGTCGATCTCGCATGTCGTTACGATCACGACTACTTCTACCATCTCTGGGCCGATCGCGACTAGTATGGCGTTCTCTACTGTCTCTTTTATCACGACTATGCCGGTCTCTGCTGGCAGGCCTGTCTCGACTACGTTGATCACGACTAGGCGGACGATCTTTACTGGTATGACGATCACGACTAGCATGTCTGTCTCGACTGATATGTCGATCTCTGCTAGCATGTCGATCTCGACTAACGTTGCGGTCTTTACTAACATGTCTATCGCGGCTTACATGCCGATCGCGACTACTTTGTCGTTCTCGACTTGCTAATCTATCGCGACTGTCGCGTCTAGATTTATCGGTCTTATCTAATGATTTGTATTCATTACGAGATCTAGAATTATGGTGATCGGCTTCTCGTTTTCGCTCTTCTTCTCTGTAAAAACACATGTTTATTAAAATTTATTAATAAAAAAGTATTTAATAAAAAAGATATATTCAAATGTTCTACATTTAACACACCTTCTATCTTGTTCTCTTTTACGCGACTCATCTCTTTTGACAGGATCTTTACGCTTATCATCTTCTATTCGTCTTTTGTTATCTTCTTTTCGTGAATCCTCCCTATGTCTATCACTTGGTTTTCGTACTTGCCTGTCATCTTTTCTATTATCATCTCTTTTAGTTTCCTCTTTAGTACGAACTTTTTCCTCCCGTCTCCTTTCTATTTCCCTTCGTTTATCTTTATGCTCCTCTCGATTTCTACGATCCCTGCTCATATCTACTACTACACGCCTTTCAGGTTTTGTGACTTTTTTGCGTTCTCTACTACCAGACTTACTCCTAGCCCGTTTTTTAGGGGGTATATTGTCATTTTCACTATCATCCTCTACAAGTATAACATCAGGTGTTTCAGTAGCTTTTATTTCATCTTGATCTGGTTCCTTATCCTCCTTCTCAGATTCGTCCGAAAGGTATTGTACTAAACATGCTTGCAAACGCTCCTGTATAGATATTAAAAATATATGAATATTTATGTACTTTTTATTAAATCCTGGATGGAGAAATATACCTTTTGTTTCATTAATTCTTCCAGATCAATATCATCTTCGATAATTGTACAATCTACTTCGTCTGAATCTAAATCTACCAATTTCTCATCTTCACTTTCTTCGGTAGAAACCACTTCTAGTAAAGAATTTTTCACTTTGCCATTTACACCTAAATCTTTTTGAATTACACGTGGTGTTTTGTCATCTAATGATCCATTTTCAACTTCTCTTTCCTTTTTAGGTCTTTTATGTTTCTTGTGTTTTTTTCTAAAGTGTATTTAGTAACAACATAAATGTGGAATCAAATAGTATTAACAAATTGATTATTACAAAACATATATACATATTGTACATACCGTTCTTGACGTTCTATCCTCCCATCTTCTCTTTCAATTAATTTATCTTTCTTATGTTTGTGATGTTTATGCTTTCTTTTCTTTTTCTTTCTTTGGTCAACCAACATGTCCGATTCAGAATCTATAGTCACCATGTCTCTTTTAGACTCTATACATTCTAAATCTGATGTACTAAAATGTAATTAAACAAATAATTATTATATGACAAATGGTTATATGCATATTAACATTAATATATTAACGTATTATATGTATATTAATACATGTGTATAATTCATAGATTAATATATTGCTAATGAATATGAAACTCTACTCAAAATAATGTTTCATATACGTTAAAAAATGAAATATACACACATAAAATCTCACAGGTGACAAATTAATATCTGCATTCTAAAAATTACATAACCGCTACAGTCACATGTAACATTTATCTTATTTCAAAGGGATAATGTTAAGTGGATTTTGTTGCGAAATATAAACGTAATGAGACATAAGAAATAGGTTATTTTTTTTGATAGATCTACATTAAAAATCACAGAGTAAGAAGAAATATTTCTCTTCGTATTTATCCAATTGTTGTACACAATACCAAAAAAAAGAATACGTTAAAAACACACTAAATTTATTCCTAGAATAAACAGAATATCGAATAAGCACATACGATGTAAACAGACTATTATACAGACTTATACATCCTTCAATTTATCAAAAGGAAATGTTTCTTCTGATTGCGTAAAAATATTCATTAAAATTTCCGACTTACCCCATGATAATGATTTATAAATTGTTGTTAAGAAAAACTATAGATATGAACTGCACAAAACAACTATACGAATATATGAACTCTTTATTGAGTCGCCATTTTATATTTTCTCGATTATGTTATTTCGAGATATCTTAATGAATACTGAGCTATCGATAAAGAAGGGTTGCTTCCGGTTTCTGTATTACCGTTGTGTAGGAAGCGCGCCGCGTCGGTTTTATTGTTTCTTAAATTAATCTTTATCGTATTCATTTTATACTAAATCAGTGCAACAAGATATGGAGAAGACATCGATGAACCATCGCGATGCAGCACCCCGCATCAGTAAGTCAATTTTCAAATACATATTATAGAATATTTGTATATTAACATGTTATACATAAATAAATGGCAGAATTAAATACATTTATGAAAAATTAAGTATGCAAGGATGTGCGGAATGTACATGTATAAAGGAATCTATATACAATATAAGATATAAAATATAAAATTTTATTTTTGTATCACATGTTTGGGGATGTCGTGAATCTTCTTACTATTTCCATAATTTGTTCAATGTTTTCGATCTAGAATAAAAAATATTTAAATCAATCGTCTGCATTTTAAGCACAAATGAAGCATTAGATAGATTTAATGTCAGATGAATCCACTGTATTTTTGTGTCTTTTGTTTCGCGCGTTTTCTAGCTATAGACGAACCTACCATTTTTGTGTCACTTCCAACGTTACCGACTCAATGTAGACTAAAATTACGACATTCATGGTGGTTAGAATTAGAACTAAAATTAGTACTATAAACATAATTTTTACATTCATATAACAAGTCTTGACATTCATTAAAGAAAACAACATGGAACACAATGAATCTTGTTGTCTTCCATATTGATTTTTTACGACTTAATTTTCGGATGGTTTCTTCCACTCTTTCGGTATAAACATTGAATCGATAATGTCGCATGCAACACGAAAACGGTAAGGGAACTATGAAAGCCTCGGATCGTGGGATATAATTTTACATTGCATGTTAGGTCCATTTTATTCCTCGCCTATGATTTAAAACAGGATATCTTATAATCGCAACGTATATTGTTATATCGACAAAATAACGAAAGCAAGGAAGCGAATAGTGGAAATTACTTTGAGGGACAAAATCATTACTTACAATAAGCATTACTTTGTTATCCACTGGGAATAGAAGCGCACAGAATCACGTAGAAATTTCTATGAATACACGACATGTTTGTAAATAATGTGATCTTTCAATGAAACTTAAAAAGTAAAATTTTTATAAAAATTTAATTTGAATTTAATAAAAAGTTTTCTTTTAAAATTCTATTTCAATAAAACAGTTCATATGCACATCTCATATTGCCTTTATTTACCTATTCTTCGGTATTTCATTCGAGTCTAAAATAAAATACACATTACGAAACTTATTATAGGTAAAAAGGGATCTCTTCATCGAATAAAAACTCCGTATATTATATTATATGCAATAATTTAATTCGCAAAATGTCTTACAATATAACGTCGAAGTATGCGACGCGTCGTTGGTGAATTATGCTGTTGTTTTTGCACCTATATTTTGTTACGTCTCGCGACACCAACCACGCGTGGCATTTCTTCGTTTCGTTTTCTAGTCTCTTAATGACCAGTCGCATGAATAATCGGCACCAATGCCGATTTATTATGAACAATTATTATTAATTACATCGGCAATGGTGACGAATAACAATTAAATATAACATTATACATTACGAATAAATACTAAAAGTAATCCTCGCAAACTTGGGTGAGTAACCGAACGTTGCTTTCCGTTCAGAATTATAATATAAATACAAAGGGTGGCATGGATAACGAAGGGATGGATAATAGGATGGTTTAGGATTAGGGGAGAAGGGGTTCAAGTATACTTAATCGCTTCTAAATTGCTTCTTTACACAAGGTACTCGATCGATTCCGATCGTTTATCACATTCTCCGACGATCTGTTAGTCTCGGGGCTTCTCGAATTTTCTCGTCGAATATTTGACAATAGCGTATTGTTTTAACGAAAGGAATATCCCGAGGAAGTCAGGATGTTTTCATCTTCAAGTACAACGCAATCGTGTGACTGAAAATTCGTGCAAACTTTCGATTCATTTGAATAGTTAGCTATTCATTCGAACATAATGAAATTATTTGAATAATAGAAATAATTATACAACCAATAAATAATAAATAAGAATAATTTCTATAATATTAAATAATTCAGAAACGAAGAAAGATCACAGTGAATCTTTATGATAGTAAGAATATAATTAATGTTATTTATAATTTTACTTAAAATGCTTGAGAAATAAAAAGATAAGCTATATCATAAAGATCACTGATAACATTTCTTAGTTTCGAAAGATACTTCTCTTTGCTGAATTCACGAATTTTCAGTAATACGATTACCATTATCGATTATTAGCATTATCGATTATTTCGTGAATTGGAAGAATGGAAAGAATTCCTCTTCCATTTGTATCGACTCTAAGTATACGTGAGGAAGTCTTGGTCCGTTAAAAGATGAAAAAAGAAAAAAAAAGTATTACTACTACGCTGACTAGATTCTACACCCATCCAGTATCGATCCTTACATTAAATCTAGTCTCTATACGCGTGCTTCTAAAAGACAGGAACGATTCGATAATGTTACATTAATTTTCCTTGTTTCACGTATGACGATATTCACGTGAGAGATCAAACGATAAGCGAATTCACTGAAGAAGGAAATAATTATCCAAGTCGTTCGAAATATTATACGAACACGATTTGTTGAGAATTTCGTTAGAAAAAAGAAGAATGAAATTCCTGTGTGAAATTAATATCAAAGATGTTCCTTACTGTCTCTGTTGATTTTCTTTTTTGTCTTACTAGCGCGTTAAATTGTTCTGGTCCTCGATAAGACGAAGAACAAATATAAATTGATCATTCGTCTTTCCTCAGCCATTAAATCGTAGAAATGCTTATTCGAAGAGTTTCTTAGCGTAATGCCAAATGCGGAAGAAGTATTCGTCTTGTCTGAGAAGTCTCGCTCTCGCGTACGAATGGATGTCGGCATCCATGTTGTGCTCGCGTAGCCAAGAGCTCGTGTTCTCTGTGCTGAAGCTCATCGACGCGGTTTCACCTTTCTCGGTGGCTTCTGCTACTGGCTCCACTACGGCTAATTCTGGAAAATAAAACAGAAAATTGCACGTGCAGGTGTCAAAGCAAATTGTTCAATTGGATGTCTCGATTTGAGCATTCTTCAAATTTAATAACAAGATACAGAAGTTTTCGTACTCGAATGTATCTTTTGGTTCAATTTTGTCCCAAGGAATAGGGTATTATATAGGGATTTTTAAATCTAAATATCATAGATGTTGAAAATGACAATGTGAGTTCGCGCTCGCCATCTATATGCAGATGTGCTAATTACAATAAATAGCAACTAGAAGATAGTTCTAGATATAATCGATAGGTTTAAGATATTCTTTTGTTTTTATCCCTACTTCACGTAAGAAAGTGCAATAACGGTTTTTCGGGTCAGAACAGTGTGATAGATTTATCCAAAGAATGAAACAATAGCTATTGTGATCCTATCTCTAAATACAGAAATAACAACAGTAGATTTCGAGATCTGAATCTAAAATACACAGTTCGAAATTATAGGATTAAAAATGTCAGCATTGCGGAGGTTTAGAGAGAATACCATTTACAAATATTAAATTTCGCTTTTGCATTTCTAAGTGCTTCAAATATACATGTTATCTACAACGTTTAAAATATTCGAAATGCCAAATGTCCTTTGTAGAATTTTCAAGAGGTTCCAAATATCGCTATTCAAATTTTCAAGATTCTAAATCTAAGATATTTAAAAGATTACATTTGCTTCTTTTTCGAGGGGGATGAGCCTTTGAAGAGATTACGAATATCTTATCTAAAATTTCTGAAAGTTTCTATATAAGTGTTCTCTTGAGAATTTCCAAACGTTTCCAAAATCTTCTCCAAGATTTTTCAAAATTTTCGAATGTTCCTTTAACAAAGCATCTAAAATGGTAAATTAAAAACGACGTACCGGAAGCTGGTATGATCTTGACTGGTTCATCAGACTCCAAAGGATCGCTGTGACCGACTTCGTTCCTGGCAAAGATTCTGATCAGGTACATATGGTTCTCCTGTAAATCCCTGATATTCAATTTCTGTGTTTCAGCATTCACTTTGCCTACTTCCATCCACATCGTTTTCTTCGCGTCCCTGATAGCAATTTTATAACCTTCCAATGGTGCTCCACCATCGGATTCCGGTCTGCCCCATGAAATTACAACCGTATTCGCTGCGATCTGCCTGATTTCCAATGGCGCTGTTGGTGGTGATGGCACGTCTGTGAAATCGCGAGCAATAAATTTCAATTTCAATGAAAATTCGCTCACGATGACTAGATGTATACATATTTATAAAAGAAGAATACTTACTGGCATGAGTCATTAGGGTAACCGGTTCTGAGTTTGTAGGTAAACTGAGTCCCATGTTGTTCTCTGCAAAGATCCTGAAGATAAATTCGCTCTCCTTCAAATTTTCTATGCAATATTGAAGCGTCGTAGCGTCTAGGGTGACAACTTTCGTCCATCTTGCTCCTTTTCCAATCAATGGCCTCTTCTCGATGATGTATCCTATTTGGGACAGAATGCAGAAACGTAGGATTATTTTTCTATAGTCCCTTTAATGTATCGTTTCGATATTATTTATTCTATGTTTATATATTATATCGAATGTTATAGATTTGTATAAATAATTAAACGAATCCTACTCACATTCATATTATCATATTTTTTACAGAAAATTTATACAGACGTTTTCTTCAGTTCTATTTAAACGAAATGGCTATCGATATACCGTGGAGGTAAACAAAGGCAAGAAAGGTTATTTACAAAGGTTTCGTAGTTTCATAGGTTCATACTGTGACATATTACATATGTATACGTATATGATAATACGGTAAAGATCGATTTTAAATTTTAAGAGAAAAATGTGTAGACACGAGGGTTGATGTAAGAATCGACTTGGAAAATGATTTTCTAATCGTTTAGAACGTCGTACTTCTCGTAAGCAATTATTTGTAAATAAGCGAGCTGTTCAACTACAGCGTATACTTTCCATACAATTTTCAAGATCTGTATCTATAGTCTACAATATTTATATAATTTATTATGTCCAGATATTATATTATATTAATTTATATATTTGTTTAAATTATATTTGATTAATTACCTACATTTGATTAAAAATTACCTGTGAGCTCTGATCCTCCATTGCTGGCTGGCGGAGACCAACTAAGTGTGACGCTCTTACTGGTTACATTCGTCACTTGTACGTGTTGTGGACTCGATGGAGGTGCTATAAATAACATTGAACGTCGATCAGTAACAAAACATAAATTACAAACTATGAAGATAATGAAACTTACTTTTACTTATGACTACCTTCGTTGACGGGAATATACCAAGCAGAGCGTACATGGTGCTTTCGGTGAGCTTTGTTATTTCTAAGCGATAGCGGAAGCATTAAATAAGCAGAAAGTTACAATGCAAATGATTCAGAAGCATTAGAATGATAATTTTTTATCTACCTACTATCGTTTTTAGTTTCAAAGCGTCTAAAACTTCAATTGTAGAATTAATATTATTTAAGCTATTTTCGTTATCTACACTTACACGGTTAATTAAATTTCCATCAAAATCGATCAATTTAATTGCTAATTGCCATCTAAAAGTCTCGTAGAAATGCTGTTATTATTTTGTACATTTTTAACATTTGAAACTTTAATTACAAGATTGAAATCTCTTTAAATTATTTTGGTAAATTAGCTTATAGCGATTTAAGCGATTAATATTGTAATTCTCAATAAGGATCGATCGATTTGCTTACTGATTCGTCTGCCTGCTGAAATTGGTTCTTCGGCTACGTATGGAGGACCAGTGCCAACACTGTTCTTCGCTGTTATCCTGAAGTTGTACGGTACATCTGTCTGTAGGTCCGATACACTCAACTGCGTCGTTTCGTGCTTTGTGCTGCCGATCTGTAAACAATATTTTCAGTGTAATCAATACGATGGAATTTGAATCTTCGTCAAAATATTCTGCCAAAGAGAACTCTTTTATCAACCTTCTGCCAAGATTTCTTCGATTCTTCTTTCATTTCAACGATATATTCGGTTATTGGTGTTCCACCGTCGTTCTCTGGAGGCTGCCATTTTATCGTGAAGGATGTCTTCGTCATTCCTGATACTTCTAGCGGTCCTCTTGGCGGTCCAGGTGGCTCTGCAAAGATACGTTAATTATGGTAATTTCACAAACCTCAGACACAACCAAAAATCTTACACGTGGTTTCTATTCTTACAAATCTAACATTCGATCGAATATGTTCTAAACCTTGAGAAAATCTAGTCATTGAAAATTATTATTAACAGAAACGTATATTTTCTGACATTTTTGTAGAGGAGGCATGATACACTAAAATTTCAAGGCAATTTTTCCCAGAAGCAAACGTACGTTTATTGTTTAATCGATTTATCATTCGTAAGAAAATGTGAAACGGCTAGTAACGATATAAAAAGACAAGAAGAAAAGACGAAGAAATGTAAACTAAAGGTAATGCAACACTCACGTAGAAAATATAAACGTTCAACCTACCAAAGGAAGTTCTCATTTTGACCGTTTCCGATTCCAATGGTTCTGACGCTCCGACAGCGTTCCTGGCGATGATTCTGAACTTGTATTCCGCGTTCTGTTGCAGTTTGTGCACACAGAAGCTCTCCACTTCTTTGTCGATATCGACCATCTTTACCCAAGCTTTGCCCGGTTCGCATTTCTCGATCGTGTATTTTTCCAGTTCGATTCCACCATCGTCTTCTGGTGGTCGCCATTCGATGGTGACGCGATCTTGTCTGATTTCCTTGAAGTTCACTGGTCCTTGCGGTTTGCTTGGTTTATCTAAGACAATATAAACGATTTATGATTAATTTAGAAAATAATACTGTAAATGGTTGGTAATTCAGTTCGAAGAGAAAATTATAAATGCTTGAGAATTAACTTAGAAAAGAGAAGATCGTTGTTAGATCGCAAGTTTTTACGCACTTATAGAAGATTCAAAAGTACAAAAATGCACAAAATGCGCGTAATATGTAGAAATATATAAAATATCGAAAGTAGAAGAATATTTAGCAAGCGGAAGGAATTTCTGCTTAGATTCTATTTCTTCAGTTTTCTCTGTACAAATATAAATTTGCATAAGTATCTGCGACTTAATTGTTATATTTCTTCCGTTGAAAATAATGTTATAATTCGTTAATAATAATAACAATACCTATGACTCTAAGATGTAAGTCAACCGAAGAGCTGCCAGCTTGATTCGCTGCCTTTGCTGTATAAGTAGCTGTGTCTTCTCTAACGAGTGAAGAGATAGAGATAGTAGAGGTCTTTTCTTCTGTTTGAATGGATACACGTTTATCCACTATCTTCTTATTGTTCTTCGACCATGTTACTTCTGGTTTCGGGAAGCCGCTCGCCCGAATATCGATCTTCCATTGACTGTTCACCGGAAGTTTCTGGCTTGCCAAACTCTCATCGTACGTGATCTTAGGCGGCTCTTGCACCTTCAGTTCGCACGTGGTCTCTGCTGTTCCTCTTTCGTTCTTTGCTTTCACTGTGAAGGTCGCCGACGATGTTTCCGTTGTCTTCGCGATCGTGTACTTTGCCACGCGATTTTCGTACGTGATGTTGCTGTCTTCGAAAATTTCCTCATTTCTCAACCTGGGAGCAAATGAATCGATTGAAATTATTTCCTACTGTTGTTAATATAATTTTTGATATTTTAGTACGCTATAATCTTTTTTAATAAGACGATCTTGTAAGTCGATTTAAATTTAATAAAAACTATACTGAAAATTCGATAGACAAGTTTCCGGTTCAAATACCTTAAATTAAAAGAGATTTACAAGAAGATGAAAATTCGATGGAAAAATTTATTCCAGAAAAATGTTTACTTCGGTTAATTTAAATTAAGAAGAGCGTTGTATTGGAAATCGAATAGAGAAATTTAAATCATAGAGAAATATTTCTGATAAAGTTTCATGAAATTTACATGATTCGATAATGAAAATTCGTACCAAGTAATCTGAGGCGTCGGTGTTCCTCCAATGACGCAAGATAGGGTGACTGTTTCTCCAAGGCCAACGATGACACTCTTCAGAGGTTCTAGAAGAACTGGTGGTTCTGCAGCCGATGGTTTTGTTATCTTTATGTACGGAGAAGTTGGTGATGTTTCACCTGGTCCAGCCTCGTTTGCAGCTGTTACTCGGAAGGTGTACTCTTTGTTCGTGGTTAATTTCGTTACCGTATGTGTTGTTTCTGTTATAGTTTCTGTAATCTTGTTCCACCTTTAAATTAAACAGATAAATATATTTCATAACTCATATCTATTGTTCCATTGAAAAATATTAATCAAGATTTATTATAGCTTCATCGTATTGCTCTTAATTAATTATTTTTGTATATTTGAATATTTTATTCACAAATCAATTCTAATTCTTTTCATTCGAATATTCTACTCAGAAGTCATTCCTACATTGTTCTATTCGAGTATTTTATTCAAGTCTTTTCCCGTTTAATAGAAATACTCACGTAGTTTCAGTCTTTTCTTGATACTCCAGAATGTACTCAACGATGGGCGAGTTTCCATCTGAATCTGGTTTCTTCCAGTGAAGCGTAACACTATCCTGAGTTACTTCCAATGGTTCTGGTGCTTTAGGTGCACTCGGTACCTCTGTAAATACACAAATAATGTAAGAACAAAATTTATGAATAAAAATGTATCGTACAATTACAACATAAGAATAAAATTTCTCAATAAAAATGTATCGTACAATTAAAAAAAAAAGATGATGAAATATTTTAAAAATTATCTTGAAATTATTATAAATACTTACGGACGATAACGACGTTGATCTCGATGGTAGCCTCTCCGGCGTTGTTCACCAGTTTCAAAGTATAATCACCAACATCTTCTTCTTGGATCTTCCTGATTGTTAATACCGCGGATTCTTCATCGATTGATGGCACAACTCGTTTCGATTTTGTAACCACGTTGCCGTTTACTGTCCATTCGTCGTTTGGTTTTGGTGTTGCGCTGAATTTCACGACTACTTCCACGTTTTCGCCTTTCCTTACTTTGTACTTCTTTGGTGTATCCGGACTAATCTTTGGCGCCGTTTCCATAACTGTGTACATTTAAACGGACGATAATATCAGTTAAACATTATCGATCGTTAATAGCGATAAATTTTGTCGTTGAATAAATTTCTTAAATTTCTTAAAACGTTTAAATACAGACATTTCTTTAATTTCGTTTGGCAGATATTTAATCTGAACATTACCTTCGACTCTTAATTTCGATGATGTTTTCACGTTCGTTACCGCAGCTGTGTATTCCGCGATATCTTTTGCGGTACATTTTTTCACGATCAGTTTCTTTACGGTTCCTTCATCTATAATGGTGTACTTGGATGATTCCTTAAGAACTTCCGTTTTCCTGTAATATCATTACGTTGTTTTATTTTTCTCTTAATTCGGTATAATTATAGTCATTTGTATATATTGATATTCGAAGTAATTATCTATTTTAAAATGTAATACACAAATTTGCTTTTCGTTATATAAAAGATGCAATATTATATTTATAAACATTATCTAAATAATTATTTATTTATTCACATGTATATTAATATTTTATCTTACCTCATCCACGTGACTGGAACGTCGCGTGATATTTCAATAACGAAAACGGCATCGGCGTTCAATGGTACAAGGGTGACATCCGGTAATTTAGTGACGAAGTCCACGCCAGGTTCCTCTACGGTCAACTTGGCTGTTGATTTTTGTTTACCGACTTCGCAGGAATAAACACCTGCATCCTCCGGTTCCGTATCGTAGATCTTCAGCTTCTGTCTCTTGCCATCGATCGACAATCGGACGTGTTCCGAAAATTGTAACTCTTGTCCATCTTTGAACCATCGAACCAACGCATCTCCTTTTGTTAGTTCTATCTCGAACGTTGCCCTCTCGCCTCTTGCTATTGTCACATCTTGCATCTTCGTAATAATTTCCGGTGGTAGTTCTACGATAATTTGTAAGAAAAAATGGTAAATAGTACATCGTCATACTGTAAACTTTAATTTAATACTCGTGAAATAGTAGTTGTTATTTGTAAATTTTCTAAGTGCAGTTCTTATCTTTAGATGTTAGATTTTTTTATATTACAGGTTGCATCTATTTCACAGAGTGAAACAACAATTATAAATTGTTGTTGTTATGTATATATTTGTCAAAATCCAAGGTCTGATATAACAACACCAATTTATAATCGTCGTTTCACTCTATGAAATAGATGCAATTCATTTTATTATATATATATTTATTTAAAATATAATATATTATATTATTATATTATTTATAGATATTTATGATAAAAATGAAATAATATATTTAGAGGTATCTTAGGTATAATAATTAGATATACAGTGATTATAAAAAGTATTGGTTCACATATTTACTTTATAATGAAATGTTTTCTGATCAGATTCTTATTTTATATTTCATTTTCATATTGGGTTGGCAATTAGGTGATCGTGGATTTTGTCATTAGGTGGTATTGACAAAATCTGAAATCATTTAGTTGCCAACCTAATGGTATCAAATTTTTATACCCGTACGAAAGTGCTACTAAATGGTTTGAAATTTAATATACTTAGGGCTAATTAACTAGTATACAAATGCTCTAATAACACATTGGAGTACCAATATATTTTGTAGCTACTGTACCAAGTACCATTTATGTAGATACATCTAAACGAGGTAGATGACAAGTCCTAAATTATCTAAGTGATGGTTGGTTAGGTTTCACAAATTTTGTGATAGATACATTTAAACAGATGTTTTAATACATTCAGTACAATAAGTTAATAATATTTACCAATGACGGTGACTTCCGCTGAACATTTCTGATCGGTAAGGCTGCACGTGTATTCTCCTTCGTCATGGACGGATGTGCTTCTAATGAACAATTTCCTAACGGTGCCTTCTTTAACAAATTCCAATTTCTCTTTACTTGGTCCCAAAGGCTCGCCATCCTTGAACCATTTAACGTCCGCTGTCGCCGATGTAACTTCAACTTCCAAAATGGCAACGTCACGCTCCTTTACTTCGCAGTCTTGTAACTTCTTCACGAATTCCGGTTTCGTGGCTATAATATTAAATTTTAATTACTTACACGTCATACTTTTCCTTCAACAAATCGCTGTAAAATCGATCGTAATATTTTCCTTTAATAATCGTTACACCACGGATTTATACATTTTTTTACCATCTATGTAATTAAGTGTTTATGGAAAATTTAAAGATGCAAAAAATGCACAGACTACACATAACGTGCAAAAGTATATAAGATATTCGTTATAACATTTAATAAATAAAATAATCTCTACTTGGAGACTACTTTTCTAATCGTGTAAATATGAATTTCTATAGATATCTATTTGCGGTCTGATAATCGTTGTAAACCTAATCCTAATAATTGCATTCGATGGTTGTATCTAATGTAGATTTAAATGTTTAATTTACAGTAACGTGGAGATTCTTATTATTATTTCTATATTATTTACAGCGATTCTTACCTTTTACTGTAACTTTGCTCGACGTCGATTGATTCTTCACGGTGCACTTGTAAGTTCCTTCGTCCGTAGGATTTGTTTTCTTGATCACCAGCTTGTGCACTCGTCCTTCCTGAATGATCTCGCGATGATCCATTCCACTGATCTCCTGGTCGTTGTGCCACCATTTCGTAGACACCGTGTGCGATGTTTCACAGGTGAGTTCCAAGGTTTTGTACTCGTCAATGACGACTTCCTTCTCCAGAGTCTTGGTGAATGTTACTTTTTCCACGTCTACCGTCACTCTGGCACCGTGAGACGCTTTTCCAACTGGATTGCTCGCGACACACTTGTAATCGCCTGCGTCTATCTCTGAATCCGCGTTTCTGATCTCCAGTATGATGTTCTCGCCATCGTAGGTTTCTGTGACGTTCGGAGATTTCTCCAAGGGTTTGTTGTTTCTGTAGAGAAGCGTATTTTGATTTATATCGATGACTAAAATATATAATACGTGTCCGAAAGAAATTAAAATGGAACAGTGAAAATGACTGCTTATTCAAATCCCTAACAATGCACCGTTGTCCATAAAATTATCACGAGAAATAAAAAATTGGTTATTTTGATCATTTAACGGCAATAGAAATTTGATGTTTTAGAACCAAAACAGAATACAAGTTGAGAAAATTCAATAAATTCATCGTTCTTTCACTACTCGGGTATTGCAAGTACTGCGATATTTGTCAAGGTTTGAATTAAAAAAAAAAAAAAAAAACAAAAAAATAAAAATCTTGGTATTTCAAAAATAGCAAATAACGCAAACTTGGAAACAATAAAGTAGCTAATTATACCTTAACCACGTGACTTCTGGTACAGGGTTTCCAGTAACCTTCGCCACCAACTTGAAGGTACCTTTCTGCGGAACGGTGAGTTCTTGGAACCGTTCCGTGAAGAGTGGCGGTTCTGGAGCTCCGCTAGGTATTTCTACAAGAGTACGCAGATAAATGTCATTTTTCGCTATTACTTAGACAATTTCGTTATTCGAGTATTGAAAATACACAACGAATTAACGCAAGCAGAAGCATATCCTACCCTTCGATACACTGTGGTGTTCGTATGTTTGTTGCTGGAAGTTAATGGTCAGGGAAGGCTTCAAGTTTACTGAAAAATGATGTAGCGAAGCATGTTGCAGCATTAATATGTAAAAGCGTAATGCGATAATATTTAATCTAAATTTAATGAGCATTGTTAGAAAAATTTGTCTTCTTACGACACGTACCAAATCAATTTCCTGATACGTTGTCGCATGATTATTCGAACGATACACATTTTGCATTTTACCTTATTTCTATTGTAAAAGTTAATTAAGGTCTACTTCTCAATGTTCGTACATATGATTCTTCATTGAAACAACGAACACTGTTTCAATTCTGTATTATTATTATTGGGTTGGTAACTAAGTCATTACGGATTTTGCCATTAGGTGGTAATGATAAAATCCGCAATCATTTAGTTGCCAACCCAATAGAAATCGATTTGATTAGAAGTCGTTGGTTCCTTAGATTGAAACGGTTCATCAGCCTTTGATGCCATTCAAATAATTATGAATGAATAATTATGATATGGCGAAACACGACAATGTGTATGGAACAAGAAGCTTTTATCGCAAGAAGCTAATATTCTGCGCAAAGTATAACTATGAATTACGATATTCTTACTTTCAACTGTTAACGTAGCCTTCGTTTCGGCTGTGCCAAGATCGTTGGTAGCTACCACAGAATATTCCCCTGTGTCAGATACTTGAGGTTGAATCAGCGTGAGCGTATTCACGTGGCCATCTTGTTTCGGAGTCAAGCCTTTCAGTGGTTTACCGTTCTTGTACCAAGTTATTTTAGGAGCTGGATTTCCGACGATTTGAGTCGATAATACCACGGTTTCACCTTCCCGTATCACGTACGATTGCAATGGTTCTAGTATCTCTGGCGGTTCGTGTTTGCCAGTCTTCACCTGTGTGATTAGATTCAAATTTTTGAGAAGCAATATTTCTGTATACTATATTCAAATAGAACAACTTTTTAATTATCAAGTTAGAGAAGAATCGAGTTCGCGGAACAATCATTTTGTAAAATATATTTAATTTAATATTCTTTTCGTGTAAATTTTTTAAGAAACACCTACATTTAAATAGAACGAAATCTGTAAATTAGCAAAGTAGAGAAACATTTGATCTGTGCAGTATTTATTTTGTTGAAGATTAAAATTCATATTTCCATCTATTCGATATTCTATTAAAAATCCTTCAATTCGAATATTAAATTATGGAAGAAGAAATTGCCTAACAAATTAATGGAATTACGTAGCAATTTCTTTTTATACGCGTAATTAGATCATTTGTTTCATTGTTGTCATACAATGAATTTAATTGTGTGATATTATCGAATTAGAAATAATAATAAACTCTAGAACTAGTGAATTGCAATTATCAAATAATAATAATAATCACAATTGAAGTACTATTATTATTATATACAAACCTTCATAGGAATTTCTATAGTGGCTTCACCTTCCCTGTTTCTAGCAACGATAGTGTACTTTCCTTCCTGTTTCTTCTGTACTTTAGTGATCTTAATTACGCTGCAGTACATGTGCATGTCGCTCTCGGTAGCAACCACGATGTTCTCTTTGGTTGTAATCTGCGTATCCTTGTAGTACCAGGTTACTTCTGGTTCAGGTACTGCCACCAGTCGACATTCCAAAATCACATCATCACCTTCGTTGACGTATTTCGCCTTTGGTTTCCTTGAGAACGTTGGTGGTATTCCCTCCAAGATGTCGACGAGAGATGATTCTCTGCAGACATTTATTTGCAATTATATAGAACATGTATTAGGTGGTCTGAAAAGTTTCTTTCGTTTTATAAGGAAATAATGGATGCATAAGATTTTCTGTTTTATATTATTTTATCGAATTACGTATGATCTATTTTGTTCTATCAAAATAAAGATCGCAACGTTCGACAGATTAGGTTTCACGTTTCTATAAAGATGCATCGTTGTAAAAGACGTATCTGTAAGAGAAAGACACTTTTCCGACAACCTAATATTTTAATTATAATTATTTAATTAGAATTATAATAGGCGTAGAAAAAATATTTACGTTCATAATATAATCTTTCAATTATTCTTATCACTAATTTCAAGAATAAGGAAACATACTTTATGCCAATAAAAAGTACAGTCTGTCACACAAGAGCGTGTCTGCGATATCTGCGAAACCTGACACCTAATCAGAATGAGATAAAAAGAATGTAAACAAACGAAAACTTCTCTAATACGCGTTGCTGAATACCTTTCAGTTTCATTTGAAACAGTGAAAGGAACAGAGCTTTTTAATATGAGTGCCGCGTACGCGAAACGTCGAAAATCGTCTGGCATGGGCGAATGAAAACAGAGATCGTGATTGGAGTAATATAATATTCACTGATGAATCTTCGTTTTGGGCATGGTGTCCTATTAGGCAAGCTGAGAGGAAGACGTATCACAAAAATAAGAACACTTGTACATCACATTCGAAAGATATGGAGGTCGTTACCAGAATCCTACGCTCAAAAATTAGTCGAGAGTATGCCGAAACGATGTCAAGCTATAATCGCTAATGGAGGAGATTGGACACCCTACTAAGTAATAGCGTATTAGTGTTTTAGATGTAGATTCAATTCATATAAATTTTTTTACAAATATATAAATATTTACAGAAATATCGCAGACACGCTCTTGTGTGACAGACTGTATATTATATTTGTATAGAAATTCGAGAAAATATTAATAATATACCTTGAGAGGCTCTTTCTGGATGGACCAGTAAGATCCGATCCATGATCAGAAAGAGGCGCTTCCACAATTAATTCTGTGGTACTGGAAGCGAAACCAGCAGCGTTCTTGGCGACACAGGTGAAGGTGCCAGCATCTTCAGGGAACACTTCCCTGATGATCAAAGTTGCTACATTATCGTCGTCGTAGTACATTTGGAAATCAGGTGATGGCTTGATGATGGCTGTCTGTCGGAACCAAGTTATCTGAGGCCTTGGTAGACCCTCCACTTGACATTCGAATTGGATCGTGTAACCATCTGGTGTGTGAATTGGCTGCAATTTTTCGATGAATCTCGGTGCTAATGTCTTCTCTCCGGGCGCTGGTTCTGTAATTATTAATTAATACTTTGCATTATATTTGTGACGCGAATTTTCTGCTAATATTTTTTACGATAACTTAACTTCTCTTTTATTTAGAATGCAAATTAACGCGTTAATCAAATTCTTGTTAATTTGTGAAAATGTAAGAAATAATTACAGAGATCGTAAAGTAAAATTAGGTAATTTGTAATTTAATCAAGTGTGTGAGAAAATGAATGTTCATAATTACTTAATATGATTGGGAAATAATTTTCATCAAGATAAATTTTTATAGTTTTTTGTGAGCCAGTAAAAAGTATGAATAAACTTACTTTCAAATACTGGTAATTTATCGATTTTCTCGTGCAATTTGCGCTGCAGATACAGAGTATAGTGCACTTCGTTGAGAAGATATTGCGCTGGAACCCAGCCCTTTTCTTCCGTCAGGTGTTTCTTCACGAACCACCAGTCTTGATTCGTATGGTCTAAAAAAGGCAACGTAAAAATAAAGATATCAAGGCAGAACATAACAATAGTACCGTTAACCGAGTTACATCGATGTAACGATGCACCATCTCGTGTAGAAACTTATCAACTTACCGATAACGTAAACTCTTTCTCCTTCGACGAGGTTGATGGCTTCGTCAGTTTCTGCCACGTACGAGCAAATCGAGAACATTGTGTCGCCATCGCGAACAACGTATTCGATTTCGTCTAAAATATCAATTTATTCAAATACGTTATCCATTAATATAGGAGTAAGAATGACATACAAATAAAAATAGATAAATTAGAGGATCGCTAGTATAAATGATACGAATAGAAATGAAATTCCGTAAGATTGATAGGTTGACACATTATTAATATCATAAACATTAGCTTTTTAACCCCAATCATTAAAAAGAAAAGAAAAAAAAAAAAAAAGAAAAATAAACGGACGCAAAGAGTGTGTATAAAAATCAAAATAATACGAAAAAGACTCAAATAGTTTTCAGTAATGTATTTTATTGGAACATGAACGTACCTTCCTCTGAAATGTCTTCTTCTCTGGTAATACTAAGCGAGGCCTCTTCTGTAAAGCGTCAAACAAAGTATTATAACAAAAGTAAGCAAAATCAATCACACAAGCCGATATCTATTAATACAATCAACTATTGATACAACAGATGCTGAAAATCGAAGCGTCAATATATTCTATATATTTTACGATATTGTACAATATCATACTCGTCTATCACGAGTACATGTGTCGCTAATAGACCTAATGCCGCTAGAAATTCGTTATACAGCGTTTTAGTGCCATTTTTGTTGAAGTACGTTATAGGAAGTACCGATATGCTTTTCATTCGCAGTGGATTAAGAAGCGGAAGATTGTAGGCGAGGCTTCGTTTCGGAGGCAGAAGGATGTTAGGGACAAGCATACTCACTATGGTCTGACGAAGCGCGTTAATATTAGCTGAAAGCACGTTACATCAGATTAAACGTTATCTGCGAAAGCGGAAATCGAAAAATCCTCTCGAACCTTCGTCAAAGGTGGAAACTCGTCTCTTGCTCTTCAACTTCAGCGCCAACGTTTCGTCAGCTTCCTCCACCGAATATTTCCTCTCGCGTTTCAATTTCAAGCTCACGTCACCTTCTTCGATATCTTCCACCTTATATGGCCTTGGTTCCTTCTTCTTTCTCCTCCTCAGTGGCACTCTCATCTCATCAGTCTCTAATTCTTCTATACTATATTCATCTCTAACCTCCTCGTCTGATTCTATGATCTCTTCTATAATTGGCCCAGAGTCATCTTCGACTTCTTGCATAATTTTGATGGTTTCTTCCCCGGCTTCTTCAGAGTACGTCATCGGTCGTTTCTTAGGTTTCAGTTTAACCTTACCGGACATAGAAATGTCTTCTTCCTCGTAAGTATTCAACGAGATCTTGAATTCTTGCTCTACATCCTCTTTGGTCTTTGTAGAACGTGGTCTGAACGTTACATTTTCTGCTTCTGTTACTTCTTTGATATCTGGCCTTGGTTTCTTCTTTGGACGTAACTTTCGAAGAGTAACATCTTCGTAGATTTCTTCGATTGGTTTTGGAGGCAGCTTTGGAGGTTTTCTTTTGACTGTGAATTCTTGGACCTCTTCTTCTTCTTCTTCTTCTGGTTGTTCCACTTCTTCGATCTTTTTGATCGTTAGTTCTTCAGCTGCCTCTTCCGTAACTTTACGTACGGGTTTCTTCTTCTTTATTTGTACGTTAGTCGATATTTCTTCTTCTTCTTTAGGTTCCTCAGGAGCTCGAGCTTTCTTTATGGTTACGGCAGTTTCTTCAACTTCCTCCGTGACTGGAGTTGGTTTCTTTTCTGGCTTCTTCTTCTTCTTGATGGTAATTTCTTCAGGAGCCTCCTCCGCTTCTGTAGGAACTAATTTTTTAATAGTTACCTCAGCAGCTTCTTCCTCGACGACTGGCTTTTTCTTTGGCTTCTTTTTCAATGATATTTCTACTTCTTCCGGTTTCTTTTCTTCCTCCACTGGTTTTGGTTTCGTGAGAGTCACTTCAGCGACCTCTTCTTCCTCTGTTAGCGGTTTTTCTTTTGGTTTCTTCTTCTTAAATGTTACTTCCTCTATAATTTCCTCTTCTTCCTTCTCTACTGGCACCGGTTTCTTGAGAGTAACTTCATCGGCAGCTTCTTCCACCACTGGTTTCTTTTCCTTAGGTTTCTTCACCTCCACTTTCTCAGTTGTTTCCTCTGGTGCCTTTTCTTCTTCCTTTGGAACTGGTTTCAGTGTAACTTCTTCAATCACTTCTTCTGGAACCAGTTTCTCCTTTGGTTTCTTCTTCTTAAATGTTACTTCCTCTATAATTTCCTCTTCTTCCTTCTCTACAGGGACAGGTTTCTTAATAGTGACTTCATCAGCAGCTTCTTCCACCACGGGCTTCTTTTTCTTTGGTTTTTTCAGATCTACTTTCTCACTTACTTCCTCCGGTGCCTTTTCTTCTTCCTTTGGAACTGGTTTCAGTGTAACTTCTTCAATCACTTCTTCTGGAACCGGTTTCTCCTTTGGTTTCTTCTTCTTAAATGTTACTTCCTCTATAATTTCCTCTTCTTCCTTCTCTACAGGGACAGGTTTCTTAATAGTGACTTCATCGGCAGCTTCTTCCACCACGGGCTTCTTTTTCTTTGGTTTTTTCAGATCTACTTTCTCACTTACTTCCTCTGGTGCCTTTTCTTCTTCCTTTGGAACTGGTTTCAGTGTAACTTCTTCAATCACTTCTTCTGGAACCGGTTTCTCCTTTGGTTTCTTCTTCTTAAATGTTACTTCCTCTATAATTTCTTCTTCTTCCTTTTCTACTGGCACCGGTTTCTCCTTTGGTTTCTTCTTCTTAAATGTTACTTCCTCTATAATTTCTTCTTCTTCCTTTTCTACTGGCACCGGTTTCTTGATAGTAACTTCATCGGCAGCTTCTTCCATCACTGGTTTCTTCTCCTTAGGTTTCTTCACCTCCACTTTCTCAGTTACTTCCTCTGGTGCCTTTTCTTCTTCTTTCGGAATTGGTTTCAGTGTAACTTCTTCAATTACTTCTTCTGGAACCAGTTTCTCTTTTGGTTTCTTCTTTTTAAATGTTACTTCCTCTATAATTTCTTCTTCTTCCTTTTCTACTGGCACCGGTTTCTTGAGAGTAACTTCATCGGCAGCTTCTTCCACCACTGGTTTCTTTTCCTTAGGTTTCTTCACCTCCACTTTCTCAGTTACTTCTTCTGGTGCCTTTTCTTCTTCTTTCGGAACTGGTTTCAGTGTAACATCTTCAATCATTTCTTGTGGAACCGGTTTCTCCTTCGGTTTCTTCTTCTTAAACGTTACTTCTTCTATAATTTCTTCTTCCTTTTCTACTGGCACTGGTTTCTTGATAGTAACTTCATCGGCAGCTTCTTCGACCATTGGCTTCTTCTTCTTAGGTTTCTTCATCTCCACTTTTTCAGTTGTTTCCTCTGGTGCCTTTTCTTCTTCTTTTAGAACCGGTTTCAGTGTAACTTCTTCGGTTACTTCTTGTGGAACCGGTTTTTCCTTTGGTTTCTTCTTCTTTAGCGTTACCTGCTCAGGAAGATCTTCTTCCTTCTTCTCTTCCACAATTGGTTTCTTAGTAGTGACTTCGTCCGCAGCTTCTTCTTTCACAGGTTTCTTCCTTTTAGGTTTCTCTATTTCTTCAGTTACTTCTTCAGTAGTTTTCTCTTCTGGTTTTTTCAAAATGACTTCTTCAACCACTTCCGCAGGCGCCTTCTCCTCTGGCTTCTTCTTTATAACAACGTCTTCTTTAATTTCCTCTTCCACTTCCTCTTTCTTTTCTGTTGTAACTTTAGCAGCCTCTTCTTCTTTTACAGGCTTCTTCTTCTTTGGCTTCTTCACAATTGCTTCTTCAACCACTTCTACAGGCTTCTCCGGTATCTTTTTTAATGTCACTTCAGTCACTATTTCTTCTTCTTGTACTTCTTTCTCCTTTAAAACTGGCTTCTTGATGATAAGTTCAGTAGGAGCTTCTTCAATAGGTTTCTCTGGTTCCTTTTTCAAAGTAATTTCTTCTACTACTTCTGGAACTTCCTCTGGTTTCTTCTTTTCAGGCTCCTTCAGCGTTACCTCTTCTTCCTTAGGAACCTTCTCTTTGGGTTTCTTTGGTTTCACTTTACGCTTCACAGTGGTTTCTTCGAGTTCTTCTTTGGGTACTTTAGGAGTTTCATCTTCTTCCTTCGCTGGGAACTCTTCCATTCCTTCGTCCTCAGGTTTATCTTTTTTCCAGCCCTTTAACGTTATCTTCTCTGGTTCCTCTTCTGGCTTATCTTTTTGAGGTATTCTGAACTTAACTTCAGGTTCCTTATCCGGCTCTTGTGGTTTTGGTTTTCCCTTTATCAACGGAATCTGTTCGATCTCTTGATCTGGCTTCTTTTTCTCTTCTGGTTCGTATGGTTTTGGAACTGGCTCTGGTGCTGGTTTTTCGGATTCTTCGTATTTCTCTGGTTCATATTTCTCCAGTTCTGGTCTCTCGAAATCCAAAGGCTTTAACTCATCGTGTTCTAATTTTACCTTTGGCTTTTCTTTTTTCTGTGGTTTCACTTCCTCTTCAGGTACTGGTTTGGGTGGTTTCTTCGATGGTTCTTCAATTTCTTCTGGTTTCTTTTCAGGAATCTTCTTTAGTTTCACCTTTTCAGGTTCCACCTTTTCTTCTTCAGGTACCTTCCCTTTGCCAACGACCAACTTCTGTGGCTCTTCTGGTTTTTCTGCAGGCTTCTTCGGCGGACGTTCGTAAATTGATTTATCTTCCATTTTCTCCAAAGGTACCTTCTTCAATTCTTCGAATTCTTGATCCAATTTTTCCAATTCTGTAATTTCTTTCTTAGGAAGTTTAACCTTCTTCACCTTTCGCTTCAGCACTTCCAGAGCTTCCTCTGTGTTTCTAGACAGAATACCAGATTGAACTGGATTCTCTTCTAGTTCTGTTATCTTTGGATATTGAATTTCAGGTGGATAGTCACCGACGAATGTAAGTCTGCTTCGTAACATGATCTTCGGAAATTTGGCTTCTTCGACTACCTTCTTCTTCGAAACTGTCACTTTCTTCAATTTGATCGCAGCGAACTGAACGGTTTCTGCCGGTTCTGAGTATTTGAGCTTCGTGGGTTTGATCTCTTTTCTTTCAATTTTTTGAGGAACCAATTTTTGCAAAGATTCCGGTAAAGGTTTCTTTTCCTTCTTTTTCTTTGGTTCCCATTGAATCTTTTCAGGCATGGGTTCCAGTACTGGTCGTTCGTACTCCGGTTCGACCCATTCTTCGATTTCATCTTTCTTCACTATTTTCTTCTTTTTCTTCTTCACAACCTTTGCTTCCTTTGGTTTTTCAGGAACTTCTTCCGTTTTCTCTTCAGGTATTTCTTCCTTTTCCTTTTTCAAAGCTTTTTCTATAGGAACCTCTTCGATTACTACTTCTTCTTTCAGTTTCTCTTCGACTGGTAGAGCCTTGTGTTCCTCAGGTTTCCTTGTTGGTGTTTCTTCAGCAACTGTTTCTGGAACAACTTCTGTGATTTCGACAGTATCCTTTGGAATAATCTCCTTCTTGGCCTTGACCATCTTTGGCTTCTCCTCTAGTATTTCTTCTATCATCTCCTCCTGTTGTTCTTCCTCTACAACGGTGGGTTTCTTTTCTGCTATGATTTTCTTCTTCTTTGGTTTTTCTTTTTGTCTCTCTTCCTCTGTTTCCACTTCTTTTTCTCTTTCTTCCTCTGGTTTCACTTCCTCTGGTTTTTCTTCTGTCACTTCCTCTTTCTTTGGTTTCTTTTCCTTTGGCTTTTCTTTCTTTACTTCTTCCTTTACTTCCGCTTTCTCTTCAGGAATTTCCTTCACTTTCGGTTTTTCTTCAATCACTTCACCGTTCGTCACAACTTCCTCCTTTTTCTTCTTCTTAGGTACCTTCTTCACAGAAACCTCGGTAACCGTTGCCTCTTCTTCAACCTTTTCTTCCTTTTTAGGAACAGCCTTCTCTTCCCTTGGCTTCTCTTCTTTTATTTCTTCTGTAGTAATCTCAGTAACCACTTCAGTCGTTTGTAACTCTTCCTTTGGAAGGACAGTCTTTTTAGCCTTCCTTTTCTTTGGTTCTTCCGCTGTAATCTCTTCCACAACTTCCTCCACTTGTTCCTCTTCAGCTTCCTTCGGTGTTAATTTCTTCTTAGGAGCCTTCTTTACAGTAACCTTCTTTTCTTTTACTTCTGATTTCTCTTCTTTCTCTTCAATTATTTTAGCCTTATCTTCTTTTGGTTTCTGCACTTGTAATTCTTCTTCCGCAGTTGTAGAAATAATTTCAGTGGTTATAATACCATCTTGAGGCGTAATTTCTTTTTTGGCTTTAGTCTTCTTTGGCTTCTCAGTTACAAGTTCTTGTACTTCTTCCTCTGGCTGTTCTTCAATTTCAGACACACCTTCTTTCGGTGCTTCCTTCACTTTAACCTCTTTTTTGATCACCTTTTCTTCTATCTCCTTAATCTCAGTAGCCTTCTTCTTTTTAGGTTTGACTTCTTCAGGAAGTTTCTCCGTGGTCACTTCAGAAATCACTTCAGTTACTTCAACACCTTCTTTCTCTATAACAGTTGGTTTCGCTTTCTCTTCTTTAGGTACCTTAGTTTTTATTTCTTCCACAGCTTCGTCCTCCTCTTCGGCTTCAAGGGCTGTAACTGGTTTCTTCTTCTTCTTTGGTACCTTCTTTACTTCTACCTTAGTAATTTCTGCCTTTTCTTCTTCCACTTCCGAGGGCTTGGCTTCTTCAGGTTTAGCCTTCTCCTCAAGCAACTCTTCGACAGAAGTTTCGGTAATAATTTCAGTGATTTCTAAACCTTCTTTTGGTAGAATTTTCTTTTTGGCTTTTTCTTTAATAGGTTTCTCAATCACGATCTCTTCGATTTGTTCCTCAGGAGTTTTGCCTTCTGTGATTGTAGCTTTTTTCTTCTTGATTATTTTCTTTGTTGGTGTTTCAATGATTTCTACGATTTCACTTTCCTCCATGGCTTTTGCTTCCTCTATGGTTTTTTGTATAACTTCTTCCACTACCTTTTCCTTCTTATCTTTAGGTTTCTTTCGAATGATCTTTTTTGTTGGTGTCTCAATTGTTTCAATGATCTCTTCTTCTTCTTCTACTACCTCTTCAGGTTTCTTGGGTGCTTTCTTCAGATCAACCTTTGTTACTTTAACCGTTTCTTTTCCTTCTTCAACCTTAGGTTTCGCTTTTTCTTTTTGTGGCTTTTCGATAATAATTTCTTCAACGATCTCTTCAGGAACACCGTCATCTTTCACTATAGCTTTCTTCTTTTTCACTACTTTCTTAGTGGGAGTTTCAACAACTTCTACTATTTGTTCTTCCTCCATTTTGGTTATTTCTTCTAGTGGCTTCTGAATTATCTCTTCCACTACGATCTCTTCCTCTCCTTTCTTCATTGGACGAATCTTCTTGCGAATTATTTTCTGGGTGGGTGTTTCGATTGTTTCGAAGATCTCTTCTTCCTCTTTGATGACCACTTCCTTCTTCTTCTTTGGTGCTTTTCGTACATCGTGTTCAGTGATCGTCACTGTTTCTACTTCTTCTATGATTGGTCGAGCTTCTTCTTCTTGCGGTTGCTCTATTATTATCTCTTCCACGACTTCCTCTGTTACTTCGTCTTTACCCGGCACTGGCTTCCTCTTCTTGATAGTCTTTTTGATAGGTTTGACTTCCTCGATGATTTCCTGTTTTTTCATTAAAAAAATAAGTAATTTGTACTTGTTATTAATTTTAGACATTCTAATAGGTCATTTCATAAGTAGTCTGCTTTTTTATTTTTGAAATATTGTATTTTTGATGCATAGAAAGAATTGATTTTTATTTTTAGTTTCGTTTTTTATTTCTTGTTGCACTACAATCTCCCCTTAATTTGCAACAAATACTCCATTATTTTCGTCTAATCTATACATATATTAAAAATTATATTATCTATGAGATGACCTACTCAAATAAAACAATCTTACGATCAGTCATAAATCCTACCTTTTCAACCACTTCTTCCGTGACATCTGCGAAGAGAACAAAATGTTTTAGATCTGCTTAACAAATATTTTCAACATTAAGCATTTCTTTTTGGCAGAAACCACTTAACAAACCATTAACGAATAAACGAAGTATCGATATAGAAAGCATATATAAATAAACCAATAGCTCATCAACAGGTACACTGATCAATGTTACCATGTACAAAGTATAAAGATATACATAAGTATATTTGTCCATCATGTCTTTGTATCTTGTTCTGTTTATATCGTATAATATATTTATGCACTATTTGGTAAATGAATAATGACATGATCAAGGGTAAACGTATATATATAGTTGTATGAGATGATAGTAATACGTAAGAAATAGGCTTACCTTCTGTTACATTCTTGTCAGCTTTAGGTTTTGTCGGTCTTTTGTGTTTTGGTTTTTCGTGTATTTCTGGTGTAGTGTCTTCGTGGATTTCTATTGTTGCTGTTAATGGTTCTTTACCTTCCTCTTCCACGGTCACCTCTTCAGTGACCTGTTCTTTACCTTCGCATTTCCTGGTGACACGCTTTTTGCGTACAGTTTTCTTTGTTCCTTCCTCGGTCACGATCTCGCTCGTTACGATCTCTTCTTTGACCTCTTCGACAGGCGCGGCTGGTACAATCGATTCTACCGCTAATACCATTGGCTTATCTTCGACAATTTCTTCGACAGTTACGACTGGCTCTTCGCCTTCTTCTTCTATCGTTGTCTCTTCAATAACTATTGGTTTCTCGTCACCACGTTTGGTTGTGGTTTTCTTCTTTTTGATCTTTCGCGGTTTCTTTTCAGGTATTTCTTCTGTAATTACGGTTGTAACAACCTCGACAGTTTCGACAATGTCGTCGTCTTTGGGAACGAATTTCAGATAATCTTCGGGCTTCTTCTCTTCCTCTTTTTCTTCTTCCGGTTTTTTCCAAGGTTTCAATTTGATCTTCTCTGGTTCCTCCTTTGGAGCTTCTCTTTCAGGAATTCTCCTCTTTATTTCTTCTTCTTTTTCTGGTTCTTCTGGTTTTGGAATTCCAGGTACTATTGGAATTGCCTCGGTTTCCTGAGCTGGTGTTTTACGTTCTTTCTTTGGTTTTTTGCTTGGAACTTTCTTAGGAACTTTCTTTCCCGGCTCAGTATACTCTGGCACCTCTCTTTCTTCCAGTTCGACTTCTGGAGCTTCTATCTCATAAGGTTCAAATGGTTTTAATTCAGGATATTCCTTCTCATCTTTTTCTTTCTTTGGTTTCTCTTTTTCTTCTTTTTTCTTTGGAACGGGAGCCTCTTCTTCTGAAACACTTGGAACCTTCTCTGGTATCTTCTTCAGTTTTACTGTCTCTGGTTTTTCCTCTTCTGCAATCCGCGGCTTTCCTTTGCCTATTTTCAGTTTCTTTGGTTTTTCTTCTTCAGGTTTTTCTGGTTTAGATTTACGTTCATATGGTGCCATTTCTTCTACCTTTTCTAATGGAACTTTCTTCAATTCTTCAAATTCTTGATCCACTTTCTCTAATTCTGTTATTTCTTTCTCTGGAAGTTTCACTTTCTTATGTCTTATCTTCTTTAATTTTAGTGCTTCTTCCATGGTATGAGATAGAATACCATTCTGCACGTAATTAGGTTCAAGTTCGGTTATAATTGGATATTTAATCGACGGTGGCCATTCGTGTTCTGTAATACGGCTACGTAAAAGAATTTTAGGGAACTTTTCATCCTTGTCTTCTTTCTTCTTTGGTTTGATAGGAGCTTTCTTTAGTTTAATTTGCGCGAATAAAGGAGTAGCTGGTTTTTCGATCTTAGGTTTAATTGCTTTCTGTTCCTTGATACTGATCCTCATCAACTGAGGCTTCTCACCTTCAATCTTCTCAACAGGTTTTTTCTTTTTAACTTTCTTCTCTGGTTTTACTTCTGGTATAGGTTCTTCAAGTTTCTCTAATGGTAATTCTTTCTTTAACTCCTCAAACTCCTGATCCAACTTCTCAAGCTTTGATATTTCTTTTTCTATGCGTTTTACTCTCCTCTTCTTTGGTTTTGGTAACTTATCAGCCTCTTCAATGTTACGAGATAAAATACCATTTTGGACCTCGTTTGGTTCGAGCTCCTCGATCTTCAAATATTTTATCGCTGGAGGCCACCCAATAGGTGTAATTCGGCTTCGAAGAAGAACTCGAGGAATTTTGTCTTTTTTCTCCACTGGGCGTTTCACAGTTGGTGTCTTGCGTAATTTAATTTGAGCGAACTGAGGTTTATCTACCGATACTTCTTGAACTTCGAGTTTTGTGGCTTCGAATTTGGTTATTTTCATACGTTGGAGCTTGACAGGTTTCTTTTTATCTTTTGCAATAGGAATTTCTGGAACTTCAAGTGCTTCAATCTTCTCTTCTTCAGATATAAGAACTTTCTTAGGAACTTTCTTTTTAATGACCTTTTTCGATTTGCCTTCTTTCGTAACGATCTCAGTCACTTCTACTTCTTCGGGTGCTTCCGCCTTTTCTGTAGGTTCTATATGTTCTGTAACAGGAAGTGCTTTTACAATTTCTTCGACAA
The DNA here is from genome assembly GCA_905333015.3 of Bombus campestris. Classification (NCBI taxonomy): domain Eukaryota; kingdom Metazoa; phylum Arthropoda; class Insecta; order Hymenoptera; family Apidae; genus Bombus; species Bombus campestris. The sequence goes on along the minus strand of HG995127.1, from coordinate 13,930,225 downwards.
CTTCTTCAATAGGACCTTCAGTGACAGTTGTGACAGGTCGCTTTCCTTTTTCTTCAATAGTGACAATCTCTGTTACTTGTTGTTCTTTTCCTTTGCGTTTAATAACCTTCTTTTTGGTGACTTTCTTGGGTTTGCCTTCTTTTGTCACTTCTTGCGTAACTGTAACTTGTTCACGGACTTCTTCAACTTCTCCTGGTTTAGCATGTTTTGGAGCAGGAAGAGCTTTTAGTGTCTCTTCAACTATCTCTTCTGTAGGACCTTCAGTAACAGTTGTAACTGGAAGCTTGCCTTGTTCTTCAACAGTGATAACTTCAGACACTTGTTGCTCTCTTCCTTTGCGTTTAGTGACCTTCTTCTTCGTGACCTTCTTAGGTTTACCTTCCTTAGTAATTTCTTCAGTGACAGTCACTTGTTCGCGAACTTCTTCAACTTCAATTGGTTTCACATATTCTGGAACAGGAAGTGGTTTTATTACATCATCAATCAGTTCTTCAACAGGTCCCTCAGTTACGGTTGTGACAGGAGCTTTTCCTTCTTCCTCGACTGTAACAACTTCTGTTACTTGCTGTTGTGGTCCTTTACGTCTGATAACCCTCTTTTTAATTGTTTTCTTTGGTTTACCTTCTTTTGTAATTTCTTGGGTCACAGTGACTTGTTCACGAAGCTCCTCGATTTCTGATGGTTTAGCATATTTCGGTGCTGGTAGAGTTTTCAGTGTTTCTTCGACTACTTCTTCTGTTGGACCTTCAGTGACAGTTGTAACTGGAGCCTTGCCTTGTTCTTCGATAGTAACAACTTCAGTAACCTGTTGTTGCTTTCCTTTACGTTTGATCTGCTTTTTCTTGGTGACTTTCGTTGGTTTACCTTCCTCAGTTATCTCTTCAGTGATAGTTACTTGTTCACGAACTTCTTCTACTTCAGTAGGTTTCACACGTTTTGCAGCAGGTAATGGTTTTACCATTTCCTCTACTATTTCCTCGATGGCACCTTCAGTGACGGTTGTCGCAGGTCTCTTTCCTTGTTCTTCAACGGTAACAACTTCAGTTACCTGTTGTTGTTTGCCTTTACGCTTAATGACCTTCTTTTTGGTGATCTTTTTTGGTTTCCCTTCTTCAGTGACTTCTTGGGTAACAGTAACTTGTTCACGAATTTCTTCTTCCTCACCCGGTTTGGCATATTCTGGACCTGATAATGTTTTAATCGTTTCTTCAACGATTTCTTCTGTAAGACCTTCAATAACAGTTGTAATTGGAGCTTTTCCCTGTTCCTCAATTGTTACTTCTTCAGATACCTGCTGTTCTCTTCCTTTGCGTGTAATTACTTTCTTTTTCTTAACCTTCTTGGGTTTTCCTTCCTTAGTTAATTCTTCAGTGATAGTTACCTGTTCATGAACTTCTTCTACTTCAGATGGTTTGACAAATTCTGGAGTTGGTAGTGGTTTCAGCACGTCTTCAACTACTTCTTCTACTGGACCTTCAGTGACAGTTATGACAGGTCTCTTGCCTTGTTCCTCTACAGTAGTAACTTCTGTAACTTGTTGTACTTTGCCTTTGCGCTTGATAACCTTCTTCTTGGTAGTTTTCTTTGGTTTACCTTCTTTGGTCACCTCTTGAGTAACTGTTACTTGTTCACGAACCTCTTCGACTTCATCTGGTTCGACATATTCGGGAACTGGTAATGCTTTTATGGATTCTTCTAGTATTTCTTCTGTAGGACCTTCAGTGACAGTTGTAATCGGTGCCTTGCCTTGTTCTTCAACTGTGACAATGTCAGAGACTTGCTGTTTTCTCCCTTTGCGTTTAATAACTTTCTTCTTGGTAATTCTCCTAGGTTTGCCTTCTTTAGTGACTTCTTCCGTAATAGTTACCTGTTCACGGATTTCTTCTTCTTCAAATGGTTTAATTTTTTCTGGAGTTGGCAATGGTTTTATTATTTCTTCGACCAATTCTTCAATGGGCCCTTCAATTAGAGTTGTAACAGGAGCCTCGCCTTGTTCTTCAACTGTTGTAACTTCTGTGACTTGTTGCTCTTTTCCTTTGCGTCTTACTACCTTCTTTTTAGTTACCTTTCTAGGTTTGCCTTCTCCCGTTACTTCTTCTGTAACGGTTACCTGTTCGCGTATTTCTTCTTCTTCTCCAGGTTTAATGTAGTCCGGTGCTCGAAGAGCTTTCAGGGTCTCTTCAACCACTTCTTCAACAGGTCCTTCAGAGACAGTTTTAACAGGTCTCTTACCCTGTTCTTCAACAGTGACAACCTCTGTTACCTGTTGCTCTTTGCCCTTACGTTTGATTATTTTCTTTTTGGTTGTCTTCTTTGGTTTGCCCTCATTAGTCACTTCTTGAGTGACTGTGACTTCTTCTCGAATCTCTTCCACTTCAGATGGTTCGACGCGTTGAATAATGGGCAAGGGTTTCACAAATTCCTCCAGTATTTCTTCTATAGGACCCTCAGTTACGGTTGTAATAGGTCGTTTACCTTTTACTTCGACTGTTACCACTTCAGTCACCTGTTGTTCTTTGCCTTTACGTTTAATAACCTTCCTTTTGGTAATCTTTTTAGGCTTGCCTTCTGTGCTTACTTCTTCTGTGACTGTTACTTGTTCACGTATCTCTTCAATTTCTCCTGGTTTGGCGTATTCTGGAGCAGGAAGTACCTTTAGTGTATCTTCTAGTACTTCCTCCAGTGGACCTTCGGTAATTATAGTAACTGGTGCTTTTCCTTGTTCTTCGACAGTGACAAATTCTGTGACTTGTTGTTCCTTCCCTTTGCGTTTGACAATCTTTTTCCTAGTTACCTTTTTAGGTTTGCCTTCGCTTGTAACTTCTTCTGCCATAGTCACTTGCTCACGTATCTCTTCTACTTCGGATGGTTGGATTTTCTCTGGTGCAGGAAGTGGTTTTATTATTTCTTCTACAACTTCTTCTGTTGGTCCTTCAGTTACAGTCGTAACTGGTCTCTTTCCTTGTTCTTCAACGGTTACCACCTCCGTCACTTGCTGATCTTTTCCTTTTCGTTTGATTATCTTCTTTTTTGTGGTCTTTTTAGGTTTGCCTTCTTTAGTTACCTCTTCAGTGACAGTTACTTGTTCTTTGATCTCCTCAACTTCAGTTGGTCTTACTATTTCAGGAGCAGGCAATGCTTTTATTATTTCTTCTACAACTTCTTCTGTTGGTCCTTCAGTTACAGTTGTAACTGGTCTCTTTCCTTGTTCTTCAACGGTTACCACCTCCGTCACTTGCTGATCTTTTCCTTTTCGTTTGATTATCTTCCTTTTTGTGGTCTTTTTAGGTTTGCCTTCTTTAGTTACTTCTTCAGTGACAGTTACTTGTTCTCTGATCTCCTCAACTTCAGTTGGTCTTACTTTTTCAGGAGCAGGCAATGCTTTTATTATTTCTTCTACAACTTCTTCTGTTGGTCCTTCAGTTACAGTCGTAACTGGTCTCTTTCCTTGTTCTTCAACGGTTATCACCTCCGTCACTTGCTGATCTTTTCCTTTTCGTTTGATTATCTTCCTTTTTGTGGTCTTTTTAGGTTTGCCTTCTTTAGTTACCTCTTCAGTGACAGTTACTTGTTCTTTGATCTCCTCAACTTCAGTTGGTCTTACTTTTTCAGGAGCAGGTAATGTTTTTATTATTTCTTCTACAACTTCTTCTGTTGGTCCTTCAGTTACAGTTATAACTGGAGCTTTGCCTTGTTCTTCAACAGTTACTATCTCAGTCACTTGCTGATCTTGACCTTTTCTTTTAGTGATCTTCTTCTTTGTGGTCTTCTTCGGTTTACCTTCTCTAGTTACTACCTCGGTAACTGTCACTTGCTCACGCACTTCTTCCACATCGGTTGGTTCAATGCGTTGTGGGGGTGGCAATGGTTTAGTGAAAGTCTCTACTATTTTTTCAACTGGTCCCTCAGTAATTGTTGTCATTGGTGCTACTCCTTCTTCTTCAACAGTCACAATTTCAGTAACTTGTTGTTCTGGGCCTTTGCGTTTGATGACTTTCTTTTTGATAGTTTTCTTTGGTTTGCCCGATCTACTAACTTCCTGTATAACTGTAACTTGTTCATGAACTTCCTCGACCTCACCTGGTTTTGCATATTCTGCTGCTGGAAGAGGTTTAATTGTTTCGTCCACCACCTCTTCTACTGGGCCTTCCTTTACTGTAGTGACTGGAGCTTTTCCTTTTTCTTCAACTGTAACCACATCAGTGACCTGCTGCTTTTTTCCCTTACGTTTTATGATTTTCTTCCTTGTAGTTTTCTTTGGTTTACCTCCTTTGGTTAATTCTTCGGTGACTGTGACTTGTTCAGTTACTTCTTCTACATCTTCTGGTTTACTAACTACCGGTTTTATCACTTCTTCTACTACTTCTTCTACTGGTCCTTCAGTCACTGTCGTTACGGGTCTCTTTCCTTGCTCTTCAACCGTTACAACTTCCGTCACCTGTTGTTCTTTACCTCTTCGTTTAATTACCTTCTTCCTGGTAACCTTTTTAGGTTTACCTTCTTTCGTAACTTCTTCAGTAACTGTCACTTGCTCTCTGACTTCTTCTACTTCAGTTGGCGTAATACGTTCAGGAGCAGGCAGTGGTTTTATAATTTCTTCAACAATTTCCTCTGTTGGTCCTTCAGTCACTGTTGTTACGGGTCTCTTTCCTTGCTCTTCAACCGTTACAACTTCCGTCACCTGTTGTTCTTTACCTCTTCGTTTAATTACCTTCTTCCTGGTAACCTTTTTAGGTTTACCTTCTTTCGTAACTTCTTCAGTAACTGTCACTTGCTCTCTGACTTCTTCTACTTCAGTTGGCGTAATACGTTCAGGAGCAGGCAGTGGTTTTATAATTTCCTCAACAATTTCCTCTGTTGGTCCTTCAGTCACTGTTGTTACGGGTCTCTTTCCTTGCTCTTCAACCGTTACAACTTCCGTCACCTGTTGTTCTTTACCTCTTCGTTTAATTACCTTTTTCCTGGTAACCTTTTTAGGTTTACCTTCTTTCGTAACTTCTTCAGTAACTGTCACTTGCTCTCTGACTTCTTCTACTTCAGTTGGCGTAATACGTTCAGGAGCAGGCAGTGGTTTTATAATTTCCTCAACAATTTCCTCTGTTGGTCCTTCAGTCACTGTTGTTACGGGTCTCTTTCCTTGCTCTTCAACCGTTACAACTTCCGTCACCTGTTGTTCTTTACCTCTTCTTTTAATTACCTTCTTCCTGGTAACCTTTTTAGGTTTACCTTCTTTCGTAACTTCTTCAGTAACTGTCACTTGCTCTCTGACTTCTTCTACTTCAGTTGGCGTAATACGTTCAGGAGCAGGCAGTGGTTTTATAATTTCCTCAACAATTTCCTCTGTTGGTCCTTCAGTCACTGTTGTTACGGGTCTCTTTCCTTGCTCTTCAACCGTTACAACTTCCGTCACCTGTTGTTCTTTACCTCTTCTTTTAATTACCTTCTTCCTGGTAACCTTTTTAGGTTTACCTTCTTTCGTAACTTCTTCAGTAACTGTCACTTGCTCTCTGACTTCTTCTACTTCAGTTGGCGTAATACGTTCAGGAGCAGGCAGTGGTTTTATAATTTCCTCAACAATTTCCTCTGTTGGTCCTTCAGTCACTGTTGTTACGGGTCTCTTTCCTTGCTCTTCAACCGTTACAACTTCCGTCACCTGTTGTTCTTTACCTCTTCGTTTAATTACCTTCTTCCTGGTAACCTTTTTAGGTTTACCTTCTTTCGTAACTTCTTCAGTAACTGTCACTTGCTCTCTGACTTCTTCTACTTCAGTTGGCGTAATACGTTCAGGAGCAGGCAGTGGTTTTATAATTTCCTCAACAATTTCCTCTGTTGGTCCTTCAGTCACTGTTGTTACGGGTCTCTTTCCTTGCTCTTCAACCGTTACAACTTCCGTCACCTGTTGTTCTTTACCTCTTCGTTTAATTACCTTTTTCCTGGTAACCTTTTTAGGTTTACCTTCTTTCGTAACTTCTTCAGTAACTGTCACTTGCTCTCTGACTTCTTCTGCTTCAGTTGGCGTAATACGTTCAGGAGCAGGCAGTGGTTTTATAATTTCCTCAACAATTTCCTCTGTTGGTCCTTCAGTCACTGTTGTTACGGGTCTCTTTCCTTGCTCTTCAACCGTTACAACTTCCGTCACCTGTTGTTCTTTACCTCTTCGTTTAATTACCTTTTTCCTGGTAACCTTTTTAGGTTTACCTTCTTTCGTAACTTCTTCAGTAACTGTCACTTGCTCTCTGACTTCTTCTGCTTCAGTTGGCGTAATACGTTCAGGAGCAGGCAGTGGTTTTATAATTTCCTCAACAATTTTCTCTGTTGGTCCTTCAGTCACTGTTGTTACGGGTCTCTTTCCTTGCTCTTCAACCGTTACAACTTCCGTCACCTGTTGTTCTTTACCTCTTCGTTTAATTACCTTTTTCCTGGTAACCTTTTTAGGTTTACCTTCTTTCGTAACTTCTTCAGTAACTGTCACTTGCTCTCTGACTTCTTCTACTTCAGTTGGCGTAATACGTTCAGGAGCAGGCAGTGGTTTTATAATTTCCTCAACAATTTCCTCTGTTGGTCCTTCAGTCACTGTTGTTACGGGTCTCTTTCCTTGCTCTTCAACCGTTACAACTTCCGTCACCTGTTGTTCTTTACCTCTTCGTTTAATTACCTTTTTCCTGGTAACCTTTTTAGGTTTACCTTCTTTCGTAACTTCTTCAGTAACTGTCACTTGCTCTCTGACTTCTTCTACTTCAGTTGGCGTAATACGTTCAGGAGCAGGCAGTGGTTTTATAATTTCCTCAACAATTTCCTCTGTTGGTCCTTCAGTCACTGTTGTTACGGGTCTCTTTCCTTGCTCTTCAACCGTTACAACTTCCGTCACCTGTTGTTCTTTACCTCTTCGTTTAATTACCTTTTTCCTGGTAACCTTTTTAGGTTTACCTTCTTTCGTAACTTCTTCAGTAACTGTCACTTGCTCTCTGACTTCTTCTGCTTCAGTTGGCGTAATACGTTCAGGAGCAGGCAGTGGTTTTATAGTTTCCTCAACAATTTCCTCTGTTGGTCCTTCAGTCACTGTTGTTACGGGTCTCTTTCCTTGCTCTTCAACCGTTACAACTTCCGTCACCTGTTGTTCTTTACCTCTTCGTTTAATTACCTTCTTCCTGGTAACCTTTTTAGGTTTACCTTCTTTCGTAACTTCTTCAGTAACTGTCACTTGCTCTCTGACTTCTTCTACTTCAGTTGGCGTAATACGTTCAGGAGCAGGCAGTGGTTTTATAATTTCCTCAACAATTTCCTCTGTTGGTCCTTCAGTCACTGTTGTTACGGGTCTCTTTCCTTGCTCTTCAACCGTTACAACTTCCGTCACCTGTTGTTCTTTACCTCTTCGTTTAATTACCTTCTTCCTGGTAACCTTTTTAGGTTTACCTTCTTTCGTAACTTCTTCAGTAACTGTCACTTGCTCTCTGACTTCTTCTACTTCAGTTGGCGTAATACGTTCAGGAGCAGGCAGTGGTTTTATAATTTCCTCAACAATTTCCTCTGTTGGTCCTTCAGTCACTGTTGTTACGGGTCTCTTTCCTTGCTCTTCAACCGTTACAACTTCCGTCACCTGTTGTTCTTTACCTCTTCGTTTAATTACCTTCTTCCTGGTAACCTTTTTAGGTTTACCTTCTTTCGTAACTTCTTCAGTAACTGTCACTTGCTCTCTGACTTCTTCTACTTCAGTTGGCGTAATATGTTCAGGAGCAGGCAGTGGTTTTATAATTTCCTCAACAATTTCCTCTGTTGGTCCTTCAGTCACTGTTGTTACGGGTCTCTTTCCTTGCTCTTCAACCGTTACAACTTCCGTCACCTGTTGTTCTTTACCTCTTCGTTTAATTACCTTTTTCCTGGTAACCTTTTTAGGTTTACCTTCTTTCGTAACTTCTTCAGTAACTGTCACTTGCTCTCTGACTTCTTCTACTTCAGTTGGCGTAATACGTTCAGGAGCAGGCAGTGGTTTTATAATTTCCTCAACAATTTCCTCTGTTGGTCCTTCAGTCACTGTTGTTACGGGTCTCTTTCCTTGCTCTTCAACCGTTACAACTTCCGTCATCTGTTGTTCTTTACCTCTTCGTTTAATTACCTTTTTCCTGGTAACCTTTTTAGGTTTACCTTCTTTCGTAACTTCTTCAGTAACTGTCACTTGCTCTCTGACTTCTTCTACTTCAGTTGGCGTAATACGTTCAGGAGCAGGCAGTGGTTTTATAATTTCCTCAACAATTTCCTCTGTTGGTCCTTCAGTCACTGTTGTTACGGGTCTCTTTCCTTGCTCTTCAACCGTTACAACTTCCGTCACCTGTTGTTCTTTACCTCTTCGTTTAATTACCTTTTTCCTGGTAACCTTTTTAGGTTTACCTTCTTTCGTAACTTCTTCAGTAACTGTCACTTGCTCTCTGACTTCTTCTGCTTCAGTTGGCGTAATACGTTCAGGAGCAGGCAGTGGTTTTATAATTTCCTCAACAATTTCCTCTGTTGGTCCTTCAGTCACTGCTGTTACGGGTCTCTTTCCTTGCTCTTCAACCGTTACTACTTCCGTCACCTGTTGTTCTTTACCTCTTCGTTTAATTACCTTTTTCCTGGTAACCTTTTTAGGTTTACCTTCTTTCGTAACTTCTTCAGTAACTGTCACTTGCTCTCTGACTTCTTCTACTTCAGTTGGCGTAATACGTTCAGGAGCAGGCAGTGGTTTTATAATTTCCTCAACAATTTCCTCTGTTGGTCCTTCAGTCACTGTTGTTACGGGTTTCTTTCCTTGCTCTTCAACCGTTACTACTTCCGTCACCTGTTGTTCTTTACCTCTTCGTTTAATGATCTTCTTCTTTGTAGTCTTTTTTGGTTTACCCCACCTGGTTACTTCTTCCGTAACAGTAACTTGTTCTTTAACTTCTTCAACCTCTGATGGTTTAGCATACGCCGATGCAGGTAAACGTTTCACAATCTCTTCTACTATTTCTTCCACTGGTCCTTCAATGATCCTGGTTTCAGGAGCTTTTCCTTCTTCTTCAACGGTCACTACTTCAGTCACCTGTTGCTCCTTACCTTCCCTCTTAATTACCTTCTTCTTGGTAACCTTCTTAGGTTTACCTTCTTTTGATACTTCTTCCGTCACCGTCACTTGTTCTTCCACTTGTTGCACCATGGGTGTAATATACTCTACTGGTGCCAGTGGTTTCGTTTCCTCCTCTGGTATTTGTTCTTCTACTGGCTTCTCCTTTTTAATTTCTCTTTCAGTCGTTTCTATCATCTCCGTAGGTTTTGTTATCACAGTTGTTACAGGTGCTTTTCCTTCCTCTTCCACCGTCGTTTCTTCGGTAACTTTTTGAGTTCTTCCTTTCTGACGTATAATCTTCTTCGTTACTTTCTTAGTTTTATCAGTATCTTGAACTTGAATTACTTCAACTTCTACTTTCTCCTCTTCCTTCTGAGTTTCCTCAACCTCGTCGATTCTTGTAGGTATAATCTCTTCAACATCCGTAGTTGTTGTAATCTCTTCAATAGGCATAAATTGTTTCTTCGGTATAGATGGTATCTGTGGTTTAATATCTTCAAGTTCCTCCTCAATGACAACGACATTATCTTCTTCAGCTTCTGTTTTAGGCTTTTTCTTACGAATAATCGTTTTCTTAGTCTTAACTGCCGCTGTTTCATCCTCTTTACTTCCGCGCCTGAATTTCGTTGTATATTCTTCAATTACTTCTGTGTCTGATTCGATCAATTGCTGTGGCGTATCGTGTTTTGTGTGTTGTGTGATTGTGATGTGATGTTGTTGCGCTGGTACTTCTGTAGTTTCTGAAATGTATACAAGAACAAGTGTGATATGATTATCGTGTTGTGACAGTAATCGTTCGCGCACTATTTTGCTTTTCTTTTACTTTTTTTGGTTTGACTTCTCACATATAACCGCAATACTTCACCGAAAGCATATTCGGGGCTTGGGTTGGTTAATTTGTATTGTTTGTGTCTCGAATCATCGATTTTGTAACACAAAATTCGTAACACGCGACGTATAAACCTGTTTCGGATGAAATTCTTGTATTTTGTCTGATGAATGAACTGTTGTGTGTTCTGTGTGATAGTAATCCGTGTTGTTTATATGAAGCTTTCCATATAGTGTTTGATTCTGTGTGTTGTCTACATACCTACCTTACACGATTTCCTACAACCATTATCCTATACCTGACGACCCTATCAAACCTGCTTGGAAGACGCATTTAAAAGTTTTGCGCGTTGATCGTTCTTCCGCTTCGATCGAGCCTCCCCTATGATCTCTCAACAACCAAATCAATATAATCACTATTGTCAATACGTCTTCTGGTCCAATCCTAATCGTCCACATGCTCGTCCGTCCCGTCGATGCCAATCGAATACCTTGATAACAATAATACTCACCCATAACGTGTTCCAGGTGTTCTGCCTCGATAGTAACGCTCGCTAACTTCGCGAAAGGTAATACAGACTCGGGCATTTCTGACTCAATCTCACCAGAGCTCAATGGCTCTGTTACGATCACACCTTGTTGAATTTCTTCTACACCTTTGGCTGTCTTTTTCTCTGGTCTAGTTACTTTAAATTCACCAGCTGCGTCAGCTGGCTGAATTTCAGTTTTCACAGCTACTTCGTGTTTAATCACATCAGGTTGAGCTGAAACTTCTTTAGCAACGCCTTTTATGACTTCCTTTGACTCTTGTTCCGTGGCCGTCACTTGAGTTATTTCGACACTCTCAGACACACGGAACGACATCTCTGCTGTAGCTGACTTAGCTGTTTTTTCTACGATAAATGTGTCTTCGCTTTCTTGGGTTATTGGCTGTATTTGTTCTATACTTTCGAATGGAATTTGTTCAGGAATTATTTGTTTGGTATCTGGTTTGGTAGTTTCTTGTAACTCTTCAGCTATAACTGATGTAATTACTTGGGATTTCTGAGCAACCTGGATACCTAGTAGACTAGGTTTGGCTGTTTGAGCGGTAGGTTCGTCAGGAGTTGGAAGACCCTGCTCTGCTTCACCAAACGCGACTTCTGATACTGATAGGGAAAGCAACTCTTCTAATTGAGGTTTCCCTTTTTGTTCTTCCGGTACTTTTGGTTTAAGAAGTTCTTGAGCACTGGTCATAGTTAATATTTCTGAGGTCTCTGCGACTTCAATACTATCTAACTGTGGATGTGCCTTGCGCTCTTTAGGAGCTTCTGGAGCTGGTAATTCCTTCTCAGCTTCTGTCGATACCACTTCTGAAACAGTGAGGAAGCTGAGCTCTTCCACATCTGGTCTACCCTTCTGACTTTCAGGCTTATCCAACTTCTGCAACTCTTCGACATTCGTCACAGTTAAGACTTCGGTTTGCTCAGCTACCTCTCTGCCAGTTATCTGTGGCTGAGCAATTTTCTCACTCGGTTTTTCGGGAGATGGCAGAGTATCCTCCAATTCACTGGACACTACTTGAGAAACTGTTATAGACGTAAGCTCGTCCAATCGTGGTTTTACTTTTTGTTCTTCAGGTAATATGTGCTTTTCTAATTCTTCTACATTCGTCACAGTAAGAATTTGACTAGTCTCGGCGACTTCTCTCCCCGTAAAAGCAGGCTTAGCAGTTGCTGTGCTAGGTGCTACTTGTTTCTCTAACGTCTCTTCGGTCTCGTGCGAAACAGTCTGAGAAACTGTAACAGAAGTCAGTTCTTCTACATTTGGTTTTCCTTTCTGTTGTTCCGGTGCATGCTCAGCTATTAGTTTCTCCGCTGCCATCATAGTCAAAATTTGTGTGGTTTCTGCTACATCACGACCTAGTAAACTTGGCTGTGCCATTTTTTCTGTAGGCACTTCAGGACTAGGTAACAAGTCCTCCATCTCAGTAGAAACTGTCTGTGATATAGACAGAGATACAAATTCTTCCAAACCAGGAACTCCTTTCTGTTCTCCAGGTTTCTTATCTTCAGCCAACGTATCAACATTCGCCATAGTCAAAACTTCCATCGTCTGTGCCACGTCTCTGCCTATCATGCTTGGCTGTGCCTCCCTTTCAACTGGAATTTCCGGCGCAGGCAAAGCTTCCTCTGCTTCTTGAGAAACCACCTGTGAAACTGTCAAAGGAGCTAATTCTTCAACTTGCGGTTTTCCTTTTTGTTCTTCTGGTGCTTTGGGTGCTACAAGTTCTTCTACACTGGCAACAGTCAACACCTGCATAGTTTCTGCTACGTCTCTTCCTATTAGACTAGGCTGGGCTGTCTTCTCTTTTGGAACTTCTGCTGTTGGTAGTGCTTCCTCAGCTTCTTCAGATACAACATGAGAAATTGTAAGTGGAGTCAGTTCGTCCAATTTTGGTTTTCCTTTCTGTTCTTCAGGGCGTTTCGTTGCAAGATCTTCAGTTTCGGTTATGGTGGTCACTTGAGATGTTTCTGCAGCTTCTCGGCCTAGTATGTTGAACTCCGCCTTTTGATCTTTAGGCATAAACTTGGTAGTAAATATGTCCTCCGTTTCGTTGGAAATTACTTCAGAAATCGTTACTGAAGACAATTCTTCTACTTCCATTCTACCTTGTTGTTCCTTCAATTGAGTTACTTTTTCGAATTCTTCAGTGGTTGCTCCAGTGACTATCTGCGTTACTTCAGGAACTTCTCTGCCAGTTAAACTAGGCTGAGCTTGCTGCCCTTTAGGTGCAACAGTTGCAGGCAAAATATCTTCAATTTCATTAGAAACTACTTCAGTAACTGTAACAGTGGTAAGTCCTTCCATCTGAGGTTTTCCTTTTTGTTCTTCAGGTTTGAATTTCCCTTCAAACGTCTCTTCGCGTTCACCAGTCGTCGTCTCCATCTTAACAGCTGTCTCTATGACAGTCTGCGTCATCGTGGCTTGAGAAGATACTCGTTTCTCTTCGTGGATCTCTTGAGTACTCTGAATACTCTCCACTAACGATCCAATTACAGTTTCATGAAGACTGATATCTTCAGTGGCTATAACTCCTTCTCTCTTGGGTGCTACATCAAAGACACTCTCTTTGTCTTCTGTAATAGTCTCCGAAATTTGAAGAGGCGTCATTTTCTGTATATCTATATCTGCTTTTTGTGTTTGAGGTTTGAACACGCCTTCGAACGAACGTTCACTTTCTTCAACTATATTCTGACTCACAATGATACTTTCAAACATGTCTTGTCCAGGAACAGCTACTTGAGGTTGCATGGTAATATCCTTTACTTTATCTGGCATATTAACTTGAGACTCAACGGTAGTGGTCTCGATAATATTACGTTCTGTGATGATTGTACTACTAGCTGTCTGAGCAGCTTCCAATTTCTTGTCCTTCAATAGAGACTCAACTTCAGCTGATGTCACTTCCGTCACAGATATCCCGTGACCTTCCTCAAACGTAGGCACTGCAATCGACGAAATTGTTTTTGGATATTTATCAAATATTCCTTCACTCTCTGCGCTTGGAATATCTTCAATAATTATAGGTTCTAAAGCATCTTGTTTAGGATGAGCTTTGACCTCGCGTTTCTCTAAGGGCTGAACAGCACCAGTGCTCTGTTCGACAAATACCTGAGCCTTCTGCGCCACGTCCATTCCAACCTTCGTTAAAGTAACCTCTGCAGTGCTTTCTTCACGTTTCTGTATGGTCATAGTGTCTTCCTTATCCTGAGTGATTACATGAGAAACTGTGACACTCTTTCCTTCCACGAAGCTCACTTTCGCGCTATGTTCATCCAACTTCATCTTCTCCTCGAATATCGCACTATGTTCTTGCGGAACTGTTTCACTAATATCAACGCTTTCCAACATAGTTTGAACAGAATGAGCTTCAAAAGTCGTCGGCTTTGGTGCTTCAGGAAGATCTCCAAGTCCCTCTCTAAGATTTACTTCCATCTGTTCAGCGACTTCTTTGCCTTCCATCGCTGGTTTTGCTACTTCCTCGCGAGGTTTCTTCATGGCTGACAGTTCTACTTCAGCATCTTGAGCTGTAGTTGCTTCTGTTATAGCAATAAACCTGTTCTCATCTATTGTTACACGTGCACTAGTCTTCTGCATTGATATTTCCTCAACCTTATTTACTTCTTTTTCTGCTAGGATTTGTTCCGTCATTTCGATTGTTTCGAATGGTTTTTGGCCTACTTGTGCTGTTGCTGTGATAGGTTTGACAATGTCCACATCTCCAGTACTTATCTGTGGAATAACTTCTGATCTTTCCGCCACTTCATGTCCGGTTACGATAGCTGGCACTGCCGATCGTGTTTTCTCTTCTTGAACAGTTTGTAATATCTCTTCCTTATCAGCTGCGCTGACTTCAGTCACAGTAGTCACACGTTTACCTTCTTCGATAGAGACTTCTACCTTCTGAACTTCTGGCTTGAATTTTCCTTCGAAAATATTTTCTTGATCTTGAACTATATCTTGAGTGACTTGTACACTTTGATATACTTCTTGACTGGGAAGTGCCTTTTTAGTATCTGGTTTCTCTACCTTCACTTCTGCTACTGAATCTTCAACAGAGACAGTAGTAGTTTCAGCAATTGCATGAGTGGTGTCTAATCCAACAGAAGCTGCATGTTTGGATGGTTGTTCTTCAGAAATATATAAAGATTCTTTGTCTGCAGGAGTTACTTGAGATACAGTTACGATTTTTCTACCTTCTTCAAGATCTACAACAGCTCTCTTATCTTCTGGTAACTGTCCTGGTATCAATTTGTCTTCACTTTCTTGAACAATAGTCTGAGACTCAATTAATGAAGTAAACGGAACATGTTCTGGCATTGCAGTGGCACCTGATGGTTTCTCTTCAACAAATTCGCCTGTGCTAAAATCTACAACTTGCACAGTTGTTTCTGCGACTACGTGACCAGAAACCAAACTCTTCCCAGCTGTCTTCATCTCTGGAAGCTCTTTAGACTTATATTCTTCCTCTTTATCTTCCAAAACCACGGTTGATACCTGTATACTCTGTTCTTCCACTAGAGACATGTCAGCCAGAGCTTGCAATGGCGCTTTATCCTTATTAAACAATCCTTCAGCTTCGGTTGGTTGAGTTTCTGAGCTAATTAAAGCTTCCAGAGGAATACTAGATGGTATTGCCGCGGCTGAAACTGGTTTCACGTCTTCCAATTTTCCAGCACTAGAATCTACAGTCACCTCTGTCTTCTCAGCGATCACGTGACCAGCAAACTGAACACTAGCCTGTTTTTCAGTCGGTTTCTCAGGAATTTTGAGAATATCTTCTTTATCAGCTGGAATTTCAGTAGTGGTAGTAGCACTGATGATTTCATTGATAGATATTTCTGCTTTGTTGGTGATTACAGGTTTGTCCATGAATTCTTTCTCAGTCTCAGACACAACCGTCTCAGTTTGAACGATACTTTCAAATGGCAATCGTTCTTCTTTAGCTGCGACTGTGGTTGGTGCAGGCACAGTTAAGTCTCCAGAAATAGCAGCTGGATTGATCTCTGTCAGCTGAGCCACTTTATGAGCATCGAAACTAGGTACAGCTTGTTCACCATGAATCTCTAGCTTCTCAAAGTATTCCTTCTCCATATCTGAAGCAATGGTCTCAATTACTGTGATTCCTTCTTCTTCCTGGAATGAAATATCTACTACTTTCTTATCTGGTTGTACAAAGTCTTCCATAGGCTTTTCTAGATCACCAGCAGCCGTCTCAGAAGCAATTAAACTGTGGAAAGTAATATGATCTGTTGTAGCTGTTGCCGTAGGAGCCTCTTTGCGTTCAAATTCGCCCACATTATCTGTCGTAGTGGTCTCACTAGTCTGAGCGACAATATGTGTGGGGATATCGAAGCTAGCTGTCTTGATCTCTGGTTTCTCACCTTCTGGAAGCAGACTCTCTTTATCTTCGGTAGTAACTGCTGAAACAATTAAACCTTCTCCTGTCACAAATTCAAGATTCGCTTTCTTATCAGAGGGTTTGATATCACTGAATGGTGCTTCTGTCTCTCTGGTCTGTACTTCTTCGGCAATTGCAGCTTCGATAGGTAATATCGTGGTTTTTGGTTTCATTTCTTGAACGGCTTCATGTGGTAGATCACTTAAGCTTGTATCACTAAGGATTTCCAATTTGGATGCTACTCCTTGTGTGTCGATGTCTACGGTAGCTTCTACACCTTTAGGTTTTTCTTCTCGAGTGAATATTCCCTCTTTGTCTTCTGGATACGTTATACCTACCACGATACCTTGACCTTCTTCAAAAGTGACTTCAATGTTCTTAGTATCAGGTTTTATATCTTCTTGGAGAGGCGACTCTTTCTCAGAAATAGATATCTCTGTCTGTTCAACGACTTCCAATCCACTCTGTTGTTGACTAGCATGTTCTTCCTTTGCCTTGTCTTCTTTCAGAATATCTACATAGCTCGCAAGAACTGTCTCCTGTAACTCAGCAACCTCGTGTCCGCCAGTGATTCCTAAAGTAACCTTTCTTTCTTTTGGTATCTCTTCCACTTCCAACTTTTCTTCTTTCTGGACACTGGTTATCTCAGTGACTGTTAATTTCTCAGTCTTCATCTGAATTTCAACCTCAGCACTCTGAGTAATTGGCAAAACATCTGCTTCTCTCGTTTTTTCTGTTTCAGCAATAGTTGTCTCTGTGACAACCAATTCTTCCAAAGCATCTCGTTGTGGAATAGCCTTTGCAGATTTAGGTGTGTCGATACTCATATCAGCGGTGCTTTGCTCCACTAAAGTCTCTGATTTTAATGCAACTGTGTGACCGGACACCAATGTCTCAGCAGTATAATCCTGTGGCTTCACGTCAGGACTGTAAACATTCTCACGATCGTGGGGAATAACCTCCAAGACAGTTGGGCCAGGTCTGGGTTCAGTCAATTCCACAATTGCACTCTTCTGGTCCGGCTGTACGTCAGTTTTATACAAATCTTCTTTCTCTGCTAACTGTTGCATGGCTACAGTTACGCTTTCTAGTGGAACATGTGATGGTTGAGCTACACCAGAAGCTGGCTTCTCTTCAGGCACGTATTCTCCAGTTGGTGAATGAGTTCTGACTTCTTCGAACACTGGTGCGACTTGTGTAGTAAATTCTGTGCTAGCATATGCTCCCTTAATTTCAGATACTTGTGTA
The DNA here is from genome assembly GCA_905333015.3 of Bombus campestris. Taxonomy (NCBI): domain Eukaryota; kingdom Metazoa; phylum Arthropoda; class Insecta; order Hymenoptera; family Apidae; genus Bombus; species Bombus campestris. Next base: position 13,913,126 of record HG995127.1, on the reverse strand, counting down.
TATTCAGCTTCTCTCTCGCTAGCGATTACCATAGTAGTATGAACGCCTTCTATTTCGTTCATTGTAACTTCAGCCATCTTTGATTCGGGTGCTTTCTCTTTTTCAACAGGTGCTACGTCTTCTGCTACAATTGTCTCTCGCACTACAGTCTCTTGTAATCCAATGGGTTCTATTTTAGCTATGCCAGAAGATGGAACTTCTTTCTTGATAACGCCTAGATTATCTTCTGGTTGAATCATCTCAACCTCTAACGAAACTACAGGATGAGTAGGTACTGTCTTGCCACGATGAGATTCTGGCATTTCGAAGATTTTCAGATCAGCTTCCTTTTCTACAGACGTAGTCTGGAACACTTCAACGCTTCTAATAGCGTCGTAACTAGTTTCTACTATACGTTCTTCGGGTTTGACTATTTCATCCATTTTTGCTTCACGATCGTGAGTCATGGTTTCTTGGATCATCTTAGCCTCTGTCAACTGCACAGCTACGGTTCCACTTTCTTCCACGTATTTCAACTCTTCCTTGAAATCTGACGGGTAATCTGCTGTCTGGATTTCTGATACCATCACATGTTCTTCAGGTCTGATAGAAGTCTCCGCTAATACTTTCGTAGGTTTCTGATCTGGATGATAAATACCCTCAGACTCCTGAATAAGTGTACTCGTGATGGATCCAATTTCTAATGGAGATATTGATGTCTCTGCTGTCTTGGTAGTTGGTTTGTCTCCTGGTTGATACTCTTTCTCTTTCTCAGACGGCACAGTCTCCACTGTCACAGCTGATGTAATCTCGACTACATTTAAATCAGCAACAGCCTTCTTCATCTCTTCAATTGTCAAGTGAGTCTCTGTGTCTTGCGTTTGAACCGTAGATACAGAAACCCCCTCTAACAGAGTTACATTTGGAGTAGCCTCGAATGTATCAGTTTTCCTTTCAGAAATAAACACTCCCTCACTTTCCTGAACAACATTCTGTTGGATAATTGCTGTTTCGTTTCCATAAGATATTCCAATTTGTGCTGTCTGACTAGGTGGTAATCTACCTGGAACATATTCGCCTTCCTTCTCAGGAGCGTGCATTTCTTCTGTGACTCGTTGACGTTGCGGAATGACAGTTTCTGTGGCGACTTCTGTAGGAACTACCAGTTCTGGGTAATACTTTCCTGGTTTATCTTCTGCTCGAACTTCTTCGACAACCAATGGTTCAACTGCTGTCACGTTTACTCTGGGTTTAGTTGGTACAGTCTTTAATGGTTCTAATTTGTCTTCTGACAATCCTTCTTGAACTTCATAGACTGATAAGCCTACTTGAGGCAGAATAGTGTCTTCTGCTTTGACTGTCAATGGCGACACAAAGTCTTCTGTTGGAGCTTCCTTTTGACTTACCATGGTTTCATACACAGTAGTAGCTTCTTGAAGAGTCACACTAACGTCTGCGGTTCTACTGACTTCTTGTTTGTCTATAGTTAAAGTGGATAGATTATCATCGTTGGTCAAGGTCTCACTGACAATTAAACCTTCGGATGGAACAAAAGCTGGTGTTGCTTCGTAGGATGTAGGTTTGAATGTATCAGTAAATTCGCCAGTGGAAGCTTGAATTGTTGTTTCTGTTGTAGAATAAGGTTCTACCGGTGAAATAGATAAGGAAGCTTTACGTTCAATGGGCCTAATTTGAGTTATATCGTCGATTTCTTTTTCCTGAACGGGGACCAGGTGCTCGGTTAATGGGGTAATCGTGTCCATAGTTAATTTAGCTTTCTCTAATTCTGGTTTTCCAGGTGCTTGTTCAATAGTACGATCTAAAGGTACTATTTGATGTCTTTGACTAGAAACGTTTAATATGATCGAAGGCATTGATTTATCTTTTGTCACTTCGAATTCCTCGATTTCTTCCAGCTCAACCTCGTCTTTTCCAATCTTTGGTCGTTTGGGTTTCAATTCTTTTCTCACTTTTTCTACTATTTCTTCTTCTTCTTCCTCTACAACCTGTTTCTCTAAATCATCGCGTTTCTTTTGTTTTTGAGCCACCCTGCCCTTCGAGTCTGTTTCAATAACGATCGTTTCGACTTCTTCCTCAATTTCTTCCGCGTCCTTTTTCTTCTTTTTCTTCTTTTCAGTCTCCTCGATCTCCTCGATTTCTACAACTTGAACCCCCTCGTCCCTATCTTCCTTTTTCTCCTCGATTTGTTCCTTTGGTTTTGTTACTTTTCGTTCGTGCAGTGTCGTGTATGCCTGCCGTGTGTCCTCGTATTCTGTGGAAAGTATGTGAGAATATTCGTGTCAATCATAAACGCGGACATGTTCGGTCTTTCTCTCACGTTAAGCCTTTCGCTCAGTTCGTTCGTTCGCACGCTCTCACTTTCCCGAGTTAGGCGACAAAATTTCATTCTCGTAATTTTTTTTACATTTGTTTGTTTTACTGTTTTGCAGACTTCATGCGACGAACCATAGAATATGCGGATGCTGCTTGCTCAGACAACGTGCTTCAATACGATACAGGAGTGAGACAAAACCTACATACGTATAGTGCACGGAGTTTGTGTGAAGGTAAGAGAAAATAAATCAAAAGAAAATAATACAAAGAGAAAGTAAAAGAAAAGGAAAAAATAAGAAAAATTGGAATATAGCGGATAGTGTGTGAACAGCGTATTCTATTTTACTCTACGCGGCTTCCAAAGGTATCGTATAGTTTTTTTCATTGTGCTCTTAACGAGAATGCGAAGCGTTGACCCTTTCAGGACGAGAATGTTAAAATATCAGAGGTACAAAGGAAAAATGGAAGTTTTCTCGATTTTGTCTATTTTGATGGATGATTTTCAAATTTTTTAGAGATACTTTTAATATTTACAACAAACGGATTCAAATAAGATGAAACATTGAGGTAGTAAAAAATACTTACTACAAATGTATGGGTTATTAATCTCAAGTACAATATAATAAATTAATTAAATATAATAAACTATGACATGTGTAATATTATAAGAATATTATAGACTAATTACGCATTCTTCGTAAATTTATAACAAAAATAGAGGGGTTGCAAGTTTCTTTATCTCTTTATACAATGCCTTCAATAGATTTTGTAAATTATGTCATGGCGTTTCGTAACGAGAAAGCTACGAATATATTTACATTGACAACTATAATTTATTTACATTATAATGAGTAAGATGTTTTGAAACGAGCTTAAAAATCTACCTACGATGCCATTTAGTATCACTAAAATATACGAATTAAGGAATGTTATTTAATTTTTCTGCTTACGTAATCTTATAGCCTATCGTATTGCGAATTATACATTGAAATAAATTATCGTTTTGACAATCATTTTCATAAAATATAAGAAAGTTATGTCTATATATTTATATCTCAATAGATATAAGCATATACAAACATTCATGTTCCCATCATTTTGAAAATGTATTAGGGCTATCATATTACTTACAAAAATACTAAAAACTTCGTCCATTATCCGCTTCCATTTTTCTCGTAAATTACATTTACAAGAAAATCGCTGGCAACTAACAGCGTAAACACATTATATATAATTACTAGATAATCATTCTATTGCAAAGTGTGTCATCCTGAATGGGTCACAGACAGTACACCGTCGGGTAGGTAGATAATATTCGCGATGGAAACTACTCGATCGACACAGTGTCATTTTGTAAAGTTTCTTAAAACGGTACAGAATGAAATATTGTTTCACTGGTTGGAATTACGATGTCTCTGGAATGTTTGTTGCGGTATCTAAGAGTAGTGTGCGATGGATAGTGCTGCTTCGCAGGCACCTGTGCTCATGCGTTGTTTAATAACAAGTGATGCGTGTGTAAATTTCGTGTAGTGGCAGTGGAAAGAGATAGTATAGGCCGGCCAGAAGTCAAACCAACATTAACACAAAAGAAAAAAAGAAAGAGAACTACAAGAGACGCTTGTCTGTTACACATCGTGCTTGCTGCCGAAAATAAAATAAAGTGGAGAAATTAAAAAGAAAAGAAAAAGGAATAAAAGGTAAATCTTTTGTCTAATCGCTAATCATCCTGTATGTGGGACAACGTTGTTATACAGAAAGATCTATGTGAGTGTGTAACTTGAATGTGTAACAGTAACAAGTAAAAACAGCCAATTGCATTCTAACTAACGTTGCAAATATATACTACTACTAGTAAATATCTATTTACAAAGGAATAATATAATACAATCTACTGATGTAGAAACTATGAAATATATACAGACATGAAAATTATTATTTCTCTAAATTTCCACTACATTGAAATGGAATATTTGCGGTGATTTTAACGTATTTCATAATATTCAAAGCATCGTATAGTATATAATTTTCATTGAAAATGTAATACTCGATTCATTGAAATCGAATATCTATCGACTTCAATGATCTCGTGATAATTTATTTCGCAGTTTCTCGAATGATACAAGAGGGCATGAAAAAGAACATAAATGAAACGTTAAGCAGAAAAATGTGGTGGAAACGATGGGTCCGTTACCAAATGCAAATGAAATACATGAATTGAAGCGTAAATCAAATTTTACTTACATCGAAGCTGCGATTAGCAGAGCGAAGCTCAAAACGAGAAGCTTTTGGTGGTGGACGTGGTTTGGTGAAGCGGGTAAAAGATTTATATACTAATTTAGGTGATTATATTTAAGGGAACAGGAAGAATAGAATAATGAAGGGATACGGCGCGTGGAAAGCATAGCGGCATAAGCAGAATAATTTTACTGCTATTATTCGATCAAGTAAAGCTTCATGCATCTGAAAGAATAATAAAATATAATCATTACGTAAAGACCGTATCGTATGATTGATCACGCACGTGCTTTCTTTTCTCTCAATATCTTTTGGTCTACGATACGTGGTATCGATTCTATTAGTCAGCGCAAGTGAGCTTTAAACATGAGATGAATTTTTTATTTAGTAATTAAGACGATCTTCAAGCTTGTAGCGGAATGTTTCATGAAGAATTTGGTATCCGTTCAGAATTGCCACATTCCTTTGATTTAATTAATTCCCAACTAGTGTCAATGGATCGTAGATGACTCGTAACGAAGTTAATTTCGGACAATTCTATTCTTAAATTATGTTTCCTATCTTATGCGATAAAGATTTTGCATTCATCGTATTATGTAACATTAAGATATTAAATTAATTTAATTAAAATTACATATTAAATTAATATTACATAAATGAAAATCATTCATTAATTTATTGAATTAAACAATTAGCTAAAAATTAAACTAATGTCATATGTAATAATATAAATTAAAAATAAATAATCCACTGTGTTATGGTCACCTATGATCCAATAATACTAGTTAAAGATTAAAATTCTACTACAGATAAAATTATCTTTAGAAATCCTACATCTTCTTCATTGACCATATTTAACATACTTGAAGTGAAATAGAAACACAAATATAAATGTAAACGCAGGCTTAGAAAATTAGCTCTGCAAGGAACTCCTGAGGACGGTTTAAGATTTAAGAAAAGTACAGTAAAGAATTGAAAAAAGTAGAATTGGAATGTCGATGTGGTGTCGACTGTCCGGACACTGAAATCTTTGCGCCGAAGAAATGAGAAGTAAATAATATTAATGATGCTGTCCATTCGTGAGTCGAATGGCGAATCGTACGAATGTATATCCCATGCACTGAGAACTCGTTGCTTCAAACCTTTTATGTCACGAATATCCTGCGCGCGGATGGCTTTTCTTTCGTCCCTCCTCTCTGCAATCAGAAAACCCATTCGTTTCTTTCGTGGGAGCTCTGGGAAAAGGAGATCAGTACGAAGAGCAAAACACTCGAAGAAAAAAGAAAAACACACAGGGATATTATGGCACATGGCAAAAGAATCACTTTTATTTGATACTTGAAATGTACAATACATGACGTACAAAAAAGTATGACGAAGGAAATCTTTTTGTTATTGAATTATATACAAGAAGAAAAAAAAATTGAATAAAACGCATGCTTATTCGAGCTTATATATATGTAGTCGTGAAGCCGCACTATATACAAATATTAAAAACGTAAGAAAAATGTACACTCATAAAGTGTATAGGCAGCCACGCAAGCACACACCAAAACGTAAGATGTTTAATGTATTAAGTAGAAAAAGACTATCTGCAACATCGTTTTGTAACATTGCATTGTTCGTGGTATATGAATATTTTTATGTCTCTTTTTTCATATTTCAAACCTCACACCGTATTCTCCACTTACCCATGAAATGGACCTCCATTTTGTGGATCATATCTACTCGTTCTGTAACTCGTCCCTCCGTTTCAACCTGTGAAGAATTATTTTTACTATGTTTCCGATTCGAATTTTATATAAATCTCATAATAATCGTATATAAATTGCCTTTTAAAAAAGCCTATGATATATAGCAGATATATCGATAATATAATACAAATAGATGGTAACTAAAAATTGAAGCAAAAGATAAAAAATTCCTATGGTAAGAAAACTCGACTTTTTGATCATTCTACTTCATATTTCTAACCTTGCTCCAATCCTCGAATTTAAGAAAATACTACGATTCAAGATTGAAACTCAAAATTGAATGCAACAAATCAAATTCGAAAATAATATAATATTAATTAATATTCTTTTCCAAATATTTTTCCCAAATTTCAATAAGTTTTTTTTTAAAACAGACAAATACGATTGAATCAAGATTAACTCGAAGCACATAGCAGGGTTAGAAAGAAGTAGAAAATCAATCCTTACTTCCGTAGCTTCTGTAACCTCCCAAGCACGCGGCCGGAAGTCCTCCGGAGCAAAGTGCGTGAGCACTTCCTCCACGGTAACGTGTTGCAGCTCGATCATCCTCATAAAAGCACGGAAGCCAACGGTAGCGGCTACTACACTTTCGTCGGTGGTCGTTTCCTCCGTTAGAACCTGCGTGATCAATGGACCATGACCTTCTCGTTCCACTAATTGAACCAGCGCATTCTGAGCCTCGGGGGTTTTCAACGCAGGGAAATTGTCCGTCCTGTACAGACTCTCGTTTATCTCGTTCACGGAGACACCTTGGCGCACCAAGAAGCCGATAGTAGCCAATTCTCGAAGAGGAGCTTCGCCAGGTCCAAATTCTTTCGCGTGAAGCATCTCCATAATTTCCTCCACCTCTCTCGCGATATTCTCTCTTTGTCTTTCTACGATTTCCTCGATGGTCACTTCTTCTTTCACCTTTATCTTGTCTTTCTTCTTCTTTTTCGGTTTTTCCTCCGTGATTACTTCTCTGGGCTTCTCTTCGAATATTTCTTCTTCGGTTACCACTGTTTTCTTTGCTTTTCGTTGTTTGGCCTCGATTCGTTTCATCTCTTGGATACCAGCTTCAGTGTGCACCTCTGACACAGAGACGGTTTGCAGGGTTTCCGACGTGATTTCAGCGCGATCGACCACCGATTCCACTGTGAAATCTTGCGCTATGTCTTCCGTGGCCACTTCTGAGACGACGACTATACCTTCGCGCTCCTCCACCACCCGTTTTGCACGGTCCTCAGGCTTTGGTACCATTTCGCGCGCCTTCTGATCGTCGATCTTCTTCAGCGACGCGGTTGCTTCCGTCACTAGCGGCTCTTGGATCGGCACCACTTTCTTTGCTCTCGATATCTATGAAATCGAATGTTAACGTTTAATGTATGAGCATTAAGTGAACGAATAAAGAATATTGTAGAGGTTGGTTTTATGGTTTGGAATTTTATGAAATAAATTTATCCTTTACTAACATTTTAGTTGACTATGGAGCACAATAATTAATGGTAGCTGTTAATATTATTTATAGTGATATAATGTATTTAATATCGACATTATGTAATTCTAATCGTCATTTGATATATTCCTGGATTATAATTTTCTGATCCTTTTTATCTGAATTAAGATTGTATTATTGCTAAATTATTGAAATTTAAGTACAATTCCATTAGACGTAAATTGTTTACAAATTTTCTATACCATCTAACGGAATTGTATATATATTTAATTGTTATATCTACCTCTGTTGGTTGTTCTTCAATAATCTCTGTCGTTTCGAGTACCTGAGTCTCTTCAACGTCGACAATTTTCCTAAATGTAAAATTTCCATTATATCTCTTTATATATAAAACGCTTATTACTAACATATATTTAACTACTAATTCTACTGACTTTTCCTCTGGTTGTTCTTTAGGAACTAGTTTTTCTTTGCGCACTTCCTTCTTGTCTATCTTCACACGTTCAGTCTTCACCTTCTCCTTCGTCTCTTTAGCCTTCTTCAACTCTGGCTTCTTCTTTTTCGGTTTCTCCTTAGGTTTGACTTCAGTCACCTGTTCTTCGATCACCTCTTCTTCATCAAAGAATGTTGTCTTACCCGTTATATCTGAAGGAAGAATTCGTACGATATCCCATTTTTAATTAATTATATACAGATTTTAATGTAGTTAATTTTTAATTAACGGTATAAAATTATCATTAATTTTATATTTTCATGCACTACCTCCTTTAAAATTCCTTATAAATTTTCCTTCAATTTTCTCACAATATTATTTAAATGACATACAAGTTTTTATTATTTAAACGCGAATAACATGTATATAGTTTGGTAGATTTAAAAAAAAAGGTACCTGTTACGTGTAGTTTAGCTTTCGTCGTTGCCAAACCTATCTCACTGGTAGCTTTGCACACATAAGTGGCATCGTCTTCTTCGGTCGCGTGTTTAATCGTTAGCGATGTCTTTTTCTCTTCATCAGAAATACGAACTTTCATATTCTGGGTATTGGAGACCAACTTGTCATTCTTGTACCATACAACGTCTAAAAATGAAAAAATAATGAAATCGAATTCACAAAATGCGTACGAATTAATATTCTATCGAATCAATTTGTAATTTTATATTTATTTTTAGCTGCAACAATAACATTAAAAAATAGCGAATTTTAATTTATCCCACCTTACAATGTATTTGCCATTATCTTATGAAATTCTCTTCAATCTTAATAGTAACATTTTAATTTTAAACGATTTTTACAATTTATGAACTGATCTGATATGAGCATGTAAAATCTAACAACAATTAAACGATGCAATTTTATATGTTTTTTAAAACATATTTCTTCGTATTGGTATACGAGCTATTCAGAACTCAAATTGATTAACTTTGTTTTTTAAAAATTTCTTAATTTTACTATCAAAGCAAATAGCATTTCCTGTTTCAAAAACATATTATCCTTGATGATAATCTTCTGCATGGCATATATAGTAATTATTTGTGATAATTATTAAAAATTGTAAAATACCTGGAGCAGGATTGCCAGAGTATACGCATTCGAACACTGCGGTTTCACCTTCCCTCGCATAAACGTCGGTTATCTCTTGGATGAATCGTGGTACAGATTGCGTGGCTAAAACCAGGACACATAAATTGTGATAACTATTTAATAGGAAAAAGAGAAAAGTCTATGAAACAAAAATCATTAATAAACAGTTTACCTGATCTCTTGATTGGTGATTGTGCGACTAGCGTGACCCCGATGTCAGTAATCTGGTTAGCCGAACGAGAAAAGAACAAAACACTCGTACACAAAGAAAATCCATGCGAAACAACAATTTTATAAAAAGCATAAGAAAAAATTAATCTTATTATACAAGGCGATTCGTGCAACTCAAACGAGTCATATCTCTTTGTTGATTAAAATTCAAGGAAAATATTAGAAGAAAAAGAAGATATTAAAATTTCAATATTAAAGGTAAAACACTTTTTAACTTTGAAGTTTTAAACTGATCAATTTCGGTCCGTGTTATCTTAATATGTTTTTATGTAGAATTTTTTTTATACAAATTATTGTACCTGTGCAAAAAATGTATATCTTCTTAAAAAAGTAGTACAAATGTCTTAAAATGATTCACCTTTTTCCTCGAGTATTTTTTTCTAACTTTAACAAAGAACTGACTATTGACTTGTTTCCATTGTTACGTAAATCAGCCTGTACCTATATTGTTAGTAATTCGATCAACAAGAATACCTGACATGGTGCCTCTTTCATCCTCACTATGATGTTCACTGCATGAAACCTCGGACGTTGACATGTTTCCAGCTAATCCAAGGTTTCCACTGCATTGACTCTCCAGCAACAAAAATTCTTGCAATTCCTCTTGACTATCTGCCGTATGCAATTGTTGAAAAGCTTCCAAATCAATTTCTCTCGGTTCCAAAGGATACATCTTTGGATCCATCATCAAGTTGCCAAAACGACGTTCCTTCGACCACCTTGCTACTGGAATTCTAGATTTCGGATAAGTATGATATTTCCTCGCGTGGTCATATTCCAACGTAGTTTCCATTATCTTTCCAGCGCCATAATGCTCGGTAGCGAATTTATTTTGCCCACTTCCGGTCGAAGCTTCGCTGTTCTCCTCTATAGGCGACAGATAGACGCCAGTTTCTGGAACGTTCAAATGTTCAGGGTGAACGTGGCTCCTTTTCTCAGTTCTCGGAGGTGGAAACTCGTCGAAGTCCAATACGATCTTCTTTTTCCTTTGCGTTCTTAATGATTCCATCTTAGACTCGTCTTTCTCTACCGATATCTTATCGATGTTCTGCGTGGTTTTATTTATTGTTCCGTCATTACTAGTCGTATCAATAGCATGCGTCTCTTCTTTCAATTCAACACTTTTGCTCAGTTTTACCGCAACTAACTTATCGGCGGATTTTATTGGTTTTGATTTTTCCAATCTCGTAGGCGAAGGAGAGTTCGATTTACCTGTTGCTTTCCTCAGCTTCTCGCTCGACGTGGATTCGTTGATCTTTGAACACTTTGCTCGAACCGGAGACGGAGATCTAGCTTTCACGGTCGTCACGATCGTTCCCCTTATTGGCGAGGTCGACTTTTCCAACGTCAAAGGCTTCGACAATTTCACCTTCTGCATATTAGAAGATTTACTCGTGCTACTTCCATCTCGTCTACTTTTCATTGAAACAGTCGTCGAAAGCGACTTCGTCTCCGCGCTCCTTTTCGTCACGGTTTTCTCCTCCAAACTCTCCGATTTCTTTTTTTTCACCACTTTACTTAATCTTTCACCTTTCATCTTCTTATCCATACTTTTTTGTTCGTATCTAATCTCGTATTTGTCAGTAGATTTAGATTCAGAACTATTTTCGGTATTTTGATCCAAGATCGTCCCTTTCTGAGTAATATTCATCTCCCAAGAATATTTTGTGCAAGTAATCTCTTGTTCGAACTCTGTGGAGTCGGAGAATCTTCTGGACAAGAAGAATCCTTTCGGAGAAGAATCTTCCTCCTCGAAACACCTCTTACCTTCGTCGTCGATGTTCATTAGAGTTCTTGTGGAAGAGAATTCGCTGATCATCGTCGAGCTATCTCTCTGAGAACCTTCGTCCCTAATGGCACGATCGTCCAGGCTATCCGTCGAAAAGCTGCACTCTGCTTCACTCAGCATGCAATCGATCGCCTGTGACTGACGACTCTTACCTCTTAGAGCTTCTTGCATCTCTTCCATTTCGGCCACCCATGATGGTTTCCTGTACTCCTTTGTTCCGAGGATTCCTAACAAATCGAGGGATTATTAGCGATGTATTCGCATCTTCGACCCTTTCAGTCCCATCTTCCAAGCGACGTAACAATATTTTTTAAGCCCTCGCATTTTAGAACAAAGCATTCTTTTCCGTTTCTTGGCTTTCGAATCATTTCGTGAAACTGTTTGGAACCTTTTTAATTGGAAAATCTGAACGCGAGAATTTTGAAAAGCACGCGTTGCGATTTGTAATTTTCAGAAGTTTGATAATTTAGAGATTTGATAATTTAGACACTTAGAAGTTTAAAAAATTTGGTGATTTAGAAATTCGTAAGTTCAGAGATTTCAGGAGCTTGCTGTCAAGCTTTTGAAAGTAGATATCTTCTTGTTCTCTGCAATCGTAAAATTTGGAAATTTCGCTACAAGAGTTGTTTAAGTTAATCTGCGGATTAATTCTAAATTAAGAATCTTATGATCATTTCCACATAAAAATTCGAGAGCCAATGGATGGAACTCAAAGGGTCCGAGTAGCTGGCAGAACGCTAAATGAAAGAATATAAAAAAAGTGTATAAAAGTGATAGGATGTGCGTGTTCAGTGTGAGTTTTGAGACATAATATTTATGTGGGAGATATAGGGAGAGCATTGGGAGATTTTCGCTGATGAATCCAATCGAAGAAGAGCGTAGCTGAAAAGAACTCGTATCAAGCAGATTAGCGAAGCTTCTACAACTTTCGAAAATTGCTTCTTCGTTCGGCATGAACGAATCGTTACCTTCTACAGACAGGTACGTCATCGTAGTCGATACACCGAGTGGATTGTGTACTTCGAACACAATCTCACCCGTGTCGTCGGGATATGTTTCGGCTATCGTCAGTATCGACGTGCCATCGTCGAATTCCTCGATTTGGAATTCTTCGGACGGCATGATCTCCTGGCCTTGCTTGTACCATTTTCCTTCTGGTTTCGGTTTTCCCTTGACCTTCACTTCCAATCTATGAAAAATAGAACATAATAAAAATTGATAGAAGTGAGTGAAAATAGCTAGATTTGATTTAATAAAATTCTTAGCTTTATCCATAAGAAATTATCGATGGTATTAGTATAATTATTAGATATATTGGACAAATTAAATTAACTATTAGCGTTTAGTCGAAAGAATCAGCTTTGTCTGACTCGAAAGTAACATTCTACTTATTGGATTGGTAACTAAGTGATTGCGGATTTTATCATTATGATGGTAATAACAAAATTACAAATGACAATGACAAGTGACAAAATTAATTGCCAACCCAATAGATATAGAATAAAATACAACTGGATTTTTTTGATTCTCAAATGGAGATATAAAAATTGTAACGATTTTGTTTTCGTAAAAATATATACGATTATTTTCCATGGGTTCACATTCGCGTGAAAGTTTTCCTAATTGTATGTAACATCATCTTTTTTACCTGGTTAACTCTCCGACTTTGGTAGGAATTAACTGAGGAAGTTTCTTTATTATCTCCGGTGCAGATTCCTCTGTGTCCGTGTCGAACAAGGGAGTTTCCTAAAAAAAAAAAAAAGAATTAAATTGAAAAGTTATACGTATTTATAGAAAAATCGTAGTTTATGTAAAGCGATTTTTGTGTAGGTACCTTGGGAGATAAGAGATCCTCTTCCGAACCACTCTGCCCTGTAGTAAGAGACGTTGCAACGATCGAGGATGCAATCTCCGAATCTGGTACGTACTCGTATGCTGCGAAGGGGAAGATATTATCATAAAAATGGGATTATGGTGTTTTAAAATGTACATTTCATAAAACATATCATCTTGATTTTTCATATTCTTGTAATACTATCTTTAATACCAAATTAAATAGTATTATTCTTATTAATTTATATTATTTCTTGTTATATCATTTAATTTGATATTATCTTACAATCTTCTATGCAACATTTTCCTACCACACGTTTCGTACCAAATTTAAATAAATGCTATTTGTTCGATCATAACAATTCAATATACAATAAAATCTCATCACCCATCATTTTATTATTCAACACATTATCTAATATCAGATTTTTTCAAATTGTTACTTTTAGTGTTACCATTAAGTTTATATTCCTACGTATTATTTTGTCTTTACAAAACTGTCTTATAAATTTCCCCTAAATTTTCTCAAAATCTTATTTATCATCTCGAATTTAATCATCTCTGTTATTATCTACAAACAACAATAATTAAATACACGCTAAAATTCATTACCTTCCACGATAAGCGACGTCATGCAAACAGCCTCGCCAACAGGATTCACGGCACGACAAGTGTATTCTCCGGCATCTTCAGGGAATACTTCGGTTATGGCCAAACTGCACACACCTTCCGTGTCTTGTATAATAGTAATCTCTTTGCCCTCTTTGATAGGTTTGTTGTCGTGGTACCATTCCACTTTAGGCGTAGGTTTCCCTTGGACGATACACGTCAGGTTTGCGCTTTCACCGTCCATGACCCTGACCGGTGACAATCGTTTAACAAACGTCGGTGAAACAAGCTCAACGGTTTCTTCCCACGGTGTCTCCAACATATTTATCGTCGCTGTGCAGGTGACTGATCCGCCAACGTTTTCCGCGCGACAGGTGTACGTGCCCGCGAACTCGGGCTTGATCTCATTGATCATGAGGATCGATCTGTTCTCTTGCGTCACAATTCTTACCTGTGGCGTGGACTGCAATAGAAATTCACAAATTATTTTGTTCATAATTCTCAAGAGTCTCTGGTATTGTTAATTTCGAGTATAGGTATTTTAAATCTTTAAACACAGATTGTTTATTATTTGCGATGTTTGAGGATTTCTCCTATGATTCAATTTTGCCGAGGATATTTTAGAATTCTAAATGCAAATTGTTCATTATTGGGTGACTTTTAATGGTTTCTGTTCAATTTTCGATGCAAACATTTTTCTAAGGATTCCAAGTGCAAACTGTCTTTTGTTTGTGATTTTCAAACGTTCTTGTCGTGGTTAACTTTAAGTGCAAACGATTGGAATTCTTGATGGAGATCATCGTTTATTTGTAATTTTTTAGAATTTTTGTTCTAACTAGTTTCCTGTGTATGTATTCTGGAATTTTGATACAAGTGTCTCGTTATTTAATGAGAGATGTAGTTAGCTGTTATTAAGATTCCGAGAATGATACGCCTTGAACAGAAGTCAAAAGATGTGGAAACTGAACTTGAAAATATAAGCAGAGGAACAAGTGTGTAAATGTTAAAAAATACAAACGCAGAAAAATATAACGAGAAACAGGAAAATGAATAAGTACGAAAGTAGAAAGCTGAAGTACCTCCAGAGGACGAGTTTCGTGGAACCACTGGAAGGAGGCGGTCGGATAGGATTCAACACGTGTTTCCATGATCACGACCTCTCCTTCGGCGACAATCTGTGGTTGTAGCGGCTCGATGAACCTCGGAGCTTTCACTTCGTCTGTCTTGTCCTCGCGTTCTTTTACCGTAACAGAGCCCGAACTTCTCGCCTCTCCAACAGGATTTTGAACTCTAACCTCGTATTTCCCGCCATCTTTCTTCGTCACCTCAGGAATATATAATTCAGTGGTAGTTTCATAAATATTTATCACCCGTTTGTCAGATGGGACAATTTCGGTTCCATTGCGGAACCATTTTACTTCTGGCGTTGGTTTGCTCTCGAAATCGGCTGACAAAGTTAGAGGTTTTCCAAGTTCGGCTACCAAGGCTGGTAAAGGCCTGGTGATCTTTGGTGCTCTTAGAACTTCCGGTTTAGTGATCTTCACCGCGGTACCGATCACCAAATTAGCTCTGCATTCGGCTCGACCGAATTTATTCACAGCTCGAACGCGATAAATCGTCTCGTCCTCTTTCATTGGTTCCAATATATGCAATTTTGCTTCACCGGTTTCAGGATTGAAGGTGATTTCTCTACCCTTTTGAGGTTTCAGTTCTTGTTCTCCGCGATACCATTTTACTTCCGGCATCGGTGTTCCAGTGACCACACATTCCAGTAGAGCTGGTTTGTGCTCTTCCACCATGAGAGGCTTAATGGGTGTTGCGAAGTGTGGCGCTACGCCTTCTTCCTCTTTTTCTGTGAAATAGAACGTCGTATGAGTTTATGGTAATTGTAAAGTGGAACGATCACGCGACGATACTGTAAAACTTCATGCAAAATACATTTGCATAATAGGGTAGATTGTACGCAACGAGCATAGAATTTTAGTTTCGTTAAAATGTTTGGATGTATATAATTATAATTATCATTATTTTTATTAATAATTGAAATATTCAAGAATAATTATTAATAAAAATAATGGCTTTTTTAAACGCAAAGCGAGCAGGCTTGCCAATCGCGAAAATTTCTTTAATTTAAATAAAAAAGCAAACACTAATTTCTGAAATTTAAAATACAAACTTTTAAAAATTTGTATATATATTTTTATAGATTTTATGGGACTTATACAAAATTGCTTTCCTTTTAATTAAGTGTATCTACATTACCCTATAGAATAAGGAAAACACACAGTAATAACAAAAAAAAAACACACACACACACACACACGTAAAAAGCATCGTTCACACGTTTGCCAAGAAATTTCATAAATCCATAGAGTTGTAAGCCATTTGTAAAAACTCGTCAATTCCATAAGCCATAGAAAATTGAACGAAAACGATTACACAGACGTCACAACACACAGATCTAGTACCGAATATCACGAGATTCACGGTGGACGTGGCTACTCCAGCAGGATTTGACGCTCTGCAAGAATACATGCCGGCATCCTCTTCCTTCACCTCAGTTATCTCCAACGAGGCTGTCGTTTCGTAGATGGTCATTATATACTTCTCACTGGCGTGAAGCTCCTGCTCGTTTCTGTACCAGGTAATTTCGGGGAATGGACTGCCGAACACTGTACATGTGAATTCTGCGGTTGTTTCTGGTTGCGCGATAACGGGTTGTAGTTTCTGAATGAACCTCGGAGCAATCTTTTTGTCTTTGTCCGTGATGGATATTTCTACTTGCGTACGCTGCTTGCGTCTGCTCTTACGATCCTCCACTTTTTCTTCTTTGATCTTTGTTTCGACCTCGACTACATCTTTCGTGACCACATCTTTTACTTTTTCCTCCACTTTAACCTCTTCTACGGTAACAGTTTCATCGATCACTTCTGCCTTTTCTATAGGGACAGATACAGGTACCTCTTCTGGTTTCGTTTTAGGTTTCCTCCATGGTATTTTAGCCACTGTTTCTTCCTCCTCTTCTATCTCTTTTGGTTTCTCTAATTTCACTGGTTTCAATTCTGGTATTTTTTCTTCTTTAGGTTTCTCTTCGGGTTTCTCTTTTTTGATAGGTTTCAGAGTTACCTCTTCGGGTACTTCCTTTTCCTGTGGCTTCTTGGGTATTGGTCTAAGACGAACCTCATCTTTCTCTTCTACTACTTCTACCTTTTCTTTCTTGACTGGTTTAAGAACCACTTCTTCTACTTTTTCTATGAATTCTTCGTGTTTCTCGACTGGTTTCAATTCGACTACTTCCTTCTCTTCTTCTGGCTTCTTTGGTCGTCGTTTCTTTATCCTAGAGACTTCCGTTTCAACAATCTCTTCAATTACAGTATCTTCTTTGCGTACCACTTCAGGTTTGATTTCTTCAATTTCGACTTTTTCTTCGACGACTTCTTTCACCATTTCTTTCTTCGGTGTCCTCCACGGAATTACGGGCGCTTCTACAGGTTTATGTTCTTCGATCTCTTTAACCACCACTTGGGTTATCTCTTTAGCTTCCACTTTCTGTTCCACGACCGTTGTTTCTTCCGAGACCACTTTCTCTTGATCGATCGGTACGACTGTGACTTCTTCTCGGAAATCGACGACCTTCTTCGCCTTTCTGCCAACGCGCCATGGTAATATGGATTCAGGTTTTTCCTCTTCTTTAGGTTTCTCTTCGACTTTTTCAGGGACCTGCTTCGGAACCGGTTTTAATTTCACTTCCTCCGGTTTCTCCTCTTCTGGTTTCTCGATAGGTTTGCCTGGTTTCAACTTAACTTCTGGCTTCTTTTCTTCTTCCGGCTTCTCCTTTTCTATGGGTTTCAAAATAACTTCTTCTGGTTTCTCCTCATCCTTCGGAAGACGCTTGACGGGCTTTAAAGTAACTTCTTCAGGCTTTTCTTCTTCCGGTTTTTCCAAGAATTTAACAGGTTTCAATTTAACTTCAGGTTTTTCCTCCTCCGGTTTCTCTTTCTTTACTGGTTTTAGAGTCACTTCCTCCTTTTCCTCCTCTTCTTTAGGAAGACGTTTAACTGGCTTCAATGTAATCTCTTCAGGCTTTTCTTCTTCAGGTTTCTTCAAATGCTTGACAGGTTTCAATTTAACTTCAGGTTTTTCCTCCTCTGGTTTCTCTTTCTTAATTGGTTTCAAAGTAACTTCCTCCTTCTCCACCTCTTCCTTAGGAAGACGCTTGACTGGTTTTAATGTCACTTCTTCAGGCTTCTCTTCCGCTTCCTTGGGAAGTCGCTTAACAGGTTTCAACTTAACTTCCGGTATTTCTTCTTCAGGTTTCTCCTTCGTAATTGGTTTCAAAGTAACTTCTTCCTCCTCCACCTTTTCCTTAGGAAGACGCTTGACTGGTTTTAATGTCACTTCTTCCGGTTTTTCCTCCTCTTGCTTGGGAAGTCGCCTAACAGGTTTTAACTTAACTTCTGGTTTTTCTTCTTCAGGCTTCTCCTTCGTAATTGGTTTCAAAGTAACTTCTTCCTGCTCCACCTCTTCCTTAGGAAGACGCTTGACTGGTTTTAATGTCACTTCTTCAGGCTTCTCTTCCGCTTCCTTGGAAAGTCGCTTAACAGGTTTCAACTTAACTTCCGGTATTTCTTCTTCAGGTTTCTCCTTCGTAATTGGTTTCAAAGTAACTTCTTCCTCCTCCACCTCTTCCTTAGGAAGACGCTTGACTGGTTTTAATGTCACTTCTTCAGGCTTCTCTCCCACTTCCTTGGGAAGTCGCTTAACAGGTTTCAGCTTAACTTCTGGTTTTTCTTCTTCAGGTTTCTCCTTCATAATTGGTTTCAAAGTAACTTCTTCCTTCTCCACCTCTTCCTTAGGAAGACGCTTGACTGGTTTTAATGTCACTTCTTCAGGCTTCTCTTCCACTTCCTTGGGAAGTCGCTTAACAGGTTTCAACTTAACTTCCGGTATTTCTTCTTCAGGTTTCTCCTTCGTAATTGGTTTCAAAGTAACTTCTTCCTTCTCCACCTCTTCCTTAGGAAGACGCTTGATTGGTTTTAATGTCACTTCTTCAGGCTTCTCTTCCACTTCTTTGGGAAGTCGCTTAACAGGTTTCAACTTAACTTCCGGTATTTCTTCTTCAGGTTTCTCCTTCGTAATTGGTTTCAAAGTAACTTCTTCCTTCTCCACCTCTTCCTTAGGAAGACGCTTGACTGGTTTTAATGTCACTTCTTCCGGTTTTTCCTCCTCTTGCTTGGGAAGTCGCTTAACAGGTTTCAACTTAACTTCCGGTATTTCTTCTTCAGGTTTCTCCTTCGTAATTGGTTTCAAAGTAACTTCTTCCTTCTCCACCTCTTCCTTAGGAAGACGCTTGACTGGTTTTAATGTCACTTCTTCCGGTTTTTCCTCCTCTTGCTTGGGAAGTCGCCTAACAGGTTTTAACTTAACTTCTGGTTTTTCTTCTTCAGGTTTCTCCTTCGTAATTGGTTTCAAAGTAACTTCTTCCTTCTCCACCTCTTCCTTAGGAAGACGCTTGACTGGTTTTAATGTCACTTCTTCAGGCTTCTCTTCCACTTCCTTGGGAAGTCGCTTAACAGGTTTCAACTTAACTTCCGGTATTTCTTCTTCAGGTTTCTCCTTCGTAATTGGTTTCAAAGTAACTTCTTCCTTCTCCACCTCTTCCTTAGGAAGACGCTTGATTGGTTTTAATGTCACTTCTTCAGGCTTCTCTTCCACTTCTTTGGGAAGTCGCTTAACAGGTTTCAACTTAACTTCCGGTATTTCTTCTTCAGGTTTCTCCTTCGTAATTGGTTTCAAAGTAACTTCTTCCTTCTCCACCTCTTCCTTAGGAAGACGCTTGACTGGTTTTAATGTCACTTCTTCCGGTTTTTCCTCCTCTTGCTTGGGAAGTCGCTTAACAGGTTTCAACTTAACTTCCGGTATTTCTTCTTCAGGTTTCTCCTTCGTAATTGGTTTCAAAGTAACTTCTTCCTTCTCCACCTCTTCCTTAGGAAGACGCTTGACTGGTTTTAATGTCACTTCTTCCGGTTTTTCCTCCTCTTGCTTGGGAAGTCGCCTAACAGGTTTTAACTTAACTTCTGGTTTTTCTTCTTCAGGTTTCTCCTTCGTAATTGGTTTCAAAGTAACTTCTTCCTGCTCCACCTCTTCCTTAGGAAGACGCTTGACTGGTTTTAATGTCACTTCTTCAGGCTTCTCTTCCACTTCCTTGGGAAGTCGCTTAACAGGTTTCAACTTAACTTCCGGTATTTCTTCTTCAGGTTTCTCCTTCGTAATTGGTTTCAAAGTAACTTCTTCCTTCTCCACCTCTTCCTTAGGAAGACGCTTGACTGGTTTTAATGTCACTTCTTCCGGTTTTTCCTCCTCTTGCTTGGGAAGTCGCCTAACAGGTTTTAACTTAACTTCTGGTTTTTCTTCTTCAGGTTTCTCCTTCGTAATTGGTTTCAAAGTAACTTCTTCCTGCTCCACCTCTTCCTTAGGAGGACGCTTGACTGGTTTTAATGTCACTTCTTCAGGCTTCTCTTTCACTTCCTTGGGAAGTCGCTTAACAGGTTTCAACTTAACTTCTGGTTTTTCTTCTTCAGGTTTCTCCTTCGTAATTGGTTTCAAAGTAACTTCTTCCTTCTCCACCTCTTCCTTAGGAAGACGCTTGACTGGTTTTAGTGTCACT
This sequence comes from Bombus campestris, assembly GCA_905333015.3. Taxonomy (NCBI): domain Eukaryota; kingdom Metazoa; phylum Arthropoda; class Insecta; order Hymenoptera; family Apidae; genus Bombus; species Bombus campestris. Next base: position 13,892,678 of record HG995127.1, on the reverse strand, counting down.
TCTTCCGGTTTTTCTTCCTCTTGTTTGGGAAATCGCCTAACAGGTTTCAATGTAACTTCTGCTTTTTCTTCCTCCGGTTTCTCTTTCTTAATTGGTTTCAGAGTTACTTCTTCCTTTTCCACTTCTTGCTTAGGAAGTCGCTTGACAGGTTTCAACGTCATTTCTTCTGGTTTCTCCTCCTCTGCTACTGTTTTCTTAGCTGGTTTCTTTCCAGGTTGCCATTGTAGTTCAGTCTTCTTTTCCAAAACTTCTCCATTCTCCACTGCTTTAGGCTTTTCCATTGGTTTAAGCGTTATTTCTTCTGCTGTTTCTTTCTCTTTGGGGATTTTCTGAATCGGTTTCAAAGTTACTTCCTCTGTTTCTACCTTTTCTTCTGGCTTCCTCTCTTTCCTGGTTGGTTTTAATACAACAGCTGTAAAGTCTTCAATTTCGGCCTCTTTTATTTCCTTCGTAACGTCTTTACGTTCTTGAGGCCTCTTCCCCTGTTTAACCTGTTTTAAGTCCAGCGACTTAAAGTCACCGATACTTTCTTCCTCTTTTTTGACTACCTTTTCATCTGCAATCCTTTTCTCTTCAGTTACCTTCTCTAAAATCTTCTCTTCCTCCTTGTCGATTATTTTTTCTTCAGAAACTACCGGTTTCTTGGGTTTCGCTTTTCTATGCCATATCGTTTCTTCAATTTCTTTGATTTCTTCTTCTTTCGGTTTGAGCGGTTTTACCAGCACTTCCTCTTCTTTTTGGACTTCAGATTTAAGTTTTTCATGTGGTTTCAGTTCTGGTTTCTCTCGTTCCTTTTCTTCCGGTTTTGGTTTTTGGAATGGCTTCAATTTGATCTCTTCTTTCGGCTTTTCTTCTGGCTTTCGTTTCGGAATGGGTTTCAGTTGCACTTCCTCCTTCTTTTCTTCTTCAAGTGGAATGCGTTTGACAGGCTTCAGCGTCACTTCTTCCGGTTTCTCCTGTTCTTCTGGTACACGTTCACGTCTGGTAGGCTTCAATACAACTGATTTAATATCTTCAACCTGTTCTTCTTTCCTTTCCGGTATTTTCCGTGGAACCTTCTTATCTCGAAGCCATGGGACCTTTTCCAGTTTCTCTTTTTCGTCTTCTGGTTTCTCTTCAGGTTGAACTTCTGGATGAAGTTTCTGCGGAACTTCCGGCTTCTTTTCCTTTATTTTCTTTCCTCGTACCCATGGAACAGGCACTTCTTCTTCAGGCTGAACTTTCTGCGGAACGTCCGGCTTCTCTTCCTTTAGTTTCTTTCCTCGTATCCATGGTACAGGCACTTCTTCTTCAGGCTGAAGTTTCTGCGGAACTTCCGGCTTCTCTTCCTTCGGTTTCTTTCCTCGTACCCATGGAACAGGCACTTCTTCTTCAGGCTGAAGTTTTTGCGGAACTTCCGACTTCTCCTCCTTTGGCTTCTTTCCTCGTACCCATGGAACAGGCACTTCTTCTTCAGGCTGAACTTTTTGCGGAACTTCCGGCTTGTCTTCCTTCGGCTTCTTCCCTCGTATCCATGGCACTGGCACTTCTTCTTTTGCCTGTTTTTCAATCGTCTTTTCAGTCTTTTCGACGTCGAGAAGAGTAGTATCCTCTTCTTCGTGATAAGGAATCTTTTCTTTAGGTTTCTTTTTACCTCTGGCCCAAGGAACTGGCACTTCTTTCAGTTTTTCCTCAGACTCGATATCTTTCTTCACATCCAAGATTGTTTTATCTTCTTCCTCCTGATATGGTTCTTTTTCTTTTGGTTTCCTTTCTTTTCTCCAAGTTTTTACCTTTTCTGTTTTCTCTTTCTCAACTTTCTCTTCTTTGTCGATCTTTAATAGCTTTGTATCTTCTTCTTCGACGAATTGTGTCTTATCTTTCACCTTCTGCAAATCTACTTTGTCTAAAGTTTCTTTCCTAATTTCTTTCTTCTCCGTTTTCGTTGGCTTCAGCGTGACTTCTTCCAGACTTTCTCTACGAACTTCTCTTTGCTCAACTTTAGTCTTCTTCAAAGTTATTTTCTCCTCAGTCCAAGGTTTAGTTTCCGGTTTCTTTTCAACTTCTTCTATTTTCTTCACCTGTTTATCAATTTTGACCGTAGTTTCTCTGTCTTTGGAGACTTGAAGAAGGGCTGTGTCTTCCTCTTCAGTGAGCACGTCTTTTCTTTCGGGCTTTTTAGATACTTCTTTTACTTCCTTCTTGGAAATTGGTTTCAAATCCACTGCTTCAAGACTTGGTTTCTCAATTTCTCCCTTTTCTGGTCTGGAAGGTTTTAATTCTACTGTCTCTATTTGTTCTTTGGGTATTTCTTTCTTGTCAGGTTTAGTTCTCTTTAAAGTTATCTTCTCATCAGTCCAAGGTTTAAGTTGCTCAACCTTCTCCGTTGAAATCGACTCTTTTCTGCGTTTCTTCACTTGAGCGTCTTTGGTAACATCAAGCAACGCCGTGTCTTCTTGTTCCACGTAATCAGTCTTGTGTACAATTTCTTTTACTGTCTTCTCTGTGATTTCTTTCGTGACTGATTTAAGATCCACTGTTTCCAGACTTCCCTTTCGTACCGTAGATTTTATAATCTTTGATGGCTTCAACTCTACCGTTTCTATCGTTTCCTTTTCAACCTCTTTCTTCACAGGTTTCGCTTTCTTTAACGTCACTTTCTCTTCGGTCCAAGGTTTAGGCCCTTCTGGCTTCTCTTCTATTTTTTCTTTCCTCAATTTCTTCAGTTCTTCAGTCTTCGATACGTCTAACAAAGAAGTATCTTCCTGTTCAAGGTATTCAGTCTTTTCAGTGATTTTCTCAGTGACTTTCTCAGTCACTGTCGTTGGAATAGGCTTCAAGTCCACCTTCTCCACACTCGGCTTTCGAATTGGAAGTTTTTCCACCTTGGATGGCTTTAGTTCCACAGTCTCTATAGTTTCTTTCTCAACTTCTTTTCTTATAGGTTTAGATTTCTTCAAGGTGATCTTTTCTTCCGTCCATGGCTTCGCCTGTTCTACCTTCTCTTCAATCTTCTCCTTCTTTATTTTTCTAATCTCTTCGGTTCTAGATACGTCTAACATGGACGTATCTTCCTGTTCAAGGTAATCAGTTTTCGAGATAATTTCTTGAGTAACTTTCTCAGTCACAGTTGTAGGAACAGATTTCAGATCTACTTTTTCCAAGCTAGGTTTCTCAATGTCCTTCTTAACGATTCGCGAAGGTTTCAGTTCCACAGGTTCTATAGTCTCTCTAGGAATCTCTTTCCTGTCAGGTTTTGCTTTCTTCAACGTAACCTTCTCTTCGGTCCAAGGTTTAGTCTCTTCCTTTCTCTTTTGAACAGTCTCGTCCACTTTCTTCGTGGTTTTAATAAATCTAGAGTCCTCTTCTTCCACGTAAGTCTCTGCAGTCTCTTCCAGTCGAGCAATTTTCTCTTCAGTCCTCACATCTTTCGTTACTTCTTTCGTAACATGTTTCAAATCAACAGTTTCCAGACTAGCTCTTCTAATTTCTTTTTTCTCGATTTTCGCTGGTTTTAATTCAACTTCCTCCAATTTTTCTTTCGGTGTTTCGCGAGGTATCTGTGGAGTTTTCTTTAAAACTATAGCTTCTTCGGTCCAAGGTTTAACTTGGGACTCTGTCCCTTGTAATTTGTCCAAAGATGTGTCACGAGATTTCGGTTTCTCTTTTCGCCATGGCGTCGCGTCGCCAAGTCGAGGTCGATGATGAACTCGCCCCTTTCTCCAAGGTAACGATTCATCCCCTGGTTGTAAGGGTATTTCGAGTGGCAATCCATTCTCGTCTAAAGGTAACGGTTCAAGGACAATGTCCTTGCCCGTACCAAGACCTATCGATGGTTTCACGCCGGTTTTCGCGCCTGGTCCCGTTTCTGCAGGAACTTCGTAATACACTCCTTTTCTCTCTGCAATGGTACACGTGCCAGAGTAATTTTAAATCTCGTTTCAGGATGACATCGTTGAATCATCGCTCACACGGAAGGAAGCTCCGAATCATGCTAAAAACAAGCTGGCAACTGGTACGTGGGATGATGTATGTTTTAGGTGAGTAGTAGCGATATTAGTGCATGCTCAACTATGATAGTACTTCGGTAGCTGTAGAATAATTTATGTTTGTATTCCATTGATATTGTTGTTTAGTAGGTGTTTGACATCAGTAGAATGAAATTCTATTTATCTGAGTCAGTTCAGGGTCGAATGCTTCTAGAAATACTACTAGAAATAAAAGTTTTTAAATACGGTGGAATATTTATTGTCAAAATGGCGCTTAAGGGATGATTTTGGGATTGTCTCTTGTGAAAATCATTGGAAAACAAGTATAAGAATTACATTTTTATTTAAAAATGTTTCTTCCTATTCAATAGTATCATTTAGAAAATAGTTAAAAAAATCTTTTCTTATCATATGAAAGTAAAGTTATTCTATTGTATCTTTTCAAACTTCGACTTTAATAATCAGACTTCTTGTGATTCTCAAACATAGTTATAATTTTTCATTTACAAAATAGGGATTCACAATTAGATAAAAGGTAAACGATGCTCAGATAAATGGAATTCTATTGTAATCAGTAAGGATTTTTCACATGATGCAGACTCTTCGCTTTAATTTCTAATTACACTCTAAAATGAAAATGATTTCCTTCGTGATGAATTTTTTATAAATCGTAATTCACTTCTTTTTCGTAACACACTAAGATCGTCATCCTGACGATAAAATTGAAGATTGGAAAAATCGTGATGCCATAAAAATCGTTCAACCTTAAAATATTCCTTTTAATCTTACAACGTTACAAATAAATTATTATATTGAAATTAAACAATTCGTGGTTTCAAAAGTAAATTGAAAAGACATATCAAATGTTCGTTAAGAAATTAAAAATTCGTCTTCTTAAATCTATCAAATAAGTATGTGTTTCGGTATCCGTGCACAAGAATGTAATTTCAAATAGTAAAAATGAAATAACAATTATATATATATAATACGTATATCTAAACGTGACATGTGTCACACGTGAAATAAAGTTCTCTAATTCGTACTGACAAGTGTTAAAATATCTTCGATACTCTACGAAGTTCAAAGACGTCCAAGATCAAATGAAACACAATGCGTAAGTTGAAATAGTCCAAAGTAATTTATCCTCGGCATCTGATCTCTCGTTGTGTCTCGATATTACGAATATTTGTGCCGTCATTTGTGTGTCAGGGCAGTAACATGCCAAAACAACACAATCCTAACCGAAGATATTTTTAATAATTACTCGTGACCATAGCAAATGACAAACAGAGAGAGAGACAGATGTTGTCTTGTGTCTGATCGTGAGAAATCAAGAAACGAACAATGTTTCAGCAGTAAACAAACATAAATATTACACGGTAACTATATAAACAATACGTGACGACATTTGAGGTGCTTACAAAACACGATAGATGACCTGTCTAATTAATCATACCGTAAAACGTTCACAATATCTGGTGGTTTTATAGATTTTCATCCGAGGATTCGAACGCGTGTAAATGCACTTGAAAATTTATGTTTCGCAATTTTGGATGGACGACCGGTGGAGTTGGGCCAAGTCGACCTCGCAAAAGAGAAATCAAGGCAGATCGCCAGTGGATCGTCCTTCGGAAACCAAAGTTATTCGGATTGTTAATATTCGGACGTGAAATAATAATCGCGATGAAGCAGGATTTATTTTAAAAATAAATCACAGCCGATTCCTCGATCTTCCATCTCGAATGTGTAAACACAAGGTTTCTTTACGTAACGCGAGAAACAATTTACGACATCGTAGTTCCTTTAATATCGTAGTTCAATAAATTTTATTAAAAAATTGCCGAGATTGTTTTCTTACGAAAATCGTTTTATTTTGTTTTCCTTTTCCCTCAATTTTTTTTTTTTTTTTTTTTTTAAGTATGAAATTAAGATGTTAAATTATGCGGTTGTTATTTCTCGGAGAAAAGGATTAAATGATTTCTCGAGTGTTAAAACGCCTTCTGCAGATGTTGCTTACTTTTGATTTCTTTTTCATTCTCAGCGGGAGATTTTAGCGTAATATCAACGAAAGCGTGGAACACGCTCGTCTTTATACTTCGCGTGAGTTTATTTTTAAACACGACATGAAACAGATGATTCGTCATCGACTAGCCAGATTCCAAATGAAACTTTTTCGCGGTTTCACTGTTTTTTTCAGATATATTTTTAAGTCGCTTCTGTTAATCGTGGGCTTACCCGTGAAATGAATAATTGGAATAAGACAGAAACAGAGATAGGTTCTTTTGTCGAAGAAATTAATCATAGTAAGCGTGACAGATGTGACTGCAGTTTAACCGATCGTTTAGAATAAACGATATCGAATAAAATAATATTTGGGAAAGTAATCGTACAAATAGTTATAAATTTACAAAGATAAAAACTATAGTATGAACGTATATTATTAATTAATTAATGTTTTTTTATTACAACGTTACTCATATTTGTATATTATTATTTGTTTAATAAGTTCTATTACTAAATTTTTCTGTTCCATCAAATTTGTAATTGCAATGATAAATGACACATCTCAAGTCTTAGTCCCAAATTAAAAATTCATTAACAAATTAATGAATTTAATTATTATTTAATTATTATTTAATTATTTAATTATTTCTTTTTTTTGTAGCGGCTTTTGTTTTAAACTCGTTTGTATCAATTATTGCAATTGTTTTATTTTAAATAAATACAAATTTAATTTGAAGAGATTCCTTATGAATACTTCGCAGAATAAAATGGAAAAAGAAGATTCAATTAAACTTTGTATGAGATGTAGACAATGTAAGTGTAAAGTTCAACAAGTCAAAAGCATGAAGCAAATCTATAACGAATCATTATATGTCAAATGTTTATGACACAGGTACAAGATTAAACAGCCTAATGTCGGTCAAAATTATTAAAAAAATTCCTAATTACCATTGATAGTTTTAATATTTGCAATTCTACTATTAAAAAATTTTCTCATCACGTCAACGAATTTCCTATCTCAAATTCTTAGCCTATCGATTCAAAATTCATAGGACTAAGTATTTCAACATGCTCGATTTCTTGAGAAATTTTTTTCAAAAGTAACAAAACGTTGTCTTTATCTACGAATTTTCTATCTCGAATCTGCTGATTATCATTTCAAAGTCTCTTCGATTAATAATCTCGGCATCCACGATTCTCTAAAAAATTCTTCAGAAAGAATTTTTTAATCCTTTTTCTTAATAGCTTCTAACAAAACTCATCAGTTCAAAATTCTTCTTAATTACCGAGAATTCTATCATTTTGAAAATCCTCCGATCAACAGTCCCAACATTTGCAATCCCGCAACGATTTTCTCTGAAATATCAAAAAATCCTTCTTCACCGATAAATTTTGTATATCTCAAATTCGCCGACCAGCGTTTCAAAATTCCTCCGATCAACAATTCAATCGCAATGCCAATCTCTTCGTTTCAAAATTCTCAATTATCGTCGACAATTCGATCGTCTCTTCATAATTTCCTCGAAGCTGTTAAAATTAAAAATTCCACTTTCCCTTGACAAGTTCCCAAGCATCGCCTCAAAATTCGCCGATCCATCATCATCTCAATCCCAACCCCAATCTCCTCATCATTTCAAAATCCTCAATCGTCAATCGCTCCAACATCCACGACTCTCTTAAATTTCTGCTTAAAGATTCCTATCTCGGAGAGAAGACTCGATGAATTTTCTTCAAAGTCCTAACCAAATATCGTGTTCATCGCTTCGACGACTTCCTGCGGTAGACACGAACGTCGCGCGGAGGAGTTGCAACGCGGAAGCCTCGTCTAGCGTTCTAAGCTCGCTAATAACCTGGCGGCGGGTCATTATTCTAGAGAAGGAGGTAACGGAGGCGGCGGTCGCACGCACAGTTTCCCACTCAAAATGAAAAACCCGAACGCGACCCGTCGTAGAGGGGGCAACGGTGATGCATGCACCGAATACTTTCAGTGTCGGACGCCGACGAATCGTGGTGGGGAAACTCGTGTCTGACGCCACTACGCACATCTCTACCCCAAGCTTAGTCTAGCCTTAATAGTCATCCACTGGAAGCCGGAGACGATGAAGCTGGCCAGAACGAAACGTCTTTCTCTGAATCTTATTCTGCTACGGCAATCTCCGTTTCCACGCTTCGTCAATTTCTCTTGGCAGGGACATCGAGTGACATTTAAGTGATATTCAAGTGATATTTAAACGGTGCTTCGAATGGTACGCGTAACGGTGAGATTTTCTGACCAGTTTCGTGATTAATTGCTGATCAACGTGGTGTTTGACAGTTGGCTGCCTTCGATCGGACTGCATCGCTTTGTTTGCGACAATGTCGAATGCTAGTTCGATCGAAGTGCAGCCGCGATTGAACTGGACACGTCTGATCTTTTATCGAAGTTGAACGTCGCGAAGGTAGTGTGATATATATATATATTTTTTAAGATAAATTCTCGGTGAGCGTTGGTGCGAAAATTTGAATAAAATTCGTGTGGTTGGTTATACAATCTTTGTGGTGCTTGATCGAAGTGACAGACTCGTCGGTGGAAATATATAGAGTTTTTTCGCTTTTCTTCGGTGGTTGTTACAGTGAATTGTCGATATATTCTTTTTCTGTTCAGTTTGATTTATTATCGAACGTAATTAATCATTTATTCGGTATAAATATGAGTTGCGTTTCTATTGTTGGACGATTACGAATACATTTCTTGCGAGTTTTAGTGATTCATATATATTTTTCGAGACACGAGACTCGCGTACCATGTTCGTACGAGATAACGATCAGTATGATTCTTCTTTTCTTTTTTAGCGGTGATGATTCACCTGTGGTGAATAAGACAAAGCGTTGTTTATCGTGGCGAGTCTCGTTTCTCGGATACATGTGAGAACGGATACAGTGATACACACTAGGATCTAATGGATGACACACAAAATTTATTCGATGAATCACGGACGATTGGAGTGGTCATGTACAAAAATAAAAATAAAATCAACGTTTAGCGAGACGTGGTTGTCCCTGACCTTCTTCTTTCCCTCGCTCACGCTAATTCACCCGTTTCGTATCTTCTTTTTTTTTCTCTTCATTCAGCCTCTCGCTCTTGTACATCATTTTTTGTTTAATTTAAATTTATCTCACGTTATCTCTTATATATACAAAAGTTTGATCGCTTTAATACAAGTTTAAAACTGAAGAGATTCTTATCGATCAGCGATTAGAATAATACGACGGGAAATCGAAATTAAACAATCTTAAACATTCTCGTGTTTCTCTTATAAAATGAATGAAAGTCGAGTGCGAGCTCAAAATTGAAAACATCTGTATCAATTAACAAAATTTCACAGTCGATGGTTACGGTAATACAAAGAAATTGTATTTTATATTCTTCTTAAACAAAACCAAGAAGATTCAATACAAATTCGAAACTCAACAAACTCCTATCGATCAATGAGATTTTACAATCAATCATCGTAACATTACAAAATAAGATCAGAATTGAACAATCTTAAAACTGTATATTCTTCGCATCGAATAATAGAAGATCCAATAAAGATCCAGAAACGAAGAGATTCTTACAGATCAATGAGATTTTACGATCGATATTGTAATTACTAAATTGCGGATATTCACTGGTTTGACGTTAATTGAAATACAAAAAATATACAGAAATCAACATAATATACAAAAGTATAGAAAATATTTCATATAGTATTTATAATATACAAAGGATAAGATTCTTTCTCTAAATCTCGTTGCTTAAAATCCGTGAAATTCTATTCAGGGCTCGTTCCTTTAAAACATTCGCAGTTCACCAACTACAACAACAAACATAATTCAACTAGAGAGCATCGAAAGATTGCAGCAAGTGGAATTCCACTTAAATCGAAGCCAGTTGGAGCGAGTAGACGGTTGGCCGCTTCGTCACGATGTCCCAACGTCCGTCTCTCCGCTTCCCTCGACGAGCAAGAGGAATCGAGACGTTTCTCTCTGTTGCATCGTGTTTGGACCTCCCTCGTATACGCGATCGGGCCACGAGCGCCGCGGATTTACCAGAAATAATTCCTTCCCGCCTTCCAGAGTGCGCTGACACGCGCTCGCTCCCCCGTATTATTTCTAGCGGGGCTGAATCACCAGGGCAGCTGGGTTGGCCGAAATAGTCAGGCTTCGTCTCCCTCCTTTAAAGCCTGGCACGGCGGACAACCGTCGACGAACCGACGAGAAATGGCAGCTGGGGGCAGCGTGAACGCGAAGAGGCGTGAGGCCACGGAAAAGAGGAGCCGAACGCGCACGCATCGATGAATCAGCGCGCGCTCTTTTTCTCTGCGTTCCGTGTAGACTAGTCGTTGGCAGTTGTTTTCTTGATGCTTCAGGTGGTCGCCGATTCAAGGTCGTTGTCAGGCGAACGAGATGCTGAAGCTTCGTGCGCACGAATACGTCTCCTCTTCTAGAAGGATCGCCTTCGGTCGTGGATCGTCGATACGACGCGTGGTTTGGGGATGTTTGGTGTAAACGGGAATGGGATTTGTTTTTTCAAGCCTGGAATACTATAGCGGGATACTGTACAGCCCACTGATTTTCGTTTTCGTAAGAAACGATGGTCTCCTCTTATTTATTCCGAGAATCTTTTTTCTGTTAACTTTCTGCCGCGATAAAATCGACACTATATACGTACTCTGCGATAGATTCGAACTTGTTTGAAGTAAAATGATGTTTTTCAATATTTTCTGTCGTAAGTTTGAACTTGTTGGAAGTAGACGTTAGGCGGATAAAACGATACGTTTCGATATCGTGTGGTAAGTTTGAGCTTGTCCGGAGTAGATTGACAGAATTATATTCTACGATAATTTAGATTTATATTCCGTTCTTATTCGATTGTATTAATGGGATATACAGTTGCCTGGTATAGCGTATCGACGGGATTATATATGTAGGCAATGAAACAGGATAAAAGAGTTGGTGAAAACAGAGTGCTGCAGGGACGAATGTTACAATCGTTACACGATCATCGTTCTTATTTTCCCGTTGTCGAGCGGACACGCGTTATTTCGGCATCTCGAATTCATTAGGACACAGCAGGAGTCCGTAATTACCTGTCGCAAAGCGGTTTAATAGCTCTGATCTCATAGGAGGATCGTACACACGCTTGAAATAAATCCGTGCACGGTACGGTAATAAATTTTCTTGCTCCTTACCCAGCTAGCTCGAATCTAACGCGAACCTTATTTATGGTCGACGTTAACGTGCCAGCTTTGCTTTTCGTATGTCCTTTCTCTTTGCGATCAACGTTTGCACGCCGTGGTCGTTACATTGTCTTCAAGCTACCAATTAAAGTTTTCGAGACACGCGATATCGTTTGATCGATGAAAACGTTACGGCCCGCCGTATTTCACCAGTCACACGTTGGCGAACCTAACGCATCGTTTAATTACGATGACCCGTCTCGGACCAACTACCGTCCTCGCGATTAATCAAACGGCTGGTACGACGAACAAGCCGGATTCACGGTCTAATTTTGCGTTAGGCCGCCGGATCGTAACGGTGTCGAGCGGAGACCGGTCAAGTAACACGACGATGATCCCTCTCGTGAGAGCCGAGACGCGCTGGAGAACGGCTGGAGAACGCGAGAACCTCGTCGTTCCATACGCCAAGCATCGAGCGCTTGATGCAACGCTACGCACGCATCGGAACGCCGGAAAAACTCTTCTGTTTCGAGTCACGCTGGTGCTCAAGTTACGTGTTCGTTCTACTTTTTAAGCGTAATTTGAAGGATTTAGTGGGGGGATGATTGTTCGTAGCATTATGATAATTGCCGGAAATCGTTGAGATTTTACGATATAAAATGAATTTCCTGAGAATATAATGAAGTTCTGTATTGTTTTGTTGTGTTTTCTTAATTGTATTAGATACACGCTGGATGTCAAAAATTTCCGACTAAAGTGTATTTTGATTCGTTTATTAATAAAATGATATATATTTCTCTTGAATGAAATTCTTCTTGCGAGAAACTTGAAATTGTCGGAAATTAATTGCCTCGCTAATTTATTAAGATTACGTTGTAACTGGAAAGTTTTCACGATCGTAATATATTTTTGGAAGATATACGATTGTTTAGAGAAATCTTATATCCTTGTATGTTATTGTAGCAGCGAATTAGATATTTAATAAATTATAACCGCTCCTCAATATCCATTTTCCCGATAAATTATTTTCTACACAGTTGGATCCTTTGAATATGTTACTTTTCCTCGACCTTCTTTCAAACAATTCTCGATGTTACACGTTCGCCGCCGATTGGATTCCGACTCGTTAACCTAATTGCGTATGAAAGATACGAAGAAGCAAGCAGTGTCTGGGAACAGTCTCATTGGACAAATAATAAAAAAATTTATCGTTTTAGTACCTTTCATCGATAGAAGAGCAAATTCCAAAAAATCTAACACAAACTATACATCTCCCAATTAAATATCGAGAAATATCGAATAATTCTATATAAACATCGCAGTTGCCGTGAACATATCTATCTCTATATCTCCATAACCGTAAAATCATTAAAAACGGACATTCCATATTTTGAACCTAGCGTAGTTGTACAAGTTTCCCAGAAATGGCAACATTTCCAATTTTGAATTCCAGTCTCACTGACATTTGTAATACGATGTTGTATAGGAAAGCAACGGGTCGACAGCGATCGAGGCTCATGACGAACGTGTTGAAAGGTCGATAAATAAAGTCCAGTGCCACGAACTAAAGTTAAACTTCTCCCATGAAAGTTTGTCACCGACGACGTAGCATATTTTCAAAGTAAATGGTCGAAGACGAGTCCGTGAATAAACGCGGGGTGTGGAAAAATAAAATTTTCTTTTGTTCGCGAATAAAACATGCCATGTGAATACCAGTGTACGACCGGCGGATTCTAGACCCCACGTGAATTTTGCCGTATGTTCGGGGAGTTCTTCACCGGCGACCAAATATAGCCGGGTAATGTAATACACGTCACGTGGTCAGAAATAGCCTAAGAAGAGGGCCTAGCCGAGTGTGCACACGGCACTGCTTACTGTGGTACCGTCGTCCCTCGTTTTGAAACGAGCCGGACTACCAGAAGCGATGAAGAAAATACGTTTACCTCTTCACGCTCGTTAAACCAGTTACCAGAGAGAAAGGTGATACCAAGGGAACAGAAACACGAATCGTAAAAGACGAGTATACACGTACGTGTGGAAATCCTCGTGTCAACGAGCGGCCGCGCGCGACTCCCGCTGACTGCGAGTCGGGGACTCGTGATTTTTCAAAACCGAATCTTCAGCTCTTTCACCGAATGCGTTACTCGACTTTATAACGTTGCAGCTAGCAAAGTGGTAGAAACGAGCAATCGATGATCTTCCAGAGAGATTCTACGGGCTAAAATAACGTATTCGAATGATCTGGTTTTATAGATTTTACGATGATACATTCTTGGAGATTTGAACGAAAGATTTGTCCAGGGAAATTCCGTGTCATGAAATAACAGAGATAATGCATAAGTTTTGAAATTTTAGAGATTTATAACGGCGTATTTTTGCAAATTCCATTGATTCTTTTGTAACGTACGTGGATAAAGATTTGTTCGCTTTCCTGTATTTTCAGCTTTTTCATAAAATCTATCATTTTGAGCTTCTTAGTGCAAGTTTCGTAACCCAGTTGTTGATAGTTGTAGCGTTAATATTGCATAAAATCGAGTTGTCAGTCTGTCGCAATCGAAGACGCCAATTGGTTTCTGTTCTTTGCTTTACAACGCGTGCAAATTTTGTTGATTTGATACAATGGTGTGTAAGATATGTACACGAAAGATGTACGTTATGATTAATTATCTACTTTGATTAATTACTTTACTCTGATTTCGTAGCAGGAAGATACATAGGTTTGATAGTTACTTAGGAATGTGATTTCATGTATCTGGTTGAAGTCAGAGTTTCAATTGTTCAAGTATGTTATGATATGAAATTTATTTTCATTAATTTCCTACTAAAATAATCGATCATTTAGATAAATATATTATGTTTTCTTCGATAGAGTCAAGCAGACTTTGATCGCAATTTTCAGAGTTTAGGCTGTCAATCCGGATTCGAGTTTAAAGAAACATAGTAAAACTAAAAAAGAGATGCAACAGTTGCGTCAGCGACGTTACTTAAACAACTATAATAAATCAATCTACTATATCAATGTAATATATCGTATTCACGAATGTGATAGACGTAGATATAACGTTTGAAATTGCCAATTGAATATAATTTCAACAATAGAACTGTTCGTCGTTAAATTAACGATATCTTTTTATTTTTACTAAACCTGAAAATTCTTTCGTCGAAATAAAAATGACTTTTATCGAGATAAGATCGTGATATCATACAAGTATATATATATATAAGTCATCCAATAAAAGTTTTCGTTCACGTTGTAAAAAGGTCCATTTTCGTTTAAATTAAACATAAAATATAACGTCGTATAGCTTTATCTGTAACACATAAAACAATAATAAAACAGCTCTTAGCCATTTTGTCATAAAGAAAGCATAATTATCATAAAAGATTTCAACAAATCGCTTTAACATTCTTACATTTTATCTGAATAAAAATGGTCCTTCTTTTAGAATATAACGAAAACTTGTATAAATGATCGTACCTATACATATATTTTCGTTCTATCATTTTAATTATATTCATTTACGTCTACACGTTCGTTACATACATCATGAATATATTTCTAATTCTAGACAACCTAAAACTTCCACGAAATCGCGGAACAGCCAAAACTCCGTTACTCGGGCGTTTCTACCACCACAGAACGACCGATACACGTTTTGCTTTCGTTTCGTCGTCAAATATAGCCGTGCATCTGGACTCGGCTTTCGAGCAAAGTAGCAAACACTTCGTCCGAGTTTTCTTGCCGTTATTTTAGCCGCGATAAATCTGCCAAGTGTTGCAGCGTGGAATCGCTCGTTAACCGGTTCGCGACTCATTGTCCGATCGATCGTCACGCTGATTAAGAACGCCGAGCTATTTCTGTTCATCTGGTTCTCTCAAATTCCCTCACTCGGCTCAAAAATTCACGTTTCATATTATTTTCGGCATGGGGAATTGTTTTACGAGCCGTGATTCACGCGTTTGCCTATTCAACCAGTTGATACAGAGTTTCGTAAGCAAAACGCAGACGAATTTATGGCTCGAGGAACGTGCTGGCAATTACGTTGCGGAGTGCAAAAGTCAATTTACATTCGCGGGTCTATATTCGTCCGCCATTCGATGGATTCCGGTCGACGATCCTCCATGGGAGATTTTTCTTTTATTTCGAGGTGTTTCATGGGAAATTCCTCTGATTCTAACTTTTCGATTGGTCTAAATTTGAGACTTAGGACGCACCAATTTTGGTCCGAGTTCTTTCAAAGTATTTTCAGTGTTTTTGGAGATTTGGGCAGTTCTTTGAAAGTATTTTGCGTGCTTTACGCTCTCGCGTGATGTTTAGTTACAGTTGGTATGTGGAAAAATTTGATTATTCTAAGATTTCTAGCGTGTAAATTCCTTAGATCTGTTTTCGTGTTAGACAGAATTTTGGGTCCTATTTTTGCATTTTATATTTTCCAGTATTTTAACAAGTATCTTGTAATTTTTTATATCGATGAATATTAGTTACTTTTTGCCTTGTAATATACTATCGATCAATGTATGTTATTTTATACGATTATGCGATTTTATACGTTTAATAATGAATTTCGAGATGCCGTGTATAATATCAGCGTTCAGAAAGTTTACAATCGACCGATCATAGCAACGATGTGTCCGTGTGCAACGATAGATGATCGATTCGGCAACAAACGAGGCTTGTGCGTACTTAAAACATTCGTTTTTATTGGCCTTTCCATTGTACAATAATAAATAATTCGATTAGTAGAATGTTAAAGGAAAAATCATTTGCGTGTGACTAAATAAACTTGATTCACGTCGGTGTTGGCTAACTGATAAATCATTCCTAACGTATGTAATGTATCGTGTGGGTAATTACACTTATGCGTATTATATTATATATATTCTTTATAATATAATATATATTTTTCTTTTTAAAGTTTAATAATGAACATCGACACTAAATCGAACGAGTAAACGAGTTACGTGTTCGTAATACCGACATTGTTTACCAAAGAAATATCTCTCTTTTCATCACATTCCTTACCCATTACGTGACCTCTCGCGTGTTTTCACACGAGGCACGAACAATTTATCGCACGATATCGTTCGACTTCCCCGCGATTCAGCTTTATATACAACGCGGAACCAAAAGAGAATCGCAACAGTTCGTTCTCAAAATTCGATCTGATCGATCCGAAGCACCACCTCGGCAAATCTTTGTTCTCTCGTATGAAATTCATCGTATTCGACGCTGATAAGACGCTCGTAGACGTGTCTCGCTCGCGAATCGCACCTCTCAGATGGAAAAATCGGCTACGCTCGTCTTGTCGATCGAATCTCCGATTCGTTTTTCACCTTATACGAGTTCAATTCTACAAAACATTTCCACGTTTCTGCCGTTAATATATCGTTCATTTTCAGCACCACCTTCGCGACATTTCTCATCTTTGATTCTCTGCAATTTTCTATTAATCAATTTTCATTCGTTCCTTTAATCTTCGCGCGTTTACCATTAAATCCTACGTTATCTTTGATTCTTGGTAATTTAGAATCATTTACCTTTTATAGATATTTTTGTTTCCTTTCTAACGTCTCCGCAAATCATATCACTTTCCTCGTTTCACTCGCTCGTCTACTATATTCTTATTTTTTTTTTTTTATTCTTTTATTTATTATTTTTTTTTTTTTTTGAAAAAAAAGAAAAAAACAAAAAACACGACGAGTTAGTACAAAAACTCCCCGGGCTCGCTCGTGACTTTGATTACGGGGTCGGGGACAAGGGGTTGAACATTGGTAACGGTTCGCTTGATGGGTTAGGGTTTCTTCTTTTTTTTCTTTTTTCTTTTTTAGAGAGAAGAACAACAAAAAAGCGGAAAAAAACGCACGGGTGTCCTCGATGGTTCGCGTTCAACGAAGGAATGCGTGCCTCTGAGACAATTTTCTATATTATCTTGTCACACGGTTAATGAAAATGAATATTTATATATTTGTTCATTCGTTAGATCCATCGATCACCAATATCGCTTCTAGATTCATTAATTTTTTATTCTTTTTTTTTCTTGTCAAATATAATAGAACATTTTGAAATTAAACTCACCGGAGTGATAAGACGCTTTTCTCTTATGAATTTTTTTAAAATACTTTTTTCTATACACGCAAGAAATTGTTTCAAACGTACACGCGTTCCTCCGTAACACCCTAGAGGCTTATCCCGTCGATTCAATCGCGTTTCGTGTTAGCAATTGAATTTGTATCTTTTATTCAGTTCTTACTTTTGACGATGAGTTTGGCGGAGGTTTCTACGGTGCCGGCTGACGTGGTAGCTCGGCAGGTGAAGGTGCCAGTGTCTTCTTCGTAGGTGGTCGCTATCAGCAGCACGGCGTTATTGCCTTCGTGAATCATCTGGAATTCAGACATTTTTATTTCTCATTAATCCAATTACATATAGTTGATAGAAGATTTCTAATCTTCATAGCTAAATAGCTAACCACAGATTCACCCAAATCGAATTCCACAAAGTTAATTAATTTTACGTTATAAAAGATTCTATCGTATTTTAAATATATTGTCTATCGTTCCATGTGAAGACATCAAGTTAGCTTTCCCTTACGAATATTTTACACGATAAAAATTACTATCGTGCAATTTTTTCTCCCATATCGAATAACCGTAATTTTAAGAAAAACAATAATATTTTCTCATTTATTCTATAGCGTATGTAATATTTCTGTACTTTTGATTTAAAAAGATATGCTTTAGAATAAAACAATGATAATTAAAAAGACACGATAGAACATTGATAAATAGTGTAACAGCATATAGATGATTACTTGATAAATTAAAAAATTATAGACAAATACAAATTTTATGGTATTATGGAGAATTAGAGAAAACATTTTGAACACGACTTACCTGAAAGTCAGGTGACTGAGGGATTAAGGCACCTTCGCGATACCATTGGATCGTTGGCTTTGGTTTAGCTGGAGTAACTTGAGTCTTGAACTGTGCCGGTTGTCCTTCTAGAACTGTTTGATCTTTCAGTGGCGTCAGTTTGGGGAGAACGTCAGCAGCATCGGGTGCTAAACGAAAACGTTCAATATTAATCCTTTTGGTCAGAAGATATAATGGAGTTTTAGTGAAATTGTAGGCTGATGAAAAATGCTGATTCTCACCAAGAACTCTGAGATTGGCCGAAGTAGTTACATCACCAGCTGGATTCTTAGCGATGCATTTATAGACGCCCTCATCTTCGGGGAAAGCTTCAGAGATCCTCAGGGTACAGAGGTCACCTTCCTTCTGCATTTGGAAGTACTTGGATGGCTTGATGACCTACGATGACAAATAAATTTGGTTTAGACAACACGAACCTTCCTATCTCTTGTAAATTTTAAATAAAAAGTTTCCAGATTTATACCAAAGAATTAGTCGTATCGTTTTCTTTACGTTTGAAACTGAGCAGCAATGAAGAAGAATTAAATGAGTTTCTCAGAAACCAAATCGACTCTATAAATTTCACGATTGCCTAGAGGTATAATTACCATTCACCTTAGGAAAAATACAAATGATTTACTTCTATAAAATTCATCATAAGAAGATTGCATAATTAATCGTAAATTCTAGGATCTAAATGCCTCCCTATTTTGTAGTTTATACAGTCGATCAATATGACTTTTGCATGGATTAACGCGTCATCCTAAATGCTGTGTCTTATGGGATAGAAAATTAAATTGTAAAAAAAGAAAATTAACTTGAACAACCCTTTATCGCAATGAAAGAACAACAATTTTGAAAAGATCTATGATATTATAACGAAAGAATAATAATTTCAAAAATCTGTATTATTATAGTATCGTGGACAGATTGTCTAAGAAATATCGGGTGAACCATAAACAATACTGCGAGAAAGCCTAAGTGCCGGCAGGCTGAGTCTGCAAACTTCAATGGACCAAGCGGCCTGTCGATGTGTCGTTGGTCCTTCAGTCGAATAGTTACAGGGAAAAAAGGCCTATGCGACCATGGCCACGAATGGTTGCGGAACATGTACGTGGTGGGGCTATGAGAAAATGCAAAGGGATGCTTAAGGGAGAAAGACGAATTAACAGGCAGCCGTGAGTTGAGAAGTCAGTGTTGTCAGCGTTGTCGAGGAGGATGGTTCGCGTTAAAGAGAGCGTTGGAACCGTGGTGACGAGAGTTGTGAATTAACAATTTAGTTGTCTTAGTTATAGCACATTACTGTGTAGCTGCACTCGACAGCAAACTTTCCAACGGGTTCTGTCCCGCGGCTTGCTACAAAAAGACTCCATCCTCGATCAGACGACGGCAGTGGTGGTTAGCGCAGTTGGTTACGAACGTTCAAGACCAGGTTCGAATCCCGGCACCCACAGTCTGGTTTTTTACACAATTCCTAACTGAGAAGAAGGCAACCCGGATGAAGACAAAATCTCATACACCAGCAGAACCTATCACGACTTATACCGCACCTCAACTGTATTTAGTTCACGTTAAATAACCATCGTTTCCTATTTAATCCATTGTAAATAAATCTATCGATAAATAAAAAGTCCTACAGTATTGGTGTTGTTTCAAGTACTATTCGTACCTTGTCGCCTTTTTTCCATTGTACCGTGGGCACCGGTTTTCCGGTGATCCTGCACGCAAAGGCGACGGATGTTCCCTCTCTGATAGTTTGATCTCTCAATGGCTCCAAAACCGTGGGCGCCTTCTCGACGCCAGGCGTCGTCGGTTTCGCCGTCTTGGCGGGCGATTGAGGTCCACGAACCGTACATTCAGCGTCGCAACGTGCCTCTCCGGCACTGTTTATCGCGACGCACTCATATTTGCCTGAATCTTCTGGCACTGTCTCCAAAATCAATAAGGTGTAAGTATTATCTTCCTCGAGTGTCTTGTAACGAATATCTGCCGTCACTTTCTTGCCATTCTGTAACGACACATGAACACGAACGGTTAAACTTGTATCTCAATTAAATCTAATCGCCTATACCAGGAAGAACGTATGTTCTTTGATCTTTTGTTTAATTGTTGAAGAATCATTCTCATAAAGTATTCTAACAGGGAATAAAGTAAAAGTAGACATTTAGGCATATAAATTAGAAATAATGACTTAGAAATTGTAATCCAAACTGAAACATGACTTATGCACATTTTCTAAAATTAATTCTTCGGGTATTAGATTTTGCAAAATTATTATTAACCTACATGAACTATGATTGTAACGGCATATCGGTAACTATACCCAATGATCCAAGTTTGCATTTACAAATTGTATAATAACTAATACTACGATGATACTCTGTCGTCCAAATATCTCACGGAAGAAAAATTACTAAGGAAAAAGTCAAGTACCTTCAACCAATAAACATCCAAAGGCTTAGTTCCAGTCACTTTGGCGTCGAATCTGGCCAGTTGACCAGTAGTGACCGAGGTATTCTGAATGGTAGACAGGAAACTAGGTGGTATCACTCCTCCTCTACCAGGTTGTCTTCTTCGTTCTTCGACCACCAGATTGGCGCTGCATTTCGCCTTGCCTCCACGATTCTCAGCGATGACAGAGAACACTCCAGAATCTTCCATGAACACTTGTCGAACGATCAGCACCGATTTCGTACTGAACGTATAAATCTGAAGATCCGAA
The DNA here is from genome assembly GCA_905333015.3 of Bombus campestris. NCBI lineage: Eukaryota > Metazoa > Arthropoda > Insecta > Hymenoptera > Apidae > Bombus > Bombus campestris. The sequence goes on along the minus strand of HG995127.1, from coordinate 13,871,874 downwards.
GAATTCTGAATGGGGAAATCTTCGCGGTACCATTTGATGGTTGGCAATGGATCACCGTCGAATTCCACTTCGAATCGAGCTTGCTCTTGCTCGAACGCTCTGCAAGGTTGAATCTTCTTCGTGAAGACTGGTGGGGTGGCTGGTTTTGTTGGACCTTGAACAACACGCTCCTGGGTCTTGGCTTTGTGCTCCACTTCGGTGGTTTCCGTGGCGGTTATCTTTCTGGTTATCTCCAAGTCTCCTTTGACCTCTTTCTGTGTTTGCTTCTGCTTGGCCACGTGCACTTCACGACCGTGAACCGTGGATTCTGATGGTTCTGGAGGATACTTGCCAGTGGATTTCATGCGCTCCACGTCGATGTCCACCTCTGTTGTATGTGGTTTCTTCACGAATTTGGTAGCTGTCTGTGTGTCTTCGATTCTTTCCTCCTTTTTGTCTTCCCTGAAAAATCGTCATTCCTCGAGTTTAATTCTCGTATCAGATGATTAGATCTTTAATCTGTGATTGAGACTCTTAAGCGGGTGTCAAAGTGTTCTTTGAGAGATTGAGGAATATAGTTCTAGATAGAAAATATGATTCTGTAAGGTTGTAAAATTCATAAGGAACGTCAACGATATCCAAATGTTCAAGTTGCTATGATTAAATAGGTGCAACATTAATAACTTTAATGCTACATTTATGACATATAAAAATTTGTTTATAACACGAACAAAGAAGAAGAAGAAAGAAATTTAGCCTCGTACATAGCGAAACTTACTGCTCATATAATGCAACTTAGTTTCTCTTATATGAATGACACGGAGGATAAAACTAACGAATAAGAATGAAGCCGACTACTGATATAATGAATTTTGATTGCATTATATGATAATAAAAAATAAAGTAAAAATCGAAATAGGTACTTACAAGGTTTCCTCATACTGTTGGGCCATTCCCTTCGCCACAGAATGAGAGACAACTTTTTCACCAGGAATAGCAAACTGATGGCTAGATTCTCTCAGCCTACTCTCCTTCAGCACCTGTTCTTCCTCCAGAGTCATGAGCTTGTTGTAATAATCCTCGTTCTTTTTGCTCTTCACAGACTTCTGCCATTCTGTCTCTGGTTCCTTGAAAACTTTCTGTCCAAGGTGCTCCGTGGCGATCTCGATGCCTTGAGAGATGTTATGGTGTCTTTCGTCGAAAACTTTCTCGAGCTCTGTGTTCTGTCGCTCCGATTGGTATTGGGTCAGTCCGTAATCATACCAAGCTAGAGAAAAGCAACGTTAGACTTCCGATTCTCAGATTCACGCGTAACCGTCAACGCATGCCATACGAACGTCGGAAACATTCATTTTTTTTTTTTTTTTATTGGAAACATAACGTTCCTCGACGATCTAACACATTTCAAAGATATCAAATATTAGTAACAAATAACAATAAAATAAAATTGTCGATGGCAAGGATTCAAATTGCATTTGCCAGTGATATTTCCAGTGTTTAATTGCCTCTGGAAAAATTTAAATATGGAAACTATTTATAAGACATAAATAATACAAGAGCTGTCAATATTTCGCAAATATTTAACATTTTCTGTATAATAAAGTAGTGAAAGATCGCGTTCATAGCGGAGTATTAGTTAAATTTAAAATAATCTAAAATGACGAGAATCGAGGGAAAGTTATGCTTTCAAGAAGATTCACAGAGAATCACGGGGAAATACGACACAGTACTTTATTGGCGATGCAACACATAACGACGCCAGCTACGCGAGAGGAACAGGATGCCCGGAAACCAGGCTACCGGAGACAGAGGTGGACATCCGGGTGGTTTACCATAAGTTAGATCACGGTGCCAATCACATTGATTTGGAATTACACCGAACACTTGAGGAGATTCTCTAATTTCAAACATTTTCTACAGTCCACTATCATGTACAGAGATCCAGTACTATATTCAATTTACAATATTTACAATCTAATACATTAGCACCTTGAAAAATAGTAAATTAAAAGACACTGAATCTCTGTTATTTAAAATATGATATAATAAACGAAATTGGATATTAGGAAATTGGAAATTGACAAGTTATTAAATATATCCATTACCCGTCCAGGATTATTAACAACGTCGACATTGAACATGGTGTAGCACTCCGAGAAATACGGACTCTGCTCGGTTAGTCTCGCAAAACGAGCCGAATTTCATCGATCCTATTCAATGATCTTACGAATAAATGAAAAAGCAATACAGTAAATAAATTTCAGATGAAATGGACTATTTTTCTTAAAGAAATAAAAAATATATAAAAATGTAAAAAATAGTATTATTGAGCAATACACCCGTTTTCTCCAGTGCAATAAAAATCGTTGACCGCGCGGAGGAAAATATTTTATATATTTTTTTAAACGAATAAATTAATACAAAAATAAAGTCGATGATTCACCGAAATATTGATATAAAAATAAATCGATGATTTATTGCTTATAATATTTTTCTCCGTGCACAGTTTGTGTTCACATTTGATAAAACAGAAAATGGAAGACAATGATGAACATATATAAATATATGCGTATATATACATATAAACAAAATAATCTAAAAAGAACGAGTTGTTCCCTTCTCGATGTTTAGTGTTCCATACCTGAAAATTCCGGTTTGTAAAACGAAGTAGCCGATACCTTTTCAGTTTAGACGACATTGCTCGTCGAAATCCCGAACCCCGAAGAAGAAGAGGAAGAAGAAGCTGGTCGAGTCGCCCGAGGACGATCTTTCGAATCCTTTCGTAACATTTTCTTTTTCTCTTTTTTCTTTTTTTTTTTTTTTTTTTTATGGAAGAAGGAAAAAGGTTGGGACAGAGGTTTTTGGTGTTCAAATGGTTTCGAGTGTTTTCTTCTTTTTCTGTACTCGAATGGAATGTATGTGTCGTATCGATATCTCATGTACTGTGTTGCGGTTGTCGTTTTATCTCTCGGTTGCGTTATTTAGATAGAATTTTGTTTTTCTCTCGATTTTACTCGAACAGAAAATTTTCATTCTTTTTTTCGTGTGATATATATCGTTGTGCCAATGTTCGATTTATCGACGGATTATAATTTTGTTTCTTTTGTATGTGCGTGCATTCTTTGCGATGTAATGGTAGATTTCATTTTGTCGGAGAATTTCTTATTGTTCGGTAAGATTCATGTGTACAAATTTGAAGTATGTAAAAACAGAAGAATAGAATATGTTTCAGTGAAGTATAATTAAAGTATAATTGGCGTTTGAGGAGACGCAAAGAATGCGACGACATGTCTATGTATGAGTTTCTCTGTTTGGGAGTAGTAAACTTACGTCTTGGTGAATTTTTCAGTACACCACGATAATCGTCGCTCCTTGGTTTTACTGTTAGGGTGGTTTCGGTTCGTGACTCGCCTACGGAACTTCTCGCGATCACCTCGACCTTCCCGTGATCGTATTGCCTCGTTTTAGGGATGTCGAGATGGTACATACCGTCGTACGTGAGTTTATACCGTGATCCCTGTGAAAAGATGTGACGAATTATAATGTAGAATCATATAGAATTATAATTATACAAAATCATAACATAGGACTATAATATCAAATTGTAATATAAAAAGGGCTACAGAAAAACATAAATATATTTCATAGAAAAATCTCTACCACGAGTAAATTCTTTTTAGTGTTTAGTTTAGAAGAGTTGAATTTTAATGTTTACTTAGAATTTCAAATAACTTTTAATCAATATTACTCGGAATGTTAGACAGTGAATTTAGTTTCCTTTTAAGTTCAGAAAAGTGAAGATATTTACATTGACCACAGTGTGTCCATTGATGATCCACATGACTCGCGGTCTCGGGTGACCGGTAACACGACAACAGAATCTGGACCAATCACCCTCTTCCACGATTACCGGTTCAGGTTTGCTCACGAACGTTGGAGGTGCACGCACCTTCTCTTCTTCACCCTCTTCCTCAGGTACTCTGAATAAACACGTTCACGAGTAAAGAGATAGTTCAATCTACATTATGGTTCAATTATATATTGTAATTAATTAATGAGAAAAAACATTAACTTTTGATATAAATGTTTCCCAAAATTGTTCATCATCGTCTAAAAGAGCCGATATATTTTTTCCTATTTAACACGTTGACGCCGACACTGATATTCAGGGTTTTCTTTGTGAGGCGGCGCTGAATGCAGACACGTGTGATCCACCGGTGGTACACGCCGGCGTCAACGTGTTAAATAATTCAATTATCACAAAAATTCTTACATTTGCCATGCAGCTTCCATCTCCCTGATCTTCTCGATACTCTTCATGCCCTTTGGTAGTTGCGACTCGTAAATAATTCCAGGCTTGCCAGCCGTTCGGATCACCGCTCGTGTTTCGTCCATTCCGTAAAGATTCGTGGCTCTGCATAGATATTCTCCGCTGTCTTCAGGATATACCCATCCAAAGTTCATCGCCACGTAACCAAAGTCATAAATTGGAGTGAATCTGTTCTTGTGTGGTAAAGGTTTGCCATTGAAGAACCATTCGACCTTCATGTTTGGATCACCGACAGGTGCCAATTGGCACTCGAACTTTGTGCTGTTCATTTCAACCAGTTCGGTTTGATCTTGGATCTGAGTGACGAAACGTGGTGGTTGTTTCTTATCCGCGTCGTAGAGATCGTCCTCTGTAAGGTGAACTTCCGAAGTGTATTTCTTGATGGTGGCTTCCATTTGCATCAACGCTTCCGACTTCTTCATACCCTTTGGCACTTGGTTCTGTAGGATGATGTTGGGCAACTCTGTGGAGAAAGTGGGAAATAACGATATTGAATATTCGTATTGTAATTTGAGTTAAAAGTTAATTTCATGGAATGTTTAACTCGTAGAGATATAGCATAATATTATGAAAAATTATAATAGATGAATTATAGAATTAGAGAGTTGCATTTTGTAATAATATCGTTGTAAGTGGGTCACAAAGTAAATACGAAGCATAAAATTTTTACTTGGAAATATAGAGAAATAGCAAAAGGTTGCGAGAAGTTATGATAAAGAAATCATAGGATGAGAAAAGCTACTTCTTACGTTATACGACAATCAAAGTTCTATTTTATTTTATCGTATTATACGAATACTAATGTCTATAAGTCCTACATTATTGAATAATAAGAGAAAAATAAACACTTTTTATTACAATTTTTTGAATTAAAAAAATAATAAAGATTATCTACCATTATTAATCTTATATGAGAAAATAAATAGAATTTGAGATTTCTTACTTTTGCATGATACCGATGCCCTGGTAGTGTCCTCGCCAAGATCGTTAATAGCTTTGCACACGTATTCTCCCGAGTCCTCAGGGTAAACGTACAAAATATCCATAGATACGAATCCCATGTCGTACATTGTTCTGTATCTGTGTCCAGCTGGGATCAATTTTCCATTTCTGTACCACTCTATGCGTAGATTTGGATCGTCTTTTGGTTCCACGCGACATTCCAACCTAACTGGTTCAGACTCGTCAACGGTTGCTGACTGAATCTGCGTAATAAACCTTGGTGGTTGACGTGGTGGCTCTTCGGCAGGTGGCTCGCTTACTGGACCACGTTCTAATTCTTTCAGCTTCTCGCCGCTCATGCCCGAGGGCAACTGCGAGTCGAAATCTATGGTTTTCTTAGCTGGAATAATTGAAAATTTATTATCAATATTATCATTACTACTGAACTAATAAGAAAATAGAATTATTTTTAGTAATAATTAAGACGATTATTTGCTCGGTATTTAAATTAATATTCTTATTATATTAAAAGAAACGGCAAAACGATTATTTAAAAGGAAAATAAGAAAACGTTTGGTCCATAATAGTAATAACTGGACCAGCCTCGTTACGAAAGGAATTCAGAAGGTTAAACATTAATAATTATCGTCAATACCAAAAAACTGTAACGAGTTCTAACGAATATAAATTGTCACCAATGTAAATTTTCATTTTTTATTCCTCCTAAACGAAATTCAAAAATCTCCTGTAATTAGTATTCCAATAATAATATTTAAAATATTTAAAAAATATATATTCGACATAACAAAATTTAAAATACTTTGTACCTAATATAAGAGAAAATAACTTGAGTAAATATATCGACAATTTTCTGATAAAATCGAATCACGATCGTAAATTGATGAAATGATATTTCAAATGTATAATTTTTATAGAGTAGCCCCTTCGTATGCAACAAATAAAAATTAATAAATCTTACGATGCTATAATTCAACTACGTACATTTGCACGTTATTGTAGCTTTGGTAGTAGCAGATCCCCACTTGTTCGTAGCTCTGCAAACGTATTCTCCACTATCTCTGGCATAGGTGTACGACATGTCCAACGAAATGAATCCAAAGTCGTTAATCTGGTGTACACGAGATCCGGTAGCGAACGATCTTCCATTATGGAACCAATCGATACGCATGGTAGAATCACCCACAGGTTCGACTCTGCAATCAAAGTGACTGGATGCTCCTTCCTCTACTTCGATATCCTTCAACTCGACAGTAAATTTAGGAGGATTAGGTGTTTCTTCCTCGGTCAGTATCTCGTCCTTCTTGTACAAAGCCTCTTCCAATTTCTGAATACTCTCTGTTCCAGTCTTAAAGTTGCTTGGCAGCTGAGGCTCCAAGATAATTCCTTGACGTCCACGAACTTGAAGTTTGCACGACACAGTAGCTTCACCGTGACGATTCGTTGCTTTGCATGTATATAAACCAGAGTCTCGTTGGTAGCAATTGGCTACTTCCAAAATCACAAATCCAAAGTCGTGGATGGTTTTGATCCTGGTTCCAGCCAACAGAGGCTTTCCATTGTGGAACCATTCCACTCTCATGCTGGAGTCGTTGATCGGTGTTAATCTGCACTCGAAGTGCGCCAAGGAATTCTCGGTTAGAGTCAAATCGGATGGCGTCGTGATGAATTCCGGTGGTTTTCCGGTATCGTCGTCCGGAGTTGCAATACCAGGCTCGTTTCCAAGACCTTCCAGTTCGGCAATTTTATCTATCGTGCCTTCCATTCCTTTTGGCAGTTGAGATTCGAGAATGATGCTTCGTTTTCCAGTACATTTCATCGTGCATGTGGTTACAGCTTCGCCGTAGTCGTTTGTTGCTCGGCAGCTGTATTCGCCGGAATCTTCTGGATAGATTGGCGAAATTTCGAGAATCACGAAGCCGAAGTCGCAGAAGGTGCGGAAACGAGTACCGGTGCGCAAAGGTTTTCCGTTCCAGAACCATTCGACCTGCGAGAAAGAAAATTTTATTTTTATATTAGTTTTATATATTATCATTGATTAATTAATTCGATATTATTTTTATAGGAAAATTTGTTTGATATGTGATGAATTCTTTCTATATTCGGAGATCACGAGTTCTTAGAATTGATTTTTCGAATATTTCAGGATAATGATAAAGGTATATAGCTCTGTAAATACGGATTCTTACAATCAAATAGTGACTTTATCAATAAAAATTTCAGCGACTAAAAAATTTGTTTGCCATATTAGAAATTCTATAGTTCTTAAAAATAATAAATTTTGTAACTCTAAACTATAAATTTCAGTGTATCGAGTTCTATATATAATATTCAATTTTTAATAGGCAAAATCAACCTTCTGAAATTTAATTTTTTTCTGAAAGTGTCAATAATTTACTGTTATGTATATATGAACTAATATAGCACGTATTGCTTATACTATAATCTAATTTGCTATAAATTTTAACGATAGTATCGATATATTAAAATTTGTTATCTCGATGTACTACAACTTTTGCATCTCTTCCAAGTCTCTGCAAGTTACAGTAAAATAACAATGCAACAATTACCTTTAATTTTGGATCGTCGGTAGGTGTAAGTCTAGCTTCAAAGTGCGCGCTCTCGCCCTCGCGAAGGCCATCGATGTTGCTCAAAGGTACAGTGAACACAGGTGCCTTTCCTCGTTCCTCCACGATCTTTTCGTCTTTAGTGCGAATCATCGAGTCCTCCAAAGTCTGAATCTTCTCCAATCCACCTTCCATTCCCTTAGGAAGCTGACTTTCCAAAATGAGACTCGATTTCGAATAACATTTCAAGGTCGCCTTAGTCGTGTCTTCTCCATATTTATTGAAAGCTCTGCACTCGTAAACTCCAGAATTCTCTTCGTAACAATACAATATATCCAAAATGACAATGCCAAAGTCGTGGAAGGTTCTGTATCTGTGTCCATGAGGTAACTTCTTTCCATTGTAATACCACTCGACCTTCAGATCTGGATCATTTACAGGTGTCAGCCTAGCTTCAAAGTGAGCAGATTGTCCTTCGACTAATTTCGTGATGTCAGAAATTTGCGTGATGAACTTAGGTGGCTCTGCAACTGGAGTCGTTGGCGTGGCAGGTTGTTCACCACCATAACTCTCCAGTTCTCTGATTCTAGCGAGAGAATCTGGTTGTAACGAATCAAGATATACTCCGCTCTTCCCAAAGCATTTCAGAGTTGCTTTAGTGTAATCTTCGCCATATTTGTTGCTAGCCTTGCATACGTACTCTCCAGTATCGTGGGCCATCACGCCAGCGATATCCATCACAACAAATCCAAAATCGGATACCATTTTGAATCTGGACGAGTGTCTCAAAGGTTGGCCATTGTGGAACCATTCTACTTTCATATGAGGATCTCCAACTGGAATTAAAGTACACTCAAAGTGAGCAGACTGGCCATCCTTTAGACCTTCCAGCGATTGGACATGAGTTGTAAATTTGGGTTTCTGTCCTTTCGATTTATCTACGCATTCTAATTCCACGCTGATCTCGGCGCGGCCCCATTTATTGGTAGCCCTGCAAGAGTAGGTGCCAGAGTCCTCTATCTTGGTTCCAAGAACCTCGAGAACCACCATTCCAAAGGCATAGACTGTTCTTATGCGATGACTGGCGTCCAAGACCTTGCCATTGTAGAACCACTCGACTACCATAGTTTGGTCACTAGTTGGCGTGAGCGAAGCTTCGAAGTGAGCGATTTCTCCTTCGGATAGGTTAGTCAGGTTCTCGAATTGAGATGTGAACACAGGTGGATGACCTTCTTCACTTTCTGGTGGAGCTCCTTCCTGTCGTTTCAGCGATTCTTCGAGGTCCTGGATTGCTTCCAAACCCTCCTTACCTTTGGGATGCTGCGATCTCTCGATGATATTCTCCTTGGTCGTACAGTAGATCGTTGTTGAAGTGAAAGCTTCTCCAGCTTTGTTGTATGCTTTGCAAGTGTAAATTCCAGAATCACGATCATAGACATCTGTCAAGTCCAAAGTGACGAATCCAAAGTCGCTGGTCATCTTAAACCTGGATCCATGTTCCAGAGCTTTTCCATTGAAGTACCACTCGATCTTCAAGTTTGGATCGTCCTTGGGCTCTACCTGACCCTCCAAATGAAGAGGTTCAGACTCGCCCAATTTGAATTCCGGCTGCAAGGGCACTGTCCAGATCGGTTTAGGATATTCTTGTTCTGGTCCAGCGTCTGGCCTCCTATACTTCGACAAATAAGCATCTTCAGCTTCTTTGACTTTCTCCAAGCCAGCCTCTCCTTGAGGATGCTGCGTCTGCAGATAGATGTTCTGTTTGCTGGTGCATTTGAGAGTTCCTGACGTCTGAGCTGATCCCTTCGAATTGGTAGCCTTAACAATGACCACTCCAGAATCTTCCTCGTAAGCATGAGTAATATCCAAAGCTACATAACCAAAGTCATAAGTCGACTTGAATCTTGCTCCAGTTGGAAGTGGTTTACCATTGACGAACCATTCGATCTTCATCGTTGGATCTTTTGATGGCTCAACGTTACATTCAAAGTGCACATTGTCACCTTCTACGCATTCAACGTTGTTCAGATGAGTGATGAAAACTGGTTCCTCGTAAGTAGGTTCTGGTTGTTCTGTTGAGCTGACATGAGGTTGCTCTAGGGCGTCGATCTTTGGAAGAGCATCGGGATGAAGAGTGTCACCAAGTAACCAATGACGATCGACGATCTTCAAACTGCAAGTAGACACAGCCTCTCCAAGTAGGTTCGTGGCTTTACAAGTGTAAATGGCGGAATCGTCGGGTCTTAAACCATTGATAGATAGTGTAACAAGGCCAAAGTCGAAGGTACTACGAAGTCTGGTTCCAGTTTGAAGAGCCACCCCGTTTTTGAACCACTCAACGCGAAGATTTGGATCTGCTCTTGGCTCTACTTGAGCTTCCAAGTATACGTGTTGACCTTCCACGAGTCTGTCGTGACTTTCGAGGTGTTTGGTGAAGACTGGAGCCTGTTGAGGCGTCGTGTCAACGAACATTTCCGGTACTTTGTTCATCTCCGCTTCTTTCAGTTGGATCTTCTGCCAAGCATCTGGCTGAAGACTTTCGGCATCGATAGCTGAGCGCGCTTTCACTTTCAGGGAAATCGAGGAAACTGCCTCGCCGGATTTGTTGATGGCTTTGCAAGTGTATACACCGGAATCCTCCGAGATTACTTTTAGGATGTCCAGGGTCACGTAGCCGAAATCGTGGCTCACGTGGAACCGAGATCCTGTTAAAAACGTTAAACTTTGTGTGAAGTGAAAATTACGTTATGGTTATAGGTCATTTGATCATGTATCATAGGTGATCGATGATTTAGATCAGAATTGAGATAGATCTTTATTGCGAAACACGGAATGTAGGAAGAGACAAATTAAGAATACTGTATAGAAATGGAAGTGAAATATTTTGAAATTAACTAATTGAATACAAAAGTTTCCAGGTTTAGATTTTGGATGGTGTTTTAAATTTTCTGACTATTCAATTCCATAATTTCAAAATTATTTAAATCTCTAAATTTTCAAAAATGGAAGAGTTAATAATAATAATAAGAATAATAATATTTATTGTAGTTATAATGAAATTCGTTCAAATATGTGATTATATTTTATCAATTTGCGCAAGAGACCTACCCATTTTTAGTTCGACTCCATTGATGTACCACTCGAATCTCAAACTGGCATCGCCAACTGGAACGACTCTGCATTCGTATCTAGCCATCTGGCCTTCCCAAAGTTCCGTGGGTCCAGTCAACAATTGTGTGAAGATAGGTTTATCGAATACCTTCTCCGGTTCTTCAGGACGACTTGGTCCTTTATCAGCTTCAAGTTGGGCGATTTTACGTTGCGCTTCAGGGTGTTGGGTGTCTAATTGAATGCTTGCTTTACCTAAATATGAGAAATAGCAGACGATAATTAACGCGTGCCAGTTTTGAAGAAAACATATATTTACAGGAGTCAAGTATTGATACTAACTTTTGATCTTCATCGAAGCAGTAGTAACTGCTTCACCGAGTGGGTTGGACGCACGGCACATGTACACGCCTTCGTCCTCTTCTCTCACGTGGGAGATGTCCAACGAGACGTATCCGAAATCATGGACTTTGGTGATTCTTGAACCTGGATAATTCAGAGATAACACTCACTTTATTACTCGAATTCCCAAATTTTTCAACTCGGAAACCTTCGAACTTCGAAAACTTCAATTCCTGAAATTTGGATCCTTCAAATTCTCAAATTTCGACCTCTTAAACTCTCAAATTTTCTGATAATCGAACGACGTTCAAATTACTACTTTTCTAAACTTTCTAATTTTGGGATTTTCTATCTAATCTATTAAATTTTCAAATTGCTAAATTTTCCAGTACCTAAATTCCCAGATTTCTAAATTTTCGTATTCTCAAACTTTAGAATCTTCAAATTTCTAAATTTTCGAGTTATTAAATATAAGTAAACAAATGCATACGATTGTACTTACTTGTCTCAAGTGGAATTTCATTCCTGAACCATTCAACCTTCAACGTTGGATCTCCTACAGGAATCAATCTGCACTCGAAGTGAGCAGTGTGCCCTTCGGGAATAGCGTCGATATTTTGCAACGGTTGAGTAAAGACTGGTCTTTGCCTAGTTTGTGGTTCTGGTACGTCTGGTCTCTTCCAAGGCTGTTGAGCTTCCAATTCACGAATCTTGTCCATTCCTTCAGGACGTTGCGAGTCCAGAATAATGCTGTCCCTTGGAATAACCCTCAGTTCGATCGAGGATACGCATTGGCCAAGAGCATTGATAGCTCGTACGGAATATTCTCCTGCGTCTTCGGGAACAGCATGGCCGATATCAAGAGCCACATATCCAAAGTCAAAGGTTACGTGGAACCTAGAGGCAGATGGAAGCGGCTTGCCATTGTGGAAGAATTCGATCCTCAAGTTGGCGTCGTGGAGAGGCTCAACTTGGCACTCGAAATGGGCTGTTTGTCCTTCGTACACTTCGGTGGTACCCTAAATAAAATTTTACAATCCAATAAATAAACATTTCGAGTATATAAAAGAACATTTGAAATTTTATGATACACATAACGTTAAACGGTTGAGCTTTGATAATAGTATTCGTGTTTTTATAATAATAGTGCAAATGTTTTGGATTCTATGAAAAATGTTTCAACTATTTGATGGAAAATATTTAAAAAATTAAAGATTTTATAATATACAAGATATTAAACGTTTCTAATTTTATAACAGATAATGATATTGCAAAATCTGGAGATTCTGCAAATTTACGTATACATAATGTTAAATTTTCTGTTTTTAACAACAAATTATAAAATTTGCAATTCTATGCTATAGAGAATATTAACAAAATATAAATTTCTATAATTAGGGAAATAATAATTAGGATTTGAAATTATATAAATTGCTATGAATTCTTTACCCTGAGTTCAGTGACGAATCTTGGCGGTGTCACTGGTGGTTCTTCGACTTCTAAGCGAGCTGGACGTCCTTGAGCCTCGAGTTCGCGAATCTTCTCGAGGCCATCTGGATGTTGAGTGTCTAGGAGAATACTGCGGCGAGCTATGGAACAAATTTCATATTAAAAATATTTTTCTCAAAGATATCAATAAATATGTACGAAAATATAAATTACTATTCCGGTTTATCCATTGATTATTCTCTTTTATTATCAGTTCGAGATTTATTTTCTATTTCTTCAAAAGTGACACGTCGACTACAATTACGAACTTTCGGTCTCGTACAAATATTACAAAATTCATCTTTTCTTCTACGATATTTATTGTCTCTAAAATCCATCTCCGATTTTCTTCTCGATTCTAAATAACCTTTATTTTTATCATTACGAATAGTACTCTTACAATGAGTCCTTTCACATAAACAGTTTTTGTGTATTTTACTAGAATCCATAAATTGTTTGCCTCGTCTAGAGTTCGTGAAAGAAAACGAACTAAATCTAGGTTTTACAGCCGATAAATTTCCTCTTGGAAAATTCGAAGGCGGAGACGATACCCTTTTTCTCTGATAGTGTTCAAACTTGTCAATTTTTTTTAGAGGTTTCCATGGGGGAAAACGAGGAAGGTGGTAACGTTTGTCTTTTGCTAAGAATTCGAGTAATTTCTAGTTAGAAACTGATGTTAGAATCTTTACTTAAATAAAAATAAAATAAAAGAATTAAATAAAAAAAAGTAAGAAATATTCAATTAAATCGCGTTATTTCTAATTTCTTCCTTCTTATTGTACTCGTTACGAAAGCTTGAATTTTAAATCGGACCACTTACAGCCAACTTTGATGGTGCAAGTGTTGACAGCCTCGCCAGCTAAATTGGTAGCCTTGCACATGTAGGTACCAGAATCTTCGGCATATGTGTAAAGAATATCAAGAGCCACATAACCAAAGTCGTGTGTTTTGCGGAAGCGATGTCCTGTTCTTACAGCAACTCCATTTACGAACCTGTATTACAACGTTCAATTCGTTCAAATTAAACGCCAGCTTTGTATTAATTAGACAAACATTTAACATCAATAGACTTCGGATTTTTATGCAATTCTATATTTTTATTAACACTACCAAATGAAATGCAATCTACATAATAATTTCTTTCTTTCATTAAACGTTATTTAAACAAGCACTTCGCTTGGAGAATATTTTTTATATTATGTGGATTTTGTACATTTTTGCTTTATTTAGATGCTCCAAAAATGCATAAAATTCAGCAGTTTAAATTTAATTAGAGTTGCATTGTACGTTAATGAAATTCAATAAATTCTAATTGATCGATATCGTTACCATTCTATCTTTAGATTGGGGTCGTTGATGGGTTCGACGCGGCATTCCAAGTGAGCGTGTTCGCCCTCCTTTAGATCCAGGTTGTTCAATGGCGTAAGGAAAACAGGCTTCTGGTGTACAACCTCTTTTTCAATCTCCTGCTTCACTTCTACAGTCTCTAGCTCGCGAATCTTCTGCAAACGCTGAGCATCTAACGTGTCCAAATACAGGCCTTGTTTCGCTGTTTGAAAGAATAGACAGCTGTTTATCTGTCGTTCTTTTCAAATGAATTTTTACGCAATTACCGAGAAACTTGTAAATTTTGATGTAAGTCGAAAGGTTATAACATTTGTTCCATATTCAAGACAGTCAAATGTCTAGTAATTTCTAAGATTTGCATTTTTAGTAACAAACAGCTATAGAGAAATTCTCTAGATAATATTATTATCTCGATGGAAAATTAATCTAAAATCTAAAGAAATCCTAAGGCTACTGTCACATAAGCTTTTTAAACTGTAAAATATTCCCAATCTTCAAATACTGTTTGCTAGCTTTCTAAATCTACCACATCGCGGTATACAAATTTTTCAATTATAAACGACACTCATTAGTTTCCAAAATTCTCAACATCTCCAGCAAAACATTGTTCCAATTTCTTAAATTTCTTAATCTATAAAATTCTGTTCCCAAATATCCTAAACTTCTTAATCCACGAGGTATTAGCCCCCGATATCTTAAATTTGTTAATTTAGAAAATACTATCCCTCAATATGTTAAATTGTTTAATCCGCAAAAAGTTTGTTCCAAATTTCTTTAAACACTTACAGTCAACGCTGATGACGCAAGTGGTAACAGCCTCGCCAACAGCGTTCCTCGCCTTGCACATGTAAGTTCCAGAGTCTTCCGGATAGGCGTACAGAATATCGAGAGCCACGTAACCAAAGTCATACGTAGTCTTGAATTTATGTCCTTGAGGAATCGGTCTGCCATCTCTGTACCATTCAACCACCATAGTGGGATCGTTTACAGGCGTTAGAGTCGCCTCGAGATGGGCGCTTTTGCCTTCAGGCAGATGTTCGATGTTCTTCAATGGACGACCGAATTTCGGTTTCTCAGCGATGATCAAATCCTCTTCGTCTACGCGTTTATAACGCGAGTCGTCTTCTAGGTACTGTATTTTCTTCAGGGCACTTTCGTGTTGAGTTTCGCGAATAATCGAGGAGCGAGCTGCAACGTGGCATTTATACAATTATCCATTCCCTTTCGTTATATTAATTTCGCTTGGAGGACAGAAGGGTCGAGAATAATCGTAGAGATCGTTCTTTTCTCGTATTTCGTGGACATAGAAATGTACAAGAGGTATGAACGAGTAAAGAATAAATATAAAACAATGGGTAGAAAACAAGGATGAAACATTCAGAAAAGGGTGGTAATTCACTGTGTGTACAATTTACAAAAGCGGAACTACGTATTTAAGCGACGGAGAACTAGAAGCGTTGGAAAAACAGGGTCTCTAGGTTACACAAAGTGCTTGGTTATATCCACCTGCTGTCCCCGTGCGTGATTTCAACGTGGGCGTTCGTAGAAGTATCGCTCTTTCCATTGCGACTTAATAGTTATTCGTTTTATAAACCACTTTGAAAGTCAGGAATATTTTTCAAGGAGCGAGAAAGCTGTTAAAAATACTTGTACAATAATTCTGTATACAGAATATGCTAATCGTTTACTACAGAATACGATATAATTTTAGCTCGTTCTTAACACTTTCGATACAGTTTCAACATTATTATTATCTATATTCCTATCAATATTACTATTTTTCTTTTTTATTTTCCAACGATTTAACACCTGTTCCAGGCATCTTCGAAGCAGAAGCAAATAAAAAAGATTTCTTCAACGTTCCTCACGAAAGTTGAGAATCGTATAAATCCTCCTCCTCCGCTGAAGCGACAACCCTTAATGGTCACCGAATAATTTCTATACGATAACATTAATGTACATTATCGTATATTACCATACCGATATTAAGTTGCAGTAACCGTAAATTAATTTAAGAAATGATCACGATACTTCTACCCCGCCACCCTCGACTTACACAGCATGGAAAATCCTCGAGGGAGATCCTCGTCTCTGTTTCACCCTCGACTACTTACGTTTCACGTCAAGATTAATCGAGCTCTTCGCCGATCCCAGTCTATTGGTGGCCTGGCAGGTATAGGTGCCAGAATCTTCAGCATATACCGTGAGCACGTCCAACGCAGCGAATCCAAAGTCACAAGTCGTTCTGTACCTGTGACCGGTGGATAATGGTTTCCCATTGTGAAACCATTCCACCTTCATAGTTGGATCGGGGTAGGGTTCGATACGGCACTCATAGTGTGCGCTTTGTCCCTCGACCAAGCTGGTAGGTCCGTTTAGTTGGACCGTGAACGATGGTTTCTCTTTTACCACGATCTCTTCTTCTTCGCGTCGTTGATACCTGCTGGTGTCCTCCAGCGCCTGGATCTTCGACAATGCGCTCTCGTGCTGCGACTCGAATTGCAGGGCCGCCTTGGCTGTGTTCGGGAATAGGTTTGTCAGTGTGTCGTTGTACACGTGTCGTGAATAGCGGTGACATGTTCGATCGAGGTGAAAATGAGGTATGCATACTTTTAGTGTTTCTTTTTTTTTTCAGGACGATATTTTACGGTTTACGAAAATTATATTTTCGCTGAATGTTACATTGGTCGATGGGTCGTCTTTCGTGTAATGTAGGTCGATTTTGATGGGAGGATTAATCCCTTTGCTACTGAGTCTGAATTTGTTTGACTTTGTTTGCGAGTGACAACATCTTTGATGGAATTGTTTATTCGATCGTTGATGTACATAATTGACGTCTAACGGAATTATTGATCATTAACATGGTATAAATTTATGCCAGGGGAATTAAAGTCGAGGTATATGAGAATATACTGCACGGAGGAAAATAGATTTCTATTTAGAAAATTCAGAAAATTGCATAGAAACTTGAAATGTATTGGAGAGTGCTGTTAAGAACTACTGTTTATTTATTTATTATAATAAAGTATAGTTGAAGTGAATTCTTCATAGCAAAAGGATCAGTCATCGTTTCATTTTAATAAAATATTTCGAGAGATATTAAATATTTGGTACAACATATGAAGACATAAGATACGGGTCATTAAAAAACAAGGTTTTATATTAAAAAATGATTTGTACGTGGTCGATACGAAATATCTACAAAAATTATAATCTTAATGTGTGATCAACGATGATGTATATGAAATAATTGTTAAAAAACTCAGCTGTGACCAAGAATAAAATATCTTCTTCTGCATTTCTTCGCGAATTTCGTAGTATAAAAAAGTATATTCGTGGAAGCGTCCAAAAAAGTTCTACCAACACTTCACAAAAAAAAAAAAAAAAAAAAAAAAGAAAAGTAGGAAAAATCGCTACACACAAAAATACAAAAATATCTACGTGTAAGTAGCTGCTTCTACACGTTTTGAAAGCTACATTATAGCTTATGAGAAGCGATACCGAAATCGAAGCCTCATTTTCAAAATGATTTTCTGTTCTGCGCACAATCTATACTCACACTGGACGAAAAGTGTCGCTGATGTTACAGCTTCTCCAAGATCATTTACTGCACGGCAAGTGTAGGTACCTGAGTCTTCAGGGTTCACGTATTTCATGTTTAGAGCGACGTATCCGAAATCGTGCATCGTTGTCACGCGATTGGCTATTGAAGAGATAGTAATTTATTTCATTTACGATAGATTTATTGTTTGAATGAAATTCGGATGTAATTCAAATGTTAATAAAGTGAAAGCGAAGCAAAAATTAGGAATTTTTAACGAAATTTTTAAGGTATAGAAAAATAAGTAATTATCAATTTAATCTATTGCAATGTAACTTATTGATAAATTAAAAACTTTAAAAGATCGTTCGAAATTGGAATATACATACAGGGAAAATTTATTTCGGCATTAATATTCTAAAATTTATTTTGAGATAACACGGAGAAGAATTGTCAATTTAATTCGCTGCAGTTTATTGCGTTTATTGACGGATTAAAAAATTGAAGTATTTGCTAAAATTACAATACGCGTGGAAAAATGAATTTTGAAATTATAATATGTTGAAACGTAACTTACAAGCTGCTATCGGAACTCCATTTCGCAGCCATTCGACTTTGAGCTTTGAATCGCCGACAGGTATCACTCGAGCTTCGAAATGAGCCGCTTGATTTTCAGCGACTTTCAGGTCTTTGATCGGCATCGTGAAAACTGGTGCTTGAGTAACGATTTCCTCGGTCGTAGTTTTACGTTGGTATCTCGAGGTATCCTCCAAGTAATGAAGACGTTGAAGTGTCTCTTCATTTTGGCTTTCCGTGTAAATTGACTTTTTCGCTGTGCGGTAGAATAAAAAAGATGAATACCTCAGTTACGAACGTCAAGCAAAAAGTTCGAGTAAAAACAACATGTTATCAAATCTTTTATTCCATTATCTTCTTGAGAATTATTAACATATATATGACTTATTTATTTAATTTAAGCATATTTTCAACAAATATACTCGAGCATTATCGCGGATAAATGTTCTTGAGTTATATGAAGTAGTCTCTACGTGACTAGCTATGTGTTCATGTGCTTCATGACTATTTTATATATTTATCAGACTTTCACAAAATCGTCCCCCAGGAAGTTCAAACCCATTGCAGTTACTTTAATTTTAATAATTAGATCTTCTTTTGAAAATTTATTTTTTAAAGTTACTACCGATAGAATTTTCAAAAAAAAAAAAAATATTTATATAGTGCAAAATTTTTCGCGCACTTGACTTATAAATATAAATTTCTCCAAATTCCGTGATTTCTAATTTACGTTCTATATTTAAATCATCATCACACCAATACCATAAGATAAATTACGTAAATTTCCTAATCTAAATTTTATATACTACTAATGTTTATTAGTAGTTTATTTATTAGTATAAATTAAATACTAAATTTTCTAATTTAATATTATAAATTTTACATCAGAATATTATTAAAATACATTTAAACTTCTTTATTTTTTTATCATAAAATTATAAAATCATAAAGAATTATAAAGAAAATACTATGAATTTTACATCATAATATTATTAAAATACGTTTAAACTGATTTGTTTTTTTATGATAAAATTATAAAATCATAAAGAATTCATATCTATTATTAATTTCAACGAAGCATTTCAAAATCAAAAGCTAACAAAGAAAGAGGGGGTGGGGGACTTACAGTGCACAACTGCAGTTGCAGATGTAATCGCCTCTCCTATAATATTCTTCGCTCGGCAGGTGTAAGTACCAGAGTCTTCAGGATAAGCGTACATGATATCCAAGGCGACGAAACCAAAGCTATTAGTCTCGACGAATCTTGAGCCAGCTTTCACAGGCTTATTATTATGGAACCATTCGACTTTCATCGTTACATCAGACACAGGGATCAATCTGCACTCGAAGTGTGCTCTTTGACCTTCTTTGATCTCCACGTTGTTCAAGGAGGTGGTGAAAATTGGAGCTTGAGTGGTTGTTTCCTCGATATCTTCTCTGCGTTGGTATTTCGATCTATCTTCGAGGTAATGAATTTGTTCCAGGCCAATCTCGTTCTGAGTGTCTGTCAGAACTTGTGCGGTTGATCGACAAGTTAGAGTGCAAGACACTTCGTCGCTGCCAACCAGATTGACAGCGCGACAGGTGTAGGTACCCGAGTCCTCGGCGATTAGGTCGATCACATCCAGAGCAACGTAGCCAAAGTCATGGATTGGACGGAATCGGTGTCCTAGAATTAAGAAATTATATCTTGAGTTGGAAAAAATAAAAATATAGGAAGAAAAACATTCTTTTTATCACAAAATTGAAGAGTTCAGAAACTCTGCACTGTAATTTTAATTTTTTGACAAAATAGGATCAAGTGAACCCTTAAGTAGTTATATCTGGAATATTAGACTGCAATAGTTTTGCTGCAGTGGCGAATGGAAAAATTAATTAAGAGAAAATAAGCAAGAAAGCTTTGTAATTGAAAATACAGGTATCATGGTATTATACTAGGTTGTCCAAAAAGTCTCTTTCGCTTTATACGGAAATACTAGATGCACAATATTTTCTGTTTTATATTAGTTTATCAAATTATGCACGAACATAATAATAATAAAATGGATCATATCTAATTCAATAAAATAATATAAACCAGAAATTGTTGTTCATCTATTATCACCTTATAAAACGAAAGAAACTTTTCGGACAACTTAATATGTTCCTCTCAAGGAATAAGAAAATGAAATTTAAAAAAAAAAAGGAAGGTTAAATCCCGAATTCTAAAAATCAAAGCACTACGAGTTTATCTAACACCTACTTAATTAATGAATTTATAATAATTATTAATGCAATTATAGTGTGAAAATCTAATTAGATCTACAACTACATCTAGTTTGGATCTCTTGAGTTGGCACCTAAGTGATTGCGGATTTTGTCAATACCACCTAATGACAAAATCCGCAATCATTTAGTTACCAACCCAAATATATGTAATTTGGTAAATGCAATGGCTAGTTTCTATCTCTAAATTTTTACGGATCATCAAGCGTTTAGATCATTGATAAACGTAGACTCCTATTTCTATGAAGTTCATCTATAAATTGAAAATCTGAAAATTTCATTGCTTAAAATATTATTATGAAACTTCATTTACCTATTGTAACCGGACGACCGTTCTTGAACCATTCAACTTTCAAGTTCGAGTCCGTTACAGGTTCCAGTTTGCACTCGAAATGAGCGTGTTGTCCTTCACGAAGATTCTCTTGATTTTTCGGAGCCGTGATGAATCTCGGTTTAACATTGACCACTTCGTCAACCAGTTCCTGTCTCTTGTATCTGGAAGCATCTTCCAAGTATTGTATTCTTTCCAAACCTTCAGGATGTTGAGACTCCAGGAGTAAATCTTTCTTAGCGTGTACTCTCACTGAACAGGAAGTGACGGCTTCTCCCAGTTGATTTCTAGCTTGACAAGTGTACACGCCTGAATCTTCAGGATAAACACCCAAGATGTCAAGGGCGACGTAGTCGAATTCGTAAGATGGTCTGAATCTGTGGCCAGTCTTCACTGGTCTGCCATTGACGAACCATTCCACTTTCATGCTGGCATCGCCAACTGGCTGAAGACGACACTCGAGGTGAACGTTGGTCAGTTCCACCGTTTCGATGTTGTGCAAAGGACGAGTGAACTGCGGGGGCTGCATGACTGTCACTTCTTCTTGCTGGGTCTTGCGATATCTGACCGTTGAAACATAAGTTTATATGACTATCATGACAATAATAAAGGCTTCATATCGTATTATACTTGGTATTTGATACTCGGTAATTCTGCTTTTGAGAATTTCGAAATTTTATCGCCCACAAACGTAATTACTGTTCAACACCTTAAGAAATGTGTAAGTAATTTCCATGGGTTTACGTACGTCGAAGGAAGTTTTTAAAAGTAATCGTAAATTAGTTTTCAATTTATAGAGTTGAGTAGTATGTTTTTTGAGTTACTCGTGTAATACAAATTTTTTAGAATTCAAATCCGAAGACCCAATTCGATTGTTCTACGAAAGAAGACTATTTGATATTGTTTTATTAAAACGTAAGGAATTGTAGAAGCACGTAAGCATTGAAACTAAATGAAATTACTAAATTTAAAGTAAATCTAAAAATTCAGTTTAACTTCTCGTAAAAAATATTCGAGTGTAGAAAAGGGAAGAAGTTTGAATTTCCAATTGATTTTCGACCAAATCGCTTTCTAGAAATCTTCGTATAGATTTTGGTCTTATCTACACATAATACAAATTGAAATATACCAATACAGATGGACTAAATTATATTTAAACTGTTAGGATGAAAATAAATAAACACTCGCATATATACAGTCGTATCTTCGTCCCATTGAAAGAGAACGTTAAATTTGCCAAAAATATCTACACATTTTTAGCGCTCGTAAAAGCAAGAATTCCACACATCATTTTATAGTTCTACTATAAATTCCATTAAATATTACAAACCTCGATGAATCTTCCAGCATTTGAATCTGTTCGAGCGATTGCTCGTGCTGAGTTTCGGTAACAACATCGGACTTTCCGATTACTCTGACGCAGGCTGAGGTATGAGCAGTGCCAAGATGATTGGTAGCTCTGACGGTATATTCGCCAGAGTCGAGGATAGTCGAATGCACGATGTCCAAAGCGACGAAACCAAAATCGTAGTATGTTCTAAATCTGGAGCCAACGGTAACTGGACGACCATTTTGGAACCATTCGACTCTCATCGTTGGATCGCCCATGGGTTCCAAACGGCATTCCAAATGAATGTTCTTGCCCTCGCTCACTGGTTTAGGATCGCTCAATGGCTGCACGAATATTGGCTTTGATTTTGAAATTTCCTCGATGTGATATTGAGGCTCGACGAATTTCGATTCTTCGAGACGCTGAGTCTTCTCGTAGGAAGTGCGATGCATACTGCTGGTATCGACGCTTGAGCGTGCTATTATTAAAAAAAATAAGATTATACTATGGTTTGGTAGAATATATATTTCATACTATATAGTTCTGCTATATATTGTACTTAATATTCTATACTTCTGCTATATATACTATATCTAATATTCTACGATACTATTGTATAAATCTATGACTAATATTATAAAATTTAATGTTGGAAATTTTATATAAAATTTGACATTTTTTTAAGTACTATAAAGTAATTCCCTGATTCAATTGTTTTCCGAAATTCAAGATAAAAGATGTTACAAATTCGAGACTGCGATAGAACTATTTTATTATCTTCGCGAAGAAAGAACAAAATTGTCTATAAGAATAAATTGTTTAGAGGTAGTTTATTTAATAAAATAAAATGAAATAATAGATAATTATATAATATACATCGAAAGAAGGCTTCAAACGACTCTAAATAGAACTAAGCATAACTAAACCGAAGATATTATTTCATCAAAGAATTGAAAAATCTCATTAAGACACAACTAGAACGAATATGCGTCCATTTTATCGTAAATGTATGAATATTTATAAATACGAATGCAGAACGGCAATTTTTAACACTTATCAACATTGACCTGCTTACTGTTTCCCACGATACACCTATGTATAACGAAATTTCAAAAACTTACTCTCCACGATCATCGTGGCGGACAATTTAGCTTCTCCAAGAGCATTTCTAGCGACCACAGTGTAAGTACCAGCGTCCTCGGGTCTAACCTGAAGAATATCTATAGCCACGTATCCAAAGTCGTGATACGTTTGAATTCTATTTGCAGCAGTGATAGGTTTTCCATTGTGGTACCATTCGATTTTCATAGTTAAATCGCTCTGAGGTTCCACACGAGCCTCGAAATGAGCACGTTGACCTTCAACGATCTTGTTGGTACCCTTCAGGTTGCCCAAAAATCGTGGTGCTTGAGTTACTTGTGTTTCTTCTTGAACCTGTCGCGAATATCTGCTGGAATCTTCCAAAGTTTGAATCTTCTGAAGTCCGGTCGGATGTTGACTGTCATAGATGACATCGTTCTTGCTGATGACGCTCAGTTGAGCGGTTGTATGTGCTTCACCGACGCGGTTGTACGCGCGGCAAGTGTATATACCAACGTCGTGAATCGTTACGTATTTGATGGTCAATGCCACGTAACCAAAGTTGAAGAATGTCGTGATCCGTGAACCTGAAGGAAAAATGTGTGTTCGTGTGATTGAAATTATCGAAATGTTGGATTTCTTGACACTTGGCATTGGAGAGTTTTGTAATTTGAAAATTCTATATTAGAATTTTGCATGAAAATTCAGAACATATATTTGGAGGGATTTCAAGGTCTTAGAATTTTGGAATTATAGAATTCTGACATCCTGCAATATCGTCATTTTAGTTCAGTTTCTGTTCTAAAATTCTAGAATTCCAGACTTTTAGGATTCTGTGATCGAATATTTTGGGATTATAGAATCCCACGATTTTTTAAATTTGTAACTTTGTAATTATTTTGTCTCTTTGAAACGGCACGAATCTTACATCTTAACATTTCGGGACTACAATATTTTATCCTAAAATTGTCCTAAAATTTGATTACTTTACGAATTTCAGAATCTTCAATTTTTAGCATCGAAAGATCGTAAGATTTTTAATTTTACAATCTCACAATCTTAGATTCTGATTGTAATACTCTTAGGATTCTACTATGCTTTTCCATGATTCTATGATCTAAAAATTCTATAACTGCAAATATTATGTATATAAGTGTAAAGGATTTATTAAATTACAACATGCAGCATACTTTGAGTACGCGATGCAACAGAATACAGAAAAAGATTCTACTTACTTGCTTCTACAGGGCGTCCGTCTTTGAGCCATTCGACTCTCAAATCAGAATCGCCGACTGGTTCTAGACGTGCTTCGAAATGAGCAAATCCGCCTTCTCGTATGTTATTTTGATCCTTGATAGGAGATTTGAATTCCGGTGGGCTAGTCGGTTCGGGCTGTTGCTGTACGTATTTCTGGTGCATAGCCTGTTGATAGGCTTCCAATTCCTCGGCAGCCTCGATATACCTTTGTTGCTCGGGGATTCCCAGATCAGTAGTAACGCTTGTGCGTGCTGCAATGATCCAATAACACGTACAATGTAATTAAATATTCTTTCAAATACTATTATTCAATATATAAAGACGATGTTATTTCACGACATTTACCAAAGACACGAAGAGACGCGGAGCTGACGGCCTCTCCCAAGCGGTTCACAGCTCTGACAGTATAAGAACCGGCATCTTCAGCTCGTAGGTGCAATATATTGAGCGAGACGTACCCGAAGTTGAAGATGGTTGTGATTCTTGAGCCTAGGTATAATTGTTATTCGTTAAAATCTTGATCGTTGATAACATTTGTAAAAAGAGAAAACGCGAGAAATAACGAAAAGACAGATAAACAGAGTTTATGTAAATATTCTTAATAGTTAATTATATTATATTAAATAATGAATTGTTAATTATTAAGAATAACCTAGAAATCCTAATATTGTTAATAATTTGGATACATTGTAAATGTACTTACTAGCTGTGATTGGCCTGCCATCCTTGTACCACTCCACTTTCATCGTGGGATCGCTTACAGGTGTCAGTTGCGCTTCAAAATGAGCGTTACGACCTTCCTGTAGCTCTCCTAGATCTTGGAGTGGTCGGATGAAGGCCGGCCGCTGTGAAGAGATCTCCTCCACACTCTCCTGCCTTTGATACTTGCTGTAATCCTCGAGCTGTTGAATATATTGAAGGCTGTCGGGGTGTTGGCTAGCCTGTTCGATTGTTGCGCGTGCTACAATAAGATTTTTTTTTATTTAACATTGTCACAATTTCCTGATCTCGAGAAAACATTGGAAGCTTCCGGATCGTGGGAACAGAGAGATAGGAAATTTAAGTAAATAACGAAAACTCACGTGTCACGCTGAGGGTAGCTCGAGATTCGGCGACTCCGGTCGAACTCACGACGCGGCATAAATATTCGCCGCTGTCTTGAAGGACGATGCTAATTAAGTCGAGAGAGATGAAGCCAAATCGGAAGATAGAAGTCGCACGGGAACCTAAAATCGATAGATATGATACGATAAAACTGATAAACTGAAAGATTTCAAGTTCGAAGATTCGAGACTTTGGAATTCTAAAAATTTGAAGATTAACAAATTTAAAAGTTTGGAATTCCGAACATACGAAGATTCAACGATTCAAATATTAAAATATTGAACAATCTTTGCAATGTTACATTAATATTTCAGAAAGTTACTTACTCGCATCAAGAGCTCGTCCATTGACGTACCACTCTACCCTCATGGTGGGGTCGCCCACCGGTTCGATTCTGGCCTCGAAGTGAATTCGTCCACCCTCGATCTGATGGACGTCCTTCAATGGTATGATGAAACGTGGTGGTGGATAAACTCTATCTTCCTCGGGTGGAGGCAAATATGGCTTGGCGCGTTCCACGTGTCTCAAATAAATCACTTCGGGGCCAGGCGCTGGTCTGTAATCGATTTTATCGTTACCCCCAGTCTTTATAAACGAGATATAAATTTCATTAAAACCCTACCATCTATTTTCCTTTGGGTTGCATAAAAATAAAATTATAATATTTTAATATTTCGTTTGATCAAATTTTAATATTGGATTTCAAAATTCAATATCATACAATTATATTATTAAAAATATAACGTGTTAGAAAATAAACGAATACGATGTTTAAATAGCAATTAACTGTACACAAATAGAATGGAAATTTACTCTGGTTCGATGACTTTCGTCGGTCGGGGTAAGTTCAGGCGTCTTGGTTCGGGGGCTACTCCTTTCGGTGTTTCCACGAAGAGCCGTGCTCGGGTGGCGGTAGAGCCAGCTACATTCTGCGCCGTGCACTGGTACCAAGCGGCATCTGACATTTTTGCGTAGGGTATATCTAAAGTTGATGCTCCGCTACCATCCGTTGAAATACGCACATCCGGTCCAGGTGTTATCGGCACTCCATCCTATGTTAACAGATATCAAGAAAATTTATTTTTATCGCTCCTTCCCATTCTTTCATTTTTATTTTTTATTTTTCTTTCACGTCCATTCGACGTTCGACATTGTTATTCAAAGCATAGCATAAACAATATCGCAAGAAACCTCGCCCACAAATGCAAAAAGGCTGAGTTTCTGACGAATTTATTTTCGTTTCATTTCTAAGAATAAGTCAGGATTTTTTAAAATTGTTATTTCAACTTAATCGAACCATCTTTTAAAACCGACGTCGACGAAGAATTGTAGTTTTCGAATGAAGAATTTTATCTTTCAGGGAAACCAGTGTGTGTTCATTTTTAAACGCTAATTAACTCACCTTTTGCCAGGTGATACGCGGTACAGGAGTGCCAACCGCACGAGCCATGAAAACAACCGGTTCTCCCTCTTTTACATTCGTCGTTGTGAATCGTTCCACGAATTTTGGCGCGACAACTTGTTCTTTCTCGATCACGTTCAAGTTACACTGGAACGAGGTTTCGCCAGCCTTGTTCCTAGCGACACAGGTCACGACGCCGGCGTCCGCGCGGCTCACGTTCGTGATCATCAATGAATTATTACCAGACTCGTTCACGAGGATCTTGTGGGTCAGGTCGTTGACTACTTGCTGACCGTTTATGTACCATGTCACCTCGGGATACGGACGGCCGGTTACGCGACAGTCAAACCTGAAAGTCACGTGTTATTCTTCCATGTGATTCTTAACTTCTTCATTTTGAGAATTGTCTCTACGTAGAGAAGAATGGTAGGACGATGCAAAAGTGGGAAGTAGGTAAACATAGAATAACATAGAGCAATATAATGAATACTATCCTATTTTATGGAATGCTATATTTTATAACTGGTACCATATTTTATCTACTAATAATAAAATATTGGTTAGCAATTTTTTTTTTAATTTATTAGCAAATAATAAAATATTGGCCCAATTGTTAATTAACCAATGGTAGAAATATTCTTCTGTGTCTTTTTTACGATTTTAAATTTCCGTCAAATGGATAACAATTTTCTTGCAAAACTAAATGAAACGTATGAAATTACACAAAGATAGTAAGCGTCAATTTTCATGGCGCTTATTTTCACACACCCTGCAAGATTTTTAAGTTGTAGGAAGACCGAAAGTAATAACAATAACAAACTAAAGGATCTGTTCCGTCCGGTGATTCTTTGCGTAGCCTGGAATCTATCCCTCGGTCGAGGTTGCCACTTGCTACTTCAACACAATTAATTGAATCGCAATAATCCTAAGGAACTGTCATAGAATGAGGCTTTTTGATTTACCGTTAGGGCCGTTAAATGGCACAAAACATCCTCGAGTCAAGAGGTTCCTTATGGTTATAGCTCTATCAGTTAAAAATTGGGGAAACGTGGGTTTTCCCATGTTTCCTAAGATTCCACCCGCAAGCGACCAGTGGTGAGGCAATCTCCACCGAGCAAGAGTTTTCCTTTGCTACATCATCCGATGCAACAAATCAGTCGACATCTCTTGACTGGTTCATCGACTTTAGAACAGTCAACGTCTCTTTATCTGGTTTTCACCTTTCAATCATTCACCTACTTAACTTATACCTTACGCACCAGCGCAACTATCTTCTTCACAAAGTTGTTGCAAATATATTCTATCTTTGAACTGTTAACCAAGTGTTATACTAATTCAACCACCCTTATTATCCTAGCCGAAATAGGGGATCGATCTGTCCGTGGCGTCGATTGTGAAATCGTAACGGGAATTTACGTCTCCCTTGACGCGCTTCCCGTGACTGGTCGATAAAACAACAAGTATACATAGTACGAATATTGAAGACACATATTTTCCTACCACTGTTGTAAGATTTTTCAAATTCCAAAAAATAATTAGTATCTTCCTAAAAATTGAACAATTCGAAAGTATATAGGAAACGTACCTGGTCATTTTTCCTTCGGTGGCATCGCGATCGGTGCACGTGCGAACGAAATTCGGCGGCAGTACTTTTCCAGAGTCGGACTCGCCAGTTGTTTCAACTTGCTGAGTTTTGATCGTTTCTCTTGGAGCTTGATAGGCCTGATCTACTTGATCGCTGGATTCAATCGCCAGATATGCAGAGCTGACGGTGCAACCCTGAGGATTTTCCGAGAGCAAAGTGTAATGGCCACTGTCTTCCGGCAGGGCGACTCTGATCCTCAAGGTAGCTTGCTGATTTGAGTGGCTCATTTCCACGCGTTGTGATTCGCGGATCCTCTGACCGTTTTTGAACCAAGTTAACTGAAATAGAAAGTGGCATTGCATAGAAAATTATTTTAGTAAATATATTTAAGCAACGTCGTTCTTTATAACTTTTTAAATAGATCGATGACGTTTATGCAAATTTATATCGCGAGGATAAGCGAAGAAATGAAACTTAATTGTTCGATTCTTTAAATGTTATAGTAAAATTATAATAATATCGCAAAACTAAATTATGATTATTATTTTATTAGAAAGCTAAAGAAAGAAAACTCGAATGGAGACTTGCTATTATATTGAAACGTTCTGTACATTTTTGCATATTACGTGCATTCCGTATATTTTTGCACATTTGAGTTTGCCATAAACGCATAAACATCCTCTGCTGACTCATGTCTTTCCATTCTCTTATTTCTTACGATGGTTTAGTTCTTCTCTTTGTTCTTCGATTTCACTTGAAATCTATCAAACTGCATAAGTATTTTCGTTCTATTCTTTAGAGAAAACCAAGTCTCCTAAACTAAAATCTTTAGAGAAATATACCAAATCTCAAATATTAAATAACGAAAAATTCAAAGACACGAACGAATTAAAAACGTCATCAGCTTACTCTTGGTTTCGGATTTCCCGAGATCTTCGCAGTGAAAACGGCATCGGATCCCTCGACAAGCTTCGAGTTTCTGGGCTTCTGCGTGATTTGCGGAGGTGCAACCGGTCCCAGACTACGATCTACCACCGTCGAAATCTGCACGTCGGATTCGCCCACGAAACGACGAGTAATCGACTCTCGAAACTCCGTTTCCCGCAGTAGTCTGTATTCGAAAGTGTCCACCTGCAAATTAGTCATACTATTATTCTTCGTTCGACCATAAATCAAAAAAAAAGTTCCCAAGAGATAAATTTCTTTTGTATGTATATTTGTTTCTTATGCTTATTTTTTGTTGTTCTTATATTTCTTCGTATATATATATATATATCTGTTCTTGAATAAATGGATAAAATAGCAACCTTGAAATCTTCGATGCTGATGGAAGTTCCGTTAACGTAGCTTCGTTTATCGATCGTTTGTTGATAACTACGTTGTTGAACGCTTTGTGTTCCTGTTTGAGACTTCTGTTCGGTGGACTGGAAGGTCTGAGCATATTCCTTCCTGAAACCCATCTGTTGTTGTTGTGGAGGTCCAAATCCTTCTGGTTGAATGTAAACGGAGCAGATTGCTTCGCCTAAAAATAAAAGGATAAATATGGTGTTATAATATTTTAATTTTATTTCTATTTATTCAATGAATAGTATCTCAAACAATATTTTTATATTCATTTATTCGCAGAATGAAGAGTTAATACGTATCACTGGCTAATTCCAAGCGGCATAGAAAATGTTAATATAAATCATGTAATCGTAGAAAGTATCTTCTTATTCACGGATAAAAGCAGAACTTAATGGAATGTTTGTTTTTATAGACTTGCACTCGGCATACGTAATGGAAGTTTTAATTATAAAACTCTAATAAACGTTTATGATTGCGATCTACTATATAATCGAGGTAAAACTCTCCTCAGTACGAAATGACAATTTAATTCTACCCAGTTTTAGTCTACGTATCTATATTTCAAAATAATTTAACAGGCACTCTAGTGGAAAAGAGCACGTGAAACTCTTTAATTGGTTGGAACACTGATTTTTTAATACTAACACGAGCTATACATCGGCTGAAATAGAATTGTACGTTGAAGATATTTGAGAAATAGCCTCACCGTATTGATTTTTAGCACTGCACGTGTATTCACCCTCGTCCCCAGGACCAATTTGGTTAATTTGAAGCGTGACCGCTCCGGTCTTCTCGTCGTAAGACATTCGAATTTTCCATGATTCCAACAACGGCGCACCCTTGTGCGTCCAGGATACCGTGGGCTTTGGATTTCCTCGGACACGTCCCTCGAAAATCGCGTTTCCACCCTGCGCGAATCTGGCGTTCTTAAAGATCTGTTCGAAGACCGGCGGCGATGGATCGCCGGGTCTGCCGGTAAATCTGTAACGACAATTATCAGAAATTTAATTTTAATAATTTAAATTCTATGTCTATTAATTGTCGTGTAATATTAAATGAAATTCTAGTAAATTCTGGTAAAGATAAATGGAATTTATTTTTATTCCTGAAGACTTTAAACAATTGACTTGAACGATAATTGCGTTATATTAGGTTGTCCGAAAAGTTTCTTTCGTTTTATAAGGAAATAATAGACACACAAGGTTTTTTGTTTTACATTATTTTGTCGAAATACGTGAGATTCATTTTGTTCTGTTGAGATAAACACTTCATAGACTTGGTTTCACGTTTGTACGAAGGTGAATTGTTGTAAAAAAACACGTTTGCGAAAGAAAGACATTTTTCGGACGATATAATAGAAATATCGATTGGTATTTAATTTTTAGAACTTCCTTTAAAATTTCGAATATTTTCAAGCTTTTTAGAACCATAAAGAAATTAGAAAATCACATGAATCTATACAAACGATTCAATTTACTCGAAATGGGATAATGCCAATTTAATTATCCGAATCTTTTACAATTCTTAAAACCATATCAATTGTCAATAATTTTCAAATATCCTAAATAAAATAGCCTGAAGTGACTTCTCAAAGGAAGGAGAAATATTTTTTCAAATAAATGGGAAACTACTCACGTTGGTACCGTGGGCGTCGTCTGCATCACAATCTCCCCTTGAACTATAAGCAACAAAAGAAACAAAATATGAATCCTGTGTACATCTTCAAGTAAAAATAAAAGGTTGACATAATGTTAACGTTAATTCGATCGATTTTATAAACAATACTTTTATTTTCAATTTTTTTCCTACGTATACGTCATTAAATAATCTCGTCCTCCATCGTTCGAACGAAAGAAAAATGCATTACGAAGCTTTCGCCTAGTTTTTCTCCACGTTGGTCACTTTTATTTCTGTTTATGGGATGCTTGCTACTGGTACATTTCCTCTCGTTCCCCCTAACTGGGCCAGAACGAGCCGAGGAAACGAACCGTTGCGTCGACGCCGTTTTCTTCTCTGTCGCCGTCACGCGCAATGCCGACCGTGCACCTTTTTTACAAACTTATCTACACTGGAACTCGGTGCAATTAAGTCAATTTGCTAATTAAGCACGGGGACCCGTTGACGCGAAATACTTGTGACCCTTAAGCGTATTTACATTACTTTTCACATTTCGCGTTCGACTTTTCTCAAGCGAGTAATTTTTGAAACAATGCGAATAATATAACACTTTTATCGTCATATATTTTATTTTAAATGATTCGATTTTTCTTGAAATTTCTAATTATGTCACGCGAGATAAATACAAATATTTGTTGAAGTGTTGCCATCGAATGTAACGGTATTTCTTATGGAATTTTTAGAATTCTCTACAAATCTATCCGGTTAGAGTTGAATCAGCCAAACTCGACAAAATTAGGTAGAAATTTAATTTTCAAAATCATAGAGATGAATAACTTTAATCCTCCATAGACAAGATAAAACAATTACTTTCAAGCGTAGTTTCTTTGATTTTCTGAATATCCAGAAAATCTAAAGAAATCTAAATTCTAAATTCTGTTGTACACGTCAATGTTTGTATTGTATAACCTGTATATCATAACATGTCTAACTCTTTTAATTCTTTTCAATAAAAGTAAAAATCCAGAGAGAAAGAACTCGAGAACGGAGTGTCGATCTTTTTACGGAAGGTCAAATTCTCTTGTTTCTTCGATATAAGAAAACCTACATCGTCTTAAAACAACGAGAAAAGTAAAAATTGAAAGGAGAGGAATTGAAAAGTAAAATTGTCCAGTCTGTCTATACAGGATTAAATCTACTTAATTCTTCGACGTAATAAAACAATAAAATCTGTTGAAGAATATTGTTACAATAAATCGACATGGAAAAAGCATCGTACATAAAAAACGATACTATCGAAAGAAATCAGCTAACAGCATAAAATTCGATATTTTCCAACTCCACATCCTACTTTTTCACATAAAAATACTTTATATCCGTGCAACCTAAAATTTCTCTAACGGTTGCCACTAAAAATCCGTATTTATAACACGAAACCGTTTTGTATACAACCGTCATTATGACACACTGTTGGTTATTCGTTCGCCAATTCCTGGATTAAGTAATTTCATCGTTTCACGAGCTGGAAAGCATCTGAATCATCGGCAACATCTGCGCCATTTCACCAGCAAACGCGTGAGGAAAAATAAAGGATCGCTTTTCTGACTTCGTAATTTCGCGTGTTCTCTTTTTACTAACCAGCATCGTCCAATCCTCACGAGCTAAAGGATTCTTTCGATCGAAATTACGCGGGCAACGCGTTCGACGATTAAACGGGCGCCAGCTACAGGAAATTAATTGACAGCAGCTAGACGGGAACGCGACGAAAATAAACTTCCGACAACAATCTCGACGACCGCCGCTTAAACCACTTTCGTTATCACGGTTAAAGCACCCGAGTGGATTCTAGAAGCGGTGACGCGATCGTTCAGAAACTCGAACAATGTTTAAGCGAGATGCACCGCGCAATAAATCCGAGAAAAGGGAAGAAGCTTGTGAGAAAGCGTGGAAATACGACGTTGCGCTTATTTCCACTGCAAATTGTTTCTTTTTTCAATATTTTATTATTATATTTATTACTGCGAGATATCACCACCGTGTGCTGTTCACAGTAGAATTTGTCTTTAGAAATATTCGCTGAGAGTAATCGTATAGTTGTTCAATTTTCTTTTACACGATGTAATTTAGTTGCAACGTTCTAAATAAAAATACCCGTGTCGATTTCGTATTTTTCGTTATTAGGATTAACGTGTAGGATTTTTCATTATGAGGATGTGCAGTGGAATATATGGTATAATGACGTGAGATGGTTGATTCTTAAAAGCTAAGCTGCACTTACAAGATTAACACTAGAACTACCACAACTACCAGTCAAATTGTTTGGTTGTACCATTTTATTTTAAAATTCCTACTTCGTGTTATATTTCTTTCGCAATGATGTAATGACTTTCGCAACGATAATTAAAAGAACATAATAATGCGTTTTATTCTGTTTTTTATGTATTCAAACTGAAAATAATTTTGTGTCAAAGCTACTTATACCAATACCAATCAAAATGACTGGTATTTGTCAAAGTGTAAAAGGGTCCTGTAATCTGTTTATCGAACTCCAATTAACCAGTCTCCTCGTTTTCTACAACTTCCCACACGTTTTTACAATTTTTACCGCGCATCATTCGATATGACGATATCAGTTATCAGGAAAATCCCGGATCGATCGCTAGATCGCTAGATGCTAACACTAGCAATACCACACTAATCAAAATGACTGGTTCTAAAATCCTCGTTTAGGAATCCCAGATGGATTAATAATACCAAAAATGTATTACATAACATGGAATTGCTTCTGTAAGAAAGTAATAAATCAATAAATATGAAAATATTCTGTTATTATGTATTTTTTAAACACCAGTCATTTTCACTGGTTTTGGTAGAAATAGCTTCGTGTTAACTATCGGTAGTTCTACTGTTAATAACTGTAGATAGAATTGTTTCGATATTTAAGAGTTCTTTATCTCAAAGTCAAAATGAGATTTTAATAATTAATAATAAAATTGGAGTTAAGTTCTTCTCATTAATTTACACATTTCAATAACGTTGTAGATACCTTAGAGCGAGAATATACGTTCGGATGAAATGATGATGAAATGTAATATAATTTCGTATGGAAGTAAATGACATTTCTAAGCTTTCGATATTGTAATTTGATAAAGATCGACGGACATTATGTCGAAGAAGAGCGTCAGAATGTCAAGGTGCAATAGGGACCTGGAGCACCTGGTATTAAAAAAACACGAAATATAACGAATCCATGTTTGTTTTATCAACTGTAGAGTTCCAAGAGATGACTAATAATCTTTAGAAAACATAGAACCATCGATCGAACGAAGAATCGGAAGACAATCTGAACAACTCTTCTCGATTTTTTAATTTTATCACTAAGCTATATGATCACTTTAATGTTTCAGAGGAGCAAATTATTTGCTGTTATATATTTATTTCTTGCAAGAAAATACCATAGATAATTGTATGAAAATTGAAAAAAAAAAAAAAATAGTTTCTGATCTCCTTATTTTTCTCCACTTTCCAACTATCGAAGATAATTTTCTTAGCTGATCAGTTGGTCGTTCGATCTTTTATTTTATATGTCGAACATTTTGTAATTTGATTCGATAAAAGTATCTATCGAACAATCTAGCAGACATTTCAAACCGCTTTTATTCATCCACAGATCATTCAGAGGTGTTTACTCTTCTTTAATGTAAAATAATAATGGATTACAGATTTAACCACATCGATTCTTTCTCTGTCTTTGAAAATATTTATAAATGTTTATTGCAAACGACAGTGAAACGTGGGTGGAGTGGATTTGCTCGAAGAAAAGATTCCTACATTCAATATCATCTCAAGATAGGGTCCTATTGTCGTTTAATGAACGAACAAGCACACATCTATTAAAAATTCAAGTTACAAACACGGGTTCTTTTAGTCACGAGAAAATGTGACTTCGTAACTTATGCCACCCAGAGTATGCAAATCGATCGTCTGGAGACGAAATAAAAATGTGCAACCTGAAATCCATCAACGCGTGCGTTTCACAAGGAGCCATTCATAACCTTGCTAGGAGGAGCCGCCATAAGTTTACGTATGCGAAGTACGTTCTCGGTCAGAAGTCTTGAAAGACCAGATTTAACGAAATAATACTCTCAATGTTAATATTAATTTTTAATAGCAGTTTTACATTCCTCGTTCGACTACGAGCGACTAAAATCAAATTAATTTCATTAATTTGAATTAACATCGATTAAAATCAGAAGTTTGAATAGACTTGGGCTGTTTGATTTACGGCTATTTAACTTTAATTTATATTTCATGTTTTATGTGATAGAGATCAAGTAATTAATCTCCTCAGGGTTAATTATACTGTAACGATACGATTGAGGATTAATATTAGGTTGTCCGAAAAATTTCTTTCGTTTTATAAGGAAATAATAGACGCACAGTGTTTTTTGTTTTATATTAGTTTATTGAGTTATGCACGAGCGTAATAATAAAAATAGAACGAAATGGATCATATTTAATTCAATAAAATAATATAAACCAGAAATTGTTGTTCATCTATTATCACCTTATGAAACGAAAGAAACTTTTCGGACAACCTAATACAACTACTAGGTTTTGATAAGACCTATGATTGATATTAAAGGTAGTATTAAATATTATTCAAGTATTGTTAAACGCTAAATTTTGTTCTAATCAAATATTTAGATCATATCTATGAGAAATCTGAACGTGCAAAGACGTACGCCAATATATTGAAAAATCCCATAATATTTAAAAATTCAAACAAATCTCTATGTAGCTTCCATACTTTTAACCACGTTTCTGGCCTTGTTAATATTCATCAGCTCTCAATTCTACAAAAATAATGAACACATCATCAGCTTAACATTTCCTTATCACCGAAAATATCAGACAAGATAAAATTCTTCCGTCTCTGCCACCAATTATCAAAATTATTGCAAATTCATTCAAGGTACCAACGATCATCTTCAGCTTTATAAACAAAGACGTACATACGTATATGCGTTTAACGCAGAGAAAAACGAAGAGACGCTGAAGAAAAGAAAGATCGGTACCATTCTCGTTTGAGACAGGAAAGATGGGGGCGAGTGAGGGACAAAGACAGACGAAAACAGAAAGAAACGTACGAAGAAGCGAGAGAGAGAGAGAGAGAGAGAGAGAGGGACGTAACGTGGTCGGATAACCGCGGGATCCTATTTTTGCATCCAGATGGGGATCGCGTTACCGTGAGCCATTTTAGGAGCAACTATCTTTGCGCGGCGCCCAGCGCCGCGACGCGTCTCCACCGGCCGGACTACATGCACCTCGACCAATCGCCGTGGACGTTACGCAAAGCCAGTCACTGACCAAAATAAAACAGCTCCAAACGCTGTAATCCCGCCCCTTCTAAAGTCCTCCTTGTCCTTATAGTTGAGCATCTTTCTCTCTTCCTTAGCGGTTGGATAGTCTCTCTGTCTTTGAAAATATTTATAAATGTTTATTGCAAACGACAGTGAAACGTGGGTGGAGTGAATTTGCTCGAAGATAAGATTTCTATGGTTTTGATGAATGTTTAACGTAGTGGGCTATTCGGGGGTTTCTTTTCGTGTTTTTCCTTCATGGTCGATGTAGGTTGATGATAGTGTCATCATTTTCTGCCTGTTCCTCGGTTGACTGATCGATTGTTGGGTCAGGTTATTGTTTACGACCTCGACTGACAGCCGCTGACGTCTCGATCAGCTGATTTCGAGGGGCGATGCTGTTCTTTTGAATGGTAGGAAGAGGCTCGGTTCTTCGCTTAGCTTCGGTTTGCCGAGGTTTCGCTATTGTTGGGCATGCGTGTTATTCAGATACGAAGGTGAAGAGAATGATTTTTTAAGAAGCTGATCTGCCGAGGTTTGAGCATGGTTAAATCGTTAAAATTATTTTGCGATATTTTCATGGAGAAATTTTTTAAGGGTCCACTTTACATTTTATGTATATTTAACGTAAAATTCATAATTTTGTATATGGATTTCTAGGTGTTTGTATGCATGTACGTACTATGTAGGTCATGCTTGATACAAAAAACCGTAAATAAGTGAAAGGGAAGGGTTCTTTATGACGACTAAACTCTTAAACTGATGTATATATCTATGCACCAAGTTAGTTTCGTCTTTGATTGAAATATATGAAATCGGTGAAGGAAAAGGGATTTTTTAAGGGCTGATCCGTTTAATATACATTTAACACGAAGCGAATATTTTTCGTCTAGCAACTTTTGTGCCCTGATTACGTTGAAATTTAATTTCGTATTTAATTGAAAATATAATAGAAATAGGCAAAGGGAAAGAGTTCGTTTTTAAACGTTGATCTTAAATTTGACGTTTGGTTAAAGTACACACTCCTATGTAAGTACTCGTATGCAGATATCTATGCGCTTTACGCTATTAAGTAGTTATTCTTAGGTAGGTGCGATCTCTTTAAGTTAGGTACAGTTAGCAGGAAGTGACGTGGCTGATTAATTGACATCTGGATGGGCGCTTTAACTTCTAGGCTGCTAATTATACAGATGCTTAGTTAAATCAGTAAAATTGGTTTGCACTGTACAAAAACACTTTACAAGACAGTGTTTAATATTATTTTGATCTTAACGAGCTAGTTAAAAAACCTAAGCACAAAGAGAATATGTATATGAATGTAAATTATACGGCTGTAATAAAAATGTAGCTCACTCGAGTAAAGGTGTCAGAATATATTTGAATTCATTTTAGAGTCTGTTAGATTAATCTTTAATTAGCAGTATCAAAATCAAATTTTTAGATAGAAACTAGAGAGAAATCGAACATAGAGCATCGTAATAAACATCCGATTTAGTTGCTAATTGTAACCTATTAATATATATATATATATATCTTAACATCATCTGTGACCTAATCTAAAACTCAAGCATAAATAAATCTATGAATTTAACATCGTACATATGTAACGAATAAATCAGTTCATTAAAGCTGGATATCCTACAACTCGTTGAAACTTTTTCTAGATTCTACATTATTCTCATTACCGTATAACTACATACAGTGTACTAATCGAAATGAATTTATACAACAATCAATGCAACCAATATGAAAGAACTCGTATATTGAATATCCGTCGATTATATAAAATTTGAATTCATTCTAAGTGTAAATTTTATTTCTGTTTCTCGTTAAAATCTTCTCTGGTATCCAAAACGGTATAACTACATACAGTGTACTAATCGAAATGAGTTTATACAACAATCAATGCAACCAATACGAAAGAACTGGTATACTGAATATCCGTCGATTATATAAATTTTGAATTCATTCTAAGTGTAAATTTTATTTCTGTTTCTCGTTAAAATCTTCTCTGGTATCCAAAACGGTATAACTACATACAGTGTACTAATCGAAATGAGTTTATACAACAATCAATGCAACCAATATGAAAGAACTCGTATATTGAATATCCATCGATTATATAAAATTTGAATTCATTCTAAGTGTAAATTTTATTTCTGTTTCTCGTTAAAATCTTCTCTGGTATCCAAAACGGTATAACTACATACAGTGTACTAATCGAAATGGGTTTATATAACAATCAATGCAACCAATACGAAAGAACTGGTATACTGAATATCCGTCGATTATATAAATTTTGAATTCATGCTAAGTGTAAATTTTATTTCTGTTTCTCGTTAAAATCTTCTCTGATATCCAAAACGGTATAACTACATACAGTGTACTAATCGAAATGAGTTTATACAACAATCAATGCAACCAATATGAAAGAACTGGTATACTGAATATCCGTCGATTATATAAATTTTGAATTCATTCTAAGTGTAAATTTTATTTCTGTTTCTCGTTAAAATCTTCTCTGATATCCAAAACGGTATAACTACATACAGTGTACTAATCGAAATGAGTTTATACAACAATCAATGCAACCAATATGAAAGAACTGGTATACTGAATATCCACCGATTATATAAAATTTAAATTTAATCCAAGTGTAAATTTTATTTCTCGTTAAAATATTTTCTGGTATCCAAAACGAATCATGCAAATGACTTCTTTTTTAGTCGAAAGCAAAGGAAGGTTTAATTAGACCCGTTCTGCCGTCTTCGTGAACACGATATAAATAAATCTTGCAAAGTGTATGCAACCAAGCGTTTCGCCATATTTATTAAACAAGCTGCATCTCATCGATTCGTTAATGGATCGGTAACTGTTCAAAATTAACGATCGGAACGGCTTCGTTTGCAACGTTTCGCCGATTGTAAGTTGGCGTAACGCGGAAACCTTAGGTGCCGCTTTATTAATAACGATGATTTAGCATCTCGTCATCAACAGCTGACTTTGTCACGGTTTTCATCGATTACGAATTTCTTAGCATCGTTGAGAGCTTTTCATATGCATTTTCTTGCGTCCCACGCGCGACCTGTATTCTTTTTAAACATGATACCGCCGTTGGCACTCTTCGAATTCGACTATGCGAGATAGGCAGACGTCTGTGTTGGCACACCACGAGTCAATGTCGAGTGCATTGAAGGAACAATAAAGGAAAGATTATCCGTCCGTTGACATTGCTCTGGGACAGAGCAATTTAGCAAATATCTAGAAGCCACGAACACGCAGTATATAGGGGCACGGCTGTTACTCGAGCATTATTGATGGTTTTGGCGTTATTGAAGTTAATAATTAAAGGTAATTTTAAATCGTAGTTTTTTAATATCCGAGGGTTTTGGGGAATTTTCACCGAGTGTTTCACGAAATCAAAATTCACAAGAAATTTAGGAGGAGTTGAAAAATAAATTTTTATTGCTTAAACCTATTGGAGATGTTCGCAGGATCTCGAAATGGCTGAGCCAGAATTTGTTACGGATGATGATTAAGGGAAACGAAGCCACGTCTGCTCGTGATTCGAAGATTTTGAAAAAGTCTCGCTGGGTTACACAACGATTAATGCAAAAATTACAATGCAACATTTTCTTATGTTTACGAAACTTTTTATATACAAACACCTATCTTTTCTGCATCAAAATATGAAACAATTGTCTCGAATAATCAAAAACTTACTATCATATACTCCAGTTTATACAACATACTGATACTAATTTGTAACTAATTTTAGTAAACAAGCAAATCAGCTGAACTCTAGTACTTTCACTATTAAAAACTACAAATACTCTTTATAATAAATATGTGTTCCTACTCGAATTAAACAGAAATTCACAAGGACAACGTCAACAACGTTATCTGTTCAGCAACTGCTTTTTCTTATCGGTAATTTCAAACTGTAAATATTTGAACGTTTGTTAAGATCGAGATGTAGATGATAGTCTTTTCGATCTGATACTCGTAAGCTCGTCATCCTCAATCATCTAAGAAATCGTATTTACGATGAAAGATCGAAGAATCGTGATGGCAATCGCGCGCCGTTTCACGTCAACACGTTTATAAACCCAACTAATTGTCTTCGTGCCTTTGCCAAACGGTAATTGCATCCGTAAAGCTCTCAAGAATCTCTCTTGTTAAACGCTCGAGCATCGTTACGATCGTGAATCAGCCGCAAAGTTATACACGTCCGATATTTTTGGTTTGGAAGTGGAGTTCGAGCTACTTTTCATCGGCCACGAAAATGAGACAACTGAAACTTATTGACCTTCTGATAAAATTTAAACGGCCGAAAAATTGCTGGACACCAACGAGCGTGAGACGAGTCAACCAGACTTTCGGCGAAATCTGCCAGGACAGCTCGTGCTCGTCGAAAACGAGTCGATGCGACGCGTCTCATTTTCACGTTACGCAACTTTCATATTTGCCTTGCGAATTCCGAACGTGTCGCGTTGTTCGAAAATTATCGTCAGATTTCTTATCGTCGACTCCGCTCAAATTTCGTTACATTCGACGAATTTTTTAATTTAATTCAAATGATTTTAGAATTACGATTTAGGTGTCAACCCTTTTTCGTATAATATCGAATTGTGACTTAGATATCAACCTTTTGTATGATTAGCCCTTATAATATGGAATTGCATATGCAGCGGGGATGGTAGTTTTGATTCGATAAAAACAAGTTTTGTTACATGCAAATGGAAATTTTATGCTCTTAGTATCGTGGAAAAATATTCTATTGTTTTTATTTTAAATTCAGATGTTCTTTTATATCTGCACGATATTTATTATGATATTTTATGAAGTGTTGTTTAACAGTGCTTTAATTAGATTGTTTATATCGATATTTAGTATCATTGGATATTTTGATACAATCTAAAAAATGATGGTAAAAATAATAAACAAATACAATGGATGAATTGTGGGCTTAACTTTTCACTTTACGTTTTAACTCAATAGAGATGCAGTATGTGAGAAGTGGTATGAGAGATTTTTCGCAGAAATTTTTGGCTTCCTATCAAGACATAAGTCATGTAGCTAAGTGGACGTAAGAAGTTTGAAATTCAAAAAGAACAGCAATTACTCGATCGGATATTTCAATCCTCAGAAATGGAGGACGCGTTTCATTCACGAGAATATAAAAAAATTAAGAGCACGGAATATTTTTTAAACCTAATGTTCACGACAAAATTCATCTCGCATTCAAACATCAGTTTTTACAACTGAGAATCATTAAAAATAAATTACGTATAAATATCTCGATATTATATTTTGGCACTGTGTTACATCAGAAAATAGTTAAAATTAACTTAGGTATTTTGCAAAGAATATAATAACAGTATAGGTTAACACTCTATTTATATTCTGAATAATAACGGAAAGAAAATTACCTTCGTTAATATTTCATTATCCAAACGCTATAATTTACCTATTAACAGGTGTACTCGAAGAAAACTTTATCAAGGTAATTTCCAATTTCAATTCTTTTCCATATGGTGCGTACATAAATTCATTCGATCAAGTCTATTCAGAAGATTCATTAATGCGAACGTAACCGAATAATAAATGTTCGCCTTTGTATATCGCGGCTTCGTGAAATCATCTTACAGTTAAATAATGCGCTTAACGTTAGTTACGTCTTAAGAAAACCGACGTGTACAAGTCAGCGAATATCGTCGATAGCTATGATTTCTATTAAACGATGAAGGCGCAGTTGGCAAAGGTATTGCGGCGGAACTGTTTCGAACGCCGTAAACCGTACGTATTTAAATTCATAGTCGTGACTATAACCGTGACTCGTGGAAAATTACGTTACTTTCTTTACGGTTGTTCCTCCCGCGTGACCGAGAGAAGAAATGCGCAGCCACTTGAAAATTCTTACATCAAACGCGCGCACGCTCGTTCCTTCATCTTCGTCTCTGCGCGAGACGTTTCTCACAATCGCATTGGAGAAAATGGTACGTAGGAGTGTTACATGAAATATCGTTCAATTTAGAAATAAAATTTCATGAATGTATAGGATTATGCATGTAGCTT
Source organism: Bombus campestris (assembly GCA_905333015.3). Classification (NCBI taxonomy): domain Eukaryota; kingdom Metazoa; phylum Arthropoda; class Insecta; order Hymenoptera; family Apidae; genus Bombus; species Bombus campestris. Next base: position 13,828,877 of record HG995127.1, on the reverse strand, counting down.
AGTTTAAAATATACGTCATCTGAAATGATGTTCGTTTCGTATATTACGTGAAGTTCGACGTGCAATGTCTGTCTTGATTTTTGTATTAAAAATTATGTTGTATACGTATATTTATATGTGTGAATGTTTATTATTTTTCGTTTCATAGGCAAGTCCGTTATTTCTGGAATGAAATTGCGTGTCTGTTTTAATAAAATGTGTAACAGGAAACGTTTAATAAAATGGTAGCTTGGTGAAATGGAATGCATAGAAATGAAGATTTTTTCCGAGTATACATAATTCATTGGGATAAATAATCTACGAATTGTAATTTAGAGGAAAAGTGGAATAAATTTTATGGCTTTAGCGCGTATTTAATACGAACGAATTTCAAGTAGCACTTATTTTGAAGCACTCTGTATACGTAAATCCACGATGGAATAAATTTCTGTCACTTCTTATTAGTCCAAATTTATTATCATCTGCTAAGTTATTACTTTTGATTTTTATATGCTTTACGGCCTTCACTGTGAATTCCTGATATTCAGAAAATATTTCACGGTATATATGCTACGATGCAATATCTACACTAGTGTATAATTCATAAGTCATTGGCCACTTATCGTTAGTGTACTTAGACTAGAAATAAACGAATGATGTAGTTGCATAACAACGTTGACATTCGTCGACTGTGTTAAAAGAACAATTAAATTATATCACGTTTTCAACCTATTTTAAATCAACAAACTTCGTTCTTCCCATTGAATCTTTCAACCCATTAACCGAATTATTCTCTAACAAGAAATTTCTACGATCATAAAATCAGCAACAAATAGATCGACGTGGAACAGCAAGCGAAAGAAATAGGAGACTCGCGAATAAAGAAATCCTATTCAAAACAAAAAAAACAGACGTTTAAAGTTCTTCATCAACATCGTTAACAACTTGACCTACTTACAAAAAAAAAATATTTCTCGTAACTAACGAGAAAATATACAAAATCTCCTAGCACAAAAGAAAATCACACGAACGATATTAAAAGCTTATTCCCCAACCAGAGCCATCGATCGCATCGAAACACGATTCTTCAATTTAGAAAGCGACAGTAGCCACGAATCTATTGTTCGAGCGGTACAGGCAAAAGCAAGGTCGAGGATCGTGGGCGTATTCGAAAGAAGTGGGCATTAATGCTTCTATTGCGGTGATTAAACCGACGAAAATATTCCAAGCGCGAGGCGACCAGGCCTTATTTCGGCCAAGTGATTCATGGGGAACGACAAACGCGTTCTAAAACCCTTCCACCGCTTTATTCTTTTGTCCTTCGATGCAAAACAAACCTTAATTCCTCCTTTTCCTTTTTCCCCCTCGTGTATCTGGCAACTTCTCGATTTTCGCATGGGATCGCGCAATATACACAAACGTAACAGCAACGCAACGGTATTTTCATCCCCCATATTGGAACGCCTCCAACCTTGTGTACCTTGGAACTCGCGTAAATTGCCATTTCACCGAGACGCGTTCCATCAATTATCCGTTGCTTAGAATAACGATCCTCCTTCGAGATTCTCAGGCTGCGTGTAATTTAGGTTCGAGAATGTTTCGAAAGAGTTGGAAACGCGAAGGGCAAGTTTCGTACGGTTTCGTATCCTTTGAGGGAAGTTTCGTTGACGTTTTGTTGCCGGCCTGTCAACTCCTTTCCAACAACGTGCGTCAGCGCTCGTATTTGCAGTTCAAGGGTTCAAAGCGAGACTGCTGCACCGTGTTAGGGTTGTTGGAATAATGCGAGCAATATTTTCGTCTTGACAGGAAGTGTACACTACTCGGCAAAAGTTCGGAATCGCTGCGTATTTCGCGGAAGCGCGAGTTCCAAGAATTTGAGGGAAATCAGCTTAGAGTTGTATTGCCGTGGAAAATCTTTTTACGAGAACATTGTCGAAACGAAGGACATTGCTGTCGATATTCGATTTAGCAACATAGTTAGCTTGAGGTTTATTATTGACACGGATAACATCAAAATTTTGGCGTTTTAATGGAAATCTGACGATACTGTGTCGTAACAAGCAAAGTAAATGAAAGGGAGAGATTTTGTTTGAGAAATGAGATGTAAAATACGTAACTTAGTTTCTTTTATGGAAGATTGTTAAATGTTGGAAAATGCTATCTCTCTGTGAATTTGTAAAATAATTCTTACTGAAATTAAGAGAGAATGTTTTGTGTTGTTGTTTATTAATTGTCGTCTCTACGTCAATGAATGCTCAATGATCATTAGTTTCAAGGTAACAGTTGGTCAAAAGGAGATCTCGTGACAGATGCGGTTATCAACTTTCCGGCATTTTCTGCTCAACTTTGAAACCTCTGTTATTTGTCTTTTTAACATTCTATTGAACTCAGTTCAAGTAATATTTTAATATGTTGATCCGGACTGTTATGATCATCTATAATCCAAGAAAATCGCTCGAATGTTAAATATGCAGAATTGATTACGTAACAGTCGACACATTTGTCTACGATTGATAAACAATTACCACGTTCATCGAAACATACGTATTCGTTTGAGAGTATAGTCATTCAGAGTATTATCGTTGCTAGACCGCGTATGTTGATGCAATTTCATCTCTTTCTGAATATAATAGAAATTTCTTCCATCTACTAAATATTATAATAAGTACCTTATTTTGCATATTTCTCAGGTACATTTTTATATAACTGGATTTCGTGTCAACAGATCTCTACTAACGATACTCCATTATATATGTATGTTCAGAGATAATTCATTCATACTATATTATTACATTATGATTGAATAACAGGTTCGTTCATCTTTCCTACTATCGTATAGATTCTGAAAAATGTAATAAAAATTATTTGAAAAATATAAAGATACAGCTGTGAAAATATTTCTTAATAGAAGATATAGATACTGTTCGGAATTTTGAGTTCGAGTTTTTTTTTATTTATTTGTTTGAATTTTACAATTTGTCCAGAAGGACATTTGGTAAAATGTTATAACTTGAAAAATATAGCATGTGGATGGTTACCCCCAGCGGGGTTCCATCTTCCAGGTTGTTTATTGTATTTCTATTGTGAGGTCTGCGGGATACTTCTTCCTCAGTTTTCTTTCTATTAGGGTTTCATTTGTTCCAGCTACAAGCTGGTTTGGGTGTGTTGCAAGTCTTTCTTTGTACTTTTTTGCGTATCTAGCGATTTCCTCTTTGACTGTTGGAATTTTTAGATCTTTTCGTATATCTTCATTTCTGACGTATCATGGAGCGTTAACTATTGTTCTTAAAATTGTTGCTTGTTCTGTCTCTATTTTATTTATGTAATTCATTGCTGCCGTCCCCCATAGTGGGACTCCGTATGTCCAGATTGGTTTGATTATTGTTTTGTATATATTTAGTTTATTCGTTGTGCTTAATTTAGATTTTCTATTGGTTAACCAGTACATCTTTTTCCTTATTTCACGTATTCTGTTTATTATTGATTTTATGTGATGTTTGAGTTCGAGTTTTTGAGCAAGTTTATTTTGAGTGGCGGAGAGGCCTATTGCCTTTTTTAGGAATTACATGTCCTCTCCGAGCTGTAAACCTAGTGACTCCGAGGTCAGGTAAAAAACCCCGAGAAAGGACCAGCCGGAAGGGACAATGGACAGACGAAACCAACGGCTGGTAGGGAGAATCAGCAACGTAGGAGAACAGTTCATCATCAAACATCGTACCGTGCGGGTGAAATATTATACTTCACTCTCAACAAGATCTTACCACCGCTGTGTTCATAACATTAAACGTTACCCCATACAAACAAGTGCAAATACAGTGCTAGACTACTAGCCACTCTAGTGCCACTATTGCTAGACACCCGATCTATTAAAACTCCTCCACCTTGAGCGTTAAGTCATTCGAGGTACGCGATGTCGACCGATCGGTTTGACCTGACCGATTGCTCTTTATAGTCGAGAATTCGCAACATATGCGTTTATGAAATTAGTTACTAAATATTTATTTAATAAAATATGAACTTGTGTGACTCAATTTAGTATATAACATATATAATGGAATAATATATGTAACGAATCATAATTATGAATATTATCAATAGATTCCAATTTATATTAATATTCTATCGTCAGTTATATCCATACTTCATTTCCAATAACTACTCTAAAAAGCAACAATCTCGTATAAAAAATCTCTCAAACGAACACACACACATCTATCTTAAATACCAAAAGTTGGACTTTTAAAGTTGCCAAAGAAATTCCTAAGGAATGTAAAAAATTTCTCTTTCAACAATCCGATCTTACCCCGATGTTCTAGCTACTCTCAATTAGTTAAAGATTATCGAGGAGCACGAATCTCGAGGTAACGAGCGCTAGTGAGATGGGTTCCTCGTGGAAAGTGTGTCTGGCCGAATTTAGAAGCCGCATTTTTTCCCTCTGTTCCTCTCTGTTCCTCCGAGGAAGGAAGGAGAGCACAGACGGCACGCAATCCACGGGCCAATGACAGATATGCCAGCGACGAACGAGCCAGAGGGTCAGACTGGCTGCGATTTTGACAGCTGCCGCGGCAGCGTCTTTGGTTTTTACGCGACCCATGGCCACCCTCTTCGGGGAGGGCGACCCTTAACGAGAGGGGCGAAACGTTTATGCGTCGCGCGTGCAGGAATTTTCGAAACGTTGGCGTCGAACAACGTGGAAAACTTCTATCTTTAGAGCTCGCGCAGGGGCGGTGCTGTCGCTCGAAAATAGAATATTCGTCGAGGGGATATAGCCTCTGCTAAGAAATCCGACGGTTCCTCTGATTTATTTTTCTACTTCCTTTATTTGTTTCGTTCGCACTGGCCGAATAATTCAAAAGTTATCAGAATCTGTCTTTTGGTTTTCAATTCGCCGAGGAAGAGAAAACGCGAAGGAAAATAGAAAAGGTTAAAAAAGGTGGAGGAACTTCCTTTGTTTCGTTCGTCTGCCAAATGAATAGAGAAGAAGCTTAAAATACACAGTTAAAAAAAAAAAAAAAAAAAAGATTGGAAGCAAGAAACTTTTGAAATATTCAAAATTCAAATACAGTACTTTGGATTTAACTTTCTCTTATCTCTCGATGGAAATAGAATTCTTTTGTTTTTAGAAAATAAAGTGTTATTGAAGAGGGTATGGCCTAAATTCGACAAACTATCTGTCAATACGCGATCATACTCATGCAAATTAAATTCCTGCAGAGCTATAACCTTGTTAAACGAATCGCGAAATTAAAAATTTGTTAACTGTTTAATTTTCGTAATAACGGTATGAACCTGTTCGAATGATTCTAGTCGCTGATTCCACGCGGTTTCAAAATTCTCAAATTCCTTCCACTTCGAGGACGAGCTAAGGAATAAATTCTTTCGACAGGTTTCGAAAGTGGAGCAGATTTCGTGATAATCGTGATCGATAAATCATCACCGAACTGACCTCTCTGCTGACTGGTGATCTGCTGCCGAGTGACCTGTCGTTCGGTCCTCTGTTGCATGTATTGCTGTTGTTGCTGTTGTTGGGTAACAGTTTGCTGTTGCTGTTGATGCATCATCGTTTGTTGTTGTTGCTGCTGCTGCTGCTGCTGTTGTTGTGACGGTTGTCGCTTCATCTTGGATCAATCGAATTAATCCAAGTCGTTGAGGATCGATTATTTCGGTCGATTCTTCGTGGATCGGTCACAAAAATTTTACGCGAAAGGGCTCGAATAATCTCGCCCCACGCTCTTCTTTCTTCTTTCTTTTTACTCCCGTCAACCGAGTTTAAAATACGAAGAACGTCGTATAAAACTTCCCTCACTGGCCACTCAACAACAACAAAAAAATAAAAATCAGAGAAAACAGGTGAAAATTGAAAACCGAGAAAAAACAGATCCAAGGATAATATGTGTGTGTTATCCTCGTGTCACTCGCGATTACTCGATTCGAAATAATTGATAAATCCTCTTCTATAACGTGTCTCTCTGGTTCGCCGCTAACTAGAAATCGTCTTCTTTTTTAATCTCTTCTTTTTCTCCTTTAATTATCTAATCCTCGTATTTTCGCTAATGCTTCTAGCTTGCTTCGTAGTATACTTCTTCGTATGTGCTGCCTGAGGCCGCGGCTCACTCCAGTCGGCAGAAGTCAAGTCATCATCAAAAAGTCTTGTCCCCGAGACTCTTTAAACCAAGACGTCGGTCGAATGCGAATTGCCGGCTGATGCCGCTGCGGAAAACGAACACGGCCTTCCACGAGGACGTGGGGCGAATTGGTGGGAGGGGAGTGTTTTAGATCTGTTTAGGGAAAAGGGTGGGGATGTGGAGCGTCTCGACGCAGGCGACGATGCGCGAGAAGAACGAGGACGGAGCGATTGAAATTTTTCACACCCTCGTCACACCGACAGATTAATCGTACCCTGTAGAAACAGACCCTCCCTTTTCACTTTGCTTTCCTATTTCTTCCTCCTCGTTCTCCCTTTTTTTAATACCTTCTCCCTCTCCTTTCCTTTCTTTCAATGGAAATCATCACCAAAAATAACAGTTATATTTAAAATTTTCAAGTCAAATGTCATCGAGATAAAGATAACTTTCGTTTAGATGAAAGGTGATGATTACTAAATCTTAGAGATTTTTCGAAAAATGGAATGATCGAGATATATTAATTTTTAAGTAACAAAAAAAAAAAAAAAAAAAAAAAAAAATTGTTCGTCATTGATAATGCTTTTGAGGAGAGCAAAACATATTTTCATCGCTCGTAATTTCCGATTTTAAAGATGATCGTTGGTAAAATCAATTAAACTAAAAAATCAATTCTTTCACAGTAACTTTTTTTCATTTGCGTTATTCCCTTTTCATTTTTCTTTCTTGTTTCTTAAGAATGTACGGGGTGTACGATAAAGGTTGCGTGTATTAAGAAATTTGAATATTTATGTTCTATATGTCAATAAACGAATAAAAGGTCACATACTGTGGTCGTGAAGGTACCGGTACGTTATCGTATTTATCATAGTTTATTTATATACTAATCAATTAGGTCCAGGGTATGTGAAATTTCTATTTTCTATGGAAATAAACTGTAGAATCTGTATCATTGAAAGGTAAGAGCATGTGCCAATACTTTTACCAGTGTTTGCTGCAACAATTGGAAAGCTCGGAGGAATAGCAACGAAATTTTCAACTCGTAGAAATCGAACAACCTCTCTCCCTGTCGTTTTATTTTTCTCCTTTTTATTTTTATTTACTTCTAATAGAAAAGGCAAGGGAAAGAGAAGCAGAAGAAAAAAAAAGTGTGGCGTTGGTGACGAAAATAAAAGAATGTTCAAGACTTCCCTAGAGCCACGAAAAAGGGAAGAGACACGTCACGGACGAATGAATGTTACTCATATCGTTAAGATTACATTTCTCGGATTTTGACTGACTTTCTGGATTTATTTTTGGGAAACCAGCACTTTTGTCTATGATACGTAGTATACAATTTTTTTGGCATGCTCGTTAACATTTTGGTATTAAGCGTGGCTCCTTGCAGCGTATGGTTCTCGATATTGAGATGATTTACGATAACATGATAAAGGATATATGTGTATGTTGTAAAGCTTTCCGGGAAATCTTGGCATCGAAGAAAGAGCAATGTTTACGACGATAGAGAATATGCTCGATGAAGTTGGATCGTTTTTAGAAACGTCGGACTGTAAGAATCTACAGGATGCTTTGAAAAGGTTTAATATATCTAAAAAGGATACAGGTTCTGTATCTAAATTGAAGAAGAGACAAAATTTGTACAGATATATCGTTCACATGCTGTCAGAATTCAAAGATTCGGAACTCTCTTTCTTCCTTTAATTTGAGAAAATTACGGTTATCAGCCGTAATAAATTTTAGTAGAAAGTCCGTATGTTGTCCTAAAAAGACTTTTACGATTCTTTCTCTCTAGATAAATACGGATCCTGTGTATTATTTGCTCTACTTGTTCATTTTCAGAAAGAAATGTACTTTTGCTACGTTTCCCATCGAGCCTTTCCAATCTTTTTTTAAAAATTCTGAATGAATTTATAAGAATATTCGCTTACGCAGTTACAGAAAATTGTTTGATAGTGTATTTGATATCGAATGATATAGAATTGTTAAAAGGATGGCGCAATGTTGTGACATATATGAATTTATACATACTTTATACATAAAATTTTTGTATTTGCCGTTTACATAATGTGTCTTGTAATGTACGTTTTAACCTATAAACATAGCAAATTTACATAATAATTTTGTTAAGAGCAACAGGAAGAATAGGATGTGGAGCAGCGTGAACTTGTCCCACTGAATATCTTGCTCAATATCGAAAATTTATTCATTAAGGACCTAGACTTTCACGTCAGTCGGTGTCTCTAATAGTAAAACCCGTACTATGCTAACAGTATTATGTTGTCCTAGTTACCCGGAACGAACGTCGTTCAAAACCTACGTCTCGAATTGAGAAATTCATGTCTGATGACAGAATAATCGACCAAATTTATGGATCAATTTATTTTCAAGGGAAATTCAACACTTTTCGCCATAGCGTTCATTATTCACTAAGATTGATTTGGTGATGTAAATATTTGTAAAAAATTCAAAATTGTTTCATTCAGTTTTTCTACTTATTTGATATAATCGATATTTATTATTTAACAAAATAGTTTCTATTTTATCATTCTAATAAATTTATAAGTTATACGAGTCTATATGCATCTTTGTAAATTTTAAACTGTAAATATTTTGCAAACATTGAAAATATTATCACGAATATGTTATACTTTTATAAATAGACAATAGATAAGTAAGTTTCTGATGCCTTAAGAAACAAACGATCAACTACGACTTTACTCGTTACTCTGTTACTATTAATAATCCTTTGCTCCTTGCTATTGATTCATCAATGAATAATGCACACTAGGAAAATTTAATACAAATAATACTCCTTGAAATATTAAAAGAAGTGACTCAATTATGACGAATAGTTGTTCACTTATTTTCATAAATAACCCACCGAATTTCATTAAACAGTAAATCGCAATACGATGCAATTACGCCGGCAAATTGATTGTTATATACATAATCAGATATTCATTTACATCGAAACCACAAATTAATTCCACTTTGCGATGTCCAACCTATCATATCATCAGTAAATAACTCCATTTTCCAACACCTACTGAAGAAACGTCAGATCGATCAAACACCAAATTTTTCCTGAATATAATTCCATGATTTTTCAACGAAATTAACCAAAATATCGTTTAAAAACATTAAACGCATATAGAATTTCTATCCTTTCATTTAAAGGGAAAGATGCTCGTTTAAGTTCACAGTTATCTTCATGGAATTTAAACAAATATCTTTTTATACAACCGATTTATCCCATAACCACTAGAGGACTCCTTTTCCAATTTTCTAATTTTAATACTATCGAAATTGAGCCAGAATGTCGTTCCCTGTAGAAGTTCAAAATCCAACAGCGATTCTATAATTATTGAACAACCTCTTTCCCAATCTCAAAATTAACTACTAATTTAATTTATTATACATTATAATTATATCAAATTACAACTATAATTATATTAAATATATTATATTGAATCAAAATTGAGCCAGAATATCGTTCCTTGTAGAAGTTTAAAATCCAACAGCGATTCTGCAATTATTGAATAATCTCTTTCCCAATCTCAAAATTAACTACTAATTTAATTTATTATACATTATAATTATATCAAATTAAAACTATAATTATATTGAATATATATTATATTGAATCAAAATTGAGCCAGAATATCGTTCCCTGTAGAAGTTTAAAATCCAACAGCGATTCTGCAATTATTGAATAATCTCTTTCCCAATCTCAAAATTAACTACTAATTTAATTTATTATACATTATAATTATATCAAATTAAAACTATAATTATATTGAATATATATTATATTGAATCAAAATTGAGCCAGAATATCGTTCCCTGTAGAAGTTTAAAATCCAACAGCGATTCTATAAGTATTGAACAACCTCTTTCCCAATCTCAAAATTAACTACTAATTTAATTTATTATACATTATAATTATATCAAATTAAAACTATAATTATATTAAATATATTATATTGAATCAAAATTAACACTTAATTCTAAGATGAAATTGAAACTGAATTAATAATCTCGATGAGAAACAAGGATGGAAAATTTGACAACCACTCAACAACTCCTTTCCTAAGCTCTAATTAACCAACCCTAAAACCACTAATTATCAAAATTAATCCAACATACGTAGAGTAGCTAGAAAAACTAGCGTATTTCTATGCGATACGTTGTACTGTTCAATAGCACTTGCGTATGACAGCAAAAATACGATACTGTGAAAACGAAATGTAGGACTAGCTAGAAGAACGCATCGTCGGAAAATGCGGATGTGCACAAGTACTTTTTGTAGGCACCGTATGTACTATTTACTAGAAAACAACCGTTCCTCGTGCAAGGCCATAACCGCAATCCCAGTGAAATTTCGCATTGCATTCGAACATTTAAACTATCATCGTCACTATCAAAACTCTGTTTTACTTAAAAATCTTCCTAAAGCTTGATTCACACCAGCGATTTCGGATTACGTCAAGGCAAGCACCGGTGAAAATCGCTGACTCGTGATCCAACGAGAGCATTCACAGTAGGTCGATTCCAATGAAAATCTGTTGACCGTGACGTTGCTTTCTCACTGATCAAAATCAACAGTCGAAAAGGAACACGGAGGACCAGCGGTCAATTGAATTTTTACACAATTACAGCGAGCTATACGATTTCAGTCACGAAGTATAGTTAGAAAACGACATTGTCTTTTCTTCGAGCGAACGAATAAAAATGAAAGAGACTATGACAGGATTTTATCGTTTCTCACGGTTTAGTGCAAATGCCTCGATAAAATCCTAAATTTTAAATCGTCTTCGATCGACCGTCATCTGATCGTACCTTTGATCGCTAACGTGAATCAGGCTTTACTCGATTATTCTCTACCATTCGAGCAAGTTGATGCTCGTCTATTATTCAAATCGATCGAATCCTCTTAACGATTAAAATTCGAAACGAGAAACCCGTGGCTCAAGCGGAGCCGCAAGTCGACGCGCGGTTCACGCAGCGTTCTCGCGCTCACTGACAGACGCCCACGCATCTACGCACTTCTCACACCCTTACTCTTGTCTCCCCCCTTCAAACCATTCCCCGTTCGTCTCAGCCCCTTTTTCCGACACGTTCTCCTTCCTCTTCGCTTCTCATACAGTCGTGCGTGCACTCGTGCAGCCGGCGTGCTCTTCTCTTTCGTCCTGTGCTCGTTTCTCGCATTTTTCTCCATCTCTCTCTGTCACTGTCTCTCTACCTCTGCTTATGTTCTTCGCTTTCCTTCTTCTCTTCGTCCTTTTTTTTTTTTCATTTAATTTTCCTGCTCGATCCCCTTTCTCGACTACAGACGATAATGTCACGTCTCGCTCTTTCGAATGGAGCGTTGGCGTGGAGATTTTACGACGACGTGTCGCACGAGAATGCATAGTCCCAGCTTGAATTTGGAACAATTGCGCTCGTGATGACAGGATTTTTTCCTAACGATTAGTTTTTTTTTTTTCTTTGTAAAATTATATTAATATTAGGTTAATAAAAAGTGAGTTACGAGTGGAGGGTTTTGGTACGGGAGACTCAGATGCATAATGGTCCGTAGTAATTAATTTTGAAATTAAGTAGTTTCAGTAGTCGTTCTCATAGTAACTTAGGTAATTTACTGTTTCTGTTGTAATTATTTTCTCTGACGGATTTTGATGGCTGCGATTGAATGATAAGTTGGTTGAGACATAATCAAGCAAACAGTTAAGAATTTCTACAATTTACTTTGATATCTTTTTAGTTATTATTTAATTATTAAAGCTTTAAAAGTTTGATACAGATGAAATCTGGATGGTACAATTGAACGAGTTTTCATACGAGAGATTTAAATGGAATTGTTAATGTAAGTTCAGGAAGGGATAAGTATAATCGACGATGCAGTTAGGCCAATAATAGTGTGGGAGATTGCCTTAATGTTGTCTATTACGTTACGTGCGACCCATTGTTTTCTCAAGTTGTCAGTTGCTTGTGTAGACTTGCTATGAATGAATTAGGTGACGAATTTAAGCAGTGTGATCGTCAAAATAAAACTAACGTGTCTTCTTCTTTGCCTACTAATTATCATATAAACATCTGTACAGAAACTTCGGTCCAATTTTTCTCGTTTTCCTAAAACGAATTAATTAAATGAATTTCATTTGTTAATTCAATCGCTCTTAATTTTATTTCCCAAAATCAATTTCGAAACTCATCAGACTCGTACGTATACCTTTTACAAAAATTCTACATTGTTCACAAAATATGCTCCACGGAAACCTACTACTGCAGTTAAACAAACTCAAACAAATATATCTTTAAAAATGACCAAAGAGTTCAAAACCTCCCAAAGTTTTCTTTCGGCTTTCTAACCAGAGATTGTTCATTGAAGTTAATTTTCGTATCATCCTACGATCTCGTCGTTCACTTTGCTCCAGCAAAATCTCATCTCATCTTTTTCTATTTGGCGTTCCACGGAAATGTCCTTCTCAAACGCATTTGTGGTTGACTTTTTCTCGAGTTCGCTGGTACAAATCATCTAGACTCCTACGAACGCGGGCTCGGCCAAGTTTAGCAGTAGACATCCCCCGTTTTCGTGCATGCGCGCCATGAATACGAGCCTTCTAAAATCGTACGAAGCGGCTGGTCGCGACAATCGACGACGATCGCGCGAAATGCGAACGAGTTCGCTTTCACGTGCGATCGACGGGCCGAAGGACTCGTTCGATAACGAGGCCTCGATAATTTGGCTCTTGAAGCTCTCGTCGATACAGTACAGTCAACGTTGAAAGTACATACATATTTTTGTACTTTCAAATTAAAAGATCTATCGGACACTTTGAGATCGCATGCTACAAGTTAAATGTGAAACTATTTTCTATGTGCTTTGTAGATAACCAAAACTCTTCTTTTCTTAATCAAATTTTCGTTAAATTGAAATTTTACATCTTCAGATAGAAAGCTTCTGAAATTCAATTGAACGAAGCTTCGTTTCAATCTTAATTGAATTACAATTTGAAATTTTCTGTATTCGTTATACAGCTGTAATTAAAATTGTTCCTGTTTTTCTTAAATTTTTTATAATTTAGAATAATTCTCTTTTACAAAATTTTATATTAAATTTATACACAGAGCGAAGAAAGTATACATATAATTTCCTTTACAAAAATGGACGTGACCCTCGAATCTTTAAAACGACTCCGCTTCTGGAGCAAACAGATTACGTCACGTGATGCAATATTCAAAATCATTTTATTTTCGGTACCACAAATGTTTATCTAGTTGTTACTGTTTTTAAACTTGATCCACTTGCCAGTGAAATTTTGCATATTGGGTATCAATTTTGTTACGGTTAGATCGAAGTATTCCCTTCATTAAAATGGTAAAAGAGTTGATACTTTTAACAATGAAATTAATTGTGTTTAGAATGAAACAAGAGTAGATTGTTTTCGTTCGACTGATTCTATTTCATGCTGATTCTCCATGGATGAAATCCAGAAACGTGGAAACAGACCCCTTTGCCTGTTGTCTCTTCGTTAAGCATCGATTATGTTTATTTGAATCCCTTTATTTCATCTTTTTATTTAATCAGCATAAATCAATACCTTTGTGTATGAAAAGCTCAACGATATAAATCGGTTGCTTAGTTTTCTGAACTCTCAGGATGCAAATTGCCAAAAAGAATAATCAGATTATGCATCTGCTAATCATAGTTTTACAATGACCTAAACGTGTAATCAGTTTTAATTACAAAATACGATTGAAGCATTGGTTATAATTTGAAACTAACTACGACAATTGGAATTTAACATCGATATCCAAGCAGATATTTTGTATAATTTTCACACACACTACAACGCACAGGTTCGTTATCATATTTCAAGGCAACTAAAATTCCAATCGTGGCATCCCGAGCATATTTTGATCATACTGTTATCGTTATCTTAAGCATAAAAGCGAACAAAAATCAACTTCTACGAAATTTGCTCAGAACCTTAGCCAAACAACAGACCTTAGTCGAATTCTTGCAAAAGCATTAATGCAAACACGTATACCCATATGTATACTATAACCGACTATAATTAAAATAGTATTGTGCGACGAAATTAAATATACAGCGTGTACAAAAAGTATTTGCTCGTATTCTTATTTCCCGATGACGATTTTCTTAACAGATGCTACATTTCTTTTTCACAGTATCAATTTATCGCATGAAATATTCTTGAACTTAATTAATTGGTATATAAATGCTATAATAGATGCAAATACACTGACGAAAAATAAATATACAGCGTCTATAAAAAGTATTTGTTCGTATTCTTATTTTCTGATGAAGATTTTCTTAATAGATGCTACATTTCTTTTTCACAGTATCAATTCATCGCATGAAATATTCTTGAATTTAATTAATTGGTATATAAATGCTATAATAGATGCAAATACACTGACGAAAAATAAATATACAGCGTCTATAAAAAGTATTTGTTCGTATTCTTATTTTCTGATGAAGATTTTCTTAACAGATGCTACATTTCTTTTTCACAGTATCAATTCATCGCATGAAATATTCTTGAACTTAATTAATTGGTATATAAATGCTATAATAGATGCAAATACACTGACGAAAAATAAATATACAGCGTCTATAAAAAGTATTTGTTCGTATTCTTATTTTCTGATGAAGATTTTCTTAACAGATGCTACATTTCTTTTTCACAGTATCAATTCATCGTATGAAATATTCTTGAACTTAATTAATTGATATATAAATGCTATAATAGATGCAAATACACTGACGAAAAATAAATATACAGCGTCTATAAAAAGTATTTGTTCGTATTCTTATTTTCTGATGAAGATTTTCTTAACAGATGCTACATTTCTTTTTCACAGTATCAATTCATCGTATGAAATATTCTTGAACTTAATTAATTGGTATATAAATGCTATAATAGATGCAAATACACTGACGAAAAATAAATATACAGCGTCTATAAAAAGTATTTGTTCGTATTCTTATTTTCTGATGAAGATTTTCTTAACAGATGCTACATTTCTTTTTCACAGTATCAATTCATCGCATGAAATATTCTTGAATTTAATTAATTGGTATATAAATGCTATAATAGATGCAAATACACTGACGAAAAATAAATATACAGCGTCTATAAAAAGTATTTGTTCGTATTCTTATTTTCTGATGACGATTTTCTTAACAGATGCTACATTTCTTTTTCACAGTATCAATTTATCGCATGAAATATTCTTGAACTTAATTAATTGGTATATAAATGCTATAATAGATGCAAATACACTGACGAAAAATAAATATACAGCGTCTATAAAAAGTATTTGTTCGTATTCTTATTTTCTGATGAAGATTTTCTTAACAGATGCTACATTTCTTTTTCACAGTATCAATTCATCGTATGAAATATTCTTGAACTTAATTAATTGATATATAAATGCTATAATAGATGCAAATACACTGACGAAACATGACGATGTTTCTATTTCACCAAAAATCGACATTAGTTTCGCCATACGTACCTTCGCGTTCTTAACAATTAAACATTTTTGGTTAGAAACTTCTTTTTTTTTATTAAGATCAAGGAATTTCCAATTCTGTCACTCGTTTCGACTTAGATTCGGTAGATCCACGATTCAACATAAACAACGAATTTTATAACATCCTCGACGAAACGACCGGCTCGTCGCCCATGGTAAATTACACAATCTTTCTGGTAGAATAGATCGCCACGGACGAATAAGGCCTGTCGAAGGCCAGTCTGTCGAATGTTTCCAACCCGATACTTGTTCTCTTTACCGCCCTGTGTTCGGTCATAAATTAAAACGCGACAATGAAACGATTTATCGTCGAACGGGCAACGTACGTGCCAGATGAGCCATTAGCTCGGATCGAAGGTTTACGTTAGTCGAAGCAACATCGACGCACATAAATTTGTTCCTTCGTTCGAAACGATATTGCTACTTCTCTAGAATTTCATCTCGATAATATCGTCTGCGGCCAATTTATCTCCTAATTGTTCATTAGTCGCCGCGTTTGCGCGACGAACGCCCGGAAAAATCTTGTCCAACCGTTATAGCGTTTCGCATCCCGAAGAATCGGAGCGAGACAAACGCGTGCAATACGCGTTCAAGACGCGTTGTAGCAACGTAATAGTTGGCACAACGTTCGTCTAAGATTTTTTAGATTTAGACGCGTGTTAGATTAGTAATATCGATGCTGTTTCAATTATGGTGATAGGATTTATTTAAATCGTTGTTTAAATTATAATTATTTGAATAATTTACTGATAATTGGATTTGCTAATGTCAGTCATGGAATAAATGAGTAACGTAGCTCGATAATATTCTTTCATAATATTTCGTGTAGGAAAGGTGATGTTTCTTCTTCGCTAAGGAAAGCGACTAATTAATTAGGCAATGGAATAATTAATTCGGGTATGTGTCTGATCACCAGCTAGAATCACAGGTAACATTTAAATTACGATTATTTGAATAGAATTGAAGAATTCGGATCTGGTGCTATTAGTGGAAGGATAAATTAGAAACGTAGATCGACAATTTTCTTTCGTGACGTTCAAACAAGAAAAAGTGATATTTCCTTTACCATATCCCCCTATAAAGGGTGTAGAATTAATTAGCGAACGATCAGAGTATTTGTTTAAACTTCAGTTGATATTTTTTGGTAACAGATAAAGTCGATCCACGAACGATATTAGAAAATTACGTCGAGAATAATATTTCTTTTTTTAATTGTTCGATCTTTTTATAAAATATATCGATAAGAAGGAAGAGTAAAGACAGTGAAAATTAAGAATCTCCAAGAACAAGAAGAAAGATTCATTACTTTAAGTTTGAAAGTTTATGTTTAAAAATATCAAAGCATCGTCGCTCGAATCGATGAAAAAGGGACTCGTATCGAAGTGAACATTTCAAAAACGCAAATTGACGATCAATTAGCGGACAGTGGCAGAGGAAAGGATCGGATTAACAGTAGCCTCTACTTAAACTGACAGTGAAGGCGCGAGTTGTGGGTCAGATGCAGCCGCGCGAGCGTGTAATTCAGACATTATGCTGAGCAAGAATCATGTACAGTGTACAATGCGTTCGGTTTCATGTTACGAGGTGAGAGAAGAACACGCACGCACAACGAAAACGTACGGCGCTGATCTTTTGCAATCGTAACGCGGCAGAATCCGCACTGGCTCGTTTAATTGACTGAATATTACAAAGTCATTCTTCCTCCGTGTATTTCGTTAAAGAAAGTGTACAACAGCAATCAAAAGTTTCTAATTATTTTTTCTATTTACACAGCTGTACTATCCAACAATGAGAGAAAAACAGTAATTGAATAGAGTAGAAAAGCTCAAGACGAGTTTCTTAGAATAGTCAGCAATATACTTTGCTGCTTTTGCAGCACAATAGCTCTAGCGTAAAGTATTATTGTTTCAGATATTAATACCAGAATTATCATAGCAAACATGCGCATTTCTTAATTTTTCATAGAAATCCCGTAATTTAACAATGTTATTTTGAAAGACTTGAATGACTTTTTCAGAGTATTTTCTCTTTGAATTATATATATTCTTTCATGCAAGTATCTCTCGTCCTTATTTCTCTGCTACAAATACTTTAGTCGATATGTTACAAATTGGTGCTTTGAAATATACCCAGTGCCTTTTTTTTTGACCTAGTTGAACGATACACTGAATTTTCTACTGACTTTTCTATTATTTTTAACTAATATCTAATTAATAATAATTCCAATATAAAGTTATTGTTCTATCCATAATGTTTTTATGGATTTTTGACTAACTCTAAGTAAAGGCTCTGCTAAGGTAACTGAGTTTTAATTTCATTTAATTTCGTTTAAGTCTTAAGACTTTAGCCGGTAATTAATATCTGTACACGTGGCATAATTCGTCCGAATAACTTTGATATTTCCATTCTTTGTATCTTTCGGTGAAGATCGAGTAGACGACTTGGATTCTGTTTCGTTTATTTCTGGCCTTCAGGATATGTAACTCGTTAAGTGTTACATCCAACGCCAGGATGCCAGAAACTGGCAATGAAAATCATAGATATATTCAAAATATTCGAGAAACGTTATTACCTTGCTTCTCGTTTCCATTTGTTCTTGAAATTGACGCGTTGATGGATACGAGTATTTTGCTACGAAGAATACATTATAATTTCTTAGATACAGATTGACAATATCAGTTAAAATAATAGACATATTTGTCTTTGTA
This sequence comes from Bombus campestris, assembly GCA_905333015.3. Lineage (NCBI taxonomy): Eukaryota > Metazoa > Arthropoda > Insecta > Hymenoptera > Apidae > Bombus > Bombus campestris. The sequence goes on along the minus strand of HG995127.1, from coordinate 13,810,504 downwards.
CACATTTCACGAGTGTATAACTTCTAATGCAAACATAGAAAATATCTGTATCATTTTACAAAATTATATGACCTTTGTCGTTAAAAATACTGGAGCCAAGTCATCGAAACTAAGTAGTACAAGTTGTATTTGCACCGTTACGCTTAACAAAATTACATACATAGATAGCTTTTATTGCGACCACTCAACCACATACTTCTCTCAACAAATGGATTTTTTTTATTTCTATGCAGAAACCTATGTTACAGGTCGATTCAGTTTCTACTGTAGAATCAAATTGATGGTAAAATTCTAAAATTGAAAGTAAAAGCTGGAAATTATAGCTGATAAATTGATCGATAGGAAATAAAGAAAGAAGTTTCTTGATGCTACATACGAACAGTGCGATTAATCGTATATATTTATCTAGCTGATCGTTAACGAATATATTTGTATCAGTCAATCACTCGAAGGAAATATGTACTGTGGAACGAAAATATTTTGTTTCTCAGAATTGCTTTAACGTTAGCTCATACAGTGAATCATATGTATAACAGTTACGTATTCTGATATAAAGCAACTGAAACGCGTGGGTCATGTAACCGATTAAATCAGTCGATCAAAAATGTGACCAGAAATATCTCGAAAAATACTAAAAATATTTTACAAAGGAAAGAACAATTTTTAATTGCGCACAATCGCAATAATCTTCCAGAAGAAACGCAATCTTTCTAGAAAGATGGCTGTAAAATTACAGTGTATGCTACGATACTTAAATTTAATTAATATACTGAATTTATATACTACACGGGGGATGGTATTATTTTAGAAAATGTCACTAAAAGGTAATTTGAGAATACGCGGATTAATGGAAGCGATGATTCATTTATGCAGTATTCAGTTGATGTAAAAAAAAAAGAAAGAAATTCAAAGGATAAGAAAATCCGCTAAACGGATGAATCATCGAGGAAAATTTAGTATTAGAAAAAATGGAGTTGTACCATTTGCAACGCGCTTCAAGCAAACTGTATACGGTAAGAAGAATCAAAACTTCTGAAAAATTTCAAATAATAGAAGAAATAATAAAGAAATAGCAAATTTCTATCGATTGAATCGCCACGAGGTAAACCCTTTATTTCAAAGGAGATCGAGGTACAGTAAAACAAAGAACGAACGAATAAAAATAAGAATAAAAAGAAAAAAATAATAAAAAGCCCAAAGTTTGAAATTCTCAACGATCGACAACTCAGGCGATCGCTGGATCTCTCGAAAGATGGGTCACCAGTGAATCACCGCGTTTCGCCAAGGTAGCGCATAGCGACGCGTCTATTTCGGTTCTCGAGGGCCTCTTGGGGGCGAAGTGACTCGAGGGGTGGCCAATCTATGATTCAACGTCCGCCTCACCACCAAAAACTCGTGTACTCTGCACACATTCTGTCTCCTGTACGTGTGGAATCAACGGAGGATACCCACCTGGTCTCGCGTGTATGCACATCGAATGCTATTTTCGCGGACGACCGCGAGTAATCGTCCGAAGGACCCTGAATGTGGGTTAGCCAATTAGACAAGCCTTTGAAACGCTCCCTTGTCTGCCATGAGCCGATGAATCGAAATTCTGCGGTCTACGTTTGTTATACAACGCTTAACCCTCTGCGATCTAGCGGACGATTTTTACAATTAGAGACAGAAATAAATGGACAGGTAATGGAAGTGGATATCGAGTTTACTGGAACTGGTACTAGCGCTATACGTACAATTAAGTTTCATTTATTGTACAGGGTAGCTCAACAATTGTGGTACAATTGTGGTAATACGATGATACTACTTGGAGGAAGAGATGAAAACTGTAGAATAAAATTGGTTCGTAGAAGTTTCGTTTTCGAGAAAATTGAATTTCGACATTTATCGAATATAACACTTGAACTTGGCTCGTACGAAATAATTTCATTCCATAGTTCCAATTTCTTTTCTTCCACGTAGGATCGTTCTATTATCGACTGTATCACGATTCTTGGGACAACCTGTATATCCCTATGGTACACGAATTATTTAACAAATAATCGAAATTCAAGTTTACAATTTTGCGCAAACGAGCCATATTTAATGGAATTTCATCCATACCTATTTCCACTATTTTTGTCCATCTATTTTTGCCCGCGACTGAATGTCTCGTATAGGTTTGTCACAAAGGGGCCTTTCACGCAATGCGAAATACGCGACGCGAGAATGGCGTGGCTCGTCGAAATTAAGGGAATAAGTAGACGATGCTGGACGTTGTTTGATTGCGAACGTGAGTGTAAGAGTTTGTTTGAAATTTTCGGTTCTTAGAATTATTAGTGGTTCGTTATTATGATTTTAAGAGGCAGGGAAAAGGAAGGATTACGCGAATACGTACATATAACTCGGTGAGTGGCTTCGAAAGGGTATTTTTGGACCGCTGAATTCGACCCGCTCTTTTTGCCGCGACGACGAGGTAGATTTTAGCGGCTGGTAATTGGTAGAGCAGAAACTGTGACGATGAGATTGAGCGTAACTGGAGAATTTTGAGAAACAAAGAGGAATATTGTTATACGTAAAATTTTGGATTCTTATTTTATAGCCGTGAGGCTACTAATAGAAAATGTTTTAGAATTTCACGCTGAAGTTAGATAGAGATGCTATTTATAAGAATCATCTTCTTTAGAGAAGACTTTGAAGTTACCTTCTTAAGAACTGTCCTACTTTTTAAAATCGACGAAAGACGCGTTTTAAAAATCAAAAGTCTGACTTGCAAAGATTCGGAACCGTAAGAAGATGTCATTCATTTTGCAGATTAAATTATGGAAAGTAAAAATGTCTGCTCCTTTGTTGATCACTAGAAACAGGCTGGAAAACTCTTGGTAAAAACGTAATTTCCAGAAACTGTTTCTAAATGGCTGTATATTCTAAACAAGTGTCCTATTCTCCCATTAATCACTAGAATAATATTAGAAATATTTTAGCAACAGCTCAACTTCTAAAGATACAATACTGCAGCTACAAAAAGTGCATCCAACTCTTGCCAATCAGATATTGCCGATGTTTCGAAAAATAAAAATCAGAAAATATTAAATAAAGACCCCTGGGGAGAAACAAGGTAAATCAGATTCTTCGGATCTTATCGAGACGCGATCTTAAATTTGAACACAGTGTCGATTAATCTTATAGCGACAATATTACGTTTTTATTTGCTTTTTAGATTAAACGCATGTATGTATATATTTGTCAGCCTGTTGAACATTTTCAAGAACATCGATAATCGCAAGATTCACGATGCCGTTGGTTTTGTATAACACTTCGTGAATGTATCATCTATTTTTAGAAAGCTAACATCGTAGAACCTGACGAGTCCCCTCTCTTTCGTATTGTATTAAAGCATCGTTTTTTAACTACCACAAAAATAGCCTAAATTGGAAAAGTAGCGACTTAGGAAATTCACCGGAACCACACTATCGCGTTTCCTTCACATAGTCGTCAAATAAAAATGAACGACACTTACCTTTGTCTGGTGGTCTCGGTTTCGACGACGTGTAACGGGAATATTCACGATCGAAGCAGAAATCATCGTGAAACGAATCGTCCGCCTCGAAATCGGAATACACGAGTCGTCGCGCTATCACATTTCGTTCTGTTATCTGGTCGCATTTTTCCGCCGTAATTCGTCTCTCGTGATAGCTGCCACCTGGATAACTAAATGAAACAACGTCTCGATTAGTCTCTCCGTGGTATTCGCTATATCGATCGATTCGATCGATCGGAGTCTACCTGCGATCCGCGATCAAGTTGCACGCGACAGAGGAATCGTGTCGCGTCGAATGTTGACGATTCATAGGTGTCGTTTTCACGTAGTTTTCTTGCGGTAGAAACAGGTCCCTCAGAGCTACGTACCTGGGCGAACTCTCGATCGCTCTTTCGCTGATGTTTTGGTCCCGATATGTCCCATAGAATGGCGAGGGTACTCCTGAAATTACGTTACAACATTTACTATATCGGCTTGCTTACAGAGTTTAATTAACACTAGAACTACCACACCAGTGAAATTGATTGGTTTTACAATTTTATTTTAAAATTCCTACTTCGTGTTATATTTTTTTCCTGCAATGATGTAATGACTTTCGCAACGATAATTAAAAGAACATAATAATGCGTTTTATTCTGTTTTTTATGTATTCAAACTGAAAATAATTTCGTATCAAGGTTACTTATACCAATACCAGTTAAAATAATTGGTAGTTGTTAAAGTGTAAAAGTACTTGTCAATCTGTTTATCGAATCCCAATTAACTAGTTTCCTCGTTTTGTATTAGATTATCCGAAAAGTGTCAAGTCCTTTACAACGATGCATTTTTATACAAACATGAAACCTAATCTGTAGAACGTTATGGTTTTTAGTTTGATAAAACAAAATGGATCATACGTAATTCGATGAAATAATATAATATGAAAAATGTTGTGTATCTGTTATTTCCTTATAAAACGAATGAAACTTTCCGGATGACCTAATACAACTTCCCACACGTTTTTTAAATTTTTACTGCATATCATTAAATATGAAGATATCAGATATCAGGAAAATTCCGGATCGATCGCTAGATCGCTAGATGCTAACACTAGAAATACCACACCAATCAAAATAACTGGTTCTTCAATTTTATAAATTTGTCAATCCTCGTTTAGTTATTATAGTCCCAGATGGATTCACACTACCAAAAATGTACCACATAACATGTTATTCTTTCTGTAAGAAAGTAATAAATCAATAAATATACAAATATTCCATTATTACGTATTTTTTAAACACATTTTCACTTGTTCTACAATTTTATAAATTTGGCAATCCTCGTTTAGGGCTCATAATCCCAGATGGATTAACAATACCAAAAATATACCACATAACATGGAATTGCTTCTGTAAGAAAGTAATAAATATGAAAATATTCTATTATTACGTATTTTTTAAAGACCAGTCATTTTCACTGATTCTACAATTTTATAAATGTGTCAACCCTCGTTTAGGGCTCATAATCCCAGATGGATTAACAATACCAAAAATGTACTACATAACATGTTATTTCTTCTGTAAAAAAGTAATAAATCAATAAATATACAAATATTCCATTATTACGTATTTTTTAAAGACACTTGCATTTGTTCTATAATTTTATAAATATGTCAACCCTCGTTTAGAGATTATAGCCCCAGATGGATTAACAATACCAAAAATGCACTACATAACGAATTTCTTCTGTAAGAAAGTAATAAATCAATAAATATGAAAATATTCTGTTATTATGTATTTTTTAAACACCAGTCATTTTCACTGGTTTTGATAGAAATAGCTTCGTGTTAACTATCGGTAGTTCTAGTGTTAACACAAAGATGCATTATTATTATAATTATTTATATTTTTAGTGCTTATTAGTACACTACGAATTTTTTTTATAATTATCCATCACAAGTCGAAGGGTATAAAAATAGACAGGATGCATATAATACGCAGAAACATATAAAATATCTAAAGTAGTATAGTTTATAACATTTAGTAGATGAAACACAATCTATACGTAGGTTATAGTTTCTTTAGGTTTATCCACAAACATTGACATTTGCGCAAACATCAACAGTCCACTTATTAAGGGATTACGCGATTTAACAATTTTTTTTATTGTAAATAAATATATATTATTGTTCGAAGAGCTTTTCACGAAATGGAAATATACCGAAACAATTTTATTATATTGTTATTAAAAGGTAAATGTTATATAAAATCTACTCTGAACGCAATAGTACAATTATTTAGGAATTTTCTAAAAAGAAAACGAGTATTAAAGTTAAGAAAAGCATAAGTTAAATAACGTTAAACGCGTGATTGTACATTATTGAACTTGCATGATCCATAGCAAACAATTACCATAAACCAGAAGAAAAGCAATAAATATCTGCCGAATACAAAGAAAATCCAGGTCACATGTCGGTGGCAATACAAAAGGACAACTATAAAAAGAATCTACGACTGGAATGTGTCAAATGGGCCATTAAATATACCAGCGACTGCGATCAATAACCATATAACAGAATGAGCGAGATGAATGCTTCTCCAAAGCTGTTTAAATGTCAATGTCCTAGTTGATAGGAAGTGTGCCAACGAGCGTTACATCAACGGAATGTAACGTTTTTTTTTTTTTCTAGTAAAAGAAAAAAAAAAAAATAAAGCAAACGAACAATTTCCAAAAGCCATTGCAACTTATCGACTTTTATCGGTTTCATCGTGTTTATCTCTGGATTCTTTTAATTTGTTTTTAATTACGGATTGGACGGAGGAATGAAAAGAATGCGACGATGCTTCCGCTCGATCAACAAGCTTCTCCGTAAAATTTGGTCGAACAAGGACTATTTTTGGCTACTGTTGCATGCCAAACCTCAGGAGACTTGCAATCTCTTCTTATTACGTCTTGTTGGATTCCGTGCGAAATGATTAAACGAAAGATTGCTTCTGTTTGGTAATTCGAACAATGACTTCCGGTTTCGTCGCATCGTTCATTTGTCGACTGAAACGATGCTTTGGAACAAAGTATTAGGTCGTCCGAAAAGTTTCTTTCGTTTTATAATATATTTCGAAATGGATGCACAAGATTTTTTGTTTTATATTATTTTATCGAATTACGTATGATCCATTTTATTCTATCAAGATAAAGATTACAACGTTCGACAGATTAGGTTTCATTTTTGTACAAAGATGCATCGTTGTAAAAGACGTGTCTGTAAAAGAGACTTTCGGGACAACCTAATGAATTGTACGAACCTGATTTTGGTAAATATTGTTGGCAAGATGACGTAATAATAACTTTGCTATTATGCGTTGTCTAAAAACATGATTGTTACGTGGAAATAAGAAGATCCAAGTTAATTATATGGAATGTTCCATGCAAGTGGACAGAACTACTTTCATCGTTTTGCAACGATAAGAGATAAGCAAAGCTGATTGCAAAATTACGATATATGTATAAAGTAATACGATATAATACAGGAGTTAGATACTAAATAAAAAATGACATTATTTTGGAAAACCTGGTTAAAAAGATTTGAACAAATATGCATGTAGATAGTGAGAATAATCATTCTTATTGAAAATCAATTAATAGACCATTTTGCGAATATTTGATTTGAAGTAAAACGATCGGTGCTTTCCATCAAAGTGAAATATCGTTTCTGGTGAAAAATCTTGGTAAATCGTACTAGAAGTGGCAAAGATTGCGCAATGATTCGTCGAACAGGCGATTTAATATCACGAACGAACGAACAGCTATGACGCGTTTTTTTGTAAAAAAAGAAAAGAGAAATAGTACCGAGATCTTTAACAATCGTAACCGCTTGTTTTTCTCTCGTTTATTCTTGGATCGTCGACTCATATTTTCCATCGCATTCCGGGATTACCTTACCGTCTATTTTCATACCGCATCATCCAACAGCCTGTTCATCCTGCATACGAACGTTCGCGTATTCGTTTCTTCCAAAAATATTAATTTCCCCCTTGAAAATATATTTATCGTTTCGTCTCATTTTAATTCACGCGGTTTACTGATTTATAGTTTGGGGTTATTTTTCTTTTCTCTTAATTTCTGCCTTTTTTTTTTTTTAATAATGTTTCGATAGAACGATGTTTTTAAATATGTCGACTAACACCTCGAACATATCTGATTTCGATCGGTTCTTTTCTTCTTTAGTTTACGAACTCGATAGTGAATATTATTACGCAATGTTTCGCGATTGACTCGTAAATTTCATCATTTTCCAACGTAACAATATCCTGCTTTATATACGTATTACGTATGTATGCGTTACGAAATTCGAAGCAGAGCAGTAGAATAGTGTTTCCAAATTTGCGGACAATGTTACATATAAATATACGTGGACATGTCTAACGCTGCTGACTTTAAAATTAGACACATTCTCCGAAGAACGGTTCCAGATTAGAAATTCCGTTCAAAAATGAAATTCACCTGTTGCCGTTAGTTCGAAGAAAATTCTGTTTCGAAGAACGAAAATCATTTGTTTTATTTTCCTTCATGTGAGTATGTTCATTTTCGTAAATAATAATTAAGTAAATAATTGAAGAACATATATTCCATTTCAAGATGATTTAAATACTCTGATTATCAATTGCAAAGGACCTAATTACCTTTAAGATACAAAAAAAAAAAAAAAAAATATCCAAAGTAGTTCAACTATTTTGACTATAAATTACAAACCAATTATCATCATCCTTCCCTTTTTGTTTTGATATTCAAAATATAGTTCACACATCCAAAATTGTCAATTACAAACCAATGCTTTTGTTTAATATTCAATAAAAATGGACAACAAATTTTCTCAAGCAACTTGAGTATTCTGACTATGAATTACAAAACTAGCCATCGTTCTTTCATTTTATTTTTGTTTTCTCTGGTATTCGACAAAAATACACACAATGATCTCTAAAACAAGCTAATTATTCTGCCTATTAATTATAAACCAACCATCATTTTCTGCTTTGAAGTATTCATTTATCTAAAAATCGTCTCGTTTTCGTTGTTTCGTCGAGGCCGCATAAAATATTCGCGCCAGGATTTCATTTCACTGGGCCAAATATATACGATGCCGTGATGCGAGTGATTAAAGAAAAGCTCAATTAACAAGCGTACACGACGTGCAAACATTCGCGCTGGTGTTAGTAACCCCCGAATGCTAACATTCGCTAACAGCGTCGCTGCGCTCTACATATTTCTTTTGCTCTCCGAAAATAAGTGGGTGCCTGAAATACGTATGACTAATCGTGCAACAAGAACAAGGCGGAACAATGCTTTTCGATACGTTATTGCGGCATTGAACGTCCCGTTTATTCGCGACGCTTTATTTTTTCGAACATTCCCCGCCCCTTTCCCTTTTCACAAGAATTTCTCACGTATACCAAGTAAAATAACACGGAAACGGGAATTTACGTGCCGCTAACGTAATCGCAAGCTGATTATTTTTCTTATTACTACTTTTTCGAAATGACGCTCGAATTTATTTGATCCGAAAGTATCAGGTTGTCCGAAATGTTTCTTTCGTTTTATAAGGAAATTATAGACGCGCAATGTTTATTGAATTATGCACGAACGTAATAATAGAAATAGAACGAGATGGATCATACCTAATTCAATAAAATAATATAAAACAGAAATTGTTGTTCATCTACTATCACCTTATGAAACGAAAGAAACTTTTCAGACAATCTAATATTTCCCATTATTCGTAGATACAAAGTATCTGTGCCCGAGTTTTGCGAATTTTTATTGCCAGTTCAGATTTTATTTAATTATATAGATACATAGATTTTATTTTCGATTATCGTTTCATGATTGGATATTTCGGTACTTATGGATTGGTAAGGCAGAAGATTTAAAAGTTTAAGAGCACTGCTGAGTGATATATGTACATCGTGGTTGGGCAATACGTTGGAATGAATTTTCTTTGATTGATTTCAATATCGTGACTGATTGATTTGTTACCATTTACGATACGTTTCGTGTAACCAGACAAAATTTATGATCGTGCAGTTTTTGTCAGTGTCGATCGCTGGCTGATGGTTCAGGAATATTTCTCTGATAAAAATAGCGGAATGATATTAACTATCTTATCGTATATAATTAACATTTTTCAAGCAGTTACTAATTTATTTGCCTATTTAATTATTTTCTATCAAAAGTAGGTTAATTCGATTTACGTAAATCGATTAGAAGAATACAAGGTGACATTTTTATACGATTGACAGTATGTAATGACTGCGAAGTATAGAGAAAATCATGAAAGACTAAAAATAAATACAGCTGTGCAAATCTGTATAATCTGTTGCAATATTTTATAACGTCTCAATTCTACGGTATAAATACAATATGGTATAATGTAGTAAGACGATTCTTCTTTCCTTACAAATATACCTGCTATAATTTATAACCAGGCATGTTTCTAAAATTTCAAAACATTTTCTTCGTCCAACGTTTTGAGCAATAATTTTAAATCTTCCAATATCAATAGTTTCTCTAATTTTTTCAATTCTATTTCTGATAACATAAATTGGATACAATTAAATCTTGAATAATAATGTCTAATTTCTAAATAGTAGTGATCGTGTCAATTTTCTGTTGAATTAAATTTTACAACGTGCTCAATACAATTTCAGCTATATCAATTAAGTGAAATTACATTCTGAACAATAATTTTTATTTCCCAAATATCCATCATCTTTTTAATATCTTTTTATTCGTCACGATATTGGAACAAATTGCCCAAAATATTAAATATAAGCTGCGGTTGTATAAATTGGATGAAATTAAATTTTGAATAATAATTTACAATTTCTAACTAACAATGATCGCGTCAATTTTCTGTTGAATTAAATTTTACAACGCGTTAAATACAATTCTGATTTTACATTAAGAGCAATAATTTTTATTTCCCAAATATCCATCATCTTTCTAATATCTTTTTATTCGTCACGATATTGGAACAAATTGTCCAAAATATTAAATATAAGCTGCGGTTGTATAAATTAGATGAAATTAAATTTTGAATAATAATTTACAATTTCTAACTAACAATGATCGCGTCAATTTTCTGTTGAATTAAATTTTACAACGCGTTAAATACAATTCTGATTTTACATTAAGAGCAATAATTTTTATTTCCCAAATATCCATCATCTTTCTAATATCTTTTTATTCGTCACGATATTGGAACAAATTGCCCAAAATATTAAATATAAGCTGCGGTTGTATAAATTGGATGAAATTAAATTTTGAATAATAATTTACAATTTCTAACTAACAATGATCGCGTCAATTTTCTGTTGAATTAAATTTTACAACGCGTTAAATACAATTCTGATTTTACATTAAGAGCAATAATTTTTATTTCCCAAATATCCATCATCTTTCTAATATCTTTTTATTCGTCACGATATTGGAACAAATTGCCCAAAATATTAAATATAAGCTGCGGTTGTATAAATTGGATGAAATTAAATTTTGAATAATAATTTACAATTTCTAACTAACAATGATCGCGTCAATTTTCTGTTGAATTAAATTTTACAACGCGTTAAATACAATTCTGATTTTACATTAAGAGCAATAATTTTTATTTCCCAAATATCCATCATCTTTCTAATATCTTTTTATTCGTCACGATATTGGAACAAATTGTCCAAAATATTAAATATAAGCTGCGGTTGTATAAATTAGATGAAATTAAATCTTGAATAATAATTTACAATTTCTAACTAACAATGATCGCGTCAATTTTCTGTTGAATTAAATTTTACAACGCGTTAAATACAATTCTGATTTTACATTAAGAGCAATAATTTTTATTTCCCAAATATCCATCATCTTTCTAATATCTTTTTATTCGTCACGATATTGGAACAAATTGTCCAAAATATTAAATAGAAGTTACAGTTGTATAAATTAAATGGAATTAAATTCTAGATCAAATGAATTCGAAACAAACCAACGTGTGTTAATTGCTTCACCGCTTAAAACTATGTCATGCTGATACCCAATTACATTAGCAGAAACACCTACCATTTCGCGTCATAACCATCATCGATGCTCTGTCCCAGCACCGTATCAAAATCGCACCCTTGCCAATAAAGAACAATCAGCCATAGAAACAGAGAAACACAGAAGAGGAAGAGAGGGACAAGGGAATGAGAAAATAATTCGTGACACCATAGTACCCAAGTTTTTTCTTTTTTGTATTGCAGAGGAAGCACACGTTTATTTACACAGTATACCAATAAATTGTTTGCTGCGATGAATGACAGTGTATGATAACAATATATCTATGCGAATCTATTTTACGGTTTCCTGTATTTCGAAACACTCTGAGCAACAAAGCGTTTTAAATAATGCTATATCTCGGACTATAGTTCAAAGAAAATGACGTCTCGATGATCGGAACCTTTTCTATATTATCGGTTCTCGTTTGTTTAATAAATAATTCTGTCGCTTGAGTGTAGTAGCTTGATAAACTGACTAGCATCTGTTTCGTAGAGAATCACGGTGTTTCACATTTGAAATTGAATTTATTTAAAATCTTAAAACGATATTTCAACAATTGTTAAGTAAATATTCCATTTGCAATTATTTAGGAAACTAACTTTTCATCGCTCTTTCAACATTTATAATTTCGTCTGCTTTTTAAATAATATCGCGTTAATACAAAGTTTAATTTGCTCGATTTCAATTTTTTTTTTTTTTTTATTTAGTAGCAATTTCTTTTAAATTACCGCGATTCTAGTCTATGACAGGGCAGGCGGAAAAGTTTAAAAAAAAAAAAAAAAAAAAAAAAAAGAAAGAAAAAGAAGAAAAACGGAAGAATCTTTATAAATACGTATGCTACATGCTTAATAAGAAGAATAAGATAGGACAAAAGTTGTGGAGAATGAAAGAGGAAGGATAAAGGAAATACAAGGGTAGTAGAGAAGAAAGAAGGGGATAGAATAGAATAGACAGAGAGAAACGATTTACTATTAAAGCGTGTTCAAATTGTTCCACGGCAACAACGACAGAAAATGCATTCGAGGAAGCTCACTACGCGCTGATAAAAGAACAAAAGATAAAAAGGAAGAGTGAAAAGCGTATCCACCAGCGTTCGCGAATTTTTCTTCAACTTCTCACTATTCGTATTTTGACTAGTTCTCCTCGCCCCTGTCGTAAAATCGTTCGTTTTGTTTTTACGTACGTACAAAATGCAAAAGAAGAAAAATGACTCGCACCCTTCGAAGTGCAGAATATTCTTGCTCTAAATACTAATTTATAATTTTCTTCGTGCCCGTTTATTAATAGTTTTTCATTTATAAATAATTTTATTTATCTTATCACGGGCATTATATTTTTCGTATCATTACGATTTTGAATAATTTCATCTTGATCGAAATTTGTTTGATTCTATCGATAGAAAAATATTCGTTGATTCGTTTGTTCGATGTTCTTTAGAGATGGTAAAGGATCGATTAAGCGAAACGACCGCGAATCATGAAGTTTGGCTGAAGCTAGAGGCTCAATGTTCCACCACCTTTGTATTAGATTACGTTGCGCTTTCTTTTTTTCTATTTATTTTTGCTTAATCCCTTCTCGACCATAATTAAATAGGCGCGTATACTGATCGTCTGTTACCTGGCACCTGCAAGGTGGCGGAAGTTACTGTCGAACCTAAGCTATTCGTTGCAGTGCACGCGTAAGTGCCAGCGTCCTCTGAAAAGAAAAGAAGAGATTTCTTTTATTAGAAGAATTGATATACAATTTTCTAAAATATATGTAAATCATCCTATTATTAATATCTCGTAACACAGTCAACGTTTCACAAAATTTTCCCATTCGAATTTTATTTATTGTATTAATCAATTATCAACGAAATTAAAAGTCCAATATAAGGAAAAAATTTGTTTAATTACAAAGGCAGAACTAAACGTCCAATAAGAAAAAATTCACCGATAATTACGTAGAAAAAGCTAGAAAACTTTGCTTTTTACTACTGTTACAGCTTCACAGGGCTATTACACACGATTTTGCTCTAACGTAAAATAAGAACGTAATTTTAATTATGATATTAATTGCATACCAGGAAAAGCTCGCACTATGGTCAAACGGCAAACGCCATTACGATAATGAATCTCGTAGCACGATGAATTCTCGACGATCCTGCCATCCTTAGACCAGAGGATATTCGGTTGTGGTTCAGCCTGAACGATGCACTCGAATCTCGCTGTTTGTCCGCTCACCACCGCGATATCTCTCAGTGGCTAAAATTTTCATCACATAAATCGATCGACTCTTGAACAATAAGAAAACGGTTTGTTTAACACGTTGGTCGCCACATCGCACATATCTATGCGACAGGTATACTTCCGTGGGGGCCCCGTCACCAAAGTATGGTGACGCTCTTCTTGTTCGAGTTAATTAAATATACGATATTATATATAGGATATACAACATAAAAATATTAAAAACACATTATACCATACTTTTTATTAATTTATATTCTGCATAATATATTATATTATCCTATATCTTATGGTATTCGTTAAAACATTCCAAACACATTTGGGGTGATTTTGAGCACTTCGAAAAATAGTTATAGACTCCGTCATCGCTACTCTCCTCACTTTCAAATACATTTTTACGCTGTTTACCGAACATTTTGAGGAGGAAAAAATCACCGATGTACGTCTCGCAAGTATGCTTCTCGACTAAATGAAAGATCCGAGATATTTGCCATGTGATCCCTCGAAATACTCTAACTGGATAGCTTATCGCTTTCTCCATTTCAGAAATAAATAATCTTTTCTTTACAATGAATCGAAGGGGATAAACAATGAATCGAAGGCGATGAGCGATGAATTCCTGCTTGTCGCTCTATTTACATTCTGCGTACCGAGGTCGGATTTGGGCCCCGCAGGAAACTTAGCCGAATCACGCTGGGCGACGAACGTGTTAAACGTTTGTTCGTAGACAGTGTCTTGTTTAAGTTACCGTGATGAATAGAGGTGCCTTTTTCGGTAGTATTTCTAGATAAGGCTGAATCACTTCTTTACTCGAGGTCACTCCATTAGTAGTTGGCCATGGCGATCCTAGAATAATCAGCTAGATTTAGTTAGAGTAATTTAAACACATTTAATCTATAGCTTAATATGGTAGAAAAAGTGTATTGATGGTATTTTTAAATTTAAGCGATGGTAGAAGCCGAAAATTGTGTATCAAACGGAAGCGGATAATTCTTTCGAAAGAAAGAAGAGGCAGAAATTTTTCGTAAATGGGAATGCAAGAAGCTGCGGAAGAAATCAAATTGGAGAAGGTAGGCGTATAGAGCAGAAAATGATAGGAAAGCATATCAAACAAACATAAAATTTTTTCAAAGCGAAAGACCACAGTGAACAAGAAGATTGAATAAACTTCGAACTTTTCAGAAACGAGGAAACAGCATGGAAAAAAAAACGTTACGCTCTATTAACATACCAAATAAGGGTGAATGCATAAATATTCGACTCTCTTTTTTCCAGCAAATACAAATCAAAGAATAACGACACAGATGGATAATGAAATAATACAAATGTTGAGTTACATGTGAGCCAGAGATTTCACGGAAATTTCTTGTATTAATAACATTTAACAATGTTTCTTTGCGCTTAAAATATACTGAAACCTACTTCGTTTCCAACATTCGTTATTTAGTTACGAATAATTTGATTGCAATTTACGAGAAATTTCTTTATCCATATAAAACTGACTTTCTTACAACTGTGTCGCTATTCTGCCAAAGGTCAACAACGTAAATCGTATTTCCGTCAAATAAATTCCATCGAGCACGAAGCTCTCGAATCGGTGTTCTTCTGAAACTTTCGCCAAGCGTCATAAACTACACTCTGTGCCAAACCACGTCAAGTGCAAAATACAGTAAACCCGAAAATACAAATACGTGCGGAGGCAAAGTAAAAAATTGCAGGTACACAAATGACCAAGAAACAAAAGTATCCAAAGCTGAGGGACTGCTAAACAAATGCGATGATAATAGCTCGTTATCGATACAATCGTCGCAGAAGCAGGCGAATACCTGCTGAGTCGACATTGCTGGGTGGTCCTGTAGCGCTACTGTATCTGGGGGAGAGACTTGGTAAGCTCGGGCTCAGGGAAATCGGACTGGGCGTCGTGTGATCCCATCTGGATGGCGATGGCGAACAAGGTATAACGAGACTAGGTGGCGCCATCGTGCTTCCTCCCTCTTGATGCCTCTTTCTCGCGTTTTTGATGTCCTCCGCCTCCGAGAACTCGCTCTCCGACGTTGGTTCCCATTTCACCGTTTTCGACGTGCCAAATTTGCCAGCTGGTTTGCTCTGTCGCGTCGAAGACGCCGTAGAGCTGCTTCTCTTCGCGAAACCGTTCTCTTTTCTCGTAGTGAATTCGTGAACGATGGGTACCTCGATGTCGCTGGCTCGTCGTTGGCCTTGGATCGTTCTGTTAGTACTGCTGACTGTTCTTTTGCCTTCCCCAGGAAGCACGATTCCGAACTCGTAGCCAAAGTCGTACTTGAAGTATATCAGCCCGGTGTCTGGGTCGATTTGCTTCGTTCCTGTGTTTTTTCCCGATTTTTGTTGGTTGAAGATATTTCTTTGCGATGGTTTTGTTTTGATATTTTTATGTGTGGCGGTATTATCGATGTTCGATCAAGTTAAATAGAAGGTACTTTGTAATAATTTTTCTGCCTTTCGAAGATCTTTTCTTTGAGACAGACGAGTATTCGTTGGGATTTCTTTAAAGATACTATGATAGATCATTTTTCTAGCTGTTTCGGAGTTTGTAAAATTATATTTCTGAATGGAAACGATGTTTTTGAACTTTCTGTGCAATCCAGTTAACTGCTGTTACTGTCTCGTGACAGCAGAATATTTCTCGACTTTGGATTTGTAATGGAATGCATTATGAACTATACTATATAAGTATACTACATAAATATACGGTTATATGTATACTATATAACTGTATTAGGTCGAAACTTGTAATAATTTTTAAGCAAATGGTTACGTGATTTTTAAATATAAGATACAGTACTTAATTGTTTATATATTGCAATAGTAGAAGATACTATCTTCAATGCAATGCAATATAAACTATATATTATGTCATAGAATTAAACTGCAATAAAATCTGAAGTTCTAATAATTTCAAGAATACACTTGTTTAGTTTCAAAATATAAAGTATAGTAATTAACCATACGCGTATTTCAATGACAAAAGATCCCATTTTCAATGCAATGCAGTATAAACTGTATATTATATTATGTTATAGAATTAAACTGCAATAAAATCTGAAGTTCTAACAATTTTCAAGCAAACGCTTGTTTAGCTTCAAAGTATAAAATGTAACAATTAACCATACATGTATTTCAATGACAAAAGATCCCATTTTCAATGCAATGCAGTATAAACTGTATATTATATTATGTTATAGAATTAAACTGCAATAAAATCTGAAGTTCTAACAATTTTCAAGCAAACGCTTGTTTAGCTTCAAAGTATAAAATGTAACAATTAACTGTACATATATTTCAATGACAAAAGATGCTATTTTCAATGGAATTAGCCATAAAATGTGCATCTGCTATTTATACTATATCGTATAATTGAATTACTATAGTGTCTAAATTACCATGTTCCGAGTGTCGTGACTCCTCTCTGTAAGTTCTGGGCTCATCGCCATCGCTGGCTCGGCTATCGATCGGATGCTTGAGGATCGGCTTGCCCTGCTTCAGATCCGACTGGATGTCGCTGACGAATTTCTCGGTTTTCGATTTGAAGCTGCTGGTCATGTCGCTCATGTGACGCGACGCGACGTCTGCGGATGTTTCAGATTTTTTTGTGTTACGGGACAACACAGCTCGGCAGCGAAATATTTCTTTACTTTGCTTTACTTACAGCAAGCGCGCAGAGGAAGATAGACAGTTAGAGTGTAGAGAAGATGATAACCGCGAATTATTTATCAGAATGAAAAGATGGCGAAAATAAGAATCTGAATAGTCGCGATTCTCGAATAAATAGAGAAAGGTGATTAATCTTCAATTGGTATCGTCGGATCATACGTAAGCACAATAATTTTGCTTGCATTACTTTATCTTAATTAATCCTGATTTGTATTCTAACTTTTATACGATCTCTAGCTTTCCTATTTAATTTCGCTGCAAACCTTACAAAATAAATCCTTTTCGCAAAATAAATAATTTCGCATATCTAAATTATTTCAATATTTCGAACTATCAATGAACGAAACGTAGAAAATATTTCTTCAATAAACTTAACAGGTTGATAGCTTTTATCCCGTAAAATATAAAGCACAAAACAATACACCAAAAGTATATAAGCAACTTTTCTTTTCAATCGAAACTATCGTGGATACCCATGATCCAAGAATCCAAATTGAGGGTTAATAGAATTTGCTTCGCTGCATCCCTACTTAATAAATGATGTTTGCTAAATTGTCATTCCCTTTTTGAATGGTACAACACCTTAATGTCGCGTCAACTGCAAGGTTATTAGCGACAAGAATCCCCAAACTTGGTAAATATTACAATACACATATATATACATATAAATATACATATACTACAATACATATACTAGACACGTACTCTGATTAAATCATAGTAACTCGTCAGATATATCCATAAGGATTAACATTATTCTAGAAATTTTCATCAAGCATAAATCCTCTTAGAAAATGTTTTATCTACTTCCTTAGTCCTCCCAACGATATAGGCCACATATAACATTTCCATGAATCTTCACCTATTCCCAATACGAACCCCTGCCAAACGTTAAACACCCAAAGCAACCCCCTGCCGGCAAGCATACGCAAGAACAGAGACATCAACGTGATTCTTACGATTGGCTGCCTTCTTCATGTCGCTCCTCGAGATAAAACCAAACTCAGGTGGTGATCCAGGCTTCAGCGCATCCTCCTGCCTGGAGCTAACTTCCTTCTGCATTTTCATCTGCGAGTCGATCCTCCTCGTTCTACTATCGTCCCTTAGCTGTGTCATCGACGTTTGTCTCTTGATCACAGGTGGCCCAGTGTCAAACTCCAACGGCGAAACCACGTGTTCGTGTCTAACCGGAGCACTCGATGACCTTGGCGCCTTCATCATAGGCGGTTGAACCTTCCTGTACCGTGGTTCCTCCGTGTCACTGTCCGCTGGAGCCCATTTAGGTTTGATCCTCGTATCGATATCGCTCTCGTAATCTGATTCTCTAAATTGACCTTGAACAAACTTCTTTGGAGTCGGTAC
Organism: Bombus campestris; assembly: GCA_905333015.3. NCBI lineage: Eukaryota > Metazoa > Arthropoda > Insecta > Hymenoptera > Apidae > Bombus > Bombus campestris. The sequence goes on along the minus strand of HG995127.1, from coordinate 13,791,649 downwards.
TTTAAACGTCGACTTGTGTCGTTGATCAGGCGTCGTGTCGAAGCTTCTGAAGTCAGCCGATGGTTTCTGGTCGCCAAATTTAATCACTCGACTAGTCTGCTCCACCGTAACGATTCTTCTGCTGTTTTCCGTGGATTCGTCCATTCTCACTGTTTTCTTGGTTTCCGTGCCGATCGCGTTGTGGAAAGGCATACCAGATCGAGCTTCGTAGTAAGTTGGTTGAGGTGGTGCGTAGGCGATTTCTGGCGGAGAACCAGGAAGGAGAACCGTCTTCTGCTTGGTCGGAGTGGTTGTTGCGATTCTCTCCTCCTTTCTCTCGAGCTCCTTCTTCGAGGTCTCCTCGATCAGCGGCGTTCCAGGCTGCCTGGGTTTGCCTATCGGTAGAAAATAGTTCCCGGGTGACCTCGATCGAGAGACGTCGACGTGGTGAAGAAAGCGGACAGAAGGGTCGCGCGTCGTGACGACGTCGGTTTCACGCGTCGTTGAATCGTTCTCGTTCGTTTAAACGAGTACTCGATGGATCATCGAGCTTCCTCTATTCGATGGCTTTATCCGATGTTGATTGATTCTTTTGTTTTCTCTTTTTTGTTTGTTTTTGAATGAATGATTGTGTAAAATCGCGAATAGCGAAGACACGAGCAGTGAAACGAAGTTTCAGTGTTTTGAAACGAGGGTGAAACCAGCGTGAAGAAACAACGAAGAATAGAACAAAGGCGATGGAGACGAAGTAGAAGAAGATGAAGATGGTTAGCCACGAAGATGGGTGGAGAAAGATTCGGAGAAAAAGCGGGTAAACACAAGTACGTACTTCGAGTGGCCGAGAAGAAAAGAGAGAAGCAAGCGAAGCAGGAAGAGAGGAGAACTTATCTTGCGAGGTAAACAACGAGAAGGGAAGAAAGCTTGCCAGGAGGACTACTTGTTGTAAGCTGGAAAAAAGTCGTAAAAGAGTGAGAGACCCATCGACACCGGCCAGTCGATTTTGTTCTACTGGCGCTGTTGGAAAGCAATTCTTATTTTCACAATGACATTTCCCTTAACCAACATTTGTACAATGTGACAATACAATGTATACCAAGCTGCATCTACGCGGTATAATAAAAAAGTATCATAATAAAATGAATCCTTCTGCAAGTATTTAGTACGATTAGATCCTTCTACCAAACTGTATCTTTCGCTATGATTTCATGAAACAATTATCGTAGCACACCTTTTATTAGTTCCCTTTGTTTCGAGTTTCCCAAAGACCATCGTCATTAATGCTTTTTATGTCTCTCATTTGATAAACGTGCAGACGAATTGGACGAACATAACAAAACAGAAATTATGCGTTAGGTTTATCTTTGATAAACTGAAAATATGAACCTAGGAACTCAGAAAAAATGAATTGAAAAAAGGGGACGAAGATCCTTTGAATGATATTATGCGATACAAGAAACGACTTTGATCTTTGCATTAAAAGAATCTCATATTAAAGTCATGATAATCGAGTTATGTCATCAAACTACCCTCTATGATGTAGACGCAGCTTTATATTGTATTCATCAGAAGAAACTACTAACGATAATACTATGAATAATTTCTAATAAGCTCGTGTAACGAGCTTTGAATAATACCATAATAGGAAGTTGTCGTTTACGTTAGAATTTATAGATACCTGGACCAGCGAGACTTGGTTTTACGGGTCTGAAAGTCTGGTCGTCGCTTTCGTAACCCCGCGGTTTCCAAAGGGGTGGTATTCTGCCATCGTAGTCGCTCTCGTAGTCGCTTTCACGAAATTCGCTCTTCACGAATTTCGAAGGACTCGGAGAGGGTGGCAGGATCTTCTTTGCTGTTTCCAGCTTCTTCTGCGACTGATCCGTGGTGTAAATTGTTTCCTGGAAAAAATTACAGTCATTTTCGTACGATTATATTAAACAAGCGAAAAAAAAAAAAAAGAAAAAAGAAAGACAATACTTAGCTAATGCTGACAAAATAGACAAAAACATACAATTAGTCCTCAATAAGTAACATGTTGCATCTTATCCACTATTCGTTAATTTTCATCTTTGTGTCATATTTTATTTGATGTATGCTCCAATATATGGCGCGTGGTATGGACTTGTATCACAATTGTATGATTTTGGGCGTACTAACTCTGTTATATGGAACACCAAATATTTGGCACCATTTTGTACAATAAAAATTAATTCGAAGGCATTCCAAACTTGGAAGATTCATTCTGATGTTATATAAAATATAAAAAACGTGTTTAAAGTTGCTTTAGGATTGAAAAACTTATTAGAAGCTTTTCAGGTCGCAAATTTCGGTCAGTTTTATATTTAATATATTTTTTGCATTCGTTTAGAGAGAGCTTCGTATTTAATATTCTTTTAATATTATAATCTGATTTAATACATTTTTTAACATTTCGCTCTAATATATTTTTTGGTTTAATTGTAATCTAACGTAACAATCTAGCAAAATATTTACCAATTGAGGACTACAAAGCAACCAACTGTATGTTCAATTCTCAGACGATAAGTATAAACCTATAACAAACTGGTTAAAAACACATCGCAATTAACACACAATTGTTATCTCAACACAAAAGCTAAAAGAAGACATTTGTTACAATCGCTTCATTCGATTAAACAAAGAAGAACTTCTTCGATCCAAGCAACTCCACGCTGTTCATCCTGCTCTCTATACACATCAAGCTAGTGAAAGCACACTTCTCGAACCTTCGTAGAACTGAATCTCGACGGGGACGCGGAGGACGCGTAGCTCTTTTCAACGAACGAGCTACGTTGTTGAGCGCTGGATGGCTGAGTTGTCGGTTGCTTCGAAGGAACAGGTGACACGAACGATTCCTTTTTCTGTTGCTGCTGTCGGCTATCGTAACTTTTGCTCTCGTAATATTCCGATCGACTTTCCTGATACGAAGTGCGTGACTCCGTGTGAGAGGTCATGGACGAAGAAGATTCGTGCTTTCCGAAGCTTTTCTGCATCGATTGAATCGAACTTCTCTGCTGGAATGGCTCGTCGGTATCTGCCATGTATCCACTTTCCTGTTGGAACGTCTTCACTTTGAATTTCGGAGATTCTGGCTTCTTAGAGGGTGGACTTTTCGGCGTTGGACTCTTCGTGGTTGGTTGAACATAGATAGGAGGAGAGCCAGGTTTCAATTCAATCTGTGGTGGAGGCTGAGACACTTGATATTTCTGTTGTTGCTGTTTCATCTCTTTTTCTTGTTTTTTAAAAGTCGTAGTCTTCTTACAAATTTTCTCTTGCTGCTCTTTGGTGATCACGGGTCTAGGTGGACCCACAGTTGCAGCGGGAACCTCGAATTTAGATGGGGGAAGTGGCTCAGGCTCGGTTGACCTTGGCCTAATCGGCTGCTTAGGCACCGGTGGCTGAACTCTTCGATAACGTGGCTCTTCGCTGTCGCTCTCGTATGGTCTCCATTTTGCTTTCATCAAACTATCCATGTCCGATTCGTAATCACTTTCTTGAGTAAAGCTACTTTTGATAAATTTCGTTGGAGTCGGCGGAGGTGGCACTTTTGGCGTCTTTATCGTAGATGGAGGAGAAGGTTTAAATGGAAACGGTTCTAGGATCTCTACAGGTGTTTGCGTCTTAGCTGGGATAGGAGGAGGAGTCATTCTAACGTCTTTAGGAGGCAACGCAGGTGGCTCTTCCTTTTTTGGAGCTGGAGGAAAGGTTCTGATTCCTCCAGGAGGAATTTTAGCCGGCTGATGCTCCAACGACACCTCCAAGGACTTCTCTATCTTCTCGATCTTTTTCTCTTTGACCGTTGGCGCCGGAATATATCCGATTTCCGGAGGAGGACCAGGTTCCAGAATAATCTGATCTGTAGCTGGAGAAGTCGGTGTTACATGATACGGTTGGGCCACTGGTTTTTTCGGTGGTCCGACACTTCTGACGAGACTTGGAGCTTTCAGGTCATCAGATCCAGTCCATTTCTTCGAATATGTCTCTTCCATCTTCTCTGATTTCTCCGACTTCTTCGTGTCGAATTCACTAGTGTATTTTTCGTACAAAGACTTCTCTTCCATTTTATTCACCACGTGATCCACTTTGATGGTTTCAGCGTTATAAATAATTGGTTGAAGTTTAGGTGGAGACGGAGCTCTTTTCGACATCTTTTCCATCGATTCCTGTTTCGAGCTCCACGAACGCCTCTCTGTAGTGCTGGACGCCTCCATACTAGTCTTTCTAATTCCACTGTCAATCTCTTCCACTTCCCTCTTAACCTCCTTTTGCGTACTCTTGAAGTCCTCGCTAGGAGACTGCCATTCCTGTTTAAACTTCGCCTCTTCCTGAGGGGGCCAAGACTTTCTCGTAGAATCAGCATACTTCTTCGCCCAAGATTTCTCCATAGCCAATCCATCAGCCGAAGGTTTAGGCGAAGTGGATCTAAGAATCTCCTGATGACTCGATGCAGCTGACTGACACCTGTATTCTGACAAATCCGTAGACACGTGTGACCTAGTTTCCACATCAGACGATGATGACCAAGGCCTAGTCGGAGACGTTGCTCTGAACGAAGACACGTAATCCTTCTTCTCGTGAATTTCCTTTCTGACGCACGGTTCTTCGATTACCTCTTTCTTCTCTAGCTCAAACGGCGGAGGTGGTATAGAAAAGCTTGGCGCCACTTTCGGAACTTCGCTAATCTTTGGAGAAGGTGTAGGGAAAATCTTCACACCGCCGATAGGCGCATCTATGGGAGACAGGGTTTTGTCGAAGGATTCTTGGAGCTGTTTAGCCTTGATGGACACGTCAGGGCGTTTTTTTTTTAATTCTTCGGGCTTCGGCATGTAACCAATCTCTGGAGGAGGCTCTGGTACCAATTTAAAACCCTCCATCAATATTTCAGAGCTTTCTGACTTGCTCTCCATTTTAGTTTCCATTTTGCTTTCCATCTTTGACATAGTTACAGATCCTTGAAGAGAAGATCCCGAGGACATTGTTTCTTCCACGACTGTCTTCTTGGTCTCTATCGGTGGTTTATAGGGTTCGTATGGGAAGTCGAACAGCTTGTTGTCCACTCCACGAGAAGCTGTACTACCCTGTTCTAATTTAGTGAATATCTCGTGGACTGCTTTCTTCGTAGTTTGGGGCTCCGCAGGCTTTGGTTCTGGTTTCTTCACTTCCTGGAAGGTAGTAGATCTTTCGTAATTTTTTGTCAACTTTCCAACCTTGACTTCGTGACCATCAGCGTCGTCGACTAATTTTATCATCTCTTTCGGACCTTTCGGAGTTGCCTCTGTTTCCTTCGTCATGGACTCGAAGAAACTCAACGCGTCTTTCTTGGCTATCGTCGAAGTTTCGATGTTCTCGTTTTCGATTTTCGTTTTCTCCTCGACCACTGTAGTTTTTGGCTCGAAGCCCTTCTTCTCTACTTCTTCGCGAATTACCTCTTTTATTACCGTTTTCTCTTCTTTCTTCGGTTCTACCGTGACGGTTGGTGTTTTATGCTCTAGCTTCATGTGGAACTTTTGTTCGGATTTCGATTGACTTTGGCGAGATTCGACAGTGGATGAAAACATTTCTGAACGACTCATACTGGATCCTGGTTCCTCGATCTTTTCTACCGTTCTGGTCGTCTCGGCCATTGACGCCGATGATACGATGGGAGTTGTCTTTAATGGTGGAATTGGTTGAATTTTCGTCGTTGTCACTTGTTCGCTTGTCGATTGTTTGCTAGAGGGAACCTCGCTCTTCTTTTCGTCGGACTAAATGCGAATATAGGACTTTATGCTTTGTTTTCTTTGAAGAATTTTTTAATTTAGTATTGTAAGTCTTATGGATGTTGTTATACTGGATTTTGTTAGTTTGCATCTTTAATATATCTAAGTCGATCCTAAATATATTAGACGATGTACAAAATTAGTTTGTGCGTTTAACCGATAAAGTATGAAAGTCTCTTATAATGTTTTAGTGGAAAATTTCAATGTTAAAATAACTTTGATTCGGACATTGTTTATTAGAAAATTGTAATGAATTATTTTATGTTGTAAGTTTGATCTTATGTTAAAAAATTTAATTTAGAAGTCATATTAAAATATTGAAATTAATGTTATTGTTGTTAAGGTTGATCCATGTGATTAATGATCGTAGAAAGAAATAATTACCTGGATAACTTTCTTGTCCTGCACGTTCTCATAGATGACAGTTTTATGGACCTCTACCATGGTGTCTGGTGTTGGTTCGAAGACAGCAAAATCGGCTATACTTTGAGCTTCTCCACCGGCATTTGTTGCTCGAACCATGTATTTTCCAGCGTGCTCTTTTTCAGCTGAAATACATTTTATTATACTTACAATGAATGTCATGAAAAGCAACTCGAAAATAATACTTTTATGAATTGTTGATCAACTAAGTGAATGTTCAACACCCCGTACCTTTATCGATGAGTAGCATGTAACAATTTCCTTGCTGCTTGATCCTCAATTGCGGTGGACGTTCTTTGATAGGAACATCGTCCTTGAACCAAGTAACTGTAGGTTCTGGTGTTCCCGTGACTTCTACTTCCATATTCACACGGTCTCCGCGTTTCACAACCTGAGCTTGCAATCTTCTGCCAAACACCGGTGGGAATATTGTTTCTGAAATTCATTGGAGTCGCGTGAAATTTCATTAAAAGTAGGCTTTAAGAATGAAATTAAATTGAAAGAAATAGAAACTAGGAATTAGAGATTAACCGCGAAATTTGTATCAAGCCATTCAATCGCAGGAAACTTGCTATTATTCTAAATTCTCCGTTTCAATTTTCGAAGCTAATGAAAAGAAAGATGTTAATATATAGAATTTTTTTAGTTCTATAAATAAGATTTCTCTCAATTATCACGTACTTTTCACAACAAGATCGGCAGTGCTACTAGCAGAACCGACTTCGTTGCTCGCCGTGCAAGTGTATCGTCCCGCGTCCTTAACATTTACGTTCTTCAGTTCCAAACGAACGTGATTATGCGCGTACGTGATCGTCATTCCGTCCTTCGTTTTCAATTCCTGCCCATTCTTCGACCAGCTGATAAATGGCTGGGGGAACCCTGTACAAGATTTACGAAGCAATTACAAAGGGCGAACGAACGATGAAATAAAATTAATTTATCGTTAGACGATGCTGTGAAATACAATTTTGGCAAAAGAACAATTGAATTTTCTACATAATATAAAATATATTAAGAAGCGTAATAATTTCAAGTTTCGACGAGAGGAAAATATTCTACACGCCAAAGTAAAGTGTCAAACGTTTTGTTGCACTTCATTCCTATGATATATCATTTTATGGAGTCAAAAATTTAACGAGTTTCATTTTGTCATCGATGAATCCTTCCAAATCGTTAAAGACGCACTAATAACTACACGTTACAATGAAAGTAGAGCATTCTGCTTGGCAAAATCAATCGATAAACGTTTTGTTGTACTTCAAACACAGGATAATAATATTCTGTAAATTAATATCTTGAGAGATGATATTTATCTTACCATCGATTATTCCTTCGAGGATAATATCAGTACCCTGATCCACGATCATCCCCGTGATTGGCGAAACGAATCTCGGAGCCGTACATTTTCTGCCTGGCTTCGAAATTTGTGCAGATTTGACGTCTCGTTTGATTCCTTCCTCGTCTTGGGAAACCACTACGGTTTTCTCCTGACGAATCTCGCCTGGTTGGTCTTGAATAATCTTTTCGTGTTCTTCTACTTTGTAGCACTGTAAAAAAAAAGATCCAATACGATTAATTCCTTTTGTCAAAAAGATTCGCGCCTTTGCATTACTATTTTTATCTTATCATATCCCAAATTCTGCCTTTTACAAGCAAATAGCCGAATAATATCCACACACAGAAATTAATAATGGGAAGAATAGAGCTGTTTCTTGACTTCTCTTTCTTTTTACTGTCGTCTATCTTTCATTTCTAAATTTTATATACAAAATTCCATTAATCTACGTTAGCTAAGAAAGGTTCATTAATTCGTCGTTCTACTTGTTTTAATATTTTAAATTTCACATATCCAAAAATCCCCTGCTTTTAAAACAATGACAGATTAGGATTATTTTTATATTTGTCGTATCGTTTTGATTTTGCATTGAATTTGAATTTATTTATCCTCGTACTGACTAGAATCAAATATCAATTTCGTACCGAATTTCATTGCCAATCAGGAAATTTTCTGACTAATTAAAAAACACCTTTCAACATGTTGAGTCTGTTCAAACTTCTCCCACTATTAAATTCACGTAATCTCGAAATCATTCACGAGCTTCGGTTTACATTCTTCAACTAGTCTAAAGTATCGATTAAACTGTAGAATTAACAAACCTGCACAACAGGAGGTGCCCCATTTTCCGAGGACGACTGTTCCGTACTATGAACGGTGGTCTTCACGCTAACGCTGCTGGGTTCCTGTCCAGATTTTGTCAAGGTCGAGGACGTCGTCGATGAGATGTACTCTTTCTTCGTGGTCGTGTGTGTGGTGGAAGATTCCGTGATCGTCTGTGACATCTTGGTCAATACTTGACTCTCGCTTCCACCCTCGGTCTTCTCCGAAGAGAAGTGTTTGTCGCTGCTGCTTGCTGCATGCATTTCGTCGGCGGGCAATCTTTCGACTAATTCGAATACTCTTTTCTCTGCAACCGCCCCCTCAGTCTTCTTCGCTTCCTCCCCTATCCAGCCACCTAATGAGGATGATTAATTTGGATATCAATAGATCGTCGTGTGCTTCTTTTTCTTTTTTTGGCTCTCGGTTAAGAGTTGCACGGTTCGTCAGGTCTTTGTAATCCGGAAAAGGAAACCGGGGGCTGGTAAATGAGGATGGAATTTTGTAGTAAGTTTATTATATCGCTCGTATTACGACGAGATACGTACGACGAGAAAAATAGAATATGCGCCATACTTTGCCATACGATTAATTCATGACGAACTGATATTGAGTTGATTAGAATTTTTATTAAATTAATAAGTGTATTATTGGCTTTTCTAAGAGGTTTTCTTTTCTACTGGTTCAAGGTACGAAATACTTGCAATTATGTAAAAATATGAAGAAATCTCTTCTCTTTTATATTTTTGCATTTACTGTTGTATTCTTCTATGATTAAGCAGTATAATAATAAACTGTTTTTAATAAAAGCTGAATCAAGATACAAAATACTTGTAATTATGTAATTATGTATATGAAGAAATCTCTTCTCTTTTCTATTTTTGTATTTACTGTTGTATTCTTCCATGATTAAGCGGTATAATAATAAACCGTTTCTATAAAAGCTGTAGAATTTCAGGCCTATTGTATATAGTAACACTGATATTATTCAGCAAGACGAAGTTGCGTCACGGGTTACAAAATCACGCAATTCGCAGCAGAAATATTTAAGGTGACAAAGCTTAAGCTTATTGCAACTTTGTTTGCTAACTTGACTTGGAAAGTGATATTATTATCCGTGATATACAACAATTGTCAAATAGCTATTATACATACATTACTTTATATTGATATTATAATTATTATTATGATATAACTGTGAATACGAGTAAATGTAAAAGTGTTTGTAAAAAAGTAACGCATAGTGTATTTGTAAATGAGTCCATTACCATTGACAATTTTAATTTTGATTGAATAAGGAAAAAATACCTTTGTTCTTAACAGAAATAAATGTAACATGAATAATATTTCTGGCACTGACCAGTCAAGTTAATTATTACGAATATGACTTTGAACTCTTACATTGTCGTAGTACAGGAAATCAGGTGAAAATAATTTAGGCACAAAGTGAACACAAAGCATGAATAAGTTTGAAATATAAGGTAGGTGTCACTGAAAGATGCCCCGAATTTCATTCACATTCTCTCATCACACTAAACTCAGGATAACTTGGCATCGAAGGAAGGCACGCATACCAAATATAATTTCACTCGGCAAAATGGAGCACACTTTTAATAAAAACAAATCGTACGCAAAATACTCGCAGTAGGTAAACAAAAACAAAATTCGCGACAAATACTATAATTTACTAAACCCTTCGATTCTTATAGCGAAAACGAATAATCTAAACTAGGAAATAATAATTTTGTATAATTCAATAAAAATCTGCCATTTTTCTAAATCGTCCAATCTCGTTAACTTATCGAACTATTATATTTTGACGATCGATTCGCATCGATCTATTCTTCGCGAACACTTCAAACTCTTCAACAGTCAAAATTGTGATATTAAATTATGAAATATTAATTAGCTTCTATAATAAATAAATACTGAATAAACACTGAATTTCTATAGACTCTGCAACGTTGTTTTTTCCTACTACAGCATTGCCAGAAGGTGGACATTTACGAAAATTCGTATTTTTGTAAAAATATAAATTTACAAAATAGCACTTGGGCAGAAAAATATTTTATCTGTGAAATATTGCAAAGGATAAATATTTCATATGTTTCTTCGTATTGCGCGTATACTGTGCGTTTTTATATCTTGAAATTTCTCGTAGGTGCATAAAATTCCGCAGGCTATTGGTCAGAAATCAAGAGTTTGATCGTCGATCAACATCGATCTGTTCCCTTGAATCACGAATGTATTAATAGCTGGCCAGTTAAATCGATGCCACGCTAGAATCGGATCATCGTATCCGGAATTGGAATCCGCGGGAATGGCGTAACCGTTTTGCAGGAATTCCGCGTTTACTTGACTCTCGAAGGCAACCGGAAACGGAACTCGAGGACCGCCGATGTCGTTACAATGAAAAAGGAAATTAATCATGTCGCGAGATCCAGATGAACTGAACCGTATTCTACGTTATTTTAGAAATTTCGCACCTTTCTTTGTTTCGAAAGATAGAACAGAGGTCTAACTGCTAAATAAACAGGAGAAGCTTCAAGGAATTTTAAACGAATTGTACGTTCCACGAGAGTCACGAAAAATAATAGAACGAAAACTTTTCCTGTCTAATAATTTCTATTAAAAGACGACTGGTTTCGAAACGAATGATTTTTTGATAATTAATTTCTTGGCTCTGTAACATCGAACTATATTTGTCGTATGGATTATGGTTCCAATTTAGGAGAAGTATTAGGTTGTCCGAAAAGTTTCTTTCGTTTCAGAAGGTGATGATAGATGAACAACAATTTCTGTTTTATATTATTTTATTGAATTAGGTATGATCCATCTCGTTCTATTTCTATTATTATGTTTATGTATAATTCAATAAACATTGCGCGTCTATAATTTCCTTATAAAACGAAAGAAACATTTCGGACAACCTAATAGATTGAATTTTATAACAGAGTTGGGTATAAACTCCAACTCTAGTTTGAATCTTAACTTTCTGGTCTATCAAACTGAGAATTTTGCTCCCTGCAAATTATATATAATTTATTGATATTTGGCATTCTATGCAGTTACACATTGTAACAGACAATATTTAGCTCTGATTTAAGTAATTTACTAAAAAATTCTAGTTGTTATACTCGATCGATAGAAGTTTCGTATTAATTACAAAAATTTATGCGTGATTCAAAATACATGCAATCTTCTGATAAACATTACGTATACATACATCTATGGATAAGTGCGTATAAATTTTCACTGATTTAAGTTTACTAAAAAATTCTAGTTGTTATACTCGATCGATAGAAGTTTCGTATTAATTACAAATTTCTATGTATGGTTCAAAATACATGCAATCTTCTGATAAACATTACGTATACATACATCTATGGATAACTGAGTATAAATTTTCACTGATTTAAGTTTACTAAAAAATTCTAGTTGTTATACTCGATCGATAGAAGTTTCGTATTAATTACAAATTTCTATGTATGGTTCAAAATACATGCAATCTTCTGATAAACATTACGTATACATACATCTATGGATAAGTGCGTGTAAATTTTATTAATATGCGATTTATATTCTTAAGTTATTTATTAGCTATATGGTCTTCATTTTAAGGTCGTAAAAAGAAATTTAGATAAACTTCGCAAATGTAGATCATCATCCTCAAATGAGAATTTTTCTTTAAACAAATATGCAATATTTTGAAAATATATTTTGATGTATTATATGATTAATTAATACAGATTAAATCGATTGAAAGTCAATAAAAATCCGTTAATTGGTTGAACAGACTCAGTGACGAAACTACAACTACCAAAGGATTCCATTTCATTGTTTTCAGTATAACTCGCTCTTCACCTGAAGATCTCATAAACTTCACGTTTCGAGCTAATCAAAAGAAGTTTGTAGGTTGGCGAGAAACCAAGATACGATACGCTCGAACCGAAAATTCATCCTGACCGACATATCTGGATCGCGAGAATTCGGCCCCACGCGTCCTGAATTCACTCGCAAATCACGAAACATCCGTTCGGATGTTGGCTCCAGTAAAACCACACCGCGGCTGTTATTTACAGAGAATCAAGCTCCTCTTTCCTTTTCTTTTTTTTTTTTTTTTTCTTCATGGGAAGTTGGTTACACGATTTCCGAATTTTATGGTTTGCTGAAAGGCCGTAAAAGTTAACTTTAGACGTTGTATCGTGGCTTCAATGAATTGGAAAGCCCTTCGAACGACTAAGAAAACAGTATGCCCACGATCAACGACGAAAATAGTAACGTTCACCTAGCACCGGGTAAATCGAACATTGGCACGGGATTTATTAAGTCGAGCGTGAGATTTGAAGTGATATCGGAAATTATAGTGATCCCTTTCAAAATAGATACAACGGCGAGGAACTGTGTCGTAGCTAATTTCATTTGGAAGTTGTTTTCGGGCTTTTAAATAATTCCGGATGATGGGGACGAATAGAAAAATGTAATGGCATTTTGTGAAGTATCTAGTTAATCCATAGATTTATAACGTGCTTCTCGTAGGAATTATTTTACAAAGATGGAATTTTACAAAAGAAGAAATTGCACGAGATATTGAAGAGACGTTGTAAGATATCTTTAGAAGATAAATTATTGCTGTAACCCTTTGCATTCGGAATTTTGTTTCAATTTCGTTGCCAGTAGCTCCCAACGCTTTTGAGTGTTTTATTTGAAATTTACTTTAAGTAAAAAATAAGACAATTTAAATAAATAAAGGAAGAAGAAAATTCACTTAAATAGCAGTTTTATTTACACTATTGTTGTATTTTGTAATTTTTAAGTGTATGATATATCTTGAAACAATTTCCAGGACGCAATCCTGGTTTTCTTTCGCACGTTTCACAAAAAAAAAAGTGGACATGAAAGAATGTCGTGTGAGACTCGACAAAGGAGCTTCTGAGATAAAAACTGATGTCGAGTCACACTCGACATAGGAGTGCAAAGGGTTAATGCGATAAAAAATATTTACGAATATGCGAGCTGGTCTCGTATAATACGATTTTGAAAAATAAGAATATCAGTACAACGTGATCCATCGAAATTTCATTCGAAGATACGATTTACTGTCAGAAATTTTCATTATGACCACATAAATTCTGCCATCATTTCATCATACTGCCATCCGAAGGAAATTTATTTTTATCGAACAGCTGTCTCTCGTGTCACGCTATCCGTAGATACTCGAATCATCTACCACGAAATATGTTAACAACGTGTCAAAACAATGTTCTGTAACCTCTTCTAATCAGATTCTACATATTTCAATATCTCTCTAACTATAATTTAATTTACAATTTGCTACTATGACATAAAATAAATGTGCCAGATCCTGATGTATGGAATGTCTAATTTTATCGATTTTCAAATCTGCTCCTTTTTCATCAAATATTTTTATTCTGACAGAGAATGTTATATGAAATATAGTTTATATTAAAACTTTCTCCCTTTTAGACAACTAATTTTCTAACTTCTGCCCATATGAACACGACTTTCTTAAGATTCAACGAATTTCGTTCAATTCGATAAAAATTAAAATCTCAAACACGCATGTCTACACACAAGACCACAATCGAACTGTCGCTTCGCACATAACAATCCTCGAATAATTTATATTAATTAAATTATATTACTAAAATCCTATTAGAAGACTGCGGATTTTTATGCCTTTGTGATAGGTTCGAGGATGAAAAAATTCACAAAACGATTCGTACAATAAAAATTCACGAAATAGGCCAGAGTATGCAACGTTAGGTACATAAAAATATGTAAAATATCGAGAATGGATTAACAATTATAATATTTAGCAAGTGAAAAAGCATCTGCTCATACTTCGTGCTTTAGTTACGCTCTTAAAAATACGAATTTGCATAAATATCTACAGCCTACTTATTACTCGTGTTACCTGGAATATAGGTTTCAGAGCGTCGATCGATTTCGTGTCGATTTATGGGTCAGTCGATGGCGTTTCGTGGTGGAATCGAAGAGAGCGACACTAGGTAGGAGCGAGGCTCCCCGAAGAAGACGCGCTCGAATTCCCTGGGTTAGCGACTCTGGACTAGGCTACGTGCCGGGTATTCGTGCCGACAAAAATAACGTGCTTTCTGCGTGTGTGCACCGGCCGAAAGAGAGAAGGAGCGAGGGAGAGCATCTCCTCTGGTCATCGCGACACACGGAACAAGATTGCGAGAATACGGAAATCACGGAACTGACCTGTCCTCGGGGATGGACCAGCTCGTCCAATTAATAATAGTGAGTTAGTGTCGTTAGTTATCAAACGTTCGAAGGTAAATTGAAATAACCGATGAGCTTTAAGAGGAGGTTTAATTTATCGTAGTTGGAATCTTATAAATGAAACGATATTCTTGTTATTAGGAATTTTTCTCGTTATCTTTCTTTATATTTTTTATTATTTTTATTTTTTTTTATTTTTTTGTTTGTTAATGGAACAGTAGATTTAGGTCTACCGTAATTTTGTATCATTCTATTTGTTTCAGTTCATGATTTTTATTCAGTCTGCAATTATTATTTCATTTGTAATTTTTATTTGGCGTCTGATTTTTAGGAAAACGAATTGCCTTGGAATAATATTAATATCGAACGGTGAGGAATGAAAAGTGAAATGTTTGATGAATCCATTTTCTGGAGGATAAGGTGTCGTTAGGATCATGAAAAGTGAAAAGCGAAATGTTCTTTTATAATTAGACTTCTTCGCTCGTTCTCTTGTCTTTTGTTATAAAATATTTTCGATCGAACGGTGAAGGATGAAAAGTGAAATGTTGTTTGATGAATCGATTTTCTGGAGGACGAAGTGTCGATAGGATCATGAAAAGTGAAAAGCGAAATGTTCTTTTATAATTAGACTTCTTCGCTCGTTCTATTGTTTTTTGTTATAAAGTATTGGAGAAAGAGTGTTGCTCGCCAATGGGTGTGATAGTTTCTCTATTGTATTTACATTGTTGAAATAGCGTTGAATTTATGATTATGGTTTCTTTATAACCCTGAATCATTCTGAATCATAATGATTTATTTTGGAACTTCGATACGTTAGGCGTATAATATTAGTAGTTTGCTGGTTACGTTGTTACTAATTCTGTAACGTCGACTGTTTAGATTTCACGTATGTGATCTTAATCTGTAAGTACAGCTTTCTCAATGTTAAGGGTACAATTTCACCTACCGTTTCTCTTAAATGATCAATAAAAAAAGAAAACAGAAATATACGTACTTGCATAAAACTACAACAAAGATCATAGCAATCAATGAACATACCAACCACTGCACTAGAAAAACAACGCACGTATATAAAAGTCTTATTTAACACGTATTACATCACTAATCTGCATACATACAACCAATCTACTATATTTACAGTTGTGTGCAAAAGTTCTCTACCAGATAGATCTTTCACTTTACGCTCTTGCAAAAAATATCTAAACGAATTTGAACCAACACTGAGCATAAGGATATCACAAGAGAAAGAAAAATAATTCTAAATTAATACATACTTTTTTAATATTACTCAGAAAAATTCATACAATATAATAAATATTTTTTATATATTTTCTATGTAATAGCATTTAATCTTACAATTTTATTTAATATTAATCAGAATATCGCTTTTAGAATATAAAGTGAAAGATCTATCTGACCGGAAACCATTGCTTACCGCTGTGAAACAAACACTCCTAGGGATCACATCCACTCTATTATTGACAGTATCACCATAAAGCAACTCGTTGAAACTGTTATTCTTATTTACGTTCGATGATTCACGATTCACAGAAATTTATCGTTTAATCAAAATTAATAAATAGGTGATTTTTTACGAGCAATTTCTAAAAAATGCGAAACATACGTTAGAAAATGAGTATTGAAGCGAACGATCGACTAGACGAATGTTTCTACGTGGATCGTAATACAGTGTACAGGTGGGCGTAGAAACGTCAGATTTAATTGCGCGGCATGTGCACCGACCTAATATTAGTCGTGACTCAAAGTGACTTTTCGTCGGTGAAAGAAGAGAAAAGAGTTTGTTTAGTCGCCCTGGTTAAAAATAAGACCCCTCCCTTCTATATTACAGCCGAGTTCGGGGTAATGGATCATGGGATATCGCCTGTTCACGAATATCCCCGTCAAAAAGAGTTTACTCGACGCCAAAATGGAAAGCGATATTTATCGTCGGGATGAATGTTGATAAAAGATTCAAATTACGACCAGCTACTATCATTTTAATAAAAATAGCTGATTTCACCGTGTTTATGGGAAAATGTAGGACAGATTTTAAGGGAGAAAAAGGAGAGTGGTAGAAAATAAGTGAAAATTCAGGGGAAGACAGTATAGAAATTTATAAATAAAGAAATTTATTGTAAAGGCGACAAAAATGTAGAATTTGATAAAAGTGTCAAAAATCCATAGAAACCACGAATAATTCATTTTTATGTGAAATTATCGTTACGAAAATTGTTTGAACGAAAGTAATATAAGTTCGGACAACAACAGGAAAATTCAAAAGGACGCAGAAATAGGAAAATCGATAGAAACCGATGAAAGAGCAAGCAACCCTTTCCTAGTACAAAAGTACAATTACGACAAAAGTAAAACGTACCAGAGGGAGGGTAAACAAATACGAAGATTTAATAAGAAAAAGAAAGAATTAAATATTCAGTAAAATCAACGAAATTCGATAGAGAAAAATAAACAACCCCCTCTTTGTCTATACAAAAAGCACAATTGTAACAGGGTCAAAAATAGAAAAATAGAAAATTAGAACACTAGGAAGCTTTAAAAATACACAACTAAGAAATTTATGTAAAAGCGATACAAAAGATAAAATTTGATAAAAATAACAACACGTCAATAGAAAAGTGAAAGATATTCGAACACGATATTTAAACGAATATCTCACAGCGAAGGTAAGTGAAAATTGCGCGGGCTCAGCGTTGCAATAAAACAACCAAAGCTTCAAGACGCTGGCAAACGGGTGGTCGCGTGATTTTTCTCGCGAAAACCAACGAGAACGAACGGTGTCGAATTTCAGAGAGCCCGTTGCTGTCGCAACATCCCGCTGCTACGTATCATGATCTCTTATCCATTCGTATCCTTCGTTCGTTGCGACATCTCGCTTTTCCGGTGATACTGTTCCTCTACGTGGAAGCTGTGTATCGGCTACCTGGTGAATGAAGCTGCCATTCGGCTTGCATAGACGCGTATTAATAACTCGTGACACCGTTGCCGGTTTCGACGATATTTTGGCTACGCGCGAACCAATTTACTGTAACGCGGTTGGCAATAAAAATCGCTTCGTTTCCGAAAGATCGACATCGCCTAGAATTAACCGTGAATATTCCACGAATTTGTGTTCGTTTAAAATCGAGCCGCGACGAAAACATACGAGAGACGAATATTTTTATTTTCGAAGACTAAATACATTAAGAGCAACGATGTGGTAGTTTGTATCCAATGATGAACGAGATTCATTGATGTTCACGTGTAAGAAAGTCATAAACGGTAAGATAAATACGAGTACTTGTCTCTTTGTTACTGTAACGAGTACAGAAAATTGTGTGATAAAAGTTTAAGGGAAAGTGTAAGATTATAATTTAGGAAGATAGCGTAGAAAATATTTAGCGCAAATAGCAGAATGAAAGAAATTCGACACGATGAAATGGTTAAAGATGTAAAATACAGCAGGTTGCCAAGTCTGATAATAATTCGATGGATAAAAATGAAAAATTATTCCATTAAAAATTTACTACGTTATATTGGAAAACATTATGTCGATTTAAAGAATGAAGAATTTAAGTGAAGAATAATATAGATGCGCTTAGCAAACGTTGTGTTATGAACATATATATGTATTATAACATTATAGATAGCAGTAGTATAGTAGTAGTTAGGAATAATAAAATGATACACGTTCTTTTCTTTTGTTCCTGAGAAGGGATACGTTTGTTTAAGAATTATTAAAGTCAGATTTAATTGCTTACCAATATCTAGACGAGCACTGCAAATCGCCTTGCCAGCAGCGTTCTCCGCCACGCAGGAAATCGTACCAACATGCGTGCTTCCGGTCTCTGGAATCGTCAACACCTGTCGATCACCGCTGACCGACACCAAGAAGTCCTTGCCATGAACAGGACGATCGTTAAATAGCCATTGAATCTGAAAGTCACCATACCAACTCGCTTAATTATATTTTATTTCTCGAGATCTATCGATCTGTTGCTTACAAATCTCATCCCTTAGAGAAGTTGAATTTATATAATTAAAAGAATAATTGTATATTCGTAACCACAAGACGCTTGATATACGAAAAATATCAATCTAATTGTATCGATCACTATAAAACACCAATTCCATGCAAAAGATTAAGGTAAATAAAAGTCCCAACCTTGGGCCAAGTTTAAAAAGCTCATAGAAGAAAAAGAACTTTCTCATCGTCCGACAGTAAACGAAGCATCGTTGCAAAGCTACAAACGGGACCACGTACTCGAAATCGATTGCATCACAAAATTCTGAAATATAAACTACTCTTGTTTGTGGATGTTCAATCCACGAACGACACAGAAAATTCCACGAAATGTTCGGCGTATTCGAACGAACGAACCAGTTTCTACAGTTTAGAATGCCGATTGCGTACAATATCTGATGGATCGTACCAGGAAATTCTATTAATTATACAATCCGTAAGTACACGCGTATAAAATCAATACTAAAATGCTACGTATTACTAGCACGCAAAATTCTATCCATCATTCTGCATACTGAAATAAAGGCAGCTGCGTAATTCGTATTCTCGTCGATTATACATAGAGCGTTGATCGTAAATCAATAGTTTCACAATATTCAAATCGGAAATAATCCGATGGAAAGTTCACGAACGAAACGATATCGATACCTGATCCGCGAGTGTCACTAAGAAGTTCGCGGAGAACCTCGCGGCGCGGCTGCACCCGCGAATTTCCACGTCAGGTACATTGTTCCCGTTTAAATATAACCCGGAGGCACGAAATTACTCTTGGTCGGCCACCTCCTGACAGGCTGGCCAACTCTGCGCCCCATCTTTTACGCGTCCCTCGACACCTTCGAAAAAGATGCGGCGCCGCGATTCGAGACTCGTCTATTCGCCTGATCTCCTCCCATCGATCAGTAGTCGTGAACATTTCGTAACATTTAACGCGTTGATGCGAGTTCCACGTGGTTCGAAGGTTGTGACACATTTTTCGTTGTTGATCTAGTAGTTGGGTGTCTGAGGCTAAGAGCTGTGCTTTCCATTACGTTCAAACTGTGGATTTTTATGTATTTTATGTATTTACAGAAAATTTAAGGCTGCAAAATATGAAACAGTATGGGGGCTATTTATTTTCTAACGAAGCGATTTTTGATCAGGTTCTATATTTCATCTTTGTAATATCAAATTTTTGTAGTAGTAAAGGATATTGTTAAATGATATATTTAATATAGTTGACCTATTTAAATGATGTGCAGTTGCTATAATAAATACAATGGTGGCATTACCTTTTGTAGCTACTGTATAAAATATTTAAAATACCGTTGTCATTATAATATTTGATGGATGAAAGAAAATCTGTCTAGGTCCTAGTTTTCTAATTGTGTTTGTAGAAATATAAATTTGCACAGAAATATCGGCGACCTAATTATGATTTTATTTAGACTATGAGAGTCCGATATTTATTTAACGACGTTCAAAATTGTTTTGTGATTTTCTTGTGACAGATGGTTTTTTCTACGGTTGGAAGTTAGTGACGTCAATAGTATAAAATATTTGCAAATTATAGTCAAGTGAGTTTTCGATGATACTGAAAGCGATATTATAATAACGATATGGATGTAATGATACTAATAGCGAACTGTTTCACCTAACACAAGATCCAGTTTTTAAATATCAGTGTATCTTCTATTTCGCTTTTATATTTCTTGGGATTTTGTAGTTCAAAAAGTCTACAATTTTGGTAAAAGGCATTTGAATTGAATGTGCGAAGAAACATGGTGGAATTCACAAATGGATAATAACTTTTATGATACTTTATAGCAGTTGAGAAAGTGGTTCAAACATAAATCCTTCGGTTCTGCATTATATGATACGAAGAATTGACAATTATATTGTCAGTTATGTTCATTTTGGAAATATAGAAATTAGAATTATTAATCCAAATACGATATACATAAATAATCATTAATTATTTGAAGATTGTATAATAAGGCATATAATAATCTTTTTCCAAACAATCAAGAATTATATATATATATATATATATATATATCGTATTTGGATTAATAATTATAATTTGTATATTTCAAAATTCAAAACAAAAGGTATATGACTTACTTTCGGAGCCGGTTTCCCAACTACAATACACTCGAATTTCGTAGAAACGCCCTCTGACACTCTTCTGTCTTCAAACTTCTCCTTAAACGTAGGAGCGATCAATTTCTCTTCCATTTGCACGAATTCTTCCTTTCTCCTAAAGTCACCCAACGATCTTACAACCAAACGCGCGAAAGCTTTCGCCTCTCCGTGAGCATTAAACGCTTTGACTACGTAATTCCCTTTATCCTCAGGGATCGTCGAAGAAATCTTCAAAATACTCGTTCCATCTTGCCTCCGTTGTATCTGAATCACCAAAACACGGTAGGATATAAAGTTGGGGCTTATTTAAATATTTTGTACAGGCAGCAGTAGTTAATTTAACATGGTAGGGCAAACATTAGTGAGAAATACGAGAAAGAAAAATAAATTTGACAGTAGAAAATAACGTTGCTCAAAGAACACGATCATCGGGTCTTTTTTTAAATTTTGATTATTTGTATACGCGTATCGCGTACATTACGTGACATTGCGTTTAACAAATAGCTCTTTAAAAACAATTTAACTTTCGAAAGCTGCGCGTCTGATTGTTCTTGGTTCTGAAGAAACCACGTGCGCGTTTCCTCGATATCTCATTGAATTTTATTTTAGCAAACACTCACCAGGATACGTTCGTTCTCGGTGATCTCGCCACTGTCAGAGAACCATCTGAGTTCTGGTTTCGGTTCTCCAACTACCGCACACTCAAAAGTCGCGGTCTCGCCTTCCGCCACAAGAGAATCTGTCGGAAGTTTCACGAATTTTGGAGGTGAACCCGCGACCAATGTTTCTTCAATTTCTGTTCGCGTCTTGTCCAATTTTTTCGAAACGGTCACCGCTGGTTAAAAGATATTTGTTATTTTAGACGTTAATTATTATTATTAAGATGTGTTATTCTACACGTTAGGAAAGGGAACGCGTGATTTACAAAAGCTGGAGATTATTTTGGTGATTAATTTTTTTCATTTACCTAAGGATTACATAATCTACAAATGAAATTTGAATTTTGTTTAAGAAGACAGGGAATTAATTAACATATCTATAAATAAGCATCTTCGAATGCTTCTTTGAGAATGATCAAATTATAATTACAACACAAACTGTTGTAAATACAATCAGAGAGAATAAAAAGTTTACGTTCTATAATAAGATAGACAAGAAGTTACAATAAAAGATCTTCTACAAAAATTTGCAGCAAATTTGTTGGTGTTAAAAATAATAGCAAAAGATGTAGATTATTAAAATATAAAAATTACAAATTTCATGGTATGTAAGTATTGGATAAAATGTTTCTACGTACGTGTCACTGTTAATGTGCACTGACTAGACGCTTCACCGCCAGAATTAATGGCGACTACTTTGTACACACCGGCGTCATCCAAAAAAGCTTCGTGAATGACCAAGGAACATTTGTCACCCTGGAACAACAGCTGGAAATCGGCTGACTCCTTTACAGGTTGATCATCGTGATACCAAATCACCTGTGCCAACAAATTTACAGATTTTCTGTTATAAAAGAAGTTACAGTATTAAATGTTGAAGCTTAGCTAAAATATTCGACTGTATTCGTTTCATTCATCGAACATAAGATAGCTCTACTATCATTTATTCTGACTTTCACAAAACTTTTTCTTTTATAATTACACGCTACATACTTTTGAATTATTTTATAATTAAAAACAGAAGTCTGCCTACCTTAAAAGAATTAATCGTTAAGAAAGACTTTTCGAGCCAGCCACTATGAATTTACTCAAATAATAAATAATAAAAATTCATAGAAAGAAACGGTCCGTATATTACTTAAAAGCATATACTATTTCTAATCTGTTAACTGGGTCTTCCCTCGAGTGAAAATTTTTATCCTCACAAAATTAAAAGCTAAGAAAGACGTGTCAATTTCTGTAGCAGATTAATTTTGGTTCTTGCAAATGTAAATATAACATTTTTAATATACACCAGAAAAAAAGAACAATGAAACTACATGTAAAAAATGGATTCCTAAATAAAGAAATTATTATGTTTAAGAAAATTTATAATTTAATTTAATTTATAAATCTTCCAAACGATCTAATCTATCATTTCTTTTCAATTTCATAGAAAGAATACCATGGACTTCCACAGTTGCGATTCTTCGGTTTTCGATCGTGTAGCGAATTATTACGTCGCATCTTATTGCGAATATTCTCGTTCGCTTCCTTTTCACGTCTGCCCGGAACGAAACTCAACGTACTAATAATACGATTTGCAAGCCGAAGAATCGCGAATACTGTTACATCATCGCAAAAGTTTCAAATCTGAAACAACTTAGAATATACCAATTATCGGGACTACCCTAAATCAACATCGACAAAACTCGTGTTACCTCGCGAGTATTTCTCTGATCTCACAAAACACTCACTTCCGGTTCAGGTTGGCCAACGATCACGCAGTCCAGTCGAACGGACAAACCCTCCTGAACCTTCAGATCCTTCAATGGCATCTGAATCTTGGGGACCACGGGTTCCATGTCGCTGCAAGCGAAGTCAGAATCGCTGGTTTCGTGAGGAAGTCGTCCTTTCACCGAAACGTTGCTAGACACCGTGGCCTCGCCGGCGTTGTTCTTAGCGGCGACCGTGTAACATCCGGCATCCTTTGCAAACGCCTCCGAGATGATCAGGCTGGTTCGCCCGGCGTCCGTTTGTATCTGAAACGGCGAATCCCGACACCCTGAACATTTAATTTCAATTCTTCGTTTTCACTGGCTGCTACATTGTTTTATTTCGAATTCGGCGCGTGCACATGCGGCTAAAAATATCGCGACACGGTCGTCTCGCCTCGAATGGGAGACTGTGGAAGAGAGAGAAGACGAGGAAACAATGTTTTACTTAAAAATTATGTTGTTGCGTCCAATAGCATTGCGTTACTTCTTATGGGAAAACCCATCGTATTTCGATACGTTTAATTTTGGTAGGTTCAGATGCGTGAAAATTAATTGTACTTTCGAGGCAGCAACTATAGAGAAAGATACATTGCTTAGTCGCATTTCCATTTGTGTATTAATTATTCTGCTAATTTTGTTGTTAATTCGTAATTCATATTATAGAATCGATTGGTAGGTAATTGTTTTTATTTCACAGAAAATATCTTACGTTTGACAAAAAATTGTCTTTAGAAGGAAAGAAAAGAAACAGAATTCTAATTTGTTATAAACAATTCTTTGCTTCAATAGTATACAGTATTTCAAACTTTTGAACAGTAGTGTACATTATAAATGTAGAAGGAAAGCCTTTAACTATATTTACAATTTTATGCTACTTTTGAAAAACGTATCTTATCAAAAACTTGTTAAAAATCGTTTTGGTACCTTTTGAATTTTTTAGCAACTTGAATTTTTCTGATAAAAAGATTATATATTCTATATGATATTTTTTTTTCTAGCTTTTCATATCCGTTTTCAACTCTCTATTCTTGTATATATTTGCTGCATTTAAAATAATTTTCACGTTAAGTATAAAACACTAGCGCCTTATAAATAAATATAAAAATTTACCTTTAAGTTCATGGTTTCTTCGACCGGTCTTCCATCGTGGTACCAAGTCAAAGTGGGCGTTGGATTTCCTTTTGCTTCACATTCGAGCTTCACCCTTTGACCTGCTCTTCCCATGGCATTTGATAACGGAGTAACAAAATATGGTTTTTCCGAAGTAAATTCCACAGCTAAAAATGCACCATGCATAAGATCAATCTTTCGATTGCAATTACATATTTTTTTTCAATAAATTAAGAAATTATTAAGTTTCTTACGTTGTATATCGAGAAAAGCGGAAGTGGAGGCTTGACCCAATCGATTTGCGGCTTTGCAAGTATAAGTGGCCTTATCCTCTAAGAAGACTTCTTCGAATTTTAAAACAGCCTCACCGTTATTGTAAGTGATGATGTAATCGGGAGAATTATCGATGTTCACGTCGTTCTTGAACCATTGTACAGTTGGCAGAGGATTACCTTCGACGGTGCACTCCATCCGATGAGAAGATCCTTCCACCGCCACGGATGCCACTAATTCTTTCACGAAAACCGGTGGACTCGGTTGCTCTTCCGGTGCCGTTTCTAAAAATTCGACAGTATAGTTATATTCGTAAAAGCTTTACTAAACTTCCATATTGTAAGATATTCAATTAGCCAATCGTATAAAATATTAAAGTCTAGAAATTAAAAGACGAACTATGTTAAGATTAAATTAACCCCTTGAAGGTTCATGCCAAATTTTCAATTCTATTTCTATATCTTTGTAATTGATAAATAATAACGTTAATATTATAGAAAGGGTAATTTTAATTAGAATTAAATTAAATTTGGAATATTACTATAAATAAGTAATTTACAATATTATATATTCGGAAATTATTACATAAATATTAGAAATAATAATAGTCCAACTATTTGCTTTTCTCTTGTTTCCCATATTTATTAACCCCTTGGCCTATAACCACGAGCGAGACTCGTGATAAGAGATTTGTGCCATAAACGAAACCCACGAGTGGTAATTTACAAATTGCTAATGATTCATTATCCACTTTGAAATAATAAATTGTTTTTGTTATCTGATTAATTGATCATGATTACACCCTAGACGTGTTAAAAGCACTATTTATCCTCAAACGTTGTTTATTATTTCACAATTCCTTTTGTAGCCCCTAAATATACAGTCTGTCACACAAGAGCGTGTCTGCGATATCTGCGAAACCTGACACCTAATCAGAATGAGATAAAAAGAATGTAAACAAACGAAAACTTCTCTAATACGCGTTGCTGAATACCTTTCAGTTTCATTTGAAACAGTGAAAGGAACAGAGCTTTTTAATATGAGTGCCGCGTACGCGAAACGTCGAAAATCGTCTGGCATGGGCGAATGAAAACAGAGATCGTGATTGGAGTAATATAATATTCACTGATGAATCTTCGTTTTGGGCATGGTGTCCTATTAGGCAAGCTGAGAGGAAGACGTATTACAAAAATAAGAACACTTGTACATCACATTCGAAAGATATGGAGGTCGTTACCAGAATCCTACGCTCAAAAATTAGTCGAGAGTATGCCGAAACGATGTCAAGCTATAATCGCTAATGGAGGAGATTGGACACCCTACTGTAATAGCGTATTAGTGTTTTAGATGTAGATTCAATTCATATAAATTTTTTTACAAATATATAAATATTTACAGAAATATCGCAGACACGCTCTTGTGTGACAGACTGTACATGCCATAAGAAGTATACATTTTGCGTCAGTTCGGGCACACGGCTTAACAGATGAATGGCACGGCGCGCGATCGGTAGATAGCGTGTAGGCCAAGGGGTTAGTTTATTAACATTCTTTTAAATATATTACACAATTACCTTTAACAGTCAACGTGGCAGACGTTTCCGCTGACCCGGCGATATTAAAAGCTCTGCAAGTGTATTTTGCAGAATCTTCGGCGAAAGTTTCTTCGATCGTCAAAGTACAAATACCTTGAACAAACGTTGTCAAATAATCAGGGTTATTCAAAATCGAGATTCCATCCTTGTACCAAACCACTTCCGGTGTTGGTTGACCAACGAGGTTGCACTGGAAAGTGAATTTTTCTCCTTCTTGTACAGTGGCATCATGTAGGGGAACGGTAAACTCTGGAGCCAATGGTGGAACGTTCTCTTTGAGCAGTCTCTCTACTGATTTCTCGCGTATTTCATCGCTGACAATGTTCTTCTGTGGACTTGGTTCGCGTTGAGACGTTTTCTCAATTTCCGTCTAAAATTAAAAAAGAAAACAACATATACGTATATGTATGTAAACTCCGTAGAGTTAACGTATGATAGGGGCACTCTCTCTGTTTACGAATAGCACGACTTTCTTTGTTCCACGAACAGAGCGACCTTCTTTTGTTTTGAGAGACACTCAGTTCCCAAACGGTCGCACAGAGAGCAACATCGGAGACAGACAAAATCGCAGATTAATTATTTAAAATATTGAAGATCGACGGAGAAAGATCGGTAGCTCAGGACGTTGAAAATCGATTCTCGATTTTCAGGCAGACACTGCACAGAACTTGCTATTTACTGTTTACTGTTATAGATTGGTATTAATTGCTGTTTACTCCTGTATTTCATTTAAGTATTTTCACAATGAACTCGATTTTCAGACTTCAGAATCGATCACCTGAATTATCTCGAGATTTACGATATTACATGTATACGGTACATAATATAATGTGTTAAAAGTGTGAGTGATAATTATATTAAAAGAATGAATATAATATATATATCGGAGATGAAAGGATATCGGAGCCTTCCTTTCGGAATGTTTGGGAAAGTCCCAAATACTTTAGTCCAGACTTTTTATTATAGCCGTACTTAAACAATAAAACTGAGAAATAGCTGTTCATGAGCTAAGTTAATTATGATTATCCGAGATTTATGACAGTGGGCTTGGGCTCCAAGTGACATAATGGGTCACTGAACGTAGCCGCGATCACGGGAGGGACGTGTACCTAACAGAGGTATAAAGTAATTGAATAACTCTCCTTAAAACAGGGATTGACATGAGAAATACGGAAAGGGGTGGTATATAAGGGCAGTTCCACTTGGACCGAGGTTCACTTCAGTTCAGTTCAGTTCGATAAGTTCGACTAGTACAGGGAACACGTGTGTCAAGTTGAATATCGCATTTGTCACCCCGTTGACCGTGGATTCGTTATCGAGTCTAAGATCATTGCCATTCGCATCCCGAGTATCTAATTACCATGGTTACTTGTCAAATTCCGTCACAATCATAATTGGACTAGTAAATATTTTCGCTTTTGCATAACAACAATGTCTAATCCAAAGAAAGATTCGTTACACGCCCCTAGCTCTAATGATAACCCGACATATATATATATATATATATATATATATATATATATATATATATATATATATATATATATATGATAACTTTTTAAATTAATTATATATAAATATATTTCATATCAAGTTGTTATCTTTTAATATTTAGATATAATTTATTGGATTTATATCAGATATTATAATCGATTTTAATATACGATATTCAATTGTAAATATACTTCTTTAATATTTTTAAAAATATTTCATACGTATTCCTAGCATTGCTCTAATTTTACCGAGAAAAATATTTTTAGTAATTCACATGGAATAACATCAGCAAGAATAGAAAATAAAAACACTCTTAGCTCATTGTTATCGCAGTTATTTCATCTTCAACCGAAATGGAAATGCGTGTTCATCTGTATTACGTGACTCATGCATCTTGTATATCACGTAACAAATCGAGAATGCATCCTATTTTCCTTCTAGTTTTCTTAGAAAAACATTCACTTATGCATTTTAAAGGTCGTATCGATAATTAAAATTATACCATTAACGAATACAAAAAGAGAAAGATGTAAAATATAGAAAAAGACGTAGAACGAGAATATATGTTATACCTTTTGCAAAATATGTATCTCTTTAGTGATAGTTGCGGAAGTGACCATTTCTTTGACGAAACTTTTGTCCGTGCTATCGATCTTCTCGGTTTGCGCTGACACCGAAAACGACGGAGGAGCAGAAACTTTTTCAAATGTCTTTTCCTCTTTCAGTTTCTTTGCTTCCATCGTTGCTTTCTCCAATGTCTCGGCTGCTAATTTTTCCGCGATTCTCCTCGCGTTCTCCGCTTCCTCTCTGGCTGCTTCTGCGGCAGCCATTTCCGCTTTCGCAGCTTGTAACCTTCTGTCTGCCTCCTGCTTCTCGATCCTTAATTTCTCTTGCAGATCTTCGGCGTTTTTCAAATTTTGAGCCAACGTTCGGAATTCGGACGAGACGACGGCGAAGGAGTCTAACATTTGACGATTTTCCACGATCACTTCGTTGAACTGTGGTAATCTGTCTGTACCTATATAACAACACAAAACATAGCAATTTTACTATTTTGGTATAATGTTACATAAACAAAATAAAACACTGAAACGAAAAGAAACTATGTCCCATTCTGTAATATATCATCTTAGATTTAAACACATACGAATTTTAAAATCGTGTCAGAATTATTTGCAATAGCAAAATATTTTATACAGATCCATATAAATTTCTATTTTACTACGTCTGTTTGGTGGTAGTTGCGTCTATTTAGTTACTTATATTTCCTATTAAATATTTTCTATTTTATACAGAAATTTAAAAAAGAACTTTCGAAGAACGCGCTTTTGTACATTGAACACAATGCTTCTTACGAATAATTCCTATTTAATAATTTGTTATTTATCGCTTATCTACACTCAAATACGTATCTTAAATTTTATATATTACATTTCCAATTTATTTTGTTCACTTACCAAACACGATTGTCGATAGTTCCTTCAGCTTTTCGATTCTTCTTTCTTGAATTTCTTCGCCTGGCTTCAAGTAACGATCTATTTCTTGAAGCAAATCCATGGCGTCTTTCGGAGTCTTCACCGCTGTTGCTTTCCTCGCTATCACAACCAACAATTTGCTACCCTCTCTATTCCATTCTTTGGCTTCCTCCAAGAGCGTGAAATACTCTATGCTCAAATTCATTCGCTTCTTTGTTTCTTCGATTTTCCTCTTCAAGTTTCTCCACCTCTCACGCAAGAAAGAAATATCGTTGACGATTTGAGGCGTTAAAATATTAATCGATTCTTCGGTCGTCTTCACGAACGTCTCGATTCTTTCTTCCAAAATCTACGAAACAGGAACACAATACACCATTTCAGCATTTTAATAACGAGAGAAATATATTTAAAACATAAGTAATTTCTCCAAAACTATTATTTCTGTCCATTGAAATTTCCCAATGTTACTTCTAAATATTATTTTTCTTTGAAAAATTTCCTGTTATTTATAATAATTCCAGTTTAACACAAGTACCATATTATTTACCATATACTATTTATCATAAGATATTTTACATCAATGTTAAACAATATTCTAAATTATTGTTTACTTACTTAAATATTTCCTGTGTCAAGCATTCGATAAAATTTGTAACGCTGTTAGTTTTTTATTTTAATAGTCATTCGAATCGTAAAATAAAATTATAAATTTATTATAATTAACAATATAGAGTAAACGATGCGAAGAAATGTATTTTTTTATCGTTTATCTAAAAATTTTTTATTCTTACCGTGACAGTCTTTTCGAATTGTACGAACGAGGTAGCAGTAGCTTTAGCTGTCTGAAGGTTCTCACCAATCTTCGCGTCAACCTTCTTCAAATGTTCATTCAAGTCCTGTAATTCTGTTTCAATTCTCTCCAAATCCTCGGAAAAGTTACACGTTCGTCGATATTCTTCAATTTTAGTAATCGTCTGAGACCAAAACAGTTCAAGGTTTGTCGACAACGAATCTATAGCACGCTTCAATTTCTCAATGTCTTGAACACCAGCCTCGGGCGGTTCCTGTTGCTTAATTCTAGCGATTACGTCTTGAGCCTTCGATCTAATCTGATTTTGTCTGTCAGAAATTGTCCATTTCATTGCGTCGAGCTCGTTGAACAGTGTTTCCACTTCGGACAATTTTTTCAAGGACGCTATACGTTGTGCATGAGCTCTTAACTGTTCGATCTTATGCTCAACCTTGAACAGGATTAGAAAATTAATCGTGAAATTAAAATTTTTAGAAGATCACTGAATATATGCAAGTCGAGCCACGTAATTCTGCGGTGTTCTACAGAATAACAATTAACTGTTCGTTATTTTGCTTTTTTATCAAGATAGGGTGCCGTTTTGAGTTTTGAAAATGCAACGTGTAATGCTTGTTATATTTATGTTAAATTACAATATTTTATATTATGATAGAGTTATATTTAAATATTCAATAGAATGTTGACTCCTGCGTAAAATATTGAGTTGGCAACTAAGTGATTGCGGATTTTGTCAATACCACCTAATGGCAAACTCCGCAATCACTTAGTTGCCAACTCAATATTATTGATATTTTACCTCTTCGATATTCTGGAAGATGGAAATCAATGACTCCAGAAGAGTTTCGTAATCTCTGGCAGTCGCATGAAGATTCTCGTGCATCTGACGAAGTCTCTTCAGGATCTCGTCGTCGATCTCTACTTCGCCTGATTGAAAATATTTATTACACATTTACCTTTCATTGTCTTCTAAATTATTATTTTTCTATATATCTTACAAAAATGTTTATTAGTTTAAAATTACCTTTCTGAGCTAGAGTATTAATTCCATTGATTCTAGTATCCAATTCATTGACAGCTTTATTCAACTCGGGAAGAATACGATGTTTGGATCCGCTTAAGTCTTGAAGAATGCTTGCTGTTTTAGGAGACTGAGATGTTATCACTGGATATAATTGTTCGCTGAATTTTGAAACCCATTCCATTGTCTAAAGTATAAACATTCAATAGTTGTTTAATATGAAACTATAGAAATATAGATTTCGTATCGTGGTAAAAGAAATATGTGAATGGCGTGGTCAGCTACATACTCTTGTGCTCTCTTCGATTCTTCGTTGATGCTCCACTCGCTTCTTCCTCAAAATCTCGATCGTCGTCCTCCATTTCTCCCACGATTCTGTTATAGTCAACTGTCTGTTGGCAAATCTCTCTAAAAGAGTCTGCACGCATATGCAGGCTCTAGGTACATCTAGATAAGGGTCATCGATCTGAAAGATACATATTACTTTTTACAAATGTTCTGAATCGTCAAAATAGAAAAAAAAAAGAAAATTTGAAGTGCATAAGATTTTATCTGCTCAATCATTCAATGTTATTATTTGGTAGGAAAGATATACAAGATATGTCGGAGATGAAAGAACATGGGGGCCTTTCTTCGGGGAATTTTTGGGAAGACCCCCAATACTTTAGCCTAGACTTTTATCATAGCTGTACTTAAATAATAAAAATTAGAAGTAGTTGTTTATGTTGTTGTATGAAC
This sequence comes from Bombus campestris, assembly GCA_905333015.3. NCBI lineage: Eukaryota > Metazoa > Arthropoda > Insecta > Hymenoptera > Apidae > Bombus > Bombus campestris. The sequence continues at coordinate 13,759,983 of HG995127.1, read as the reverse complement.
GGAGAAACGCGTGGATAAATTGTAAAGTAGAAACTATATTTTAATACAGAAGTGTAAGTACAAGGAATATAATTTAAACTGGTCCCGATCCGCACGCTAGCAGTGTTACCCTATCACTGAAAGCCCTGAAGCCATCGTCGCCTATCTACTGTTTATGCCTTCGTCCCAGTCTTTTGTCTATACGCTGTCGATGGCTTCAGTGCTTGAGAAAACTAAAAAGACCAGATGTAGAGTTTTCTTAGAAGTGGTGATCATTTCAACAGTTTATGATTTATTTAATCCGATTATGTGTGCCCGAGATTTATGACAGTAGGCTTGGGCTCGAAGTGACACAACTGGTCGCTAAACGTAACCACGATCACGGGAGGGACGTTTTTACCTAACAGAGGTATGGAGTATTTGTATAGCTCCCCTTAAAAATATAGTTGTCCCGAGAGGTACAGAGAAGAGTATATAAGTGTAGTTCCACCTGGACTGAGAGAGTCGGTTAAGTTCTACTTGTACTGTGGACAAGTAAGTTGAGTTACATTTGAATTGTGGACCAGTAAGTTGAGTTCGACTTAGACTTTGCAAGAAAACGCATTTGCTATCCCGTTGACCGTGGATTCGTTATTGAACCTAAGATCATTGTCATTAGCATCTCGAGTATCTAATCGCCACTAATCATATTTGTACCAGTAAATATCATCCATATTGTATAACAACAATGGCTAATCCAAATGAAGATTCGTTACACGCTCCTAATCCCAATGAGAACTCGACATATATATAGTGTACACTAAAAGAAAAATTCGCTTCTATCCATGTACCTTGCAAAAGATCGTTCGAATCTCTAAAAGTACACGGTACTGAAGTTAGTAAAATTTTAATGAGAAGTCACGAATTCATGATTTTGATTACTTTCGTGATTTTATTAAATGTTAACAGCCTGTATAAATTCAATAATAGGAAATTAATGTCATACCTTAATAGCAGCGTCCAGAAACGCTTTGCCAGTGTTAGTCAGGTTGACATAAAGCGGCTGAAGATCTTTCCAACGTCTTACAAGCTGCTCGATCTTCCTCTCGTCCAAAACATCGGTTTGTCTCTTCAATTCACTCTCGATCGACTCAATTTCCCTTGTTAGTTCCTCAGCCGCCATATGGAATTGCAAATAAAGCGATCCCAGATCGATTCTACTCGCTACCAGCTCTTTTGTCTTTGACCAAGAATTTCTTAAGTCCTCCACTTTCGACTGTAGTTCTAATTTCTGCGATTCTTCCAATCGTTCTCGAATTGGTAAAATTTCGAACTCTAAATGCTCGACTTCGTCGGTCCTTCGTTCGAGATCGTTCAACAGCTGACGATGCAGCCGACAGAAATCCTCCGCCATTGGGACGTCGCTGCCCATGTCTTGGTGACCCTGGAGAAACGCTTCGGGTATGCTCATTAACCATTTTCTCAGCTCGTCGTGCTTGTCTAAGAACGTATTTATGATCCTCGATATCTCGAGGTTCTCCTTTTCGTGAGCTGTGCACCGTTCCATCAAACGGATCTTCCGATTTTCCAGCTCCTCTACCACTCGTTTCACACCCTGAGGAATTGGAAAAGAAGCTTGAAACTCGACAAATTAACAAGCTATGTATTAGGTTGTCCGAAAAGTATCTTTCCTTCTCAAACGTGTTTTTTTTACAACAGTGTACCTTCGTACAAACGTGAAACCAAGTCTGTGAAATGTTGATCTCAACAGAAGAAAATGGATCGTAAGTAATTCGACAGAATAATATAAAACTAAAAAGTTGTGCGTCTATTATTTCCTTATAAAACGAAAGAAACTTTTGGGGCACTCTAATAATTGTCTTGATATTATCTTGGAATTAAAGTAAAACTAAAATTTGTATCGATCTATTAATATTATTTTCATCACAGAGTTACAAAATGTATAGGCGTTGAATGGAGTTTCACTCCCTGAGAAATTGAAACTCTGTAATTGGAAGAATATTTAATTATTTCTTTATTCGATTTAAATTCAGGTAAAATTGAAATTTGATTTCTCGGAAACTGGAAGCACTTTTGTTAATATCTTTTCGATTTCATAGTTGGAATAGAAAAAACTGCTCTCGAAGTTTTACTTTCCAAGGAAATCCGCTAATCGGAGGAACGTGTAATAATTTCGATATTATTTAAATGAAAGTAAAACTTCAAGTTCACAGTTCTCGAAAATTATATATATATTTCTAGTATGTTTATGACCAGGAAATGGAAGATGCTCTTAGTATCTCGCTCCTTAAACTACTGAAACTTAGTAGTTAGGAAAATATATAACAATTTCAAAGGTATTTAAATTAAAACAGAATTAAAATTTATATCCTCGAAAATTATAATTACTTTTATATTAACATACTTTTATTTCAAATTCGCGGAAGATATATTCTAGGAGTTACAGCGAAGGTTTTAAATAAAACTTCTGAAAATTCTAAAAATTTCAGATAATATTATAATATCCTGATCGTAATTTTCGCGGAGAAACTTGTTTGTTAAAATTTCTCAGCTCGTCGTGCTTGTCTAAGAACGTATTTATGATCCTCGATATCTCGAGGTTCTCCTTCTCGTGAGCAAAAATTTAAGTTTGCAAAAATTGTAAATACTCCAGTAAACTGTAAGTACATCTGATTTCAATTCCATAGAAAATGGGGCTTTCGATGATACGAAGGTGAATACTAGAAATCATTCATTGAATCGAACGATTTCATTGACTATGCATGCCAACCGGTCTACAACAATTATGTTGTCGCGATTAATCTCTGAATCTAACCTCAGCTCCTGGCGCTCCTCTTCCTGTGACATCTAGAAGGGCGTATCCTTCCGTCAAAGGTTTCGCGGTGACGTCTTCGATGGTGGCGACGGTCTGAGCATGGAAACGAGCTAATTTCGTCGAATATGGGGGATGCTCCGTCGTCACCAGCTGAATTTCCAACTGATCTAACTTTGTAATTGCCTTCGAAATAAGAATCACAAATTTCGATATCTTCGTTTTCCACATTGACATTTTTATAATAAAACAAATTAAAAATTCGAAGCTCGTAATTTACATTTTTTTTTATCTTTAGATTCTGTCTTTTTATAATATATAATATTCGATGTATTTACTATTGTTAGAATATTTAGTTATAAATGATACAAAATTAACAAAATTATTTGTAATTTATTATATTTAGATTATTTTTTATGAGAAACGGTAAGTAATTAATTTTATTTTATTGCCAATGAATTGGATATAATGGAAATATTAAATAGGACAAATTTAAAAGGTCAATGCTCACCGATCTCGCCGAATCGAAGAAGGCCACCGCTCTATTCAACAACGCCTCGTACTGATCCAAATCGTTGACATAATCAGCCGCGGCGCCAAGGATCGCGTAAGCTTGTTCCGTCGCCTGTTCACCGGCAAAGTGTCCCGATGACACTAATCGTTCGGTTGACTTCGTTATTTTGATCGATCTGTCTTGAAATTCCTACATAAAATATGTCAACCAATTTTTTAATAAAAGTACTTAAACCTAAGTATCCTGTAATGGCACTTTAAGAATCGTCGTTTTATTACTACATCCGCTCATTTCTATTCCAAATGTGCCGAATATCTATCAAGCTTGGATAAATATTAAAAATTATGCTGTAAAATGTTAATTTAAAATGTCATTTGCAATATCGTAGACATTGTTCCTTCACATGAAATAGTATAATATGAAATAATAATAAGTTGAATATTCAGTATGTATTATTAAGTTGTCCGAAATGTTTCTTTCGTTTCATAGGGTCATAATAGATGAACAACAATTTCTGTTTTACATTATTTTATTGAATTAGGTATGATCTATTTCCTTATATTTCTATTATTATGTTCGTGCATAATTCAATAAATTAATATAAAACAAAAAAACATTGTGCGTTTACTATTTCCGCATAAAACGAAAAAAACTTTTCGGACAACCTAATAAAACAATGTATAATAGAGATAAATATAATAGTAGCGGGAAGCGTAACAGAAATACTATGAAAAGTTTATTTATTTACAATGTCATAAAAAAGAATTATAGTTCTAGTTTAAGAATTCTATATCCCGTTTAGGGTAATATATCTAATAAATATAATAATTAAGGATAAATATAACAAAGAAGATAAGATAAAGTAATCACATAAAAGATATAGTGTATCCTATGTTTAACAGTTAGATACTTTAGATCAGATAGTTAGAACAATTAGATTTAAGATATAACAATTATGTGGTACCTTAGCCTCAGCTTGTAATTTTTTCAATTCGAACAGGAGCAATTCCGCGCTCGACGCGGAATCTCCCAGCTGATCGCAGCTGCTCGACAAAGCAGCGATTCTGTCGTTTAAGATCTCTTCGAGATCACGTAGATCGGTCGCTAACAGAGCTAAAGCCAGGCATTGCTCCAATTGTGTCTTTCTGCTACGAAACGACGCTTCGATCAGCCGTCTCCTGTCGTGAAGCTCTTCCAACCATTTCTCCACTTTCAGCACCGCTGTAAAAGATTAAACAAAACGATTTCCTCTTATTATATATACCAAAAAGACATTTCCAGGATATTTCCAAAATATTTCAAAAATATTTTTACGTTATAACTCCAATCTTTGTACCGGAACTCCAATTATTAAAAAAAAAAAGGACATCTCCAAAATTAAAAATTTGAAAAATACCTCGATTTAATGAAAGATGAACATTTTTAAAAGATACACAGTGTTTCTAGGTTTTGTTTTACTTTTAAAACAAAGATATAGATTATCATAATATTAACGAGCCTTATCTAAAAAAGCAAGTTTGATGGTTGTAAGATAATTGATTCCATGTTTCAAGGACACGGACACGCATACCGAAACGGAGCGAAAGGAACGCAACACAGTTATGTCATCGATTAAAAGCGAAAGGGAGTGCGCGAAGAAAACTGTGACATTGAATATAATTAACCGTTTTTCCAAAGAAAACATTAACTATAATCGCTCACCGTGATCAGCTTCCAGCTTAATTCTATCCGGTCTGGAGTCCAAGGTGCCTTCGTTCGCGATCTCCTTCAGCCGATCCAATAGACTCTTTCCCTCTTGCAGAGCGCCCATCAACGCCTCGAGCATGTTCTTTCGAAGATCATGGATTTTCGACAAGAAATTCTTTACCGCCTCGATCTCGATCGGCAGCAACGTGTCGTTGCATGCCATCTCAAGAGCTTTCATACTTTCTCGACATTCCTCCGCTCGACTATAGATCGTCAAAAATATTTGTCATTCTATTAGGTTTCATTGCATTCGTACAACAAACAGAAGATTTTATTTTATTTTCCAATAAAATCAAAAGATTTATAAAAAGATGTGTTGTCCAAAATAATTGTCATTCTATTAGATTTAATTACATTTATATAGGAAGGGCAGATTTTTAAACAAAATCGAAAGATTTATAGAAAGACTAGGATTAATTTAATTGCCAATATCACACCAAAAGTATTATATTGACGATCTTCGATCCTCAAAAAGTTTTCTGATATTCTACTATTTTTTTTTTTTTTTATTTTTTATTTAAAGTCCAGCTGACTATGCCAAATTTTCTATGTAAATATACGCAGATTAACTACGACTTGCACAAGACCGATTATTCGTGCATAAACAAGTTCTTGAAGTAGCTAATTTTACGAACCATTGAAACAACACGTTGGAATCGAGGATCTGTTTTCGACGTTCTAAAAGCTCGTTCACGTCGCGCCAAGCTTGGCCCAACGTTTCCGCCATCGCGGCGTACACTTCCGCTCTTGGCCTTTGGTTCGAGATCAATTGATCAGCCTGCCGGAGCAATTCCTCTACCGGGCTCTGTTTGCTCTTTTATCAAAAATTCGTTATATTTTATTCGTTAAGATCTTTTTGAAATATCTGTTTAGTATTTAATAGAATCGAATCTATGATACAATACGTCACGGTACATTTCAGAAACGAAAAACAATCTATACGTGAAAATCGTATAATTTTAATTTTCTCCAATACGCAGTATTTAAATAAGAAACGAGAAATTAAAAAGATACCAGTAATATTTCAAAAGTGCAAAATGTACAACATTAAATAAAATATTTCTTTAATATATCAAATATTAGGCTGCCCGAAAAGTGTCTTTCTTTTACAGACACGTCTTTTACAACAATGCATCTTCATACAAACGTGAAACCTAATCTGTCAAACGTTGTGATCTTTATTTCGATAGAACAAAAATGAATTATATGTAATTCGATAAAATAATATAAAATGGAAAATTTTGTGCATCCACTATTTCCTTATAAACGAACTGAACTTTTCGGACGACCTAATGTATACATCGAACCTCTCTTCATTACTTTTTCTTCTTCGTTATTTTACTATGCTTTCGTAATTTTCTTATCTTCGTATTTTTTTCTATCATTTAATGTCGATGATAAATAAATAAATAAATTATAAGAGAAATATCGATATACAAAGTGAAGAAAAAATGAATTTTTACTGATCAGATCTATTTTATCTACCTGTAATCGAAGCAAAACTTCGTCGTGTGCATTCGAAAGCTCGGTAGCCTCCTCCACCGTGGCACCGAGCTTCGTTAGTTCTGGTTGAACCTCCAGAACTTTTAATCTCAGCCATTCTCCGCTCTAGATGAAAGACAAACAGAAGGAAAAGAAGTTTTATGTTTGATAGTCTATTTCAATAATAAAAGACACATACGTTATATACAGATAAATAATATGTTAGCAATTAAAAATAAATAATTTGTTAGCAATTCACTGTTGTAAAGTTCGTATAAGGTATTGATCATACCTCGAGACGCGTAGTACTAAACGAGTCGTCATTACCATTTTAGGAAATCTCACAAGAGATCACCTGAAAACGGGCTAGTCGTCAGATGCACTGGGAAAATGGGAACAAGATTTCATTGAGCTGTAGAACGACCTCGTTGAAACTCTACGAGGATCATGCTTTTTGTTTTCAATCGATCGTTTCAGGTTCACATAGTTTCTATTATATTTGATAATTTTAACGGTTGATGACAATTTGTATATTTTTAATACTAGAACTGCCACGCAGGTGAAATTGACTGGTTTTACAATTTTATTTTAAAATTCCTACTTTGTGTTATATTTTTTTTTTTTCAAAATGATGTATTCACTTTCGCAACGATAACTAAAAGTATAATATAGTGAGTTTTATTTTGTTTTTTTATGTATTCAAACTGAAAATAATTTTGTGTCAAAGCTACTTATACCAATACCAATCAAAATGACTGGTATTTGTCAAAGTGTAAAAGTGTAATCTGTTTATCGAGCCCCAATTAACCAGTTTCCTCGTTTTTTACAACTTCCCACGCGTTTTTTAAATTTTTACCGCGTATCATTCGATATGATGATATCAGTTATCAAGAAAATTCCAGATCGATCGCTAGAGCGCTAGATGCTAACACTAGAAATACCACAGCAGTCAAAATGCTTGGTTCTACAATTTTATAAATGTGTCAACTCTCATTTAGGGATTATGGTCCCAGATGAGTTAACAATACCAAAAATGTACTACATAACACTGAATTCCTTCTGTAAGGAAGTAATAAATCAATAAATATAAAAATATTCTAATAAATAATACAATATATAATAATAATAATAATAATAAATCGAAAATATTCTAATAATAATAAAAAGTATTATGTATTTTTTAGAGACCAGTCATTTTCTCTGGTTTTGGTAGAAATAGCTTCGTGTTAACTATCGGCAGTTCTAGTGTTAATATACTTATATCTTATGATGATCTATCACACGAAATAATTGAAATTTTACGTCGTTATTAATATTAAAATTTCAATATAATGTCCTTTTTAAGGTTTGAAATATATTAAACATGACCAGTGAAGGAATAAAAGAATAGTACTGTTATATTAATAGTAGTAATAATTATATTAATATGATCTGTCTCTTATATTCAAATGTGATGGCGATGAAAAAAAATATGACACTGTATATTCGAATGAATTAAATTTAGTTTTACTTATAATCTTTTTGCTTCGATTTCGCTGTCAACTCACAAAATTTCATTAATATAGAACTAAAACAAATATATACTTTCTCAAAAAATATATATATAACAGAAAGCTAAAGTGAGAATGAAGATACAAATTCATTGCGTAATAGTAAACGTTCTACGCTAAATTAACTTGCGAGAAAGTGCGAAGAGAATCGTAAAACAATTCGTGTGACGTATATCAACAGACCAGGGAATCTTCCTTTTGTTCTCTGAATCTATTTCAAGTCTTTTTCGAGACGAAACGTAAACGAGCATTGAGAAACCATTTCGGCCACGTTTGTTTATACAATAATCTGAAATACCATCGACCCAATTTTTTCACTGCCAGAGCAAGCCAGCATGCACGGTAAAATCGATCTTCTCTGCTGAATCTCCAAGGATCGTAAATTTCCTCGTGCGATCGTGAAAATAGCCAACGACGTTTGTATGCACGTAAACGCAACGATGGATTAACGAACGGACAGATAACGAAAAGACGTAAGAGCAACGCCGTAATTAACGTTAGAATTCCTAACGACTCTGCGAAGGAAATTAAAATGGAGAATGTATGAAGAGAATCTGCAGATTATCTAAATTTCTATGAAATTTTACCTATTTTACATACTAGAAAAATCATAGTAAAAAGTAAACGAAAACTTTGAATTATTTAAATCTCCAAAAACGCATCGTTGTAAATGTAACAAATTTTTATGTGAAATTGTAAATTGACCGTGTTGATTGCTCTGATATATAATTCTAAATAGCGTTAGCTCTACGAAAATCGATATAAACATCGATTGGCTATATCTATCATCTTCCTTATGCCAAAATTATGAAAATTTTCATTTTTGTATAAAGAAGTGCACTGAATGTTTATCTTTCCCTTTTGTTCCCTTTTTAGCTATTAAATTAGAATGTAATATATGTTGTAAATTGTAAAATAATATTGAATTAGAATATAATATAACAAATGTAGGTAGCACATCAACGTAGATTGTGTTATAATCTTGATTTATCACATCTAAAATTATCTGATTAGTTTATATTCAAGTGTGAGTTACTACTACACAATCCATTAAGCCACATGTATAACGTTGGTATAAGGGGGACGAGATATTTTTGAAAATATTCAAAGGGAAAAGTTAGACTATAATTCTCGTCTCGTGAAAGAAATTATACGATTTCGTTATCTCAATGACTGAGGTTCTTCGTTCTAACATATATCTGTCCATATGCAAATGGGTCTATTTATGGAAATAGAAGGTACGTTCTATTTTGTTCCGACAAGTGCAAATACGACAAAAGAGTCTACCAGGTTCTTCTTTGCTTGTTTACAATATGAAACTCTAGAAATTTCATAATTAAAATTTTTAGCTCCTTGGTATTATCCTGAAGCTTTTCTTTAATATTAAAATGGAATGATTCTACTGCCGAAGGTAATATATTCTATTACTCAGATAATAATATCTCCAATAAATTTTCCATAGGAAATACATCAGAAATTTCGAACTTTTTTACATTTTTCTATTTATTTAAATTTCTTTAATCTGTGCAAATCAATTTAAAACTATTCTATGTAATTTCAACAGTAAACTATCTATACAAATGTGCGAATTAAAAACCCCGGTAGTATAAGTCATTAGTATAGGAGTCATACATCATCAATCAATCAATCAATCAATCAATCAATCAATCAACATAGGGAATTACGAATTTCAAATCTGTAAACTACATCCCACTAACGTTTCGCCACTTCTGTGCGTCTTTCGAATCGTAATCTTATGAAAATGAGCTATTATAGACCACGTGAGTACTGGCAATCATTCACTTGAGATTAATCACACAGATTTACGTGAACGCGTTACGTAGGATCGATCGACGTGCAAATCGGATGGATCACCGATCGAACAAACGATCGGTAATCGTAACACTTTCTCGGCACGTCGAACATATATCAACGAATAGAGACAGTTCTAATTCGAAGATGACGCATTGACAAACCAGCTAGAATAAACGATGACATTTCATAGCTGAATGTAAAATTTAGATTTCGAAAAATAGACGACGAAAAATAAACTTCGAGACTCGTGTTCATAAGAAATTGTTAAAAATGAAGAAACGCTGCTATAGTTTCGGGCTTCGTTTTTTAATATCGTAATATCGTTCTGCGTTACGATATTGGCAAATATTATGGAGATAAAAGATTATAATTTTACGAAAATTATATTTCAGAGTTTTATTTAACGTTGTATTTAAATTGCGTCTTTGTGTTATCGATAGATAATGAGTTTGTGTAAATCTATATTCTAGTAAAACTAATATTACATTTAATATATGTATGTAAGGCATATGTATATAATTTCAAATTGTACTGTTTCTTTAATTACATTTATAATTATAATATTATATTATTAAATAATAATTGAGATAATTGAAATAATAATTTGACATAACCGAAGGAATAAGATCTAAATGATCTACATGTACATTGATTTCATCTACTAAATATCACAATGAATATCTTCACGTATTTTATATATTTTTCCACGTTATACGCATTCTATACATTTTTATACTTACAACTTTCCATTAAATGTACTTCTGTAATTTAATAACGATCAACGAAGGAAGTTACGAAACGAAAAGAATTACAGTCGCACGTTCGTGTTAGTCAAAGATGTAATTACTTGAAAATAGGTAACGTTGTGCGTGGAAGAATTACCTACATTACATATGTACGTTATTTACATAGTTCTATGACTAAAGTTCATCAATGCATGCATATGTTAAAATATGAAAGGAAACTGCCTGTCGTATAGAATACGCAACACTTTTACAAATGTGCATGCACATCACCTAACCTAAGCAAAATACATATCTTCCTGAAGAAATTACAAACTTAAATAAATATTTACTATTATCCCATTTTTCGTAATATGTCCGGTGAGAATACGAATAAAAATATAATAAAACGTAAATAATATATGTATAGTATATGAACTAAAACAATTTAAAAACTATTGTACCTGCATATAAAAATATATACATGTATTCTATATTTCAAATATATATATATATGGAAAAATGATTAATTGAAAAGTTATTTTAACTTTGATGATGTAAAACTTCGTACGAAAAATCAAGGACGACATAGTATTTTTCTGCTTTTATGTTTTCCTTGTCTTTCATGAGTTTCACGAGTCATAAATTTTACAAGATTAACGTCCAAATGTCTCTTAAATTAATCGATTTTCCGTCCAAATGTCTTGATGTTTTTCCTACAGAATTAAAAAATGCATCGAATGGTGTATAAAAAGAGAAAAGTATTGTTCCATTTTAAAAAATAAAGGAGATCTTAACCCTTTTTCGAAGCAAAACTTTTTTTTGAAGTTCTTAATATACACGATGTGTAGATGGTTGGAAGTTGCCTAACATTTGTTAGAAACTTTTTCTTTTTGTTCGGCTATCGGAAGTGCCTGAAAAACCGTGAAGATTTTTAGACCATCCGGTATATAGATACAAAAAACTGCCACTTGAGCCTCTACAAATGTACAGAAAGTTGTTTATTTCCAGAATATTTTCAAAATAAACAATTCTTGCTTTATCACATAAACAATCCTCTACTTCTCAAATATTGTCAAAATAAACAATTTTTAATTTGATTGAAGTTGTAATTGTAAAATACGTATTGTTAAAGCCACGTGCTACGTTCAACGATTAAAACGTACATTTCAACGAGGTGTTTCTTCGTGGTGAAGCAATAGAAGATTCCAGCAAATAGAGCCTGGTAGGTACATATCAGCGATCTACACGAGTCTAGGCGTGAAATTTTATTACGCGCAAACGACATTGGTACTCGTTCGGTGGTGACATCATATCACTGTCTGTGCCAGCGGTTTATTTGTAGCGAATCGTCGCCGCGTCACTCTAAATCCTTCGTTTACGCGCGATCGCCGCTCTCTCAGAAGAATTCTAGCCGCACCGCCCACGTGCAGATCTTTTTCTTGCTCAAGTTCAAGCGTTACATCGTCTTCATCCGTGGGGATTAAGTTTTAAAACGCAGAGATTTTTAAATTCTTTCATCGTTAATTATATTCATTTTTTCGTTTCGTTACGATTCGCTGGGGGTTCGTGAACTTACATGCGTGAGGTTCCACATTGTTGCATCACATTTGTACATTGCGTTTTACAAAGTGGAGATTGTTTCTGTTAATAGCATTTTTAGTGATCGAAGATTTACGTAATATCATAGGTCGCAGATTCCTTCTTTTTTTTTTCCTTAACTGAAGAATATATTTTTCAGTTTCGTATCAATACAATTTCGAATGAATAAAATTTAATATTTTTTATGTACATCCATCGAATGTTTCGTATCATTCGGATACCAACGATCAATTAACAATTTATATGGATTGTTATAGTATCTTTCTTTTTTATTTATTAAATCGGGAAAAGTTACTCTGATTTTAGCAATCTCTTTTTATGCACGAAGACGATGGAAAACTTAATTTCTTCTCATGTTTAAATATAACGTGATATACTTTTAAAATTAATAATTAAAATTATTAATTAAAATGTAGACGTGTCAGATGAGAAAATACATACATATCTACTCGATTTCTAAAACTCCCCTTTTTTTACAATAAAATTTATTATAACAAGGCGTAATGTTTATATCGTTCATTACGGTTCTGCCTTTCTAAGTTATTTATTTACAACAATCGCATTACCACCGCATTACTTGCAATTGCATAATTCAAACGCACTATGACGCACCATTTGCGTCGATAGAAATGAAAGTGTATAAACTTATGGGAAAAAATTTTGTTAACGAACCCTACTCCTCTATAATTATACATTGTATCCATATTTCTATTTTAATTATACATAGCAACCTCGATTAGTATAATACGATAGATCTCGATTAAACTTAACACAATAATAATCTATAATTAATTTCAATTAAATACTATGTTGTACAGGATAGTTTAAACAGAAGCAAAGGATAGATCTGTCGATATGCGAAAGGTTTAAACAGTGGAAGAGCAACGATAGACGCGTTATGCGGTCGAGGACACAGATACAAAAGGATTTACGATAGTGTCTCTTGTGCTTATTAACCGACACCAGTAGAACCTCAATTACGTTTACGGTACACGCCCGTAATTATACTTCATCTTTCTCGCCTTGAAATTAGATACAACAATGCCGCTAGAAATATTGCGAATCCTATTGTAGAATAATAAAAAGCAAAGATTGAAACCGCACGTGCCGTTAACTCTCGGTCACCATTGTTACTACTTTCTGAATGGACAAAAAGTAATAAATGGGATATTTAACGTGCAAGTATGTAAGTTCGCAATTTGTATCGAGAAAGTTCAATATCGGCCACATATGTCTTTTTATCACGTTAAATGTGAAACGACATTCCACATAGATAATTTCTTATTTGAAGAATTTTATTAACTTTCCTCTTGGATTTATCAGGATTTATCAGAATTTATCAGATGATCTACCATTTCGAGTTAATTTCCATAGAAAGAAGTTTTTATTTTATTTCGTAACGAAAAAGAATTCTATCGTATTGTACAATTTCTTCGTTGATAATATAAATTTTTCATCGATTCTGTTTGAATCAGCTTTCGCGAAATTGAGTTTGATCAGTAAAAGCTTACACAACGTATTTACATTTTTTGTTTTTCTCGTAAAAAACGAACCGTAAAAGCGAGAAGGTAAATAATCAAGAATAATTACTAATTTCAATGCTCACGTTGTTCTAATTACAAAATAGAAAAAGATTCTGGATCTTTGTTTTGTATAGAAAAGATTTGTAATAGAAAAGAGTTGCATATAAAAAGATTCCTATTCAATTGCTAGAAATTTCTCGACCTTTGTTGTGTATAAAAATAAAAAATTTTGTAGTAGAAAAGAGGCGTATGGAAAGCCTCCTATTCAATTACTGGAAATTCCATAGAACCCAGGAATTTCGATAAAAGCTTGGAATCAGCTTGGAATCCTGCCACCTCCTCAAACTCCATCAAACATTTATCAAAGTAAAGAAAATGAAATTATTTATTACCATATTCGTACCAGCGTCAACTTCAAATTAATAACACGATAAACAGGTGATTCAATATAGATACAGCTGGAAAAGTGATTCCAAATTTTCAGCCGCTGCTAATAACCAAAATTTGAGCTGTCAAAATACAGCCTCGCACTTGTCGTATTGTTCGAGCAATTTCGTTCGTCGACAAGATGGATCATTGGCGGCGTGAATAAATCATTGAAGCGGCATTTGTGAAGAAGCAGTCGGAATGAAAGCGACGACGGATTTCCGGAGCGGCCGGGGATGTTTCTAAATCTAAATGCGAGCTCGCGGGCAAAATTGAGAAGAGAAAGAGAGAGAGAGAGAGAGGGAGAGGGAGAGAGGATAGAGAGCTTAACCCCTTGTGAAAATGGAGAAAGAGAGAGAGAAAGGTGGCGTAGAAACTAGAGAGATCGGTGACTGGGTTCGTCGACCCGGCAGTTCGGCCACAGAAAGACGAGATATGCTTCCATTTTCATCTTTGGCAGTCTGCCAAAGTTCCGTCTGGGCCGATCTCATCTCTTACTATACCGCCATCCGTCAACGACGATATTTCTTCCGCCCATTTTTCTTTTTTTCCTTTCTTTTTTATCGCTCTTTTCTTTATCTCGTCTCTGCGACGCATTTGTATGGTATACACAAACAACGAATAATTAAAGGGAACTAGAGCGTTTCGAACCGAGGGTGTCAAAGTTAATTTTGTTACAGAAATAAAGCATGAGATTCACAAGATAAAATCGCATTATCTGTTTTGTATTTTTAGGTATTGCACACGGATAAAGTGGTATAAAATTGAAAGGAGAAATTATATTATCTATTTCGTACTTTTAATCGGATCGTACCAATAGAAGTATAGTACAGATCATATGGCGTTCTTTTTCAAGAAAATCAAGTTTTGCGTTTGTCAAGTATATTTAAACTTGGCCAACTACCGATTGGATACGACTAAACGATCGATAGTTGGTTATTCTAAATGCGAAAACGAATGAAAAACGTGGAATAAAATTTGTCGATTTAAGGTGTCGTTTTCAAGAAAATAAAGTCTAAACGTGTTTAAGAATCTCGTGCACGCGTATGATAAATTTTCACATTTATTTTCCTCGGTTATAGAAAAGAACAAAGCGTCCTATGAACAAATTTCATTCCACATTTTCGACTTACTGTCACGTGTAGAATAACCTCCGCTCGCTGATTTACTTCTGTCTCGTGGGAAATTAGCCAAGTTCAAGTTTACGCTTTTCGAACTCGATTTTCTCGAAAACGGAGCGTGATACGAAAAAATGGTATTCTACATTTTCGGTTTCTTTTTACTCATAGAATCTCTTTATTGCTAATTGTATGGGCACGAATATGATAGCACACCCTGTATAGGAGAGAGATCTCAAGAGAGAAACGCAAGGAGAGGAGGCAGCCCTCGACAGACTCCCAGCGCGGACCAACTCTTCGACAAACCAGCGCAATTTCTCTTAAAGGCGTTGGCATGGCAGCGGACACGACGAGCCGCCCGATCGAGATATCCTGCAAAGATACTATCGCGAAACGAGTTTTAATATCGGTGCATTGGAATCGTGCGAAGAACCTAACGAAAAGAATTCCGCGGCAAACCCGCTGGGAGCCACTTAACGCCATGAAGTGTCCACTAACTTTGTTTCGTGTCATGTTGCGTTTTCATTTCTTTTTCCTTTCGTCTTTATCAGATACGGACTTTACGTGGTACGTAACGTTAGCTGATTAGCAACGAAATTAACATACTTCCGTAATTAAATGGAAACCTCGAACGAGGATCTGAAGCATATCCAGCGTACTTTGGGGGAAAAGCGGTTTTTAATTTACACCGTTCCATATGTTTTGAACGCCTAACTTGATTCTTGCGTTCGACATTGCACCGCCTTCTTATAAAATATCTGCGATTTGTATCGAAACGATCGACAAGAGCTGTAAAACCATACTTTATTCAACTTTGACGAAAATGTGCCTTATTCGAAGTCTCCATTTTATCTTCATTATATCGAAATGAAAAGAAGACGCAAATCTTGTAGCGAAAGAAGAAAATTTTTCGTAGTAAAATTCTCACTGAGGATTAGTAAACCGTACAAAGAAGCATAGCTCATGTTCTTTTTCTCGTGTCGTAATTCAAACAGAAGAAGAAAATTATGGTTTGTCATCCTCGGACAGGTATAAGAAATTTTTCTTTCTTTTCTTTCCTTCGACGTTGTTTATGATATTATGTTTTGTCGTTTATAGACACGTGAAAGTTTTTATAACTTGCATGATTCAAAGATTAATCGTAGACACAGGCCAAGGTTATTCCATAAGAGTTAATGTTGCAATCATGTCTCCTGATCCATCTTGCCTTTAATTTATCTTGAGTGAAAAACAAGTAAATGTAATTTATACTTGGAATAGCTCGTAAGATTACGTTACCTGAATTTATACTTCGTAAATCAATCGTGAAACTAGTAATAGCGTTATCAAGTTACTCGTTAGCAGGGTGTATTAAATACAAAATTAAAAGATACGAAGATATTTATCTCCAACTGGTACAACTAAATTAAGATGACACCGAAACGAGATAAAATTTTAATTCAAAGATAAAAATCAAAGTGGCTTTATCTTACTGTTAGTACAATAATTATACAACCGATATATGATCTTTGTCCAATCGCAATTGCTTTTTCAAATCAATTAAATTAAATTATTCAATTTTATATTAATTTCGCATTAACGACACAGCTTTTCAAAGGAAATCTTTCAGCCTATGGAAACGTTTTATTCCAAGTTTATTAAAGACAGTCCGCTGCTATTTCTCGCAACACGCTGTTCTATGTCTAGTGTCATAAAATATTCATTACATTTCCTCGAGTCATGAAATGTATCGCTGCACAGAATAAAGTTACAACTTGATTAATTGACTCTCACCGAGGATCTAAAGCGGTTAACTGCAATTCTGAACTATTTCTTAATTCCATTACGTAAGTACACGATTAATGTTCCATTCTCAAAAAACAAATAACTCACTTCCACAGAGTTCATTTACCGTACATATTGTATATCCCAAGGCAAATTTAAAATATCCCATCGTTTTTCTCTGCATTTCGATACAGTTGAAACGAAGTTGATCAACGCGGCTGCTACCGAGTACCTCGATCGTGAAACTAAAAGGACGATACTTCGAAATGTTGAGGTATTTGATCGAATACGAATTCTCCAAACCTTGGCTTATTAACATCGACACATAGCAAGGAGTTTCGCAAATTCACCGTCCAATTAAAATTAACAAAATTCCCGTTGCTGTTGTAATTTTCGAAACGATAGAATCCACAAGAAAGAAATCGGCAGGCGAACACCTGCATGACCCATTCAACCTTGAACCCGCGAATTTCGCGCTGCGATCGAGCGCGTCGAAACTGTGCATACGTTCGCGACGGTGACGCTGATGACAATGAAAACGAATTCCACGGCGAGTAGAGTGAAAGTGAGGCCCACAGCGAGTCTGATTGCACGCGGTCTCGCAAAGTCACGCGTGCAGGCCGCGTATATCGCGCGCGTGTCCCTCGAGAAGAACGATGGATGGGATAGTAACCAGTTAGGCTGGAGCGCAGCCATATTCGGCGGTCAAAAATTAGGACGAGCCTGTTTCTGAGCGCGAGCCTGCGTAATTTCGATTCACGTTCGCGCTCTTTTTATCGATGCGACTCTTCCGTAATCGCTTGCGTTGCCATTCGATTCATCGTTGCGCGTGACCAAATTGTTCACGCTAATTCGAAACGAAGCGTAAATTGGAATCAACCTCACAACGAGATTTCTTCTTTTGCTTTCTGTACGTATTTTACACTAGACACTTTCAACGTTTCTTTCTTTTTTTTTTTTCATCGCGCAACATCTTGTAATAAACTAATTGCTGAAATCCTGCGACACACTAGAAACATTTAATGGAAGATACAATGGAAGACTTAACATTAGAACTACCATTAGTTAACACGAAGCTATTTCTACTAAAACCAGCTAAAATGACTGGTCTTTAAAAAATACGTAATAATAGAATATTTTTATATTTATTGATTTGTTACTTTCTTACAGAAGCAATTCCATGTTATGTAGTAGATTTTTGGTATTATTAATCCATCTGGGATCCCTAAATGAGAGTTGACACATTTATAAAATTGTAGAACAAGTGCAAATGTCTTTAAAAAATACGTAATAATAGAATATTTGTATGTTTATTGATTTATTACTTTCTTACAGAAGGAATAACATGTTATGTAGTAGATTTTTGGTATTGTTAATCCATCTGGGACCATGATCCCTAAACGAGGATTGACAAATTTATAAAATTGTAGAACAAGTGAAAATGTGTTTAAAAAGTACGTAATAATGGAATATTTGCATATTTATTGATTTATTACTTTCTTACAGAAGCAATTCCATGTTATGTAGTAGATTTTTGGTATTATTAATCCATCTGGGATCCCTAAATGAAAGTTGACACATTTGTAAAGTTGTAGGACTAGTCATTTTGATTAGTGTGGTATTGACAGTGTTAGCATCTAGCGATCTAACGATCGATCCGGAATTTTCCTGATAACTGATATCATCATATTTAACGATATGCAGTAAAAATTTGAAAAACGTGTGGGAAGTTGTACAAAACGAGGGGACTGGTTAATTGGGGTTCGATAAACAGATTGCACTTTTACAGTTTAACTAGTATCATTCATTTTGACTGCTATTGGTAGAAGTAGCCTTGATACAAAATTATTTTCAGTTTGAATACATAAAAAAACAAAATAAAATTCATAATATTATTCCTTTAGTTATCGTTGCGAAAATCATTACATCATTGCGGAAGAAAATAGAACATAGTAAGTAAGAATTTAAAAATAAAATTGTAAAACCAGTTAATTTCATTGGTGTGGTAGTTGTAGTGTTAATAGATGACACAAAAATGTTGGCTAAATACTCGCTTTATCGCGAATTATTGCGTCGTTTAAAAATTTTCGCGGTACACTCGGTTGAAAATCACTGTTTTACACAGATATGCGCGATGATAGTGTTCATTAATCATTTTGTCCAGAACTGAGAAAATTTTCCGATAAATACGTTTATTTCTGCGCGGGGCTGTGCATCGTTCGTTTATCAAACGACGCAATGTTCTCAAACAATACGTATGCTCTGAAATAACGTCAGAGTATGTGCCAATGTGTTTATTTTGTAAACGACTGATCATCGACGTGCACGTGATTCTAACGCAAGTTAAGAATCCTCGGAATAAAAAACGACCCGGAAATCGAACGAGTCTGCCCGAGGATTTCTGACACAGATAAATCGAATTCCTCGACTATCCTAAGGTGAACGGAGAATGATTTTGAACGTAGGACTCTTTAATTGTCTTCTTGAATTGGTTTGTCCTTGGTTGAGTTTAAGCTTGTTCGTTGAATCGACCGCAGCAACCGAAAAGATTTTTCTTTGGGTTATTTGGGTTGCTTGTTTTAATCTTGAAGCATTTTTTGAAGGGGCGATCAAGGTTAAGATGCCGATAAAGCGTCTTAATATCGTCGAAGAATAGGAAAGTTGTGGAACAAATTCTTTATATTAACAACACATGTATAGCAATCTGTAAATTTTTCAAGATTTTTGTATGTGAATTTACAGCCTGTGAATTTTAAAATATCGAGTTATTGAACTTGTAAATTGAAATTGCAAAAGTATTATTTGCATAAATTGAAATAAATGATTGTTCGATAAGAGATATTGCTTCAATATGAGATGATTTTAACGCATTCCCAAGAAACGCAGAAGTTACATATGAAAGATCAATAACTATTAACATATGACAATAACTATTTTTCAAGAAGAATGTGACAACTCCTGCTATCCATTTTTCGAACCAAGTGATCCAAACGACGTTTCCTCGTCGCCAAGAATCCATCCATTAATCTAAATCAAACGCATTCAAGGATAAACGAACCTTGAAACAAGAAACCAATACTTGAAGTATCTGCCCAACTTGAAATCGTACCACCATAAACCACAATTCGCGAATACGACGCATCAAGTCTGTGAAGCAATCTTGAAACAAAGAAACAGCATTACAGATGTTAAAGATGAAAGCAATAGACAAAACTTTAAAACTCGTCGATAAACAGTAACCATGAGAAGATGAAAATAATCTTCAACCACTGCGCATACGATCTCGCCATCTATTTCGTTCCATTACTGCAAAATGAATCGTACATAATTCGATAAAATAATATAAAACTAAAAATATCGTGCGTCTGTTATTTGCTTATAAAACAAGAGACACTTTTGGAACAAGCTAATGCAATACATCGAACATCGATTTTATATATCTTGCCAATACGAAACAAATCTAAAACTCGAACAACTTGCAACAAAGGAAATTTTTATTCGCAAATGTTCAAAAACCCTGAAAATGTCCATCGAGGGGAACGAGATCTACGGTGAAATAAATTGAAAGTCGACGATCAGGTTAGAAGAGACGAATTAACATCGAAAAGAGGCAAAGGAGCAACGTTCTCTCAGCAGCACGAGCTTGAAAACCCGCGTTCTATCTGAGAGCCGGATCGAAGGCGGTACTTGAAGATGACTGTACCGCCACCATGGGGTCCCGTCTTTGGGCCGTCCACCTTATTTCCCTTTTTCTTTTTTTCTTCGGTCCCTTCGGAGGCAGGAGTCAGTGTCGTAAGGTCGTAGGTACGATATAGGCAGAGGCGCGGAGGAAGGATCACGCCCGCCGTCTCCTATAATACCGGTTTGTTAGATTACACGAGAACGTACAGCAGATCCATGCCACGGTAGATCCTCTTGGATCGACCAACGCGCGCACTAACCTTTGTGCGTCTGCCTACCTGTCTGTGCGTCCTTTTCGTCCGATAAATGCGACAACGTGCATCGGCGGAATTAACGATGCGATAAAACGAAGCTTCGTGGAAATTCATTGGACACCAGGTTTTATGGAAATAATAAATTTATTTGAGAAAAGAAATTTACGTGGAACGTTTGCGTTAGATGAACATCGAACGATGTTTGTACTGTCTGGAATGAAGATCTTCATTTTTCTTTTGCAAAGCTTTTGTCGTGAAACTTTTATGGTTCTAAATAAATCGTTAAAAGATTTGATTGTACCACTGTAAGATGACCGAAGAAAAAAAAAAAAAAAAGAAATTAAGCTTGTTGGACGAGATAACTGAAGAATACGAGTAATTCTGAATAGTTTTCACTGGATAAGTAATTTTATTATTCTTATAAGATCTATGTTCGATGACTTTTCATTACAACCAAGAGTTATCTTGTTGCTAAAAAATAGCACGAGTATAGCAACGAATATTTTCGATTTATCTTTTAAAGACAAGCAAAAGTTTGTCAATTCTAAGTAGAAAGTTTGTTTTCGCATCAAATTCTTAATCTTTTCATATGGGACAAATTGTTTTAATTAATGGTGAAATGTCACCTGATGGAAGTTTATTAAAATTAGCTAGCCATAAAAATCGTGTCTTTGAGAAGCAAGTTAGAGATGTTTATCTATCGTTATCCCATAAGTGTTTGCGTTTCGATATTGTTTTAGATTAATGTATTTGACGGAAGGAAGTTGTAAATTAACGCTGATTTGCGCCGAAACAGATACGTCACGATATCAGTTGATAAATGAAGTAACTACAATTACCAGACTGATTTTATGACGCTTTATAAGTCATTGTTATGTTATCGTGTTATTAATAGATATGTACAATCTCACTTGTTGCCTCTTCAAAATTACAATAAGCGTATACCTACTTAAACTTCATCAACATGTCGTTTCTCCAATTTAGTTTCGTTATTACTGTCACATTGATACGCGTGCAAAAAGTGAGCACAGTGGAAAAATAAATAATTGAATTTGTAAATTCGTTCATTGAAAATTGTTCAATATTTTATTTGAAATATGTATACACGCACACATAGCTTTAAATCATGTTAAATAAATACTAGTCAAATAAATGGTAAATAGTGTCAAATTGATAGGGACGCAAAAAATGAGAACATTGGAAAAATAAATAATTGAATTTGTAAATTTGTTCATTGAAAATTGTTCAATATTTTATTTGAAATATGTATGCACGCACACATAGCTTTAAATCATGTTAAGTAAATACTAGTCAAATAAATGGTAAATAGTGTCAAATTGATAGGGACGCAAAAAATGAGAACATTGGAAAAATAAATAATTGAATTTGTAAATTCGTTTATTGAAAATTGTTTCATATTTTATTTGAAATCATGTTAAATAAATACTAGTCAAATAAATGGTAAATAGTGTCAAATTGATAGGGACGCAAAAAATGAGAACATTGGAAAAATAAATAATTGAATTTGTAAATTCGTTTATTGAAAATTGTTTCATATTTTATTTGAAATCATGTTAAATAAATACTAGTCAAATAAATGGTAAATAGTGTCAAATTGATAGGGATGCCAAAAGTGAGATCATTGGAAAAATAAATAATTGAATTTGTAAATTCGTTCATTGAAAATTGTTTCATATTTTATTTGAAATATGTATGCACGCACACATAGCTTTAAATCATGTTAAATAAATACTAGTCAAATAAATGGTAAATAGTGTCAAATTGATAGGGATGCCAAAAGTGAGAACATTGGAAAAATAAACAATTGAATTTGTAAATTCGTTCATTGAAAATTGTTCAATATTTTATTTGAAATATGTATGTACGCACACATAACTTTATATGCATAAACAAAAAGATAGATTAAATTCTATTAAAATTTAGATCATCGCACGTGGATATAAAAAATTGTCTGATACATTCGCATTGCTCAGACTCGACACTACAGATTCTATAATATTTCTACCGATTTATCACATGATAGATATCTAGTTCCTGCGTAACTATAACACATATAAATTACAAATATATTAATTATGTGTGATTATAATACATATAAATAAACGTATAAAAGGTATAAATATACACAAAAAAAAAGAAACGATGTACTGTACACGTACAGCTTTGTAAACACATTTATCTCGACGCGTGAAATTGACACAAGAAACAGACAAGGGTTAAACAGCGACCTGCTAATTGCTCTCTAAAATTATCTGGTAATTTGTAAATTACCTAGCGAGTTAATTAACTTCCTTGTGATGTACAGCAGAAACCACGTCTGCATTAGCGATCGTCGTTGAAACAATGAGTCATTATTTCAACGCGAGGGTAACGATTCTGCCTCGAAATGCAAATGTATATCCCGAGAGGCGTGTAATCGATAACGCCGTGATGTAACTGTAACCGGTAATACCGTGATGTAATGGAACGAACCAGTTGTATAGGTGTTATCGTGTGTTTTCATGATAAGATCGTGTGACGTGTATAAAACATGGAGGCGGAGAAAGGGCGGAGAAAAAGAAATAAAAAAGAAAAAAAAGTGAGAAGAAGAAAAGAGGAGGAAAGTCTGTCGTCTGTTACAAGGTGCGTTTGTTAGATAATGCAAACCTTTATCTTTGCGTCGTGAGATAATATCTTCATGAGCCACGAGGCTACGAATCATCGCCACTAAACAAATTGCTAAATTGTTTGACGTTAATTGCACGTGTCTTAGACAGCCATTGGAAAGTAAGGAAAAATAAGTATTTGCGAGTATTTGCATTACGTTAAATGTTCACCAGTTTGCGATCTCTGACGTTCATGGACGAGTCAAAAATTTAACGTAAACGACAGCGAAGGAGACACTTTTTGAAAAATTCTTGATATTAATACTGAATAATATAATTAATGTTTAAGTTTTCGGTAATCAAATAATTATCTGCAGTGCAGTTGATCGATTTGACGTGTGCGAGGTTCATTTATCATACGGATAAATGAAATTAATTAGGAATCATTCTATCGTGTAGAAAAATAAGAGAAGATAGAGAGGTTGATAAAGAGAAAGTTATTCTCCAGTGAAGATAAAAAACTGACAAGTTAAAATACGTACAATTAATCGTCTCGTCTATTACACTTATCGAATTTCTCCGTTTCTCATTTCTATTTATTCCTACGATTTAGAAAATTTCTTTACCGTAAAGAAATTTTTATTAAACGACAAATTTAAGCAAGCTGTTGATGAATATTTAGCAGATCTTGACAAAACGGGATTTTCACCATAAATTAACGAATTAATATCAAGAGAAGTTCCTGTTAAAACATAAAAATATGTACGTGGTTTCGCTTTAGGATATGTTTCATTCTAAATATATAATTCAGAAATCGAAAAAAAAAAAAATGTTAAAAATAAAAGGTTAAGACGAATGCTTCGAGTTACGATATTTACAATAATTTACTATACTGAAATAATGAGACAGATTTTTCTCGAATAGGTTCTAGCGATTGCGATTGTCTTTTAAGGATAACATGGAAGAAACCAAATGAAAACCTACGATGACCTTATTCAACGAATCCACGAAAAAAATGTGTTGGACCGGTTCCAGTTATAGGTCACGCAGAGATAAACCTCACTTTCCTCGAGTCACTAAATCCAACCATATTTTTTCAAGCCTTATCAACGCATATAAATAATCGAAATCGAGATTTCAACATTGTGTGTGTATTAAAGTTTAAAACAGACTATATCAAACTGTGGACTACAATCAAGAAAAATTCAATAGAAAATTCTGGATTTGGAGACAATTAACGAAGAAATGAACATTGTAAAATCACTAATATTTAAAATTCTCGAGAAGATTAAAAAAATCTACTGCGAAGAATCTCAAATATTGGCTGATGTACTGCAGAAACAAATTCACAGAATTTCTCGAACCAAAGAGAAGAGACCAAAGTTCGAAACATAACGAAAATTTACGACCGTTGAAAGTTTTCAAAAAAATTAAGGAGCCCATTATACAACAGAGAAATTATTGAATTATACACATATATAACTATACATTATGTATATCGATGAAAGGATGCACAAAGTTTGTGTTTCAAGTCGCGACAATTTCATTTTCCTCAATTCTTTTCATTTCCTCGTCGACTCTTCGTACTATCCGTAAAATGCCATATGAAATCCTGCAAAGTGAAAAATTGCTATCCATTTCTGACACGTCGATAACTCGCCTCTAGAAAAGTACCTGCGTCTATAAATATCTCGAGCAACAAGTACCGTACAAGATCGTATCCCCCGAGAGAATTACATAATCGCGTGCAACAAGTGCGTTTTCTCCATACGAATCCTTTCGTGTACCTCGCGTTTACGTCTCTGCCATGTACATAGTCATGGTACACGATCGTTTCACGTCTCGTACAATTATTTTTGGTGGCGTAACGAAGACGAGACGGTTTGGCCCTCGTTGATGGCGGCGCGATTTCTCCAAGGGAAGGAACCCGTTGTAGCGGTTAAATTTATCCTTCGCGGAGTTTCCGAGAGCTCGTTTTGCTCGATGGGATACCTAAAACGCTCACGGTTTCGAGAGGACTCGGAAATAGCTATGGACTCGAGGCGACTCCCGAAATAATCCAACACCATAGATTATGGACGCGTGTGACCGGGTACGCGGCCAGCCACTCAGCTTCTACCTGAATATACGCGATCGACCGGCTTTCGAAAGCTTCCTAAAACATATATCAAGACGTTTGCATGCTCCTTTGTCGGCCATCACGCTGATATATACTGTCTTTCGCGTGATCTACGGTGAAAATGGCGTCCGAACGCGTTGCTGATGGAACTCGATGATTTCTGCTGGCTTTGGTCGCACTTTCGTTACACCAACGTATCAGGTTGTCGGAAAAATTTCTTTCGTTTTATGAGGATTTTATGAGGTTTTTTGTTTTATATTATTTTGTCGATTTACGTACGACCCATTTTCTTCTGTTGAGATAAACACCGCGATATTTCACGGATTTGGTTTCGCGTTAAAACACGTTAGCGAAAGAAAGACACTTTCCGGACAACCTAATACTTATTATTCCGTATAATTATCGTGGACTTGGTATTCTCAGAGTGCAGTAAAATTATGAAAATGTTCTTGATCCTTTGATTAAAAATAAAGTAGTGAAAAATTCGGAATGGACGGTGTAGGAAATAAACATTGCCTCGTCGTTTCTCGTTATCCATATAGTGTGAGATGCAAAATATGCGTGTAATGTACTTCCAGGGTTTTATGAAAAATAAATATCAGTAATTGTGTTGTGTATGATGACTTTTAAGACTTTCATCGTACTATATCCGACGCTTTCTCCCAGTCTCTGCTAGGCTTCATTATGAAAGGGTTAACATTATTCGCTCTTAATCTGGCGATTCTGTGGTACAGCCGATTGCCGCCAGGATTATTGTAAAAAGAAGTATTAATAATCGTTTGATGAGCATCGATATTTAAAATAGTATTTATATGGAATATTTCTAATAATCCAATCGTCATATTCGATGGAACTGATCGATTTGATTTCTACTTGGTTCGTTGGTTATGTTGAGAGTTGTTTATCATCTTCGTGATAACTCGATTATATTTATCATTAGGTCCCTAAAAGTTTCTTTCCTTCTGTAAGGAAATAATAGACGCACAATGTTATTTGTTTTATATTAGTTTATTGAATTATGCACAAACGTAATAACAGAAATAGAACTAAATGGATCACATCTAATTCAATAAAATAATATAAAACAGAAATTATTGTTCATCTATTATCACCTTATGAAACGAAAGAAATTTTTCCGACAAACTAGTACATATGTCGGTTCTCAAAATTGCTGCAAGATTTTCTGTAACTTGATGTTGAACGAGGTAGTTAATATGGCAATTCGAGTGATTCGAAGTGACTTGAAGAACGATACGCGTCGATGGAAATAAGATGTATCTGAAGATCACTCGAATAGAACACTTAACGGGAACAATCTAAGAACTAAGAACAGAATCAAAATAGATTTTGTGCGTTTAATCGTTTGCACGAGAGATATAGCGATGATGAGATTGTAGGGCGATGTTTGATTCATCAGATTCAGATTAATTATCTATTCAAGCACAAACAGAGACTAATTATATGTAATTGCCAAAGTTTTGGGAATTAATTGAATAAAATATTTGAAAAATAATTTTTTTAAATAATATTGTATTATTTTGTTTGATTCAATGATTGATTGAACAATTTTAAATTATATTTCGTTATTTGACTAGAGATAAAATAATTATATTATTATATTTGTTTATATATCTCTCGTTTAGGTTCTTTCAAATAATTCTTCATTATGTCAAATGTGTTCGATGTGCAAGTTTCTCCACGCGCGTTTATTATTAAAAAATTATTGGAAACCATTTTAGAGATAGACGATATCATATTGTAAAACTATCTACCGTGAATACTTTGATATTCGTCGACTAAAACAAAGGATGATCTAACGTCGAATAAAATTGCTTTAAAATTATACTATCAGGTAGTTATATTTCATTTATATTTCAAACAGAATTTGCCTCGATCTAAAAATTGTACGCGAATTCGATGAATCTAATAATTAAGAAATTAAGAGTTGAGATAAAGGGAACGATAGGATCTCTTACGTACATTTTTCTAAAATGTATAATAGGGAATATAATGATGATGACTCACGTAATGATGATAAATATAACTCAAGTTCTGAATATGTTTCAGTAACTTTTTTCAACCCAATATTACAGGGTATATAATTAACGGTTAATTGCTAACTTCTTCGTGAAAAAAAAAACTCAAACAAAAAGTGTTTAATCCCAAACGTTACACAATCTCATAAAAAATATATATAATTACACACAACGTCAAAAGAAGAAACACCTAACTAATTAATACAGTAAAAAAAGCTACATACAGACAAATCCAACAAAAAGCACATAAAACGTTTTACATAAATCTACATAAAAGCGACCAACAGCCATTCATCGATTTTATAAACCGAAATTTCTATTTCTATTCTTAAAGAAATGTTAAATTTCTTAAATAACAATTGATCTACTAACAAGAACAAAATTTCCCATTACATTAGCCATCTGAATTCTAAAATATGAAAGATTTTACTAAGAGAATGATAAAAAAAAAAATTCTATAAAAATTAGTCCCTTATAATAAAAGACGATTTTACATTATACTATCTAAATCTTAAGATATCCAAAATCATATTTAGAGAATCTAAAAACGACAAAATCTACAAAATCTATAAAAACACTCCTTCGTATTATTTAAATTTTAAAATATCTATTTAAACCCATCATAATGCGAAAATCGATTCATAAAAGAAGATCACCACCTACACAGGTGAGATATTAATACATTAGTCGTCTAGGATAAGGTACGATGCCCCTTACTTGAAGTAGAGCGATCACCAGACGCGTTTCACCGCTCTGCACAGCTATGGTGCTTATGGTGGTCGTCGGACTGGTGGTTTGTTGCGGTGCATCCTCGTTGCTCTCCACCATCGTTCGTGATTCCTTCTCACGAGGTACCTCGCTATTCTCCGTCGTTTCCATCGAGTCGTGTCCGTCTACCATTCTCGTAACTCTTCTCTTTCGCGGCAAAACAGAATCGTTCGAGCTATCGGCGTGGATCGATTCAACGATCGTTCCGAATCGTTCGTGTGGTTCTTTTTTTTTCTTTTTTTACTCGTTACTTCAATCGTATCAAATGTAAGGTAACGCGTGAAAAACACCTCGAGACTGGATTTGACGTTGGAGCAATGGTAAAATTATTCCGCGATACGTTTCAACTTGTTTCGTTTTACAGGTATTTCGAATTTTCACGTGCAGATGCTTAACAATTGTTAAGCGACGTTACTGAATAGATTGAAAGATTCGATGTTTTTAAAATATTTAAAATTGACCATTTCTATATCTTTCCGAACTTTCAGAGTCTCAAATTCCCAAATCTTTAAATTTCCAAACTTTTAAACCTTCAAATTTGAAATCCTCCAATTTTCAAATATTCGAATCTTCGAGTGGAAGCTTGGAAATTTGAAACATATCAAGCTCGAATATACCGAGTTTACATCAAATCCAGCTGTAATTATTTCATACACACACTACCACACTAGATGATGATTTCTACTATCTGGATAAAGACCGTATCCTGAAATCGATTAACACAGATCAGATAAATCAAGTATAACAGCCTCTAAATACTATTTTTTTCTATAGTCGAATCTTTTCATTAGCCATAACACGCCTAGGGATAGCAATTGCCAAGGAACGAAACTAGTACGTAATACGTCTCAAGCAAAACGAAATAAAATTACAATTTCTCTGTTTTTAACGAAAGTACTCTCTACATATTACATTACACAAACTAGTTTAACATTTTACACCCACGAATCGTAGTTGCGACTTTCTACCAGAAGATAGATCAAAGTTCGTGACGCAGGAATTCAAACATGATTATATTTCAGTGAAAATACGGAATTCGATTGGCCTGTTTCCAACGTTCAAGACACGCAGGAGAAGAAACGAAGGTTTTAATAGCTCTCGTCTATCTACTGGTGAATTAATCCCGACGTTGATCAACGTTCCGCGTTCCTATGAGATGACAACGGCATTATGACGCGGAAATATTTCGGAGCGGGTCAAACTTGATGCCGGTCGCTCCTCGTCTTCCATCTTCCATCGAGATCGCAACGAAGTCAACGCGTCTGTTACGTTCTCCAGTTACCATCGCCGTTTCTACTGATTAACGTTATTTCTGGCGATTCGCCAAACACGCGAATTCTACGGACACCAAGGCGTGCCGAATCGTCGCTTCGAGAACTTCTATTCCTTCCTTCCCTGAGAAAAATTCTCTGACAGCGATCGGTCCTTTGCGTTTGCGACCGAAATAACGATCAACAGGGAGAGGTGATTGCACTGGAACGTACGTAAAACTTGCATCCACTGTGGCAACATCGAAAAGTTCTTTCGAATGGAAGTTAAGAGGTTCGAAGCATATAAAGCATTTTATCGTTCTGTAGATGTTGTTTTAGATTCAAGTTTTTTCAAATCTGCTTTGTCTGGCTTAGTTTCTGGGAAAAGTAATAGGAGTCCATAGAAAGACGTAATTGCACTGGAACGTTAAAAATATTTCATCTACGGTTGGAGGATAGAAAAGAAGTTTTGAAATAGAAACTAAACGTCTAGCAGTTCTTTTGCTTTGAAACGATTGCTTGTGCTCGGAAGAAAGATAATGATTCAGAGCTAATTATATTGAAACATCGTGAATGCTCCGTTTACGGATGGAATATCGAAAGAAAGCTTCGGAACGAAATTCAGGTTTTACAAAATTCTTTATTTTACGGTGTAAAAGTTTCATCGAATTATATCTACAGACGAAAGATGGAAAGAAAATTTTCAAATTGGAAATTAAGAATATTGGAAGATTATCTAGCTCGTTTTAAAATCATTGCTTTTGCTTGTAGTTCTTCAGCTACATAGATGCTTCTTTTGTAAATTTCGTGTATATATAACTGCAGTTTGCCTTCTTGTATAACTGTAAGAGTAGCGTTTTTGTTTGTACAACCATTAGATGTTGAACCCAGTCCAATAAAGCTTATGTTGCGCGAAGAATTCCACGAACAGAGATACTTTATTTTGTTATCTATTCAATGAAAGAATTTTAGTATTCAAATCCCTTCCAAAATTTCCATTGAGCAAATTAAAAGATATGTTAATTCCATGTATCACGAAGAAACAACGTACAGAAAAATGCATAATATTCAACAGCTTCTTCGAATTTCCACTTATTTAAATTCTCAACGAAGGAATTAAATCTCAAGAATTTCAATATCCAGTTCCTTCAAAAATGTCCAATGACCAAATTAAAAGACACCGTCAAGTTGGTATATGACGAAGAAATAATCTACGGTGTATCCAAATTTCATCTACTCGAAAAACATACTATTCAACAAGTTGTTACAATTGACATCATTCGAACTCCACAATAAAATCTTTAAAACATTGCCATTCAAATTTCCCTGCAAATATTCGACAATCACGTTAAAGCACACATCAACTCCATATACACAAAGAAACTGTAACATCTATATTTAACCGGAATTTACCAACTACTTGAAGATACTGAATCCTGAATTTCTTAAAAAGTGTTCAACAGTCAAATAAAAAAGAAAACATATATATATATCAAATTTATACTACGAAGAAAGTATCTACATCGAATTTCAATCGACTTAAACGAGACATACAAACCACCAGACACTTACAATTAGCATCCGGACGCCACCCGCGATATCTATCCCGATAACAATTCACTCCGCTGCAATCCACTTTCGATTCTGATCTAATACTTAAATATATCCATTACTAACAGCCAACAGCTCGAACAATTCAGCCTCTCAAAAACACTATCATTACGCAGGCCAGACAAACACCTTAAAAAAGAAAAGGAGCAAATCTAATCGAAACTAGCAACCGGAGAACGCGTCTATTCACCATGCCTGTAATTGCCGGTGTATAATTAAAACGCACGGATCTGAATTAAAAAGCGTGTGTCTACTATACACCTTTCGATCGAACGTCAGTGTGTTTATACTTTATAGGTATCTTTGTAAGGTGACGTCACCGACACGGACGAACGAATGGGAGGATAAAACCGGACTGACTGGTGGCGTTCTCCGAACGAGAGGTTCGCCACATCGCGCGACCCACGGGAATCGTGGAGACGATCCCGTGGAAAAAGAGGAGACGAGAAATTAAGCGAGATCGCGTGTACAGTCCGCTGGAATCGGCGTGTTCCACGGTTCACGGATCTCGCGGCCCGGAAGCGTTCCCTTTGTCCGCCGCCCAACCTCGTGAAACAATGCACGCTAGTATTATGGTATTATCGGTGGCATTATGTCAGGCTAATTACTCGTTATCTGTTCGCCGACGATCGCTGCTACTGGAAACCAAGACGTTAACAAGAAAAAGGGAAAACTTTCGTTTAACGTTTCTTCGATATCGTTTTGTCTTTTTTTAATATAATTTAATGGACAACAAATGGAAGATGAGATATAATATACATTTATGTATATGCATATATATATATATATAATTCGATGATGGCGCTTTCTTTGTGATAACGATAAATGGTAGAGGCGATGTAAATGATTTTGTAAGAGGTTCTTACTCCGTTGGTTTGAACTGTTACTCGCGGCAAGATGGTATTACGATCGGACTATTTCAGTGGCACTTTTCAAGGTAAGAGAGACGAGAGTTACTCGTGAGCAGCATACCCAAGGACGAGATGAAATCGGGGTCGAGAGAAAAACGTGACAAATTGGACGGGTTTTTGGTCAAAGTTGGCCGAGTGTAACCGGGGATTACGTGTCGCGCATCGGTGAGTCCATTCAAAAGAGTGCCACTTGTTTGCGGAGAAACTTGATACTACGATTCGTGGGGCGAATGATAATTAAATTACGTATTCCCTGAACGAAAAACTTTTCTTCTTTGACTACTATCGATCTTTTCCTGCAGTAGTATTAATCGATTTCATATTCTATTTGATATTCTATTTGATATCTATAGAAGTTCATCTGATTATTAAAAAAAAATGGAATCTGGGAAACATTCTTGATTAGAGAGATCGAAAGTGAATTTGTAAATGTATATTGTAAAGATCGTCTTAAGCTACGTTATCTAATTAATTATCGGGCAATCACCTAAATCGACCCACGTTCAAGCAATGACAGCCACAACGTAAACCTCAGCAGCAACAACACTCGCGTGACACATGTCACAATGGTGTCACATCACCAATCGATCGGTCGCAGAAGCCAGTCGACTCAAGACTGACCGATCTTCCCGTTTCGAATGCCGCCGAAGTGGTTTGGCCGCGCATGCGCGTTGTCGAGTGCATCCGAACGCGCCCGAATATTACCGATCGCGCGCGAAACACAATGAGATGTGCAGATAGCTCGTGACCCGCTACTTTCAAAAGAGTGTCATCGCGATAACAGGAATCGCTCGTTCTAATTGCTGATAATTTTATTCGTTGAAAATGTGACGAGTTTTCTTTACATTCAAGGTACAAAATCCAGTTTTTCTGACTGTTGAGTAACGCTTTATTTACAAACGCGAGCCATGCACACAACATAAGGATGTTATAACTGTTATGTACACGTTAGAATGAAAATGTTTGTTCATATTTTAACTATGCACTAATTTTGATTTTTTTAAATGGTTAGAGGTGGAGGAGTTAGGGTTTCATTGGGTAATTATTGTTCTATCGTTTGTAATCAGTTCAACCCAGTGTTTCTATTATTTTATGTAGGTAAATTATAAAACATGTTTTATATACAAGTATTTGAAGATAATTTTTTACTCCAGTCTAAAATAATCCTGATACTGTATTGTATAAAATTGAAGAAATCTAAGCTTCAAGCGTCTTTGATTGCTTATATAATAATATTTATCACAATACCCTATAAGTTGCATCGAGTACTCAATAAAAAACAAAATATAAATTAAACGTGTAAACTATACTTATTTATCGTGGTTTTATCACTTATACAGACTACAATAATGATAATTGAAGTTACAATTCTACAACTATACTAATATATTTCTTCAAAAACAATTATATCAAGTACACAATTATAAAATAGTTAATCTAACCGGGTTGAACGTACAAAAAGGAACGTAATATATAACATAGAAGCACACAGATTACATAAAAAATCAGCTTGCATTAGACAGTGGCACACAACGTCGATTCTCATTAACGCTGTTAAGCTCGATCAGATTCTGTTGCATAGAAAAACGATCGTAGCATGCAGCTTCGTGACTGCAATTGCAATTGCAACATCCGTTCCTTCGATCGCCATTCATCGAGGAACTTTCGATCGAACTCACCTTCCTCGCTTTTTCGAGGAAATCTTGCCCTTCGAGATTCTCGTCCTTCTTCGTCGGTGACATCTCAATTCCACTGTCTTCGCGATGTCGCGTATATTCCTTCAGGGACAACGAAATATCCTTCGATGTGTCTGCAGGGATTACGCAAGATTCTTGATTGATCTCGCAAATTTTTGCGAATTTGATCACGCGTTCGGTGTCGTCTGTTTTCGTTGACAGTTCGTCTCTACGACTATACGAATCCGCTGCGAAACAATATGATTTTTAATGATCATTTGAAACATTCTTAGCAGGGATATCGCAGTAAATAAACTTAATTGTATTTTGTATTTTCAATTTGTTCTGTTGATGGCAAATGTAATTACTTTGTATCAGTTGTTAGTAGACTTCAAGTATTTATGTAAATTAATATCTTTATGTATATAACTAAAGGAATAAGATCTAAACAATTATTTGTTCAATATTATAAATAACCATATTTTAGATATTTTCTATATTTTTATACGCTATGTGTATTTTTGCACTTTTAAACTTCCTATGAATGCATAAAGGTTCATGGTCTGATTATTAAATTTCTTATTATTTTAATTATATATTATTATTATATTATATATTATTTTAATTATTAAATTATTAAAATTCTTATTCTGTTCCAACGTAATTTATAATGCGTTGTAACACGAATATTACTGTCCTATCTTAAACAAACATGCAATACATTATACTATAAAATTATCATTCAGATAACTCTTTAGATTTAGATAAAAATAATCTGTGTAGATAATGCAATAAATGTTTTTATAAAAAATTAATTTTTCCCTAGTGAAAAGACCAACTAAAGTTTCTAAAGACTATTGAGCGTAAAAAGTCTCACATTTGCAACTGGAACCTGTCTCGTGGTGTAATCCATTCGTCTGAACATCCGGAAACACGATTCGTTCGAGATCCTTGATTTCCTTAACATCAACGTTTTCTCGATGATCTTGCGTGGTGTTGGATATCACTTTGTAAGATGCGATACCTAAACGAGTGTCGTGAGACACACGTAAAGTCGTTGTTTCTGTAACTTCTTTTACGATCTTCCCGGATTTCTCCTGAATCGACATAAGATAAAATAACGCATTAAAAAAGTCCCGACGTATGCAAATTGAAGGGAT
Organism: Bombus campestris; assembly: GCA_905333015.3. NCBI lineage: Eukaryota > Metazoa > Arthropoda > Insecta > Hymenoptera > Apidae > Bombus > Bombus campestris. The sequence goes on along the minus strand of HG995127.1, from coordinate 13,724,858 downwards.
TGCTCCAATAAGAAGGTAGCTGTACTTTTCAATAATTTGAATAAAGTAACAAAAATTAACTCAAGATCAATTAGAATCAGGTCAATTTTTGGGACATGCTATTAATTCATTGTTAATTAATATTCGTGTAATAAACATTTTCAATTTGAATCTGCTTTTGCCTTTCTTTACCAATAAATACAATTTACAATTTAATTTCATTTTAGTGTCCCTTGTACTAAGAAATATCATATTCCTAACAGTCGTTTATTTCATAATACATATCATATTTATTTTATTAAATATAAACCTATTTTGTAAAATTATGCTGTTTCTCGTATTTCTAATTTTATGAATATTTTCTTTTGTTCATTATTTTAAGTATCGGAGCTGCCTTCTTGTTGTCATAAACCTTCAATTATTCACAGAAACATAAATTAAAAATGTCCTACGTACTTCGACTTTCTTTTCCATTGTCACGACTTTCTCAATCTGTTTTTCTTTGTTTCTCTCAGTGGCTCCCGATTGCGGAGTATCCACCGATACGACGACGTTTCTTTCTATTTTCGGCTCTTTCGAAGCTTCCATTTGTTTAAACACAGGAGAAGACGCCGCTGCAGTGGTGGGGATAAATTTAGGTTCCTCGATGTTCCACCTTCGCGAATAAAGAGACGAAAAAAAATCGTTATTACAATCAGATCGTATTATTCATGAACGAATTAATTAATGGGTGTTCTTTTTGTTTATGGACAGTGTTTCTTACCAATTATCGTTATTAGACGTTATGGTTGCTGGAGCAGCAAGGTCTTCGCATTCTGGAGAAGTAACGAAGGATTCGCTTCTGGAGCGAACTGTCGGAGTAATTGAACGTTCGGTGGCGGTCACGTAGTCCTCTATGTTCGAATCATCGGCTTGACTATCGTCGAATGACTTCTCAATTACGTCCTACAATCGTGATATAAATATCACAAAATGCATTTGACGAGACATTGAATATAAATTTGACTTAATATAAAGATATAGAGACAACTCTATACGATCAGAGAAGAAGAGGATCAAATATTAAATGATTTCAAATAATCGTTCAATTAGTGTCAAACAATTTTTCTAAACTTGAATTGAATCGAGGATTAATTTTCTCGTACTCGTTTTTCATTGTACTCGTGCAATATTTTTCTTTTGTAGTATTTTTTCAGTCAATTTACATTATTGAATTCTGTTTTTTGACATTCTTAATATTTCAAAGCTTACAATTTTATCAAATTTCAGAACGTTCAAGTGTCTGTAATAAATAATTTCCTTTTCAAATCATAGACATTTTTTTAACGATGAATCTCCAACGATACATTGTTTGTATCTTGATAAAAAATTATGTAAGTGACTTTATTTAATACGTTCAATGATTTTTATACAGCTTTTACGTTACTGTTATTAACAATATCTCCACCTTTGAACCTCCATTAAATAATTAAACATAAAACACAACACCGTATCCTTTCTCTAACCAACATTTTTTACTTCATTAAACGAACGAATTTATCTTACCTCCGCCACTTCTTCCATCTTCACGTCATTCGCTCGATCCAAATCCACGTCCTTACTTTCCTCCTCTGCTCCGTCTTCTTTCTCAGCAACTTTTTCCTCCGTCTTACCATTCTCCAGCATAGTAGAACCAACCTTACCATTAACAGTACCCGTGCAAACCGTTCCATTCGCCGATTGTGGTATCGAAGACACCAAACCAGACATTTTCTCCTTCGAAGGACCAACACTTTCGTTATTCGTCGCCGAGGACAAGATCGTGGACACGCATTTAGGTTGCAGTTGCACCGTAGACACAGAGGAACTGATCAAAGGCGTAGTAATTCCAATTGACGAGGTAGTAACAGCAATGGATCCAGAAATTCCGGTAGAAATCGTTTGAACTTGGCTAGGAACGGACGTGGACGTGGTGACTGGTACGCTCGACGACGAGAAGAGAGACGAAGTGGAGGACATCGCGGACGACGACATCGGAACTGGTCGAGTCCTGGCTCCAGCCTCGCAAAGTCTCGCGTCCAGCTTCTCGGCGAGTCGCGTTACTTCCGCCAGCCTCGCCGAGATTGCTTCAATCGCTGTCAGGTTACTGCCTTTGCCCGAGGCATCCTCGGCTTCAGACATTCTAGAAAAATAAATTTTTCTCGTTCACTTTTCGCTATTAATAGACATTTTTCTGGACCGTGGTCCGTCGACTTCGTGAATGATGATCGCGTGCCTGATTATCGATCTTGTTATACACGGTGTGACAAAAGACCAGCGGTAACAACAGAAGTTACACCACGAGTACGTTCGCAGAAAAGTAAGTGGGAAATTTCGAACGTCGAGTTTCCATTTGTCAAATTTCTTGGTGGATGCTGGACAACGAGCAGCGGGTTATTCTATGTGCGAAAATAAGTCAAAAGTTGAGGATATTTACAATTCTTCTCATTGGAGATTTCGTATCTGGTTTTTAAGAATATCGAGCGTGAACATTCGGAGAGTATTAATTTCTGACTGAATATCAATGGACGAACGATAGGAGATTATCCTGTGTATAAGATAAGATAAATCGAGGATAAAGAATACATTTCTTTTTGTTTAAAGTTTAAATCTGTTCAAATTCGATTTTCTCGAAAACAAGCCTTCAAGTGAAAAAAATTTATATTATGTTTTTAGTTTATCTTTGTGTATAGAGTAGCCTTCTGCTCTTCTGCTCGTTGCCTCCTACTCGTATCCAATGAAGAGTTAGTCCAGTTCGCAGGTACTTGACAAGTCCTCGAACTCGATTCACTTGAGAATAAACGTTCGTATAAAAAATTCGATACATATTTTCACGTAAAATAACTTCCGAAGGGAGAAAATTTTATTTCAGGTTTCTCACTTTTTTCATATAAAATAACCTCCTGTATTATTATACTACGTATTCTGCCATATTTTGCATATATTGTAACTTAGTAGTTGTTACGCGTAAATCACTACGTTACGTGATTAACAGATGACGCTTTTTTGTTTTTTTTAACAGTGTTTTGCTTCATTTCCTGTCCTGTTCCTCCTGTTGCGTTTGAAGAAGTTTGAAAGTGGCGGATTAAGATGATAAAGTATCGAGGATTTATCGCAGTTGCTCCTTGCGATATTTATAACTTGCTTTATGAGTGCGTACACGTGCCTTTTGCAGATATATGGGGTGTCTAGTAAGTTTTGTTTGAACGTAATTGAAAAATCATCGGCACTCGCTTTACTTTAAAAAATACATATAATAAAAATATCAAAGGATTAAAAATGAAGCTGTTAATCCACTTACAATTAGAATTCCTATTATAATTTATAGCATATTAAAGAGTACTGTTGCTTCTTGCTGAAAGCTAAAGCGATGCTCTTAGCAGCCTTTTAAACAAGAATTTTTAGAACAGGCATGATCGTTAAACTAGCATTTTACGATTGTGCTTTTTTTTTAAACTTCCACCAACATCACCTGTTCCTCTATATCTTCATTCAGTCAGTGAAATAAAATATCTTTTCCTTTCTATTTCTCAAAAAATGAGCATCTTATTGATATACATATCGTGCACTGCAATATGCATAGTTACGAGCAATATATGTTTTTGTAACTGTATTTACGAAATCATCGGTGCTCGAAGCTAAATCGCGTGCCTAGCTGTCCATAATAATCGATCCACAGCAAATGATCGACGCATCTTAATGTATAAGATCGATCTGCATGCATTAACAAAATTAGTCTCGAGAAAACGTCAAATTTCTAAAGAATTACGTAATCGACAGTGACAGCGCCGCGACGAAGCGTCGTGGACCAGATGGTGGCTTAAATGTGGGGCGGAGTTCTAATTTCGGTGAACCAAGTGCCGCTGTATCTGTATAGCGTCACTTTTAAGCGGCATTTTCAATCGTTGCTGCATATATCGAAATTTCGATCGATCTATGGCTACTTTATGTACTCTAAAGGGTAGAAACTGTTTTTGATTTTACCAATATCGTAACATACGTTCTAAAACACGATAAAGAATCGCGATATATCGATTATCTTCGTTGGAGAGAGAAAGAAAGTTCTTATCGTCAATTGCATTATAATTAGATCAATGGAGTAAACAAATTTTGGTTCGTAAGTAAATTTGCATTTTCCAAGTTTTTAGTACGTTCACTGTGAATTTTCCATATCTACGATGCTACATACACAGTGGCTACAAAAGCTATTGACGTACCACTCATTTTACTATAGCATTTACATAGTACTTAATTAGGCGCAAGTGTATCAAGTTTCCTATTATTTAATTGTACTCTCATATGATTAAAAAATTTCGGTACTATGAAATTGAAATTTATAGAATGTGATAAAAGAACGCTTCATTGGGGTGCGTGTCAATATCTTCTCTAATCACGCAAACTGTAATTACACTAATTGTAATTGTGTGTAAATATTCATAATATCCGATCAAAAATTTCCTGAGAAATCGTAAACCAACTAGCCAGTAGAAATTCACGATTTGTTTAATCCCAACAATGAATCAAGACAATTAATTAGACGGATTTGTCGGAAGCTGTAAGTTTCACGGTTCGCGAAACGAACACGCAAGAATCGATAATTCACGTCTTACGTAAAAATTTCCGAATGAAACGTTTCGTGGGTCCGAAAATAACGGACGGAAATCTTCAGCTGCGATTGATCGAAGTGGTTCCGTCGTTGATCAGATTTTGAAGTTCGTGGACCGCGGCCAACGGGTTCTCCTGGCAATATCAGTTAACGAAAGCTCGTGCACGCAACCAAGAAACATTGGAGAACGGTGCCACCCTGAACGATAAGAATTTGAAAGAAATACGTAAACCTGCGAAAAATCAGGGAAAGAAAATAAGGAGCTGGTTTGAAACGATACTCGTTTATGTTGGCTCGGTGCCAATCAGCTGCATTTTCCAGAGGCAAAATTCTAGCCACTTTTGCGCGAGCTCTAGAAACGAACTTCACGTTTGCGATTTGCAAACGAATATTAGAAACGGACGGTTCGCGTGAAACAATTTCTTGGCCCTGACCGTCCTCATGTGGGTGAAAATAGGACGTTCGTCTCTACGAGCGCAAACTGTTACGCATACGTCAACACTAGACGCAAGTGACCTATATTTATCGCACTAACACGTGGGTGAAACTCGACGAAGTGCACATTTATTTCGTAGATCGAATAAAATTGCAATGATTATAAAAATCGAAAAAGAAAAACGAAATAAAAAAAAAAACAATGAATTGGTAAGTTTTTGACCAACCTCATCGTTATATTCATCTCGCCACTTCAACAAGTGTCATTTAATTTTCTATGAGGCAAATAAGTGAAAATGACATTGTATGAGATTTACACGTCGGACAAAAAGGTATTTACACTGTCTCATCCACTAATACGTAGCCGAGTGTACTGCAAGTACGTACTTCACCGATCAAACAAAACTTCAACGTGAAACGTAACAAAGGAGGGAAAAAGTAAGACAATGAACTAACGATTTGTTAACTAATCGCTTGTTTGGTAATTTCAACTGAATACCATTTATTTATTTTCTCTTCGAAAAATTTAAGTTATAAGAACGACGTTGACGCAAGATGCAGTTTATATGACAGAAGAAGAATCGAGGTAATTGTTTCATCGGTAAAAGATTGGTAGACTTTATAATGAATCGAACGAGAAAGAGATGCAAAGAGATTTGGATGAAAATGGTACTTGGTTCTAGGAACGATAGGTCGAACGAGAGTAGAGCACGTTTATCGTATTTCGAAACTATCGGACTTACATGCAGCAATATCAAGGTGTAGGTATCTGGTCGACGTGCAGCCATGGACTGACACACCGCCTCCGTTAAAAACGGAGGTGCCCGTCGACGTTACCGTGCCCTCCTCGCCTCTTATATTACTTCGGTACCGGCCGACTCGATCTTTCTCACAACACCGTCGCATGAACTCGACTTATCTTGCTCTTGCGGTAGACGACCGAGGTGCGCGCGTTTTATTACACCGAACCCAATTGCACTAGATATAATGGGGAGGAAAAATCCAAGGACACGGTTGGACGATCGAGAAAGCTTGGAAATTCGAACGGGAAATCTTGCCAGAAACGTTTGAAATGTTGATAAAAATTCCTGACGTCCATTCACGATTTACGAACACACATTTACCAGTTACTTTTGAACTAATTTCATTGAAAACACTCACTTACCGATTTACCATGTTAACCCATTTTCATAATCAAAAAGGGGACGTTTTAAATGATTAAATATAGTGACTTATAAAGAAGTTTGTTACTTTCCATATTTACAAAATAAAGAGAAATTTTACAATAATATCTATGCAGTGCAATTTTTACTTATTTCAAAAATATTATTATAAAAATATTTATTATAAAATATAGTAAAATATTTTACTAAAAGTATATACGTTTATGATTGATTCAGAGATTCTCTTTTTAGAAAGCTTCGCGATTGTTCCTGGCTAACAATTTCACCAAAAATTCTAAGAAGGATCGATTGTACGATGTATGGTATTTATTCACCGATTTATTACGTGTTAGTGTTAATCATCGGCGTTGACTAACGCCGAGAATTTCTTTCGAAACATGCATGATCGCGGTCGTACTTGCCGTTGATGACAGAGAGGTTCCTTCAAGCGTGTTCTCAAGAGACGACCCAGCCTCACCATTCGTCCAACCTCGAGGAGAAGCTTTTCTCGATTATTCAGGATGTCTCTTATCTCGGCCTTGGCTCGGGCTTCTGCGGCTAGGTCTTCTGGTCTCAAGGATCGACGAAGCGATGCCACGGTCTTGATCAAGTCGTGTAACTTCGAACAGTGCTTGAAGAAATACATTGGAAATTATAGAAGATAGTTTGGAGAATAGGAGCGATAACAGTGCATTTTCTATTTTCCAAGAGCAAGAAAAAGAGAGAACGATACGTAGGATTTAGATCTATCTAAAGAATTTTGTTATAATTTCCAAACAGTTTTTGTAATTACATAGAGTAACGTGTTTTGAAGTTTCAGAGATTTCTCTATTAAAGTCTTTTCTTTTTTTAATTGAAGATTTTGTCAGTTGTACCATTTTTCTCTTCGACTCTTCGACTATCAATTGAAAATTGTAAGAAATAAACTATAGTTAAGGTGTACGATAAAGTTTGAAATTTAAGATTTCACATTGGAAATTTGATTATTTGTGCATTGCAATGTGCTTGAAATTTTTAAATGACGGTCACCGATCGTACATCTTCGACGCTTCTATGGAAAACAGCGCACACTCTCAGTCTGGTTAGTTGTTCTTGGCCAACGGATCGAAGCTGCTTCCAGGCCTGACGCAGCCTTGAGAACAGAGCCGCGTTACTTTCCAGTGGTAGCCTGCAGGATAATCTTAGTACTTGAGCACCGTTCACTAATTGACAACCATAGTCATAAGTCCCCTAGAAATTGAAATATCAAGGTACCGTAAAGAATAAAATTACGTCATTCCATTCTTCTTCTACCACTTTACTCTAAAATGTGTATACGTATTTTACTCCATGCTTCTCCTATCATTTTATTCTAAATTATATTCCACACTTTCCTTAATGATTTAAGCGTCAAGATAATGAATACTATTGGCTTGGCAACTAGGTGATTGCGGATTTTGTCATTAGGTGGTAATAATAAATTCATTAATATTCATAATGAATTTATAATAAAATTCATAATGAATTTATTATATTTCATTCATATATATTTATTTATTTTCATTTCATTATTATTCATTTCATACATATATATTTAATACACATATATATTTATTTATTTTCATACATTTTCATTATTTTAATTTATTATCATATATTTAATATTCATAATGAATTTACTGTACATTACCACCCAATGACAAAATCCGCAATCACTTAGTGTGCCAACCCAATACATATAAAATTATGTTATTCTGCATTTCTACTCTGTGCATTTGTAAACGTCCAACTTCTTGACTACTAGATCATTGTTACAATCTCTATGCGATGAAGGTGATTTGTCGAATTATTTCATTTTATTTTCTACATACCTTAGCAGTTTCCTGAAACGATTGATGTTCTTCCTTTTGTGACTGTATTTCGATCGCGTTGCAACCGATTTCCATATGATTTTTTAACAGAACATCATATAAATCGTTCAACCATATTACAGCCTAAAAACTTTCACATATAAATAACGCATAGAAATACTCGACTTAAAAATATTTCATTGAAATGAAATATTATTTAGTAAAATGTTATTGAAATAAAATTGTACAATCACCTGTTTAGCGTCGCTTTCGTAAGTATATATTAAAGCGATTTGTTTTAGAGACAGTTTTTGGAACTCGACACTGTCATTGAAAATGTTTTTCCTAGCGTTCGTTGCATCCAAAATATCTCTGACATTCACTATGTCCTCGCCATAGTCAACCTGCACGTCTCGACCTAGCGCATCCTTCACGGGCATTGACAAAATGTCTGACAATTTTTCACCTTCCTTTACCAACTCGCACTCTAAAGTTTCTACAATAAACGTAGGATCTTTTTTCAGCGTAAATTGTAAGACTTGACGAGGAAGCAATAAAGACGCTCAAACGAAGAAAAGAAACTTTCGAAAGAAAAATAATTTTGTTATTAATTCGAAATTTATGCTACGGATAACGACAACAATTTTCTTCATTTCCATAGGTTTTTGATGAAAAAATTTTCTAAAGTAACAAGATCTCTAGCTAGTACTTTTTTAAATTCTTGGCAACGCGTAATGATTTAAAGCTTTTGTTCGGTATTATATCCGCAATTCCAACGTTCTCTACGAATAATTTGCATCGGATCCTTTTGAAAATCATCCGCTTCTCAATTATATTTTTAATTAATACACACTGTTACAGGTATTTCACGTATAACATACGTTTCTGTGATGATGAACCAATTTTCATATGATATGTAGCTTAAATTTCTAAGCAAATTTTCTGAATCACTGTTTAATTGCTGCCTCAGCTGACTACTTTATACTTTGGTATAGACATTTACTAAATAAAAATTATTTACCTAAAATTGCTTGACTCTGTTCCAATTTTAGAAGATTCACTGCAGCTTGAGAAAAGTCATGAGTTTTGTTACCCATTACTAATTTGTCGAACACCTCGCTCGTTTTGTCAAAATACTGAAAAATAGTAGCAACGTAATGCTAACTAAAAAAAAATATTCATTTGAAAATTTCTTCTTCCTTGCTAACGATAAATACCTCGGAAACTAATCTAAAAAATCTTTGAGAAGTGATTAACACGTTTCGTCGTCTCTCGAGTCTGTTTGCGAAGCTTCTACACACGAAATCCATGAAATCTCTCTGAGATTTCAAGTCTTCCGATAAACGCGTGCTTGGTAAACTATCGATTTTGTGAAGCAATTCCGCGTAACGTCCGTAAGTTTCCTGAAATTCAAACAAATGCAAACTATCTTCTATACGAAATTTCCTTCGATATCATTTTACTTTCTTTGTTATTTTAAAGCATCAAAAAGTTTCAATCTTTATACGAGTAATTAACAAACAAATGTGTAAGTAACAAACTAATAATTAAATAGTTTGTTGAAAGTTTTATTATGAAGAAATATTTATCAGATAATCAAATATTCTATCATTGCTGATTGTTGACATTTTACACGAAAATTATTGCTTTTTATGTTATGTAGTAACATTAATATCTTACCCTGCATTCTAATTCGAGTTCTTCGTGTCGTCTACGAAGTTCCTCCGAGGAAGAGACGTCGAATCCGACTTGACAACAAGAGTTCAACATAGCATCCGCTGGTCCCAGGATCCAATCTGTGACACGCGACACGCCCTTCTCGAGGTCACCGATTACCCTAGCTGTGTCCAAATTTCTTTCCATTTCTGACCAGGAGTTTTCGATGTCCAGCTAAAAAAATATAAAACATCACAGTTGCAAACAACAGGAGATTTTACTTATCTTCCTTTTGTTTCGAAGAAGATACGATACTTGTTTCAATTCGATGGAATCGATAAGCTCGTAAATTTTTATCGAGGTGTCCAAAGTGTCCTTCGTAGATTCTCTGCTCATCGAACTGACTAAATTTCTGCCTAAAATTACAAAAATACAGATAATCAACGTTCTGTTCTTATAATATTATGCAATATTCATTTAAAACTAATTTCAATTTATTATTGTATAATCCGTTTAATATTGACATATCTGTGATTTGTTGGATTCCAAAGATTGTTCCAGGTTTGCTCCGAAGAAGAACTGAAATATTAACGAAATATCCGAACAGAGTGCAACGTAACATGTAAAAACACAACTAAAATATAGAAAATCACAAATGTGTCATCCAATCATCGTGAAAGTTTGAATTATTTTGACAATAACAAAAAGACTCGATAAATCCTTCTTTCACATTGTGTCTATTCGTTCTATCAAAATATTCGATTAAATTACAGATACTATGATTTCGTAGTCGCCTCGACAAAAAACGATTGCAGTCGGTTAACAACCAGCATAATACGGTATAAATAACAGTGTATCAACTTTTTTGAATTCCAAAGCCTCGCGGGCAATCTCCGTAGGCTTAAAAAATGCGCATGTCTGAAAAGATTCCAATATTATAGCGGGATCTTGTACTAGAAAAGGGAAAGAAGAAGTAGAAATAAAAGTTACACGAGCGTTGCATTGTCAGCGTTTTTACACCCTCGCGCGTTCCTGCGAGCACGCGACTCTGCCGGCTTACTTCTAAAAAAACGTTCCTGCTCGACATCCGGTTAAGCCGGTTTTTCAATTTTTCCGACCAATCCGGCCATATCCGAGTGTCGATCCTCGTGTACAACCGGTTGCTTGATTGTACTACGGATCAGGAAATAGACGTTCGAGCGATCGATAACGATGACACGAGAAAACGAGCCGACTGTGACAGATACGCAGTGAAAAACTCGAGATTTCTCTGTATATGGCGGAATGATGGTTTTATTAAAACTTTCGATTATTGGGTTATTCATTTTTTAATGGTAAAATTTTCAATTTTAGTTTCTTCATTTTCTATGCGATCTTATTTCTTTTTCTTCTTTATCGTTACACAGCTTTTGATATTAAAGAAGAACGTGAAAGAATCGTATTAACACGAACGATTTTATGTTTCGGTTTTACGTTAGTCTTCTTTCGGGATATTCAAAGTTTATTTGCTGAAATGAGAATTTCAGAAAAAATTAAAGAAATATTAGGTTGCCCGAAATGTTTCTTTCGTTTTATAAGGAAATGTTTTTTCTTTTATATTAGATTATTGAATTACTCACGAATATAATAATAGAAATAGAACGAAATGGATCACAACTAATTCAATGAAATAATATAAAACAGAGATTGTTGTTCGTCTGTTATCATCTTATGAAGCGAAAGAAACTTTTCGGACAACCTAATACTAAGATCAACGATACGTCTTTTCAATTTTATATTCCTGCTAACACGAAATTAAAAAATTCGTTGAAAAATTGAAATTGCTTTAATTTTTTGAATATATCTTTGCTTCAAATGTATCAAAGTAATCGATGTTTCATTACATACACATAGATTAGTACGGTATTCACCTGACTGAAGAACATGTTGCGCGTGAGATGTTAATTCCTTGCTCATTCTCGAGTAGGATTCCAAATCATCATCCGATTCTGACATCCGAAATCCATCCAAAGTGATCATCAGTCTTTGATGTAGGTCAGTCATTTTTGTAACAAGATCGGCTGCGTCTTTAGTGTAGTCTTCCACTTTCTGCCACATTGAAATCAGTACAATTTATTGCCATAGAAATTCCCTATACTTTTAAAAAATTTATTAATCATCTATTCATCGTTTTCACCCATATACTTTAGAACCAAAGAAGCATTCACAGCTCACTTCTTTACATAAAAAAAAAAAAGAAAAGTGAAAACTGGCACGTACACAGTTTTCACATAAAGCGGAAAACACGATGCGACTCTCCAATTATGCGAAAGCTATTGCTTTACCGAATTCCCTAAAATTTCCGTTCATTCTCTTTACGTAACTTAATTCAACGCAGAACCGAACAAAAACATTCGACTCATTTCGTTTCTACAAGGAAGAGAAAATTTGCAAATGCATAATTTTATCGCAAGACGATCAACGTCATAGCATTCGATTATACGAAATCTATCATTTTGGCAAATCCCTTTTCTCCTTTTTTACGCAACTCTAAATTAGAATGTAACTTACCATTTAATAAAATTCGACCTTTTTAATAACTATCGTTAATAGCGTAAATCAATATGAATACTCTCAATATGCTACAATATCTGTTAGGTCGTCCGAAAAGTATCTTTCTTTCGCAAACGTGTTTTTTACAACAGTGCACCTTCACACGAACAAAAAACCAAGTCTGTGTTCGCGGTGTTTATCTCAACAGAACAAAATGGATCGTACGTAATTCGGCAAAATAATATAAAACAAAGAACCTTGTGCGTCTACTGCTTCCTCATAAATCGAAAGAAACTTTTCGGACGACCTAATATATCCGTATTCGATATCTTGCGATAATACGCTAATATTACCTTGTTTATATCTTACGGTAGCGCTAGCCAGGCATTCGTATAAAATATATAAAGAAGTGAATGTACCATGAAATGGCTCTCACAAAGGTATCTCGCATAGAAAGTTACGTTTCATCGTTTCGATTTAATACGCAAATTATAGCGCAAATTATAGACGAGAGATGATTACCATGCGTTTCTGGATCCAATCCGCGTGGTCGTACGGCTTGTTGCCACCCAGTTCGTACGCCAGCTGGGCATAGTCAATGTGAAGCTGGAGCCTCGTCAGGGTGAGATACGTCGGCTGAAATAACAACGAGCAGAAAATTAATTTGCGACACGCGTCTTCCTACACCCACAATTAACTCGTTGTTACTGCGGCTCTTCACGCACAACGATTTTGACAAACACGCGTGGATATTTCACGCGATGACCGAACGGGACGATCGTGAATCGAACGACCGGATTTCACATTTAAGGCCAGTGATTAAATAACAAGTAACATTTCGAGCGAAACTAGTTTGTCTGGTCTGGGCTAGTTGGGGGAAAAATTGCAAATTATAAAAACTTCGAGTAAAATTAGAAACATATTCCATTTTGCTGGATTATTACCGTTATTGTTATTGTTATTGTTATTGTTATTGTTATTGTTATTGTCATTGTCATTGTCATTGTCATTGTCATTGTCATTGTCATTGTCATTGTCATTGTCGTTGTCGTTGTCGTTGTCGTTGTCGTTGTCGTTGTCGTTGTCGTTGTCGTTGTCGTTGTCGTTGTCGTTGTCGTTGTCGTTGTCGTTGTCGTTGTCGTTGTCGTTGTCGTTGTCGTTGTCGTTGTCGTTGTCGTTGTCGTTGTCGTTGTCGTTGTCGTTGTCGTTGTCGTTGTCGTTGTCGTTGTCGTTGTCGTTGTCGTTGTCGTTGTCGTTGTCGTTGTCGTTGTCGTTGTCGTTGTCGTTGTCGTTGTCGTTGTCGTTGTCGTTGTCGTTGTCATTGTTGTTGTTGTTGTTGTTGTTGTTGTTGTTGTTATTGTTATTGTTATTGTTATTGTTATTGTTATTGTTATTGTTATTGTTATTAGTACTACGATATTAGCCCTTCATTTTGTAAATTATTTACGGTATTGCGTGTATAGCGTTTGCTACCTGCTAACCCTGAATTTTTATGCAAATTCGTATTTTTTTTTTAAAGAGGAAATGGAAACTGTATACAGATTTTAAATTATGGTCCATTCTATGCTTCTATTTCTGACGATTAATTTTTTATCGATGAGCACACGTGTTACGAAATGATGAAACTATTTGTATCATTATGAAGAAACGTACACGAAATACTACGTAAAGTTAAAATCTTGAATGCAAGTTACCAACCTCTCCTTCTTTGTGGGACTTCGTACAGCTATCCACTCTCTTATCCCAGAAACCGTCTGGGCGCACTACTATCACAGAGGCTGCAGAAGCTCCCAGAAGTATGGTAGATAGCCTAATGCAAGACCTTGCCACGCGCCATGCACCTCTTTGCGCGTCCACTATCAACACCAATCCATTTTTCTTCGTCTCCTCGCTAATCACGAAACATACGTCTCATAATATCTTTTGATCCTTTGGTTATTTTGTCTATGTATACACATCTCTAACAGTTGAAACTGCTAAACTAGAACCTCATTTATTCGGATGAAATTTCAGCTGTTGACAGAATCTACTTATTTGAAAGATGAATTATAGAATAATATATATACATACATATTAAAGATGAATATTTGAAGAATCTACTTATTACTCATCTACTTATTTCGTGGAATATGTAAAATTGTAAGCAATGGAAGAAACAGAGTTTGCCATTTATAGATTATATGGCAAACATATTCATGTAGGTTCTATGGACAATGATTTTTATTAATATTCGAACAACATTGCGTTCCAGAGATTGTTATTGGACCGCTCGGAAAGTTCGTTCCGATTTTTAAGGAATTTGGTCGACGTAAAAAATCTACCGAAAAGTTTCACGTTGAAAAATTTGAGAGGTTCTGGAAGGATGGAATATTCAAGTAGCGCGAAAGATGGAGAAATTTCGTGGAAGGAAATGGCACCTATATAATTCGATAAATGTATATCGAATAGAAATGTAAATCGGAACGAACTTTCCAAGCGACCAAATATTTTCTATTCTCGTCTGTAACAGTTTATAACTGCTATCGATATTACACTGCTTTTTTTGATTAATATTAGAAACTTACTGTTGTTGGTAAAAACATACATTTTATTTGTCACAATGTACGCAGTGTTTTGCACAATAAGCAACAAACTACGTAGAAATGAAATTAAAAATCGCGAACAAATTCAAACGAGCGAGTCGAAAATCTATACATTTCAATTAAATAAAAATTATGTTTCTACTAACTGCAGAGAATGTTTTAATATATTGAAAAGCAATTCGATAAGACTACTATAAATAAATATATGAAATAAGAATCTCATGGTGTCTGAATATTAACAAGTGTCCTTGTAAATCTAGTTTCCCTGTTTGTCCTTCGACAGGTTCGGATAAATGAAGTTCTATTGTGTCTCCGATAAACGTTCACTCGGAATACCCACAATATTTGAACACTAATGATTACCTAAAAATTGACAAGAAATAGGCGATCAGCGTTTCCAACCTGGGCTTCGTGGTCGGTTGAAGTTCTGAGGGAACATTAACCACTATCAAAGGTCTTCCTTCGCGATCACGACCTCCTGGAATGTACGCGAGCTTCGATTCGAGGGCTTCTAAGATATCCACTGCTTGCAGACTCTTCGTGGGCATGGCTGAATATCAAATCCTACTTCATTGTTCAATTACAATTAGATTAATCTAAATTAAGAAAACGATACTTCTGTTTGTTACCACTGTTCGAACGTTATACAAGCCCATTCACAAATATTGAGACATATCCTGACTTTATGCAAAGCATGATAATCGCTCGAAATAACGAACAAGATAATATCAACGACTAGTTAACGTCTAATAAACCAGAATTTTGCGCTTATGAAGAGCAACAACCTAAAAACTCGTAGAAGTTGTTCGCAACGTATTTTGATGAAAATAATTCGACAAATGAATCCTATAGTGAAGTTTGTTCCGCCTGTTAAATAGCTAGTTTGTTACCACTGTCCGAACGTTATACAAGACCATTCACAAATATTGAGACATATCCTGACTTTATGCAAAGCATGATAATCGCTCGAAATAACGAACAAGATAATATCAACGACTAGTTAACGTCTAATAAACCAGAATTTTGCGTTTATGAAGAGTAACAACCTAAAAACTTGTAGAAGCTGTTCGCAACAGTTGAAGAAGAGCGTGATGAGTAATATGGTGGATTTTTGTGCAAATTCATATTTTTATTAAAATAATTCGACAAATGAATCCGTCTGTTAAATAGTTAGTTTGATACCACTGTTCGAACGTTATACAAGCCCATTCACAAATATTGAGACATATCCTGACTTTATGCAAAGCATGATAATCGCTCGAAATAACGAGCGGAGATAATATCAACGACTAATAAACCAGAATTTTGCGTTTATGAAGAGTAACAACCTAAAAACTCGTAGAAGTTGTTCGCAACGTATTCTGATGAAAATAATTCGACAAATGAATCCTATGGCGAAGTTTGT
The DNA here is from genome assembly GCA_905333015.3 of Bombus campestris. Lineage (NCBI taxonomy): Eukaryota > Metazoa > Arthropoda > Insecta > Hymenoptera > Apidae > Bombus > Bombus campestris. Next base: position 13,708,653 of record HG995127.1, on the reverse strand, counting down.
TCCGCCTGTCAAATAGCTACAGTCTGTCACACAAGAGCGTGTCTGCGATATCTGCGAAACCTGACACCTAATCAGAATGAGATAAAAAGAATGTAAACAAACGAAAACTTCTCTAATACGCGTTGCTGAATACCTTTCAGTTTCATTTGAAACAGTGAAAGGAACAGAGCTTTTTAATATGAGTGCCGCGTACGCGAAACGTCGAAAATCGTCTGGCATGGGCGAATGAAAACAGAGATCGTGATTGGAGTAATATAATATTCACTGATGAATCTTCGTTTTGGGCATGGTGTCCTATTAGGCGTGCTTGGACTATCCATGGAAGAAGGATGATTCAAAGAAGTGTAAAACACCCTATAAAAGTGCATGTTTGGGGTTGCTTTAACGCACGCGGTTTTGGGACTTTGTGCGTCTTTACAGACAATCTGAATGTACAAAAGATGGTGAAATTGTACCAAAGGGGACTTCTCACATCCGTGAAACGTTGGTTCAACCAAACCGAGGACCAATGGATATTGCAAGAAGACAACGACCCTAAACATCGAAGTCGCATCTGCATTCCCAATGGAAAGCGAAAAACGCCATCACAGTACTTCCTTGGCCATCGCAGTCCCCTGATGCAAACCCTATCGAAAATGTGTGGTCCCTAATGAAATGCAAGCTGAGAGGAAGACGTATCACAAAAATAAGAACACTTGTACATCACATTCGAAAGATATGGAGGTCGTTACCAGAATCCTACGCTCAAAAATTAGTCGAGAGTATGCCGAAACGATGTCAAGCTATAATCGCTAATGGAGGAGATTGGACACCCTACTAAGTAATAGCGTATTAGTGTTTTAGATGTAGATTCAATTCATATAAATTTTTTTACAAATATATAAATATTTACAGAAATATCGCAGACACGCTCTTGTGTGACAGACTGTATAACAGGTACTATATTTCAAACACTTTTCAATTTATCATGAACGCACGAGAATCCACAGTCCATCGATGAGTTACGAATTATCTGTCGCGCCTGACAGTCCTCTAAGGCTCGTTGAAAACATGTTAATGGAATTAAACAAGAAACCCAGAGAAGTTTATCTGAATGAAAATCTAAAATCAAATAACAAGAAACACGGTAGTCCTAATACATATTTATGAGCCGAGATGTGCATGAAGAGAGAGTTTCCAGACATAGAAACGATCGACTGCGTCTCATAATCTATGGAAAGTGGAGCGTCGTATAGCACGTAACCGGTGTAACGCAAGACGGATCAAGCGGGTGAACGATCGATGTCACGAACAACCGTGCCGAACGATCGACGGAATCGTGTTACTCGCGATCAGGCTCGTTGACTGTTAAAAAAAAAAAAAAAAAAAAAAAAAAAGAAGACAATCCCGTGGTTTGCATACCGCGGTACGTTCACCGAGACGTAAGCATGGTTTTATCTCGCATAGAGTTTTGTTTTCCCGCGGGATTAATAGAGCGTTCCGAGCGAATCGTCTCGTGCAATTTGCATACAGAAAGAAACATAGGCTACAGTGAAAGTTGCACGTTCCAGACGTTTTATGTCGCGCCTTCCCTCCAAAACCTTGACCAACAAATTAAGGTGTACGTTTGAGTTAACCGATCAAATGTTCATGAGAAGAACCTTCGATTAAAAGTTTGCAAGTAAAAGCTTGTTTCGACTAAGTTTATTAAATCAGTAAGTTTAGTAAATTATGCGTCATAAAGTTTCTGTGAATAGAGGTGTAACTGTTTGCACGAGTAAATGCATTAAACAACAGCTTATCGACGCGAAACAATGAAGGTCTATCTCGGAGCGATTTCAAAACCGGTCACGAGCCACCTTACGAAACCACGATCACAATCTTCAGTATCCACTCTTTGATAAATACGAATTCGAGTCTTTCGCTTGCCTATTTAACATACGCGAAATATTCTGTAAGCTCTTTTACAAAATCAATTTTCTCCCTCAAAGAAGTATCGTATAAAAATTCCCAACATTTCAGCTCCTTCGTTCCTACCTGCTGCTTGTACGGTTTTAATATACAAAAACTTGTATAACTATGTTTTAAATTTTCAACCAAAATCCGCATCAAAATTCTCTCATTAAATTCATTTTTTTTCTTTGACGAAGTAAATCATATGGAAGGTCAGAACATGGTAAATTCCGGATCTCGACTTAATAACTCTTATACGTTTACTCCATGCAATATCTTCTACGAACCATATTTTAACTCTAATTAAAATCTCTATTGGAGTTCTGTCACAAAACTCGCTTCCTCCCCAACCGAATACCCTACACGAGAAATCCACGAATTTCAACTTTTCAACTTCTTGTACGACTACCATGCAACAAACATTCTACCATACGTTTCGACTGCAATTCGAATACATGTTGAGATCGTTTCACAAAATTCACTTGCTTCCTCGACCAAATACCCCGGTAAAAGAACCCAAGAATTTCAAATTCCTCGTTTCCACTTACCTCTTTTATCGATCACGCACGAAGCATTCTACAACCACGTTAAAACTTCAATTAAAACTCGTAGGAAATTTCTTTCAAAAGACTCACTTCCTTCCCAAAAAGTCCAAAGATCTTAAATTCCTTTTCGCGCACAAGTACTCTCACCATCGCAATAAAGCAACAACTACCCTTGTTTCAAACTTTCGCGCAACATGCCCAAAGCTAACTCCTCAGATCGTCGCTTCCTGTCACAAAATCGTGTCATTTCCAAACGAGCCGAAAAATGTGTCGCCCTTTAGAATCGTCTTTGACTCACAGAATCGACGCATAGTCGTGACTATAGCGCGTTAACGGTAAGCACGAGCCAGCAAAGGCGTTAGCAGCTGTTGCACGAGTCCTCGTGTTCCAGCTGCAGGTGCACGTGGTTGGAAACGGTCGTCCCCCGGGCGGAATCGGAGGCGGAAATGCGTAGAGCGTAACGCGGTCGATTCGCGGCGAAAAGAAAAACTGTCGCGCGCTTTCGCGTGCACGCACGTGTAGTCACGTGTCCACGTAAAAAGCCGCACTCGCGATAGATAAGAGAGACGCAGAGAGCGGAGCTGCAGCTGCGACGGAGGCTGCAGGGAAACCGAAAGCCATCTCGCTGCTCCATTCAGGTACAACGGTACTCTGGCACCGATTAACCGTCTTCCCCTTCTCCTTTCTCTTCCTCGTGCTCTTCCGTCTCCTTTTCCCGCCTTCGCGACCTCTTTCTCCGAGAAGTCGCGTCCTCTTTTGTATTCCCGCGTGAACGTGCCACGAAAATGCCGGCTGTAACTGAAAAAATGGCCAGTGCCTGGCAAATTCTGCGTACGAGGACGAGAGCGGATTTTTAATTAGACGAGCCACCTGATAGGACGGGACAGAAGTTAGGGTGATTGCGATGGAGAATGTGTCAGGACGAGGATAGAGTTGTTTTGGTCTGACTTGGCGAAGGTTGATCGGAAATTTTTTTCTTTCGACTGGATGTAAAGGCGATTTCTTGTTTTGTTTTGTTTCACTCGGTTTGACAGAGATCGATATGGAGAGCGTGTCTTCTTTCGATCAAGTACCAACGTAATTTCTGCCTCTGTTCGATGAATCTGGAATTTTGTTCTTCTAACTCGGTACGAAGGAAATCTTTGGCCTGGTTTAACGGAAGTTGACATTGAGATTTCTTCTTTCGATCGAGTACGAGGATAATTTTGGCTCGGTTTGATGGAAGTTGATGTCGAGTTTTGTCCCTCTGACTAAATAATTTTTGGTAATTTTTAGGAATGTGTGGTTCGACTTGGTAAACATCGACGTTGAGTTTTGTTCTTCTGAGTAGATACGAAAGCGGTTTTTGATTTTCTTTCGTCATTTAATTCCTTTTAGTTGTATTTCCTGTTAGTTTCCAAGTATTACATAACAAGGTATTTATGCTAAAAAGTTGGAGAAAACTAATCGTGTATAAATTAAAAATAATTTAATGCAGAATAAGCAGATGGGACAGCAGGAAATAAAAATTTTACACACGAAGTGCAGTTGTCAAAATCGACTTTTTAATCACTTCTCGTGGATGCAGATGCTCAATTATGCGTTGTTCTTTCTCACAGATTTGCTTTTGTTAATAGCAAGAATTTCTTAAAAAGTTTCTTCTGCCTCCCTCCTTTCTTTCCTTTTCTTTTTCTCTCTTTTTTTAAAGCTACAAAAATTCGCAGAAAGTATATTTCCAAAAAGACAGAAATCGCAAACAATGAAGTCACCGACGCGATGTTCAAGCTACAATATGTTTCTCGTGGCCCTGGCGAAAAATATTTCTTTACAGTATGATTTATAGGTGCGATTGACCTCTTCTGCTAAAGTCACGCACGCTGGTAAAATATTTCAACCCGGGGCACAATCGTGAATGGCTCAGGACCTATTGTGTACTTGGTGAAACGTATCTGAGAACAAAGCCATACAACGTTTACCATTTTTACTAATTATCTATCATTACAAATATTCAACACGCTAATCAATTACAGGAATAAACATTTTTATCCACGTCAATAATTATCTTACAAAAATGCTATAAGATTACAATACTATTTTCATTATTTGAAAAATAAATCTTAAGCCTTTATAAATTAGAAGATAACAATAAATAATGTAAGAGATCCTTAAACGACCACTGAAAGAAATCAGGATCGTCTTCTTTTTTATGTCATCATCGTTGACCAGTACAAGATGTCAAATGGCCCCACCTCGAGGTATACAAAATGACTACGAAGGACGATGGAATCGTGTTGCCGTGTCCAGCACGAAACCTCAAATTCTTTCGTCATTCGTGTAAATTGATACCTAACTATGTGGTAACACACTGAAAACACAATGTATTTTACATATATGAACCTTGATCTTCTCCCTTCTTTCTATTCTCTCAATGAAAAATTTTCCACTTACTAAAACTTTTCTTCTCTTTCTAAAGGTCGATTATATATTCGATTTTTATAACATTTTCACGTGTAATTGTATTTAAAAATATTGTTTAAAATTAATTACAAATCCATCTTATGTGTTCTAAAGCCTTTCATAAAGAGAATAATTACAATTTTATTACTATACTATACCATATACATACCTACACTAGAGAATGTTTGAATCTGTGAATAAGAAGAGAAATAAAAATTCTAAAAGCACGCTAATAACCATATCTTTGCGTTGCCGTACGAGTTAATTAAAACCAGGAACGGAACAGAGAATCTTGTTATACGCGATGCCAGCGATTTGTTCGCTGATTTGGAGCTCTTTAGCAATTAATGCATAATGCAAAAGCATTTTATTTTTCCTGATGGCACGCGCGAGCGGCAAGGTCAGTGACCGGTGTTGACCAAACAGCGTGAAAAGCAAGGTGTGCCTTCGTAAATATAAGTGTATGATACATTCCAGTGGGAGTATCGGAGAAAAAAAAAAGACAAAGGGAGATATCGACTCGTTGGAGGTGAGCACAGGGCGTAAGAATATCGGGCAGTGACGTCACGAACGCGTGCATTTCTTTACGTCACCGGAAATGCAAGTTCGCGATGGCTAGGAGGACTGTTTCTAATAAAAAAAAATGAGGTCATGGATGCTCCTTGTGAATTTTAAAATTTTCCACAGAGGAAGATATATTTAGAGCTTAATTTTAATAACATTATCATATATGACGTTATTATACGGGCCTTTAAACGAGCAGTTGTATCGACTAGTCAACTCCACCTTTCATTAATTTTCTAATTTCGTTATGTAAGTAAAACAATTAATATTCAATTCTCAAGCGAAGCATGATTTGATGATTTTCTCATAAGTTCACTCGTCGCAAAAAGATAACATAAACGATGGCAAATTCTATGGTATTTAAAAAATAGCATTTGTAACGTCACCACTTTTCTGTAGTTGTGAATTTATGGAGGTAATCTGTGTGGCTTTCGAACGCCTTGTATATTATAAAATCATTGAAACTGTGAATAATGATAAAGTAGAAATTCTACAAGCACAAGATTTATAGTATATTCTGCTTATAATAACGTGGGATAATTATCGTCAAAATTATCAAACGCTTCAGTAACTCGAACTTGAAAGGAACAGCATCGATCTATTTGTCAGGTTTGATTTCTTTTATCACTAGAATTACTCACGAATATAATACAAAATTTGTACCAAAGAAATCAGAACAAAAGGTATACTTTAACAAAATACATAATGCATGGACGAACTAACCTAACCCAAACGTTCGACGAACCTCAGGCGAAATATTAAATCTCAGAAAAGTCTCTACAAAAAATCTCTTCGTTCTCAAATTTCCAAAATATTGTTCAAATCACCCCTAAAAACACTTATAAAAGTCGCAAATCCCTAAAGAAACGCGTTGCGCATCTATGTTTCCACAAAAATGACAAATTGTTCATTTTAAACACTCTGACGATTGCACTCTTAACTCCCGCGTTCCCAGGAGGTGTCAGCAACGTCCGGTCATGTTCAGCGAGAAGACACGTTATATAACTCGGCAACAATCGAAACAGCCGATTTCAATCACCGTAGCTACAGAGTCAGCCGTTAAACAGCGAAGCTGTGGCTGTTTTCATAGGATTTCGATGGATTTCGGGCAAAAACAAAGAGGCCAGATACAGTGGGACAAAGATAGCTCGAGGAGGAAGCCCGAAGAGGCTGGCGTCGCCACGGTCGTCGGCCACGAAGAGGTCCGGCAGTGCTGCACCGAGCCTCGTGCTATATCGAGCCGAACACGTTCTTCCTCTCTCTCTCTCTCTCTCTCTTTCTTTCCTTCTTACTCTCTCGCGAGTTCGGTTCAGCCATCGTTCGAAAGACAGTTCGGGGAGACACCTCGAGGGCTTTCCCCACTTTCCTCGACCGATCACCACGAAAACTCTCGGTAGATCGATGAGGATCTTTCGACGCTCGATGGTCCAAGAACCGCCGAAAAACTGGCCAGGAACGGAGTGATCGTCGAGCCGGGCTCGACGTGGAAGAGGAAGAGGAGGAACGATCATGGGCAACACCACCACGAAGAGCCACTACTCCAAAAGTCAACCAGTCTCCGCCACTAGGAGACCACGTTGGGAGGGATCAGGTAGACACATTGCTTCTGTGCAAACGCGTTTACGTTGCTTGAACTGTGCCGTCTGGTGCTTCGCGAACCGATCTCGAGGGATGAGATCGTTAGAACGCGTCATTTGCAACAGCGACAACCGATCGCCATCTTGATCGAGACTCGATAGACGAATGAAAGTTTCTAGTTTGCATACGATGCATTTCCACAAATTTTTTTTTTGTCAATTTTTCGTTCATTTAGTTTAGAGCTTTCATGCCGTGAATCAGACTTTTCGAATGAAATTATGGAGGGTTCGAGAGGTTTTCGAAGGGACGTGAGATATGGTGACTATGAGCTCTGTGCGGTGACACAGAGCTTCCGGTAACGGCGTGGCGAGTGTGACGATGCTCAGTGTGCCTGTCTCTCGATTGGCTTGCTTCGATAGTGGGATGATAGCTAAAATTAGGCTGCTTCTACCGACAGATCTGTCATGCCCGCGCAACGTTTGAGTGATCGGTAATGGACGAGGAATTAGGCTAATCGGCAAGTTCATTGGGTCAGTGGGATCGCCGATTTTCTACATCACGTTGTTACAGAGGGTGAAATGTTGATCGATATTGGAAATTGTAGATACAATTGGTAGAATATCGGTGAAATTTTCCGCGATAGTCTACGAGAGACTGTATCTCTGTCAGTGGCAGCTTCTATGGAGGTTTATTCGAAGATCGTGTATTTATTTACTATCAAATCAACCGGTTATCCAAAATTAACTCGTACGCGTTGAGGGCGTTTATTTTAATAGCCGATGGTGGGTCGGTTAGAGATGGGCAGGCAGCGTGGAAGGAACAAATGAAAATACAATCTATCGGATGAAACATTTTTGCCTACTTTGTATCATGCTTACCAACTATCTGTGAGGAACAGTGAAAATCTACGTAATGTCTCTGTTAATTAATCTCTTAAAGATAATCGCTTTCATTAATACCTTATTTACTAATCTTTTATGACGTATGTTTAATTTTTGTTCGACTGAAATATTATTTTAGTAGATGTATGGAATATTAATACGAATAAACGTTCCTAATTGGGTAAAACCCTTTAACGAGTAATTAACTTTAATATCTAATAGCTACGTATGTATATATCATTTTTCTCATAAAAATAAAATCTTTCTTTTTATACGTTTGAGGAATTAATTCTTGGAAAAATATATGTACTCTTCCCAAAAAGTAGATTTTAAAGAAATCAGTTTGATTCTCAGCATTTGTAGCATAACGATACGCGCTAATCAAATATTACAAATATTAAAATTTTCTAAACGATTCAATATCTTCCAAGGATTATAAAATTTGATCTGTAATTTCAACTAAGTCGTTGACAACTTAGTATGATGTTTAACACGGCTATAAATGATCGATCAAAACTATCAAGTATTTACAATTTCTTCCTTTTTTTCTTTAAACATATGCTCGATGGTAATCAATTGTCACAACATTTAGACAGACACAGAATCGATTCAAAGACGACAGGCACGTTGTAAAAGAGTGCCGAAAACACGTCGAGCCGGTGTCCGACACCACAGACTCGCATAGTTTTTCTCGAACCGAAGACAACGAAGCAGCGGCCCTAGGATTGCCAAACATCTTCAAATTTTATTTTGGGAGCGCCACCTGCGGACCTGTATTAGAGAACGCGTGTTCTACGCATATGCGAGCATCGTTCTGGCACGTGCGAGCTTTCTGTGAACTTATTAACCGAGAAATTCTTTCAGATATCATTATTTAGGCTAATGAATCATTTCCTCAAAATATACAGTAACTCTCATTGTTTTTCAGTTGTAATGTAACCAAGTATTATCGAAGTACGAATAAAAAGAAAATAATTCACAACATATAGATGGACAGATAGCAGGTAGCCATGTTATGTTCAAAATAGCATATTAAGTAAACAAACGTTTTAAAAAAAACGTGTTGCCAAATCCCACATGATCCGTTCCCGAAGTTTGAAGAAAGATGTAAAAACGAATTTGAAGAATTTGATGAAGTTTTGACAAATAATAACATCGTGGTAGATTTCATAGATTCTTTTAAATATACTTAATGTAGAGGTTATGTAAAAATGGGAGAACTTAATGAGTTGTCTTTTTAGAGTTACAAATTACTCTAACGATTCTGATAGTCGCTAGTGATTCTACTAATTTAACAATAAATATTAACCAAACTGGTCCACGAAAGGCGACGTTATCGAACTAAATTTGCAAATTTAACCCTACGACATTTTCATCCATCAACGAATCCGCAAAAATAATTGATTCTTGCTACCAAATGCAATTATTCATAAATTATAGATCGTTAAACAAAGATACGTATTTATTCGTATTTTGTTCGAAATAACAGCACATTATCTTTCACTAATTATTTTTAAACTGTAACTGCAATACCCTTAAGAATACCAAAGAGAACTAACAATAACTCATTAAGAATGTCAAGGAGAACTAATAATAAGTTATTAAGAATATAAAAGGAAACTAATAATAAAACTCTAAAACTCTAACAATTCTTTTGGTAAGCATCGAATAAATGACATGAAAAAGATACAGAAAGCATTGCTATCCGTGATTTTAGGGCTTCCGGCGCCACCAGGAAAGCCAATTTTGATACCAGGAGCAGACGAATCGCAGCCGGATGTGGTCGCTATTCGTTGGGAGAGATCACCAAGTAACGGTGGCTCGGCCATTGTCGGCTATTTGGTCGAACATCGAAGGCTCGGCTCGCAGCATTGGGTACGCAGCACACCAGGGCTTTGCACTTTTCCGGAACTGACCTTGAGCGGCCTCGAACCAGGATGGCGCTACCAATTCAGGGTCAGGGCGCAGAACGCGGTTGGTTTGTCTCGACCCAGCGAGATCTCGGATCCGTTGACCGTGACCTTGCAGAGATCCGCTTCATCCGCGCCTCATTTTGACCTTGAAGTCAAGGATACCACCGTGCTCGAAAATGAGCAGGTAATTCTTTCAATTGAAACTAAACCTACCAAAAAGAATCTTTCATTCTTATAATCAACCAACTGAATGTAAACTTAATTGAAGAAATTTAATGCTGACTTTTATTCCGATAGAAAGATGATTGAGGTTAGGTTCATATCTCTCTTCATAGCCATACTGGGCTGTTGATAATATATAGTAACTACAAAAAGTATTGGCACACCATTGTATTTATTGATATTCCATCTATCAGTTAATTGGATCAAAGTATATGAAAATACTCTTACATACGTGTAAAGTTGTGTAAAGATATAGGAGGGATTCGGAAATACAAATAATTCACTTTATTCAGCACACAACAGTTACACACATATCTTATACTCTGAAGACCTCGTAAACCTACTCGCACGCACGCTTGTTGTCAACCGACTCTTCCAGATGCTTCTCAATGACTGCCAATCGTCTTTTGTCCCAACTGTGGCCTGGACACCCTCTGACGCTTACACGCATATTCATATGTACAGTGTAAATGTATCATCTTCCTAACAAGTTGTGATATTATAAAAAGGAAACGTAAAAACTGATAAAGAAACATTTGCTTGGAAAATAAGAGTATGCACTAATATTGTACTTTAATCACTGTAAGTGAAACTTTATCCTTGAATTTATATACTTCCAATTTCCAATTTTAATGAATAAATTTTAATCTTTTAACTCGGAAAGTGATTGTATTGCGTAGCAGAGACATTGATAAGTATACTAGCATTTTGTCAGATTTTTTAAACTCTAGAACAGTGAGAGATTTAATCTTGAACATAAACGATCTATTATACGCAGAGTATGGGAAGATATGGCAGAGACGAAGCTACTTACGTACGCTGTATCGTTCGAACTCTGATAGTTCTGACGATTAATTGTTCTTAACTCGATAATATTCTAATTTTTGAGAATAAGTCCTTTAAAAAAAATCTCAAGATACGTAATTGATTGATCGACTGATTCATTCGTTTTTTTTTTAAATAGATTATTAATTACAATAATATTAATTCTACGTTGTTTGTTTTTATTTCTAGGCTGAGTTCGTGGTGCGATTTACGGGATCTCCGCTGCCAAAAATCGCATGGTTCAAAGATGGTTTCGAGATTTTCAGTAGCAGGCGAACGAGGATCATCACGGACAGTGGCAGGAGCGTTCTCCTGATTCATCAAACCGCGCTCAACGACGAGGGAGAAATAAAATGCACCGCCACTAACAGAGCTGGTCACGCTAGCACCAAAGCGAGACTAATTATAGAAGGTTCACAAATCGTTTTCTCTGTTACGATTTAATTAGCAAATCGGTATAAAGTCAAATTTTAAATTATATTTCTTAAAACTAGCACCACCAAAGATACGACTTCCGCGTCAATACGAAGATGGACTTCTTTTCGAGCAAGATGAAACAATTAGATTAAAAGTGTCATTAGCTGGAAGACCTCCAGCATCGGTGATTTGGTACCACGACGGTGAAGTGGTTTCAAGCGACGAAAGACACATTTTTGAAGCTATGGACGGTGAATCGATCCTGAAGATCCCTGATGCTAAACGAATTGACAGAGGAGAATATACCGTTAAGGCGATAAATAAGCTTGGAGAGGATACGTCGTCGTTTTTAGTAACTGTAACAGGTTGTTATAAATAAATCAATCTAGATATATTATTTTAAGTTATTAGAAATAAAAAATTGGGAGTACTTTGAATTGTATTTTAATAAATAAGACAAGTGTTCTCTTTGTAATCGAAATAAGTAAATTATTTCAATTTGGTAGAAATGTAAAGTTGGAATTATGTTTTATACGAAACTTTTAATGTGAAATAAATTACCTTTTCGATTTTAGATCGACCCGCAAGACCTGGAAAAGCGACAGTCACGATGACCTTAGGGAGATCGGTTACACTGTCGTGGACAGAACCAGAAGACGACGGTGGTTGCAAAATTGGCACATACATTGTCGAGTACTATAGGGTTGGTGATAAAGAATAATATTCGAATTGTTTTTATAAAGATACAGTTTAGCTTTAATCGATAATTTGTTTATTTTAAAAATTATTTCATAGCTCGGTTGGGACGTGTGGTTAAAGGCAATCACGAGTAGGCAGACCAAAGCAACGTTGTCCGAGTTAATCGAAGGATCTGAGTATAAATTTCGAGTAAAAGCGGAGAATCCGTATGGTGTGAGCGAGCCCAGCGAGGAGAGCGACGTAGTCTTCATTCCAGATATAAAAAGAGGGTGTGTTCGTTTCACAATTAAACGATTAAATAAAGTAAAATTATTTGGAAACATAATATTCAATTTTCTCCCATTTTTTTTTATTTTATTTTATTTTTTGCAAATATTATCCGAATGTTCTAAATAAAGTACCATTTTTTGGAGATGGAATATTCACGTTTTCCTTTATGAAAAAAGAAAAGTGAAAAATGGAGCAAATGAAAATTTACATATGTATTTCACAATTTCTAGACTTAAATAAGGTTTCTATGTAATTAATTTTAAATAGTAAATATTTCTTCGAATGTTCAGCATAATGGCGCCTTCGTTGAGCGGAAAGTCGCAGAGTCATAGAGAAATTAGATCGCGAGAGAAACGAGAAGTCAGTTTCGCAGTGCCTACTCAAAGAACCAGAAGCCTGACAAGAGACGAGGCTCGAAATCGGGACGAAGATGACGACGTACCTTTTGGACCAGCTAGTAGATCAGTGTCAGCTCAGAGACTCACAGGTCGACCATCCAGAGCCGATAGTAGAGTGAAATTTGCTTTGGACACGGTAGACAATTCGGAACCACCACCTGTTCCTCCGGCCAGATCGAAGGAACATTCCACTTCAAAGGTTGAAAGCCAGGTTGGAAATCACGTGGTTCGTTCCAGTGTTGCTATGGATCTACCAAGCACTGAGGCAAGTGTTTTTCTTTTTGTTTTGTATTGGTTTTACTTCTCATACAATTCTCGAGATTTTATATTTCAATCTTGTTCTTATTTCATAAATATTAAAATATTCTTTGAAAACCTATAGCATAAAACTGGCACGAGAAATTGTAAGTAGCAATAACAATTCTTTCATATTTTACTGAAGATGTTTTATTTAAGATATTTTTCTAACGTTGGTAAAATTGAGTCAGAAATCTTCTAGTACATGTGAGGAATGTTGTTTGCCATAACTCTAGTCGTATTCTTAGATATCTTTATATAAAACTTTGTGAATTTATTATCTACTTTTAAAGGATATATCTTTGGATCTAACAAATTCATTTTTCCCATTATGTGGAGAAGAATACTTTCAAAAATAAAATGAGGACAGTAAGGAATGAAATTTTTGTTTCGGAAAAGATCACCGAAATACATTTCTCATATTTTTCTCTGTGATCTCTATGATATGTATAAATACAGTGATAGTAGATTTTAATATAAATTAATAAAATGCTATTATAATTGGTATTAAAATATTAATAAATATTTAGTTCTAATAGTTCAAACAAATTTTATTTTGAGAATAAATGGAAATTTTTCTTATGTTTAAAACAGAACTTAATTCAAAATAAGGAGCCGTCAGTGCCAATAACTGCTGCCACCGTAACAGTAACACCACCAGAGGTAGAAGAATCTAATAGACGGTTAGCGTACAGAGAATCACGATCTCGATCAGTTTCGATGTCCAGAGAACGTAGTATGTCACCGTTGTCTATGCCTAAGATTCAAGAACAACACGAAGAAGAATTTTCTTTAAGTTACTCACCTCTTCGTTCATCGTTGAGTTTAACTTTCAAGAATCAAGAGGCGATCGTCGACGAGCCACAAATCGTAAAAAGACACTCGTTGGATGATAAAGCAGCATCACCTACCACTCCTAGAGAGGATGATGATACTGTTATACATGGAAGTTCAGAGTTTATGCTAGTTTTATACCCTCAAGATCAAGATAAGAAATTAGAGGATATTACTGGAAGACGAAAGAGTTTAGGTAAGATTATAACTGAAAACAGAAATTTATTTCATTTCTATAATAATATAGATAAAATAATACGAATTTAAATAATGTCTTCAGAAACAATAAAGTTAGGTTTCAATACATTAAATATCCGATTCTTATGAATTCATACTTCATTCAATCCTAGAAAGAGATTATATATATGAATGTTAAAAGATGTTAATATGTGAAATAGAATGTTCTCAAATTCAGAATGACGTCAAATGACACATTTTTAAAGGTAAGAATACCTATTAGAAAAGAAGGGTTTAAAAAGATCGATACATTAAAATTGTGATATCACTAATTGAACATTTCCAACAATCAGGATGCGAAATATCAATAAAAATTTCATTCTAAAAAAGTCGATGATGGGTTTTGTTATATCACTACTAGGATTTAGAGCAGTAAAATAATTCAGAGTAATTTTTCGATTCACAGAAACGCCTCAAATCACAGGGGACATCATAGAGGACATCGATGACCTGATACCGCCACCCATGTCTCTCTCCCTGCCAGAACTATTCAGCGTGGAACACCAAGTAGTCGAAACCCTCCGCGAAGCAGTGAGCTCCACGGAACTTCTTCACGAACGTGCCATGGAACGTTTCTATCGTGCAGTGGCAGCCGAAGAAGCTTCCGAAGTAGCCAAAAGGAAAGTGCAAGTCGAACGAGCAACCGGAGAGCTGGCCTCAACAGTGGAAACTAAACCAGCCACCGAGACAGAAACCGACATCTTCAAACGACGACTATCCAACCCTACTGTCACTTCGCCAATTCTAATGAATTGGCAGTCAAAGAAAAATCGCAGAAGGCTAAGCGAAGGCCTACCGGAAAAAATTAAAAGTCCATTAAAAATACTAATTCCTAATTTATTGCCAGACGTCGAAGCAATGTCTGATCCCAATATACTTAGCGATTCAGAGAATCCAATTGTCACTTCATGGGGGCTGGAGAAGCCAGAAGACACGACCATACCACTGCGCAGGTGGCACGACGCCAACATACCATTGGTCGAAGAGAAACCACCAGAAGAATCGATAACCTGGCAGCCCAGCGCCAATGGAGATACTCCGCGCAACGAGAAGATGTTCCCAGACATCTCACAAATAGACAATTTGTCTCCGATATCGAAACAAACCTCACAAATAGAAGAAAAGACAAAAGAAGAGGAAATAGAAGACGAGGAAGAAGAGAGTATCGAAACATCTGAAGAATCATCGGAAGAGGTCAGCACTGCTGACAGTGAAGACTTGAAGCTTCTGAAGACCAGAATCCTTGGTAGGCTGGTATTGGAAGAAGAAGACACGTATCATCCAAGAGGAAGGCCTGTTCCACACGTGGAACCGGAACCACCACCAATTCCTCCACACAGGATACCTATTTTAGATGTCACACCACCAACGCCTCCTAAAACAGTTGCTCCTGTATCACCAACTACTGTTGTTCCCAAATCTATACTGAAGAAGCCTAAAGAAGAACCGATTCCACTGAACAGCTTTGGTAGACCGATTCCTCCTGAGAAACCAATTAGAAAATCACTACCTCCGAATGTTCAAGCTGTGAATAAGAACGAAGAAGGACAAGTAAAGGCACCAATCATATCTGAGCCTCTTAAGGTACCTGTCATGTCCGAATCTGACACTGACAGTGTATTATCAGCTGGCGAAGCTGCGAAGAATCGCAGAATCCAGGCAAGGGCAAGGACCACTACACCGGAAGAAGAGGTGGACGAGGAGGATATCGAGGCACGAATGGCGATGGTTAATCACTATACCGAGATCGTCAAGGAACACTCTAATCGGTTTAATTATAGAAGCTCGGAGGAGAGGAGGCTTGGAGACAGTATAGCTAGTTCTAGAAGATCTTCGTTTTCCGAGGACCAAGATTTAAATCAGGTAAAGGATCGTGCTGTAATAAGCATGATCTCTGAGAAACTAAATGGAAGACAGGGCGTTAAAGAAATTCAACAGGTTCAACAGACGAAAGAAACGAAGAAAAGCGAAGTTGATAGACAGGAGAAGTCGCAGATTAAAAGAGCTGCTGGTTCTCGAGGAACGACTCCAGCTAGGGACACGAAGCCTGTAAAAGAGAAACGAACGGGTAGACCAAGTTCAAGGAGCCAGTCACCTATATCGAGGTCACGAAACGTGTCCGTAGAAAGAGGAGTTTCTTCAAGGTCCTCCTCCAAGACCAGAGTCAGAGCCCCGTCACAAGATAGAAGACCTCCTTCGAGAACTGGCTCGGAGGAACAACGATTTGTCCGAGAGAGATCTGTCGATGAAGGTCCTCGTCGATCGAGGAAACCTTCTTCGAAGGCATCTTCAAGATCTAGTTCTAGAGATAGGAATAGAGCTGAAACGCCGGTGGAATTGAAGATGGAACGTTTACAGAAAGCTCTTGAGAGTAAAAAGTATAGGTCTTCCAGACGTGGGTCCAGTGCAAAGAGAGAGTATCCCGAGAAAGCTTGGCGTGAGAGTCGGCTGAACGAGGAACAATTGGCATTGGAGGCTAAGCATAACGTCAGGTCGACGGTGGGATATATAACTGACCTAACTTTATTATTGGCGGCTGTTTATGTTTATTTGTTTAAGAAGGAGACTATGGCTATTCCTTTCATCGCGTTGTTGCTCTATAGAAGAGTGTCGGAAGAGATTAAGGGAAGAGTGGTGGAAGGATGGTGGTTCAAGCGAAAGCAATAATAATTTGTTTGTATATCTGCGCTTCGCGACAGAAAATTTTCAATAAAATTCGAATGGATTCAGAACCAAAGGAATGATAAAATATGCGATAGAAATTCACGAAAATTTCTATATCTTTGCAATAGAAATTGGAACGAATTTGAAACGAGAGCAATGATAAAATCTACTATTGAAATACGTAGAAACGTTTACAGTTCGCGATGGGAAATTTAGAATAAGATTCGATTGGATTCGAACAAAAAACAACGATGAAATTTGCAATAGAAATTTGCAGGATTGTTTGAAGCAAAAATTCGAATGAATTCCAGTGATGTTTTAGGAAAAATTGTTATATACGCGGAAGATCAAAGTATCGAAGAGATTCTCAACTCTCAAAAGCGAAAACTGCTGCAAAAAGGTGATCCTAGTCCGAACGATCATTATTCGAAGATCAAATTCCTCACCTTCGATGCAGCGGCATTGCAGCGTGCTGATTTAAGTTTGTAGACTTCGAGATACATCGTGGCTATCTGTCAAGTGTACCTATCAATGGTGCCTTGCTTTTAAGGAGCCAATCGTTGTATTTCATTGAGAAATTATACCAAACGAGTACCAAAGATAATAGTATATTTTAAGAGATTATATTTAACGACAATGGTATATTATTATTGTTATTATTATTTATTCCTATTTATTATGAATATTCTTACTCGCAATAAATGTGTACATAACTGTTGAATTTCAAACCGATTCTTTTCTTTTTTCGATTATCCTATTCCATGTGTTTCTTATTTCAGTTAACTGATATAATCATCGTTTAAAATTTAATTATTTGCGAATGTTGTCATACATGTATGTTACGTTAATATTTTTAATTCGTACATTTTTGTGTAATTTTTTATATTTTTCGCATGAGAAATATCAGGAATGATTGGAAACTTATCACATCGAAATATTTATGTACACTCTGTGCTTACCATTCTAAGCTAGCGAAAAGCTGCTTCACATCGAATCATGACCACGACAATTCGCTGCTGGCCAAGAATCTGTCGTTCCTTATCCAATTCTGACACTCTAAGACAAAGGCGAGCCTTAAAATCATAATCGTAATAACGGAAATACCATTATTTCTATTTAAATCTCATACCTTTAAAATTTGTTATCAAGTAGATAAAAAAATTACTGACGAAATTGTAAAACTTGTAGAAAAATAAATAATAAATTTATAGATATTTCTTTCGTAAGGGAAGAAATTATAAAATTCACATCCTATATCGTTAGACTATTGATATTCTATGTCCTAAGCCAAACATTTTATATTCCTTGAAGATAACATTTGTCGCTAACAACACGCTACTATTTAACAAGCTGATCATTCTATCTTAGTAATCCTCAATCACTCTCTTTGCGATTCATAAATCACTCTTCTTACTGTTATTGCTGATTTACGTTAGCAACAGACATTGTTGTAGCGTCCTACTAATTTGCTTATACGCTACAAACCAACAGTTTAAAGTCACCGCGTGTTGCAGAAAATCCAAGAATTTCGAAAAAATGCCTTGTAAGATTCAATCGTCGAAAATCCATTCAAATAAATGAAATTATTATTTCCAATAATAGTATCGCTCGTGAGCTTTGCACCATTAGAAATACGCAACCGTAGAGTTGTACCATCTCACTGTTGCAATATTACAACTATGTTGCATCGTTTGTTTGCATCAGGCCTAAATCTACCGAAACGCATATGCAATATATTTATTAGCATGTAGTAGCACCGCCACTGTGAAATCACAACAACACCGCATCAACACCGAGTCTAAGGTCTAACGCAGACGAGCGAAGACTGCATATTCCGATCTTCGACATTTCAATTTTCGATATTTTCATTTTCAATATCTAAATCTTCAACATTTCGGTCTGTAATTTTTGAATCTCCGTAATTTTTAAACCGACAATATTTTAATCTTCGATATTTCAGTCGCAACGATAGCCTGTCGTCTACACCAGAAGCGATCTTCAACACCTGAATCTTCAATTTTCCATCCAATCTTACTCTACGCAAACACACGTACACACACACACATCGCAAGAAAACGTCACTAAACAACAAATTTTCCTCAATAAATCGCTCGAAATGAAATTGAAACAGAAAGGAGAGCGACGTTAAAGAAAACCAAAGGAATAATAAAGAAAAAGAAAGGCGAAGACGCAGCAAGATACGGGACAAGTTATTCAAAGATAAAAAAACAGCGATGCGGCGGGTTACATCAGGGATAGATAGGAGGCCAAAGAAAGAGGGGTATAGAGGGGCGTGCCGATGGAAAGGGGAGAAAGGGAGAAAAGAGGCGTTGGGGCCGAACGCGTGTTAAACGGCGCATGTGCGCGTTTCGTTAAAACGACGAAGCAGAGAGTGGCGTGTCGAGACGATTTTAGACCGCAGCAGGGCCTCCTGCCGTCAGATTTCGTGGCGCAGGGTGTGCTGTGCCACAGGTCATCAGAGTGAAGAAGAGGTCGCCGGAGGGAGGAACGGAAGCTTTGGCGGTCGAGGCGCCGGAGCCCGCGACCGGAACAACGTGCAGGTTGCCTCTTTCCTCGAATCGAACGCGACGTGCTGCGTGCTCTCTTCCGCGAGTGATGTCAATGCGAGGAAGAATCGGTTTTCGTATCATCTGACGAGATGACCTTAACAGGTAAGGAGTCTGTGGCTTCTATCCTCGAAACGTGAATCGGTCAGAATCGAGACTGCGAAGGAAACGTTCGATGAGTCGCGCGTGAGAAACGCGCGAGAATCTTTCGAAGTTGTCGAACGTTACGAGAATCGATGTAGAGTATTTAGAGGAAAAGAAATGTAAGAAGCTGCGTCTCGTTTCGTCGTGTGAAAGGTGGATCGGTATAGATCGGAATCGCGGACGAAACATTGGATGAATCGCGCATTGAAGAAATGTGTGGGAAGATTCAGGATTGTCCGAGATCGCGAGAATCGATACAGAGTATTGAGAAAATAGTTTACGATTAAAATCGTCTCGGCCGAGTCGTATTTTATTTTTTGAAACGCAAATTTGTACAAGTTGGAACTCGTAAAAATTGGTGAACGAAAAATTCGACGAACCTCGCGTGACGAACGCGTGAAAAAGTTTGAAGTTGCTGAAGATCTCGAGAGAACCGATGTAGAATGGTATTAAAATGGGATAAAAATTACGTCTCGTTACTATTTTTCGAAATGTGAATGGACAAAAATGGAGATTGTGATGGTAAGGTTCGGTGAAACTTACGCGAAGAACGTGTGAAAAGGTTTGAAGTTGTGGACGATCGTGAGGCTGGAGAAATGCGTCCGGATGGGAAGAATCAACAAAGCTTTGATAAACTTCTCGGTTCGTTAAGTTTCCGTAAAAACGTGGATCCTCTTCGATCGATGACGTTCAGTGACGAAATTTGTTTAGATCGCTGGTCGTTGAATCTTTCTGCTGGGTGCCATGTGGAGGCTCGTTCTCGCGTGAACAACGTAGACGCGTTTAACATCGTTTGTAGGTTGTTTCGCGATCGCTGTTACATAAAAATCTCGAGACTGGTGGTCCCGACAGAGGCTGGCGGCAGAGTCAGGATTTATGTGTGCCGCGTACTCCAGCGACCGGTAATAACACGCGTTTACGAGAACGAAATCCACGTTAAAAATAAGAGTAAAAATCAACTTTAATCGTAGCGTGGAAGAGATCGGACCATGAAATAGTTTGAGAAAATTTTTGTCGATGTCGTGTTGGGAACGAAACCAAATGTTCGAAACATTCGCGGCCATGTTTATTTTTTAATGTATTTATTTACCTGTTACGTCGAGTTCAATGGAGACACACGCGAGCGAAATTGCCACTCGCGGTGGAAATTACCAAAGAGACTTGCGAAGATGGACATCGAGAAATAAATTTATTATAGCAAAGATTTTATGTTGAGCCTCGTTTTATTTTCTTAGGCGGTTTCCATCTTGGTTGCTTTCTCCACTCAAATATCTATATTTACACCACCGGACAAAAGTATTAGGACACTTATTGATTTTTGTATAAATTCTATGCTTTTTACTGTTTTTATGTCATTTACTTATTTTATTATATAAATTCATAATTTTTCTTTTTGTTGGCATCACATTCGGCGTAATCAGTGCAGTAAACTCCTTACAGCGATGTACGTCAGTGTTCTGACAACGTAGATTTTCTCATGTAATTTCAACTTTCAAGACTATCGTGCCTTTAATTTCGCAATCAATTAAATTATAATATTGTAACTCTTCATTCTATGCCGCGATATATTTTCACGATTCGAAAGAATATAATAAATTTTGTATAACGATAAATGCAGTGTTATTTTATAGAAAATTATAATGAATTAATTTACGCTCTGATACTTTCTACGTGCATTATAATCTAAAATACTAAATAAAGTATAATTTATTAGAGTTTTTCAGTAAATGTAAATGATCAACTGTTTCTATACGTATGTCCGGCAATGTAGCTGCTGTACTTAAACACATAATTAGTCTCTAGGTATAGTGATTTTTTTAATATACCAAACGATAAACCGTTTAAATTTTTTATCTCTTTGAAACATAAATTTGTAATAAATGCGTCTTCGTATTCGCTTCAAATGTAACCAAAATGATCGTGATAATTACGTCTAATTATACTACTCATGATATTTTTCAAGATATTTTATACAATAATATATTATTATATAAAAATAATATATTAGTAAAAAATTTCTGTCCTAACCTACTGTATAACGTACACTACTGATTTAGTAGCCATTTTTGACACCACGTGAAAGCAAAAATACAAAGTACCGTTCGCGAGTAATAGATTTTCGCCCGCGGTTTAACGGAATAACGTTACGACGATATCGTGTCACGTGCTTTTCGATTGGAACGCGTCTCGTTCCACAAATTAACGTTGTCATCCGTTCAAGCTGTATTTTCATAATCGCGTTGGTAATGGCTCATTATACAATTTCATTATACAATTCGTTGCAGATCAAACGACGAAAGCCAAAGGACCGCCGCGATGGCTGGAGCCGGACCAAGTCCTTCCGGTTCAAGGACGCGTCGGCGAAGACATCGTCGTGGAACCGAAATTACGGTGGTCCGACGTTTTCGACGAACTACGATTCGAACTGTAAGTTTAATTTCGTGCTCCATAACGTTTGGTATATTTTCTTTCGATGTCTTCGAACTTTGTAACATAGATATTCTAATTATAAGATTTCGCTAACCTTGTGACGAATTTCGATAGTTTGGTAATAACCAAACATCTTTGGTTCGTTAAGATCAGACTGCAAACGTTTATGCAATTTTGTATTTCGAGAATATAAGTAAAAAAATGTAACTTAAGGTAGAAATTAGTTTCTATTAAATTTTGTCTATTAAACTTCGTAACGAGTACTTTACTTTGGATACTTGAATTCTTTACGACACAATCTCATTTTTGAGATGTTTCCTTTCTCGATGTTTCAAGGAAATTTTTAGCATAATACCAGAATGAAAAATCACGATACAGATCAATAATGATTCCTCTTTTGGTTTAAGAAATATCCTAACAATAGAGAAACATAGTTCGGTGGAAAATAATTCAAGGAACGCAGAAGGATTGCATTTCTTAAAAATTCATAAAAATATTTAGCTAAAATCTAAATATGATCCTTAATTTTACTATACAAAATATATCTATTTATATAACGTTATTTACTATCATTAAAAATTTGTTAATTATATTGTTGGTGCAATTCCGTGGGTACCATTACATCGTTTCAATACATTTACGATAGTAAAATTATGTAACAAGGATAATTATAGCGTGAAAATGAAATCGACGGAATAGCTGTTGCGATCGGAAGTTAGAAACGGGGGTTGAAGCAACTGATAACAACTCGAAAGTTCACGACCCTTGAGCGTTGATTCGTCCCGTACTATAATGATCGAGCATCGTCGTTTACCCGTTATCGTTCATTCTCGACTATTGGCCCTAATTTCGGGTGGAAACCTTGAAACGTGCCAAGGATCAAACGCAGTTTATTTCGAGCTGTCGCGCACTTAATTTTCGCGGAGGACCAAATTACACCGTCGTCTCGTGTAATTTCGTTGCGCGAGTTTTCGCATATAATTCTCGCGTAAATTTTTCAATGCCAGGGACGTAATTGATCGAACGTAATTTCTCCCAATTTTTCCAAGCGATATCAAACGAAGAAGGAAAAATATTATTTTACTCCAATATTTTCTTAACTAAGAAAGAAAAAACGAAAACCAAGAAATACGTAATTAATTGTAAACAATTTTTCTTCCAATCTTTTCGAATGAAACTAAAAGGAAGAGAATAAAATATGTAGCTAATCGCGGACAATTTTTCTCCAATTTCTCTAAGCGAAGCTTCAGTAAAAAAGGAAAACATATATACTCGATAATTACTTCCAATCTTTCTATGTGTAAATGAAAGACAGGCAAAGGAAACGACACGAGAGTAATACGTAATTTAATGATTAACACTTGCAAAAGTACATTCGATAATATTGAACCAACCTCCGAGTACCAAAATGAAAAATGTTCAAAATTAAGAATATAGAAACGTGTTATTTAAATGAATAACTAGGTGTAAAAATAAATTGTAAGTGCAAATAAACACGGACCAAAACCTTCAAATACTCAACATCAATAATTTTCATAATGCATAAAAGGACGTAAAAGTTTCGTGTAGTAGCATAATCGATGTTTTTTATCAGTGGCAGTTAGCTTTAGTGAGAATGTTTTTAGTTTCGCTGAATTTCAGGTAGTCTTTTTAGTAATGAGTAATATATCAAGCTGCCTAGGAAGGTGAAAGATTCGGTGCATAACCATCGAACGCTTATTTCGGGAACGCGAGACGTGACCTCATCTAGCCTCGCCGCTTAAATAAGACAAGGGTGACGGATCGATGGTAGTAATTGTTGTCTTTTTCAGGACGATTCGTCATCTGACTCACATCACCTGTACTTGCCGAATCCTTCTCCTCGAATACATGCGTCGAGACGTTTTGTCGAAGAAAAGTTACCATATAACGTACTATTATCAGGCAGTGTATCGCTATACGTGTATTAGCATGGCGACAATGTACAGTAGTATTTTTTGTCTACTGTGGGAAAGCTCCTTTTTTATCGAAATTATTTTCCTCTAAGTGATCGCTACGGCTTCAGAAATAGATTTTCAGCCGAAACCTTGACCTCGATACAGGCTAATTTCTTAACACTATGTAAAGAATAGAAGGGACAAGAACGATACGTGCAACAGGACAAAATCGTTTCGATATTACGAATTGGAAATCAGTTACGTTTAAAATTACTATTTATACTTCTGTAAGACGATCAGAGAACCAGTTAACAAATAAGTCCAAACGATTGTTAACGCGTGCACTCACTTAACGCGTTCAGAAAACAGTGATTTTAACTTCTCGCTTTATAATTTATTTGTTAACGACCCAAATGAACTATTTAAGCTTTCCTCTTCTACAACATCGTGTAGGATTACGCAATATTGAAATACTGCACATAACGCGCATCTTTAATTATCTTTAATCTAAAGAATCGAAATGAAACTAACCCAGTTGCGAATACGAACCCCAACTTCTATCGACTCAAAACTGTAACTCACGTCGCAAGTATGAATGAATATCGTTAGTCAAACAGCTAGAAACAAAAGGATAGAATGTCTCTTGTAAAACAATTTCAAGTGTTTCCCAAAATCATTTCGAGGAAAAATATCACAAGGAAATTGCGCTCCTTTTACTAAACAACCACCGAAACTTGAAATTCCTTTCGATAGCAAAGAAACGTAGCAGTAACGTTCAACGATCGTTTCTTCTTTCATCGACGAGTTGGCCAGTGACGGTCCCCTGACCATTCAGACGCTACGTCACCACGACGACGGAAGCGTTCCTCTCGCGAGTTACGAAAATTCCGACACGGCTTTGACGTTCTTCTCTTCGGCCATCCCCCTTCTGCCCCTCTATGCAGGCTAAATTCGACCGAGCTCGAAAATTTTCACGAAAAGACGAAAGTGGCGCTGCTCCTTGGTTCCGACTCTAGGATGCTGCACGCATCTCGTTGCTTATAGCTTCCTTCGAACTATAGCGGAAGGTGGTGGATGTGGAGGTGGAAAATCAGGCGCGGACGATCTGGCGCTGGCATCTCGCTATCAGTCTTCCGAGGGAGCGTCGCGACGATCGACGAGCGGCTAAAAATCAGCTCGGACCTCTCTTTCCAACTTCCCCTCTTTCTCTCTCTCTCTCTCTCTCTTCCAATTCGTTTTAGCTTTACACGCATCGACCGCTAATTAGAACAGAGAGGTCTAGAAAAACAATCAGGATCGATAGCTGACAGATCGCTCGACGATCGCACGCTACCCCCCTCCACAGAGTTCGACCAACCCTCCTCGAGTACCTTTTTTTTTTTTAACATAATTTCTAAATTTCGACACAACGGTTGTAACGTTGCATGGTGGTTCACGCGAGCGAGTTTCAACGTCGAACGAAGATATATAATCGAAAGAAGAATAGAGTGAATTATAATATACCAGTGATAAGGAGCAAGTTTCGCGATCCAGCTGGAGCGTATTGTCGGAAGCCGTGGGTAGGATGACGATCGGTGTCATCGAGATAGACGAAGTGAAGTCATCGAACAGACGTGTCAGGGTCGTGAGACACGAAGGAACGCTTGTCGGTTTATTTTTGCGCCCCTGTCACCGTGCACACCAGCAATATCACGACAACGATAAATAACGTAACGGCGATGCCAACGTGTGACAGAACGACGCGATCGGCAATGAAATAAAAATTGATCAGTGACTAAGTATCAATGCGAATACAGAACCGCAAGACACGGAAGAATCGATGCATCGATTCGGATTTCATCCACCTTTTCGTCCCTTATTTAGCTCTTGTATACGAAGCATACAACTGTCGCGTTTCGTCTGGGATGGTTGGTTTGACAAATTCGCGAGTGATTATTGGTGGTGACTGTTGTTGTTTCGCGAGTGGTGAATCTTGATTCAAGGAGGAAGAGCGTCGAACGAACGTGTGACATGGGGAGCGACTGCTGCAAATGCGCCAATGGCAACAAACCTGCCATTGCGGGGTCGTTTAGAAACCGTTCTGGATACCGGTAGGATTTTATAATTATTGATAGCTTACTAGAGGTGCAATATAGGATTTAGAGTTATTGGCAGACTGTAGTTGTTTATGCAAATTCATATCTTTATGAAGATAAAAATGATATCTAAAGTGAGATTCGTAAGGTCTAGCAAATATGCCAACGAGTGCTATGTCTTTGATATTTTATATATTTTGTGTATCGTGTATTTTGTATATTCTTACTGGTTAAAATTTACAATGAGTGTACGAAGATCCGTAGTTTAATTACTGAAAAGCGAAATTCTTTACGTCCATTTGGTTTCTCGTTTGTTTGTATTAGCAGAATCTGGGATAATGTGATCGAAAAATGTGGAATTTTACTGGTTAGACAATTAGATTCTATTCTGTAAGTGAACTTGTATTGACGTTATTAACTCCAATTTTTTTTTTAGTGAAATTAATAACGGACGCCTCTAAAAATCGTCACACTATTCTCGAAAAGTTTCCTCGCCATAGCTGCATGTCACAGATTTTGTTCCAATGTCTTGGCAATAAAAAAATCATTAACGATCTTTGCTATATAAAATCGAAAGTACAAAGCGAAATTAGGTTATTTTTATCGTAAAATTAAAGATCCTAATCTGTTGTGATTATCTGCGACTCGAGATACTAATCGACATATTTTACGCCTTAAATTCTTCCATCGAGTTTCAGTCGTAGGACATTTATTCTCATCATTCAATTCATTCAATTACAAACCGAATACTATAGAAATATCAAGATGGCTATCGTCGAATATGCAACCAAAATTAAATGCAAATAGAGTTTCTATTCTATAAAATCCTATTCTTGTAAACATCAACGTAAAACGGATAGAAAATTCGATGTTAAATCATATTGGAGAAACCTTGAGTTTCGGTTCAGTTATGCGAATAACGCAAGTCTTAGACGCTACAAACGAAGCTTATTTACACGATATACGAGCTTCTTTCACTCATAAACACCCTAAGTATATACATCGTACGTTTAACGAAATTTTATACCGTTTTTACAAAGTACCTCGTGGTATCTTGAATTTCGAGCGTTCTAATAGAAAAATTCTGTGTTCCTATCGTCTGAAGGTATCTAAATAAAAATCGGTTGCACGCTTCCAACGTATTTTCGGCAAACAAATGATCTAGAGCGCCTAAAACTCTTGGCATTGCTCTACTGCCCTATTTTCGTCGTGTTTTTAATCAAGCGTGTATGCACGACAGCGAGAACTTTGTCGTTCGATCTTCGTGAGATCGCGGCAACTGCGAGTATCGATCGAATTTTTCGGAAGCCGTGTTACAGCGTTCGAATCACTGAAATATCTCGTAACGATCTAGAAATACCGCAACGCGAGAGATCAGTGGTGCAACCACGGCGTGTGACTGGCGTAAGGGAATTAGGTACGCTTTGACCACGACGTGATGCTTCGTTTTTTCCATTTTCTTTCCATTTGCGTTTTCTTCTTATCGTTATGTTGTTTCGACTAATGTCAAATCTCTTGACAGGATTCGAATATATTTATTTATTGCAATGTGCACGCAACGATGAGGTTTTTATGGAATTATTTAAAAATTATTTTTACGTGTGAAGATATTAGGAGATTACTTTTCTCTGTGAATGAAGTAAAGTGTAACAGTGATTTTTTTTATTAAATAGACTGATTTTGATGGAAGATTGATATGGACTGGAAACTGTTTTTTTAATTAAAAGTACATATGAACTTTAGATGTTGTTGTATTTGTTTTGAACGTCTGTGTTTGTTATCTTACTTAAGTTTAATGTGAATCTTTATGTTACCTTAGAATTTATATTATAGTTGCTTGACACAATTGTTAACAATTTATTAGAATTCGGTGTTTCTTCTCTTCTCTTTGGCACCAATGTGTTACACATTAAATACTTGTCATTTCTAGATAAATAAATAACCTTTCTTCTCGAGAATTCATAGCTGTTTCTGTAAAAGCTCTAAAACAGAATTAGAAAATTTCTAATGTATCATAGTATCTAGTTACGCTATTTAATATTGTTAATGATTATGGATCTTTATCGCCGAAATAAAGGTATAGAAACACTAAATATCCATTTAATATTCACAATAAAATATTTATGCATTTATTTAGTGAACGATTCCAATAATATTAAACGATACAATCTTGCACGTGTCTCAGCACTTTCTTCTCTCACTACCTTCCATACCAGATGCCCTTCCACACACGACTGACGACGGAACAGTTTACATTCTTTTGTTTTCGAGACGCCGCGCACACACACACCCATACTCACATACTACGCAGTCAATTTAGCATATAAAATTACACATATCTCAACAAATATATCAATAGAATAAGAAACTCCTCGTTACAAGATTAAAATAAAACAAATGTAATAATTGGAACACACATATTTGGCGTCCATAAGAGAAATTTAAGCAAGTAGAAACTTACAGAGTGTACACAGTGTGCAAATATCGTAGTCACAAGAATATAAAGTTACATAAACAACGTTCTAACTTCTAGTTAAAATAAATCACTTAACTAAAATTCTCGGTTAACAAACCAATTGAACTACAGGTCTAAACCTACACGTGAACACCAAACAACCACGTTAAATTCTTCACAATTTCACGAATTGTCCTCCGATCTCATAATATTCCAAAAAGTTCGTGCTATTTTCTGGGAAAATTCCATCGGCTTTCCATTCTATTTGTTTTCACGCGAAGTTCCTGCAGCTTTTGAAACGTAAACGACGATAAAATCGATCGATATTGCGGAACGCGTAATCTGTTTCACGGTTAGGCAAAATAGATATTGCGTCATGGAGCTTGAGCGCGCGCGTTTGACCGCGTTGTCGTCAAGGAGGCGCCTATGCACGCGCCCCGAGCTTGCAGAGGGTTGCGCTTTTCAATGTGCGTACACATTGCGCAAACAAAGATTTTGTCGCTATGACTAGTGACCACGAATCGAGCGAGCTTGCAAATGATAGCCGATCGTTTCGTTCAGACGATGAAGAAATAAAAGATAGACGAATACGAGGGTCCGATTGGACTTCGGCCATCGCCCTGACAAGACACACAAATTGGCATTTGGATATTGCAAAACCGACCTCGTTTCGTTAGAAAGTGTTCCTCTTCGCTTTCTCGCTGGCAGTCGATTCGTCTGTGTTTTCTTTTAAATCAGAAGTTCAGAGGACAAATGGCACGAGTGACGAAACTTTTAATTTAAGAAAACTCCGAGCAAAGTTCACTTTAGCAAAGAAATCTGTAAATCTCGAAGCTTCTAAATGTTGAT